>AP027104.1:78534101-79734101 GCA_028142955.1 Pinctada fucata | reverse complement strand
TCGATTTCACAAACTAGTAAAGACTTTATAGAAATCTTACACAAATTAATGTCAACTTCTTTTGAAATTTGGATCCGTACATGCAACAGAGTATATTAAATTTGGGTATTTCACAACCTGCATTTTATATGACATAATTACATGTAGCAACATAAAAGATCAAAGGTAGACATATTTACCATCAAAATTGTGTTAGAATCATCAAACGCATTTATACCGTGGGTATGATCCTATTGTCACCAGAAGGACACTTTGCTTAGTACTGGATCAATCGACAGCCTTGTACCAGCGCAATTGTAAGAATTGCACTCGAATTGAACTCTGACTGACTGTGACGACAGGACTCCTTGACGGAAAATGTCCAAACTTCTTTAGAGAAGACAAAGCCCCGACCACATATCCTCTCTGAATCTCATTCGGACTCCTCGGGTGTTCACATGTATAAGCTCGCTAAAGCCGACAGAGAACGGACTGTATTTTGTATGTATTTTATTTTTATATCCATTTGCATATCCATCTGTTTGTATCTTGGGCCCCTGCTGTCATGCTGTCTGTTTGCATATTCATCTTACAGTGAGGAGGTTATTTTACACGACCATTGTGCGTTCTTCGAGATCTCTGGGTACTCGGAATAGTGGGAGGTTGTGCACACGTAATCCGGATAAACACACCTTCTGCTTCTTACTCTTGGACAATATTTATATTAGATTTGGTGGGGATCTTTACAAACAGGTTGTAAGGATTCATATGGGTACCAAATGTGCGCCTCTTGTTGCAGATATATTTTTAAACACTTATGAAAAAGAATTTATCCAAATCTTCAAAAGAACAGAAAATTTTGAATGATTCGAAATGCTTTACTTATAGGTACTTACTAGGTACCTGGATGATATTCTCACTATTGGGCCCCTACGTTGTGCTGTCTTTTTTGTATGGTCATCTTACAGTGAGGAGGTTATTTTACACAACAACTGTGCATTTTTCGAAACCTTTGGGTAACCGGAGGGTTGTGCGCACCAGTATAAGCAAACCATCGTTTACTTACGTGGCTCATGGCCGTCCGAAGTCGGCACCGATTGCCCATGGGTCTCGTTGGTTTATGTGTTGTCTTTTATGTTCGATAATTGATGTCTCGTTTTTTGTTTCTTGTCTCTTGCTGCGTGTGTCTTCTCTGTGTTTTCACTTGGGGTGTTTGGTGTGCTGCATCCGAGTTTTGTTGGAGATCACCTCCTTTCTTACGTAGCAAATAGCCGTCCTAAGTCGACACCGGTTGCCATTGGTCTCATTGGTTTATGTGTTTTCTATTGTGTTTCATGTTTCTATGGGGTGAGTTGGTGTTCCTTGTCCCTTTTGAGTCTCATTCTGTGGGTGTTTGCTCAGTGTTTTTGCATTTTGCGTTTTGCTTTGGGTGCTGCAATCGAGTGTTGTGTGATCCCCTTCTTTTTTATTTTTGTTTCTTATTGACAGAATTAGTGTTAATTTCTCTAGTTTCGAATACAAAGACAATATTCTGAAAGCATATATTAGTTAATTTATGTTTATTTGAACCTTTAAATTTCAGTTGCACTTCCTGAAACGATTTCATTTTAACAATGGAGATCTGATGAGTAATTATTTCCTATATTGTGGTGTCCTTTACGTTTCTATAATGTAATGTGCTTGCCCCAACCCCCCGTGTCTCAGTCTGATTTTTCCTTCGTATTGCCTCATGCCTGGTTATTCTTCTGTAATCATTGTAATGTCGTTCCTCCTTATCTTACAAATGAAGCAGAATATCGTCAATAAAAATGTCAACATCCGGTGCATGCAAGTAGTCTGGACTTCAAAAGAATTGTGGATCTTGGTTACGTCGTTCCAATTAAATTGCTTCCCAATCAATGCTTTAAAATGACTATATTAGATGTGCTTCACTGTCATTACGTCCTTTATATTATGTAATTTATAGTTATGTTATATCGTCTTACAAACGATGATCTAAAATGGACAAAATTGGTGCGTTTCAAAAGTGTATGCACTTAATTGTAAGCTTTATTTCATTTCTCTTTTGTGAAATGGATATTATTCTGCTTAGATTGAACTTTTCCTACTTTCTGTCTATGCCTTTCAACAGCAAAGAAGGGAGGGGATCTCCAAGCAGACCTTGTTGCAGCATCTACAGGAAAACACTAAACGCCAAAACACAAAGACGAGCACACTAAGAGACAAAAAAGAGACATACGGCATACTAAATATCAAACACAAAAGACTACACATAAACCCACGAGACCCGGGTAACTGGTGCCGACTTTGGACGGGCATTTGCTACACGAGTAGCAGGTTTTTAACACTTAGATCTTATTGTACAACTTATTCTTATAGCTCGCAGTTTGATAGCTGTTTGCCCGTTGTTTGTCGCTGTAGTAATGCGTTGATAGTCAGAATTTATCACCGTTCACTACTTTCAACTTCTATCTCAGTTACTGGTACATCACATTCTCTCATCGCCAGGAATTGATTTCTCGCAGTCGGAATATTTTGTGGAAATTCTATAGCATTGTTGAATTCATTTATTTGGACCTTAAGATATTCAAATGTTATGTCTTCAAATTAAGAGCAGCATTTAAGAACAGATAAATATGCAGGATGGACCAGGCGTGCACATTTCGGGTACTTAACCCTCGTCAGTGATCCTCAATCTAAACAATGAAATAGGGCAAGTTTGAATTTGTGTGGCGCTGAATTGATTGTTTCATTTGAGTAGTATCATCAACGAGACTCGTTTTTACTTATTTACTTTGTAAAGATTATTTATCCGCTTCGTACTTGGATGTGTTTTATATACATATATCTTGCGGCGGAAATGGTCAGTGTAAGACAAGCGTTCATTATAACAAACCTCCCTTTCATGAGTAGCAACATTCCGTCTTCTCCTGCTTTTAGCGTTTTTTTATTCTCAGCTAATTCAAAAATATGACAATTTCTAAGCTACTCGGCCATGGTTATATTACAAACCGGCTGGAATCATCATTGCTACGGGGATTTCTTTAAAGCATATGATATCCCTCTTTCCTGAATGATCAGTGACATTCTGGATTTAGATCCAATGTCTGTCAAGATCAACAATCAAGGCATCTTTACCTGCTATGTCCATCAATATGTACATCTGACAATCACCGAATTTGACAAGTTTTCATTGAACTGTTGTGACGGGTGTTGCATGCAAACAGGAAACGCTGACTCTCCCACCTTGCATCTCTTCTGATTGTTTATTCCGTCGTTTGTAATTGTTCCAATTTGAATTTTAATGATTTTGTCTTGCCTTCTCGACTTTGAGAGTGAATAACTGATGGGTACTTCTTCGAAGTTTATTATTGTATATGATTGCGCCTATGAGAAAAGGGTTCTTATGGCTACATAGATTTACTCATTTCTCTTCATAATCTTACTTTCCTCGTATCTTGAGCTCGCTACAGCCGGCAGAGCACGGACTGTATTTCGTATGCCTTCGTTTTTTATAATCATTTACATTTATAATCATTTATCTATCTGTGTATTTCTTGGACCCCTGTGTCATGCTGTCTGTTTGCATGACATTGTCCATCTTACAGTAAGGAGGTTATTTGACACCATTACTATGCGTTCTTCGAGACTTCTGGGAATAGTGGGAGGGTCGTGCGCGCAAATCTGGTAACCACGCCGTCTTTTACTTGCGAAGCAGATGGACGTCCTTAGTCGGCACCGGTTGCCCATTGGTCTCGTTGGCTTATGTGTAGTCTTTTGTGTTTCACGTTTCTGTGGTGTGAGATGGTGTTCCTTGTCCCTTATATGTCTCTTTCTGTGGGTGTCTGCTTTGTATTTCTGCAGTTGGTGTTTTGATGTTTTACTGTGGGTGCTGCAACTGCGTGTTGTTGGATACCCTCCTTTCTTTGTAACACATTGTACTTTTATAAATTCAGGACACAATATTTATTAATACGTGGTAAAGTCTCTCAAAGTGAAAAAGTCATGATGTTATACCTACGGTCTGGGCAGAATTTGTGACGTACTTTCAGCATTATCAACAACAGATCCATAAGAAATCCTTTGCTATGGGCACATTCATATGTAGTGTTGCCCTTCGTATTTCGGTTATGTACTGTTATGGTGCTCGTTGTCTCCATCTGATAAGTCCTTTTTCTCGTCATATGTGTGTGCTCCGATCTGCAACGATGCCATGTTGGTAATCTTCTCCTCCTTAAATCACGTTTCAATAAAAACGTTCACGTTTATCGTATGCTCATCGAGGCCTGTTTTAGAGCGTTCTCGTTTGTGTTTAAAAAACACAAAGACTGAAGCTTAAAATACGTTCATAAATTCTTTCATTGTCGTTTCATTCTGAGATTTGGATCTTAACCTAGGAAATTTCACAATTATCATTGCCTATGATTATGGGTTCTAAATCCTTGTATGCATGCACGTTTTCATAAGATTACTTGTAACGTTAAAGTTAAAAAAAATGTTATTTATATGGTTATTTGTAGAAATTTTAACATGTTACAGGAATGCAGCATAATGTCATTTTGAGGATGATGCTTCACTTTACATTATACTGTCTCTTTTCTATTTGTTCTCATCTTGTTATGAAGGTTATTATTTGTCTAATTGTCTCTGGCTGATTGTTTGTGTGGTTATTTTGAGTGTGGGTTGTATATTTTTATCCGACTGTTTGTTTGGGTGGATATTTTGAGTGTGGGTTGTATATTTGTATCCGACTGTTTGTTTGTGTGGTTATTTTGAGTGTGGGTTGTATATTTGTTTCCGACTGTTTGTTTGGGTGGGTAGTTTGAGTGTGGGTTGTATATTTGTTTCCGACTGTTTGTATGGGTGGGTATTTGTAGTGTGGGTTGTATATTTGTTTCCGGCTGTTTCTTTATGTGGTTATTATGAGTGTGGGTTGTATATTTGTATCCGACTGTTTGTTTGTGTGGTTACTTTGAGTGTGGGTTGTATTTTTGTTTCCGGCTGTTATTTTATGTGGTTATTTTGAGTGTGGGTTGTAAATTTGTTTCCGGCTATTTGTTTGTGTGGTTATTTTAAGTGTGGGTTGTGTATTTTTATCCGGCCGTTTGTTTGTAAGGTTATTATGAGTGTGGGTTCTATATTTGTATCCGACTGTTTGTTTGTGTGGTTATTTTGAGTAAGGGTTGTATATTTGTATCCGACTGACTATTTGTGTGGTTATTTTGAGTAAGGGTTGTATATTTGTATCCGACTGACTATTTGTGTGGTTATTTTAATTTGAATGTGGGTTGAACATTTGTATCCGACTGTCTATTTGAGTGGTTATTTTTAGTGTGTGTTGTATATTTGTATCCGGCTGTTTGTTTGTGTGGTTATTTTGAGTGTGGGTTGAATATTTGTATCCGACTGTCTATTTGTGTGGTTATTTTGAGTGTAAGTTCTTTATTTGTATATGACTGTTTGTTTGTGAGGTTATCTTGAGAGTGGGTTGTATATTTGTATCCGGCTGGTTTTTTTTTTGTGTGTAGTTATTTTGAGTGTGGGTTGTATATTTGTATCCGACTGTTTGTTTGTGTGGTTATTTTGAGTGTGGGTTGTATATTTGTATTCGACTGCGTGTTTGAGTGGTTATTTTGAGTGTGGGTTGTATATTTGTATCCGACTGTCTATTTGAGTGGTTATTTTGAGTGTGGGTTGTATATTTGTATCCGACTGTCTGTTTATGTGGTTATTTTGAGTGTGGGTTGTATATTTGTATCCGACTGTCTATTTGAGTGGTTGTTTTGAGTGTGGGTTGTATATTTGTATCCGGCTATTTGTTTGTGTGGTTATTTTGAGTGTGGGTTGTATATTTGTATTCGACTGCGTGTTTGAGTGGTTATTTTGAGTGTGGGTTGTATATTTGTATCCGACTGTCTATTTGTGTGGTTATTTTGAGTGTTGGTTGTATATTTGTATCCGACTGTCTGTTTGAGTGGTTATTTTGAGTGTGGGTTGTATGTAAACGTCTTCAAATTGAATAGCATCATGCACGTTTCGGGTACTTAACCCTCATCAGTGATCCTAAATCCTAAATCTAAAAAATGTAATATGCCAAAAAGTATGAAAGTTATATGTGTATCCGACTGTCTGTTTGTGTGGTTATTTTGAGTGTGGGTTGTATATTTGTATCCGACTGTCTGTTTATGCGGTTATTTTGAGTGTGGGCTGTATATTTGTATTCGACTATCTGTTTGTGAGGTTATTTGGAGTGTGGGCTGTATATTTGTATTCGACTATCTGTTTGTGAGGTTATTTTGAGTGTGGGTTGTATATTTGTATCCGGCTGTTTGTTTGCGTGGTTGTTTTGAGTGTGGGTTGTATATTTGTATCCGACTGTCTGTTTGTGTGGTTATTTGGAGTGTGGGTTGTATATTTGTATCAGACCATTTGTTTGTGTGGTTATTTTTTGTGTGGGTTGTATATTTGTATCCGGCCTCTTGTTTGTGTGGTTATTTGAGTGTGGGTTGTATATTTCGCTCTTGTGTGTGTGTATTCGACAGTGGTCGCTGTCCCGTGGGTACCGTCTTGTTGAAGATTTTTGTCTTGTTCTTAGTTCAAAGGTTATAACGGAACAAAATCGGATAGAATCGTATATTAGGTGAACATGATAAATGTTAAATGTTTTCAAAATCTATAGCATCATTTAAAAACAGATCAATTTGCAACATGGACCAGACATGCACGTTTCGGGTACTTAATCCTCGTTAGTGATCCTCAATCTAAACAATGTAATGTTAAACGTCTTCAAATTCAATAGCATCATTTAAGACCAGATAAATTTGCAGCATTGACCAGACATGCACGTTACGGGTATTTAATCCTTGTCAGTGATCTTCAACCTAAACGATGCAATATGGCCAAAAAGTATGAAAATTTTAATGTCGAAATATGTACCGGAAGACGTAGCAGAATGGGTGGAATATGATGCTACAGGACCCACGTTTTAGAAATTTCAAGAATTTTTTAACAGAGAATTTCAAATGCGTTGAAGAGACAGACGATCAACCGAAGTTGATCGAACTTGGCTACATGTGCCCTCGGGGACTCCTGGTCCACCAGCAGTATCACTCACCAAGTAGTTCAAACCTCGTCAGTGATCCTCAATCTAAACAATGTAATGTTAAACGTCTTCAAATTCAATAGCATCATTTAAGACCAGATAAATTTGCAACGGCATGGACCAGATATACACGTTTCGGGTACTTAACCCTCGTCACATCAGAAAACGCACATGAGAAAGCTACATAACATTAACTATTGTTAAAAATTCGAGAAAATTTAAATGAAATTAACGAAACAAATGTTTTAGTCTACCATTTGAACAAAAGCTAACTCCTTAAGTAAGATTGAACAAAAACTTACATTTATATGCATCTTTTATATTGAGTCTCTCTCTCTCTCTTTCTATCTGACTCTCTCTCACTCTCTCTGCAATGTATGATAAAAGCTACAATAAAGTTCTTTGTCTTTTATTGATATTTACCTTGTTTTTATACATATTGTTCGTATCATGTCTGACGTACGTCAACTGATACAGTATGAAAAAATGAACAGTAAGCTGAGACAGACGGTCTGATAACTTAAGGATATTATTCATATATCGTGATAAAAGGAAAATCAATGAATGAATAGAAAATTAACTTCGCAATGAAACAACGTATCATTATGTTACCATGGGCCTTCATCGCTCACCTGAAGATCATGTCATTTGGTATAATGACTGACAAGCTCAAAATCCATAAATTTCAAGAGACCGTCGTTTAGTTCTCAATTTGTTACTTTCTGTTAGTCCATACAAAGGTTGCAAATGAATCGAACAAGTGAATTAAAGATATGAAGAAGAGGAACTAAGTTGCAACTATTCATGATGAATGTAAAGTTATGTACTTGATTCATGAATTTATCTAAATCTCGTTGCAGTTGTCATATCGGATATTTTGCTTTGGATTTGGATATAAAGCATTACTGACTGAATAGAGGGCCATGAGAACTGCTCCAACTTCACAATAAATCCAAGCAATGGTTACACAAAAGCTAAGCACTCTATCATTCTATCATTGCATGACCGTTAACGAAAAAAAAAAATCTCAAAAGAGATTGTTGATAATTTTTCTAATTTCTCCCCAAGGTGATATGAAAGTCTGAACATGTGTTGCGGAAAAGTAAAGCAAATATAAGATGAGTTTTGTTGCAATCAATTTTTTTTTCAATCTTCTCGTGAGCATAAACTTGATTCGACACATATAAGGATTGTTCAACTTGCAGGTGTATGACAAAAACACTAAGTCAATAAATGCCCAAAGTATCAATCAAATATCAAGGAAAAGACATTGTACGTATAGAAATTTCTATTTGGTATATAGACAAAAGTATTTTATTCATCGATTTTTTTGGAGTATATCTGCATATATTTCGGTCACCTGTTTCATGCAAAAATCTAAATTTTGATTTACTGAGTTTTGCCAGACATCAGTTAATTTAAATTCACGACATCTTTGCAATCATACGACATCTTTACGACCGCCGTGAAGCACTGAAGAACTCTCTGAACACATTTGACCTTTCTGCACAGACTTTTGAATTAAATTTGATGCGAGCAAATGACACCGTTTCTCTCACGCATCAATTACTTATGTATAAGAAATACAAATTTTGTAAATATTATTTTACATCCGACGTCCATACAAATATGATACCTCTACTTTTTCTTCTCTCATTTGCCAATTCGGATATAATTTAAGTATTTTGTGATAGGAAATAAAAAACAAATACGGGTGATTTTTCTGGGTACATGTACATGTAGCAGACATATATTGACAAATGCATTATACAACCTGATAGTGCAAATGTCGTATTTAATATTGTTTTCGACTTGAAGTCTGTAAAACTCCAACGAGATTCACAAAACGAGTCTCTACTGTAAAGCAGCTTCCTTTTATATTGAGGACCGATATAATCTATCTCAGTTCATGATTCAGCTGAATTGTCAATATGGCCTGGTAGCTCTCTATATCTTCCTTGGTTTTTTTTTCTATGTCTTTACCATTATTTTTGTTTCACATTCTCGTTGATTGAGTCTTATTGGAATCCCCTCTTGTTCTTTTTTCTGCAGTGAACTTTCGTACAAACGGACGAGCCTCAATGTAAATGAATATAGTCATAGCATAGCAACGTAAAAAAGGTGATATCAAGGTGGCTAAATCTCACTAAGCTTGATGGTACAAAAGAAGATTACTTTCGAATGAAACTAAATAATAATGATATTTGAACTATTGATCTATAAAAGCACTGTAGTTCTACTTTTGAACATACCATATGTACCCTGACATCATGTATATTACATTGCCGTTGATTCATTCTTGACGGAATAAAACAAACAAATATGGACACAAGAGCCTCTCCTTGCTGCAAGGGAATACATTGCCGGATCTGAAGATATTGGAATGTTTTTATACAAAGTCTTACAATATCGAAAGTTTAATATTTATGTTAGATTTGAAGAGGAATCGCGGAAGTCAATATTTAAAACCATTTGCCCTCAATCATAAAAAGATATCAAAAACATCAGGGACGCTCAATAGACAATGTAGCTTCAAAGCATTGCTCAATACATGAAAATGGAATTCATTCTACGAAACATTTTCTCATGGAAAAATATGAGTATTTCACTACACTTAATGATATAATTCACACAATGTTAATATCCATCAATATAAACTAAACTTTCAAATTTCATTTACAAAAAAAAATGCATTTCCATCGTCTGCCAGGCAGAAAAATGGCTTCAATTATTTATAGAGCAGAAAGTAAAAGAAGTTGCAGGTGCACGTTAAGGTGGAGTTACATTGATCAATACAAAAATGTTCATTTCCAGCTAACGTAGTTATACACACTCCCTGCTCAGCTAGCAAAGTAACTTCATTATATGTACACAAAACATATACTCATACAGACATTAGAATAAATTAAAAATGTTGTTCAATGTATGGATATTATGCAGATTTGGATAAAGTTAAAAGGCGTTAATCAATAAATGTCAACTTGGACACCTTTGTATACGAACAATGAAAATGAACGACAAAACAGCTTAAATAATACGATACTTAACAAATAATTTACGACTACACTTTGTATTCCATACATGATTTCACATACATATGTAGCTTAAACAAAACGATGTAACGGACAAATGAATTTTGATTAAACCCTGTTGAAGTGTGTGTGTAAGCTAGTTTACTGGATAAAAAATAGAGGACCCATCTTTCCTCAAGATGTTATAATCATAGCTGGGCGGTATACATGAGTAAGTTTCCTTGGTACCGTATCGTTCTATATGGAGCCCTTTCCTGCTGTCTGTGGGATCTTTTGGTGTTATTCTCACAAAGTTCCGAGATGCTATAGAGGGGTCCTCTTCAAAAAAGTTAAATGGCAGTAAAGAGAAGGATAGCGACTTTCCCGCCGTGGCTACATTCGGAATATCCTCTGTATGTGGTATATGATGCATTCCGAGTGTCACCCATGCTACCAAATCCTGAAATACATGATATTCACCAATGACCATGTTGTTAAGAGTTTCTCATCAAGATTTTAATTTGGGACATTTGAAACAGACCCGGGGTAAACTTTACTCCTGCGGGTTGAGTCTTTTCGTGTGAAGATTAGTTTGATCCAAGATTAATTTTTGTTATAAAATTTGTTTAAAAAAAAAAAGAAATCATTAATTCATTAATCAGTTACATGTACATTGGTTTCTTCTGTATGTGAGTTAAGGAATGTAATGTTCTTATACAAACCTCGTCTACAATATCATCATTGTCGTCGATAAATTTTTGAAAATCAACAGTTGGCTTTCCGGCGTCAAACGAGGCGTACATAGAACTACTCCTTTCCTCCCCAGTTTTCCGTTTTGTGACTGCTAGTTTATATCTAGACCATTTTATCGACGACTCGAATCCGTAATTTTCAGGCAAGAGTTGTTCAACGCAGTCTTTGGTTTTAAGTTGGTAAGACCTGTACTCATTATGGCTGTTTTTGTATTTTTCGTTATAGAACAAGTGATACTTTGCCGTGGATTCGTTTGTCTTCTCTGTGGCCTCTTTCTCTGTTTTCTTTATGGATTGTTTTAGCTTGTATCTGTACTGTGTTCCATTGGAGTATATACTTACATTGGAGGTGAATTTTTCTACCTTTATATCTACAGTTTTATATCTATTTTCAAGACCTAAAATATCAAGATCCACTTTGAAGTGAAAAAGATGAAGGTGATAGGGAGCAATTATGCGTTTGTCCATGTTAAATCCAAAATCAGATTTGTCGTCGAAAGAATAAGTTGTCAAGACATACCCGGTGGGGTAAACTTTGGTTTCGAACACTCCATTTTCATAAAACATGTAATCCATGATATAATCGTAATTATTAACTACGAATATTGTTCGAAATATCAAAACCTTGGATTCTAGTCCCCCATAAAATACGCCTGCTTGACCGTGAGAGTTCGCGTAGTGTCTTCGCAGTGGTACGCCATTATTGTGTTCAAAGATACACAAGGCATTTGATAAAGTGCTGTCCGTCAAGAAGTCCTCTGTAACAACCGATATATTGAGCATGAGGGCATAGTCCGGACAGTCCACCCCCGGGACCAGCCCTGCAGTCTTACTTCCTAAACCATTCAGTCCGTCGGCAAATGCAGCGTGGGAAAACGCAGGGCTTTTACCAGAGTACATTACTACGATGTCTTGAATACCTATTTCATAAGCTATTGATTCACGGTTGAACTTAACATTGTGAAGTTGTGGACCACCAACAAGAGAATTTTTCCAATCAAACTCCCATCCCATGTACCGTACTGACTGACCTATAACTTCAAATCTCCTTCCATCCGGCTCAAACTGAATCGGACCGCGTTTTGTATCTTCATTTACAGCGTCTTCATTAGACGTAGACCTTCTGTGTAAACTTCCTGGAATTTGAGTGTCCTTGATATCATCGACTGGGAATTTTAACTTCATCTTCGGTATGGTGTTGTTTTTGTAAGCGTCGACAAAGTTTTTATAGTCAGGATAAAATCTGCCTGCATACCAGATACTTTCTATAGTCCAGTCATCAGACTTAGAAGACTGTATGTTCATTAAGATTTCAAAGTCAATAGGATGTAAAGTATAATATTCCATGTAATAGAAGAATGAAATCCATATCTTTCTTTCTGACGAATACACAATAGGAACATGCGATTTGTAAGCCACGAGACATCTTTCCAAGTTGTTGTCAATACAATCGAACAATGTTGCTCCATAACTTTCCAGTAAAATGTCATGGATTTCAGTGTATCTTTTTATTGTTATGTACATCTCTAGAACTTCCGGAAACGTGAATTGCCGTACGCGGTATGGCACCGACGACGTAGGACTTTCTGTAAGTTTTCGCATGCTCATCTCTTTGTAGTTGCCTAACGGTCCGATGACGTACTCTTCAACTAAAGGCTGTTTCAGTCCTGTATTCATAATGATAACCTTTGCCTCCCTCTGACGCCCAAAATTTCCAAATTTTAAGTTGTTTACGACGGATTTTTTTGGCGGGTCTAATAATTCCATAGAGTGGATAAAAGTTGACTCCATGCCGGCTCGAGCAAGCGGGACAACTCCCAAATTGGTTTTTGTGTATATGTAATGCTGAACGTCTTCCTGTTCTCTGGCCGTTAAATCGCTAAAGAGTTCATGAACTACGAAATCATCGTGAGAAAGTTTTGTCCTAGAGATCTTTTTACTATCTTTGGTACATGTATGTGTTAATTCTTCTATTTCTTTATCAGCAAGTCCTATATCGATCAAGGTGTAACTCACAGTGATGAGCAATATAAGATTCAATAGTAGAGAGATTCCTAGACATATTCGAAGGATCTTACTCTTCTTCCGTCGCTTTTTTCTTAAAGACTTCGTCATCTGAAAATGAACAAGTTTATCTTCAATTCTTGACGCAGCCTTCTGATGCAATAATTTACTACTACTTAACAATAATTCAAACAAGGGCATCAGTGCAAATTCGATAATTCAGAAAATCATAAACCGGAGACGTACAAAAATCTGTATAAAATAGGAACCAAAGCAAACAAACGAAAAACTCCACCACATGAAAAGAAGCGAACTCCCAATATGGGAGTGAGACCGGGTGCCAAGGAAGAGTCAGCATCTCCTGCTTGCATGCAACACCCGTCGCTTCAATTCTATAAACTTGTAATATCCGGTTACTTCCATTTTGGAAGATATATATTTTGTGGTTGGATGTTAGGGTTTTTGGCTGAATATGGAATGGTCAAAGACCTCAACAGCATACACTTTAGTTATATTTCCTAAATACCCGGAAATTAGAAATAGTGGTCAAGAAAGACCCGTATCATGTAGAGAAACAAAGTAATTCAGGATACAAAAAATGTACATGTAAAGTAGTACATTCCATGAAGTTTCTAGATTCTGGTAGGTACAGATAGGATGCCTGAGTTATAACAACAACTGGCATCAATTTACGTTAAATTACCTATGAAATATCTTATAATTTCGATACAGATGTGCTGATAACATTGAGAGATAAGTTCAAAGATTCACCAAAGATATAAGCCTTACATGTATCTATGGAAATCCAATCAACTTTATGGTTTGTTATATAAACACTGATCACTTACATAGCTAGAATTTTAAGTCTATCCAATAGATTCAAGTGAAGGAAATTGAACGTTAATTATGTATCCTCATTTTACCAAATTACATTATTAATGTTGATCAATTTTGTAAGAAAAATTGATGTGTTATCTAAAAACTTAGTTGTACTCACTCGGACATCACCAACATCTTCTCTACATGGTGCTGACACAGTCTTTCGGAGCATTTCGTGTTTTTCTGCAATCGACATCCTGACGAGTCATGGACCACAATGTATCCTGTGATTTAAATAGAACAAGTTGTTTTATTATACTTCCGGTCTCTTTTTTCAGAATCTTCTGAATGAATCTCATCTTTATCCATGTTGCTCCTGACCGTTTGTAACATTTCGATACGCACAAGTAGTCGCATCAACTATATCGTTTTATCCACCAACTGCATGACATTTTTATGGGATCTGCTTTTTGCTCTGTAGCATGTTCAACACAAAAGATGATTCCAAACTCTTAAAAATGTTACACCAATTACTGTGATAGAGCCGTGTACTAAATCATCTTTTCTCTTGATCTTTATTTTCTATGACATGTAACAAAATTACAGTTAAACCGTTTGTTTTGTCTTAACACATGTTATTGTTATAAAGAAATATGTTATGGTCCCATTTTTATTTGTTTTATCCTTACGTTATGACATAAGCAGACATCCTCAATTAAGATCTCAAAATCAGACATCAAAAACCCTTTGCAGCAATTGTAAATTTATGGCTTTGCTTTTAGGTCAAACTTTTTATTTTGCAAAAACACATGCATGTACATGTATCTTGACTGAGTCTCAGTTTTCGGTATTGCTTGTCACTCAAAGTGGTTGTTGGTGTCATTTTAGCAATGAATGTAAATAAACAAATAAATGAATAAATGAAAATAGATTAAGGTAACCAAAAAACATAAAGAAAAAAGAAAAAAAGTAATTTCTATGCCATACAATAATTCTAAGTGTCCAGAATACGTGTATTCGTAAACAAATCACTCAAAATTCCCTTGAAGTGCCTTAAATTTATTCACAATGAAACATGGTTATATGAATTTAAAAAAACTGAAAACATAATCGTTGAGGTAGATTAAATTCTAATAATACATTTCTCACTCGGTAAAAGTTCTTATCTTTTTAGATGCAAAACCAGTGTAAAATTTTATAATCAAGAAGAAGTAAAAAGATAGTAGGTTTCGCGCAAAAACAGAACACAGTTCAAATAACTCTTATCTGGTGTACATTTGAAATTAATTTTCCAAGGATAAGAAAATGAGGTAATAAAATTTCCGGGACTGATTCACAATATCTTGAGGGCGTATTAAAAGAAATTCTTTTAGAATAATAAACGTGGGAACATTTAGAGTCTGAAAACATATGACAAAGTATAAGTTACAAATGCCTTGTCCGAAGAGTGCCCAACGGTATGGATCTAGCGAGAGAGCTGACAAGACCAAAAAACATGTATGACGAAAGGGTCATTTAGTTTGATAATAAAACTTCAAACTAATCATGTTCATATGAATGAACAGGGAAGCCATGCTACGATTAGATTTCTAAGAAAATTCATAGTAAAAAGCAATTATTTTAAACATTGTCATCGTACGCCTTCAACAAGGTATATAGCACGCTATGATTGATTAAGATGTCTATAAAATTACCCAGAATTGTGAAACACCCGAACATCCCCGTAACATAATATCTTTTAGCTTTAAACGGACTCAATGTTATAAATCAAACGCTCTTCCTGAGCACATATCAACATCTTTTGCTTGATCTCTGGTAATATAATGATTGCCTTTTCTTTTGTCATAGAGGATGCTTTCCAGTTTACTTTTTCGTCCACTAAAATACATTTAGCCATTCGATGAAAGAACCACGGGAAATCAGAAGAAAATGTCGTAGCGGAAGTAACCGGATGTGACCATTCTACCGAATTGAAGCGACGGGTGTTGCATCAAGCAGGAGATGCTTACTCTTCCTGGACACCTGGTCTCACTCCCATTTCGGGAGTTCGCTTCTTTTCATGTTGTGGAGGTTTTTGTTTGTTTGCTTTGGTTCCTGTTTTATCCTGATTTTGTATGCCTTCGGTTTCTGATTTTCTGAATTATCGATTTTGTGCTGTATACAGGGATATGGTCATTTTCCTCTTAAAACTCGAGCATCACTTTGTTTTATATTACTATAAAACACATATTTCAATATGATCATTTGAACCTCTGCTGGTGGAACAAGCTGTTAGTACCCGAGCATATCGTTCGCCATATTTTACTGTGTTTCTGAGCTGACTTGAAATATATTTGTAAATTTTCTGATGGAAAATTTGATGAATTACATGCGCGGATCCATAGGGACCGGGGGTGCTCAAGAGGGGGTACGATATTTACATGTTTTATCGAAAAAATTGGGTATCAATTTTATTTCCAAATATTCGATTCGCTACGCTCGCCTAATAATAATGTACCATGCTGTCTCAAAGATGTTCTCGAAGTTCTTATCGTTGTAATGCAGAAATAATAGCTACATGTATAAAAAAATTCCTCCCTTTTCCCAAAACACTTCCAAATGTTACTTATTTTGCCTTATATCTATGCAGAAACATTTTTCGAATAAAGTAAAGCATTATTAAAGGGAAACATCTACAAAGTATCCGGGGGCTTCGTCCCATAGATACCCCCCCCCCTCCATTAAGAAGTCAAAATGGCGCTGTGGTCTAGTGGATAGGGCGTCGGGCCAGTGATCTAAAGGTGGCTTGTTCGAGCCTCACTAGGACCACGGGTCGGCCGACATATACTTATCTATGTTCTGTGTCTATATACAAAAAATGTCTTTGTCAGTATATTGTTTACATGTCTGTGATGTTGAAAAAAAAAGAAGTTAAAATGGAAAATATTATCAAGTGACATTAGAAAAAATGTCTTCAATCGTTGCTTTCTTTTTCGAGTTTTGTTGTTTAAATACATTAAGAAAAGGAAATATTCTGTACTACATGAATATTACCTTCCTCACAAAAGAAAGGAGAAGATCGATCTCAGACAACACTCGGTTGCAGCACCCACAACAAAACCATAAAACACCCAATGCAAAAAAACACAGAGCACACATCCACAGAAAGAGACGCAAAAGGGACAAAGAACACCATCTCACACCATAGAAACATGAAACACAAAGGACCACACATATTTACCAACGAGACCAATGGGAAACCGGTGCCCACTTAGGGCGGCCATCTGCAACGCAGCAGATGGCCGTCAAAAAGGAATCTTCGCGGTTTTTTTTTCATGAAAAAATTATCGGCTCGCGTTGAAAACTGATGGAGGACCTCTAGCTATCTGAGAAACAGTTATACTAAGGAAGTAAAGTCGAGAAAATGGAGGGACGGGGTAATAGGCATAGAATGACACCTTGTTTAATTCATAAAAAATACCAATATAGTTGTAGATAATAATAAATAATGCAAATACAGTAGTTATCATTTGTTAATATTGTTCTCAACTGTACTATTTATCCAAATGGGAATAAACTTATTGTCTAAAGCTTAAGTTTCATGACTTTAGTTTTGGCCCCTCTGATATAAAATGCTACATCCGCGCCTGAACAATTCTAAGATTGAGAAGTATCTCCCTCATCACATACCTCTGTCATTAACTTGCTCTTTGGCATAGATACACATTATGTCATGTTTAGAATGTCCATCTCTTTCGGCCTCCAGCATCACTGATGATAGCTTTACATAATTTGTTTAAATTTTCATATGACGCACTTAATAAATACTATAGAACATACATCAAATTGCAAACTTGAAAAAAAATGCGTTTGAATTTATCCGTTTTTTTTAATTAACTCTCTTCAATTTCTAAGATACTTTTTCATTATGTTTAAGGACTATTATATCACATAGATGAAAATTTGAAATCTAAACATTGTCATCCTCGAATGATATTTACATGACATTTGTATTATTAAATGAAAGGAAATTAACAAAAATGTAAATACGTTAACGGCCTACTTGTATTCACTAAAAAGATCTTCAAAATTTAACTCGGTGACCCAACTTTCAAGAAAAGGTGACAATTAAAGTAGGTCAAGGATTGGCAAGTCATACTGAATCAACAAAAACCAAGCAGAGTGCGTTATGATAATGGATTAAAATGTTACAATTTTCGCTAAAATACTCTATACTGATTATTCTTTTTCATTTAATTTTTCTTCTCAATGAAAATGTTCTGGCATCAAGTTTTACTTCAAAATTCAGAAATTCTCTTCCTCAACCCAAACTTCGTCTTTACATTATTACGTACAGTATATTCTATTAATACATCCTTCCAAGAATACTTTATAGGTCTCCAAAAAATAAAGACAAACCTTCTGTTTAGGGTAGTTTTAATCCATTTTTTTTCCTTTTTGTTTGTCTGTTTGTCAATTTGGCTATGTTAACAAAAAGGCAAAATATCACGTATGATTGTCGATTTTTTTAAGATCTATCTTAAGACTTCAATGACGCTTAGACTTTACGATTTCCATACTTGTTCGTATAATCACAAATGGTCTAAATACCACCTTAAAAGGACATTTTTCTAGTTTTATACGTGGAATATATGCGCCCACATTTTGAATTACGAGGGCCTCGTACTTCAAAAGAATAGTGCATGTACTTTGTAACGTTGGAAATACTTTTCAGTGTTTCCGTTTTTTTAGCTGTTGTCCATTTCTATAATAAATCACTCATTAAATAAGTTTAATCAAGAAAAATATGGATTGGGAATATCGTATCTCTGAATTGCAAGATTTAAATGAAACAGTGCAACCGTTATTTATCTATTAGCTACAATTCTTCATTATCTAATCGATACAAGAGAAATTTTGTCGCCATTGATCGTTTTAAATTGAACCGATTATTATCACTTAAACTACAAATCTTGATCCATTTATACATTTTTCTTGTATCGCGTTATTGACGAATTGTTATCAAACACAATGTCATTTCAGATTTCATAACTAATAATTCGATCTAATATACATAAGTTGGTAAAATGAATGACGTATATACGATATAGCTCATTACTTTACCTTCAATGCTAAAATAAAGTTTGACATATAAGATAGTAAAGGTTGTGATGAATCACCATTGTTGTAATTCACACTATTCTATCTGAATAAATATCATATAAAATACCTTCATTCCTGAAACTTTCCATTGCTCAACAATCGATATTTCAAAAAATATCCCCTGAGTCATAATTTATTACAATAAAGTAAAAAAAAAATATAATAAAAAAATCGTTTTCTTTTTTTCAATTGTCCACAATTGATTTCTTCGTGATAATGCATCATGATAATGTTAACAGGAATCAAGTGTCTCGAGAATCTATTACATTATAATATGAAAATTGATACAGAAAAATCATGGAAATACTTAGGAGAAAAATAAGCATTCCAAAAAATCTAGAGGACAGTGGGTTTTCTTTAAATACCGGAAAAGAGAACATTTGAAAAGTTATGGCATGTCTTCCTATACAATTCTAATCATTTACTCACCTAGTCTATTGTCATCGTATGATAATGAGCAAATCCATTCCTTCTTCAGTCCATCCTTTGATTATCATTCAAGTTTCGAATATTTATCCATGCTGATTTCTCTCTCCTTCAAAGATGTATAAATGTAACACTTCTTTGCTTTCCGTGTGTTGCCATCCTATAGAGCGTAATAATGTATCAGCGATTCCCCTATAGTCATGGTACTTAGCGATCCGATCTAACCAATCATGTCTGATTTTCTATTAACATCGTTGTTTTAACAGTAAGAAGTCTGCAGGTTGTGATTTAGGTTTTCATGGTGATATGGCTATTAGAATTTCTATTTCTGTATGCTCTAATTGTCCCATAACGTAAGTTTACACACTCTGTGCGTTTGCGTATTATAACTCAATTAATATTCAAGGTAATTTCACAACATAGGGCATTTGGCGTTATTTTTAATAACTTCTATTTTGATATCATACTTTCTTCATTTTTAAAAGTTTTATAATCATAACTTCTTTATTTCAACAATAATGCCAATTTCGCCTGTTTCAAAAATTCTGAAATTTGTTATCTTGACCTTCCTATATGCATTTATAGTACGGAAAATGATTGAAAAAAAAATCCAAGCTACTCGTTCGAGATCGTCCGCACTACCAAATTAGATTGGAATAATTTTAAAGCACTAATAACGAAGAACTTGTTCACTTGAGCTTTACTCCAGACAATCCGTCATGTATTACCAATTGACATGATCAAATCAAGAGATATCCTTAAATAAGTATGTTGGGCAATAGGGGAGAATAACTATCACTGTAGTGATTTATTGGTGGTACTTCTTACACTAACCTTTGTAGTTCATTAAGATAAGACCAGACTGTTCAAGATAATGTTAACTACACCTCTCTGATGATGATGATGAATTGATGCTCGGGATATTCTCAACACTATTTCACAAGAATTTATAAAGTATAAAGAAGGTAATATACAAAAGTGTAGCTATATTTTGTCCTTTTACTTGAAGGTATGAATGATGGGGCGCTATACGTTGTATGTCGTGATAAGAAGTACACGATGTTTTGTAACAAAAAATGATTTTCTCTCTACATTTATTCACTATTACGATTTCCTATGTTTCGGCCTCCAGCATCACAAATGAGGCAAGATTTATTGTAATGTGCATATGGTGTACTTAAATTGTTAACAAAGTTCAACCACTAGGTTGGTATCGCTACTGGCATCGTAGTCTCTAGGAATAGCGTTACCTACTTCCACAGTGTTTTTGCACTCACCTGAAATATATGAAATTCTCAGTCACTATTTTTGAAAAAAAATGTATTCCCTGTTGTGATTATTTGAGTGCACCAGATGCGCATTTCATCAGTGATTATCAAGCCTAAAATAGGGGAAATCCAAATAATGAATAATTCTAAACATGACATAAATTCCACGCCAAAGAACCAGCTAAGGATAGGGGTAAGCCTTCAGAGACAATTTCATTGGGTCCGAATTTCAAAAGAAGTTGACAAAATAATTTTTGTAGCATTTCCAGGAAGTTTTTTCTAGTTTGTGAAAGCGAAAACCTTTTGACCTAAAAATTTCTTTGTAATTTGTAAATTTCTACTATTAAAATCTAAAACATCAGTACAGTTTGCGGGTGTTGCATACAAGCAGGAGATGCTCACTCTTCCTGGGCACCCGGTCTCACTCCCATATCGGGAATTCGCTTCTTTTCATAAGGTAGAGTTTTTGTTTGTTTGCTTTGATTCCTGTTTTATCCTGATTTTTATGCCTTCGTTTTCTGAATTATCGATTTTGTGCTGTATACAGGGATATGGTCATTATCCATATTTGTCATTATTTATTAATCTTGGATATGCTGGGGGTTTCTTTTACTATAGAAGTATGTAGATTGAAATATTTCTTCCAGAGGGAAGGGATGATAACAAATAAAAACACAAACACTCAAATACACAAATTTTCGGCCCCTTGGCCTTCATCAAGTGTAAAAAAACGTAGATCGTCGTTTTTTTTACACTTGATAAAGGCAAAGGGGCCGAAAATTTGTGTATTTGAGTGTTTGTGTTTTTATTTGTATAGAAGTATGGTTTCACATAGCGTTAGGATATATGTACATGTACGGTGGTTGATGCGGAGGATTTCAATGCCATGGATCGTGAGTTTCAATTTAATCATAACCAACGATATGTCCTTTGGCAATGACAAATCCTGTATTCTACTCTCCCTACCCAGATTAATTGGGTACCTGGTACGAGCTGACCATTTGATTGAGCATTATGAAAGCTCTACTGTATGCTCTGATTGGAACTGAACATGGGGGTTGGAGGTGGCGGTGACATGTAGAATTCGTGCGAGGCATTGACGATACGAAATAATATCGACATAAATGACTCATTACAGTTTGAAATATATTTTCTTTGAAAACGATTTTTTCTTCTTTATTTCAAAGTGATAATTTGACAGATGGGTTACATTTGTAATTTTCATTTTACTTGGAGTAAACAAAAATATTGTAAATGTTTTGACGCTATCATCTTGACGTACATCGTCTGAGTTGTCTTACTCAATAACTGAAACTGTATGTCTTCATAGAAAATTATACATGATCTATTTTATTACACGCAAACGTATAATATTTGCACTTTAAAGTCTCTGGACAACGCTGATCACGATAACAAATGCATATCCACTGTCATGAATATTATTACAACTTATACTGTAGTGTCATACATGTAACACCGACTTCACCCAATCATACACAGTATTTGTGAGTTACGTTGCACCGATTCAAAAACAGGTGGAATACCTCTGTGCTTCCTCTCCTTAATCATGTAGGTAGGCAAAATTAACTCGATCTCCTTAAAGTTAAATTTCAAAAGATCAAGACAAAACATGAAAGGGCTTACGCCGATGTTAAGAGATATAGATAAATAGAGCACAGGGTTCGCTGCATGTCACTTACGTTACTTTGTATAATTAATTGTTAGGTATAGTCATGCCAAGACAGAAATGCAGCCATTCTCATTTATAACTATCAGACATTTATTTAACATTATCTTCAGCATTTCTTCATCCATCTGACACGAAGAATGCGTGTTTGATTCAGATTGATACATATTTCTAAATATTCTCATACTTTCATAGGTATAAAGTGCATACTGTCCTATAACCCCGTACTTTTATCAATCTGAGTATATATATACATATATGTTGAAGCAATTTGATGACTACGACATGTCATGACCAAGTTAAGTCTCAATACGCCTAGGCCCCATATGACTTCTATATATACCCCCTGGTGAGAACTGTCAGTCTGTAACATTCTCGACTCCAATATAAGCTATAAGGTTTATAACTGTCCTACTATGGAAATATAGGGGGTAAGCTGTGATCATAGTGGGTGAGGCGAAGCCGAGTCCAACTATGATCACAGTGATCGATTCACGGAATATTTGCACGTGTCCAACCAGAATTATTTATAAATACCATGAACACCCAAAGTAAGACAGTCATTACTTATATTTCCAAATGTACTAAATATCAGACTCCCCTTAGCATTAATAATGACCGTATTGAATTTTATAACGGCAGAGGTATCTTAACGATGGTAAATTCTCCGTACTTTCAAAACTAAAGCGTGACGTCATAGGAGGCAACCAGAATTATAGTTTGTAAATCCCTTTGCCTAACGGGTGCTTCTGCAATGGAAATATACATGAGGTGGATATATTAAGTGAAGGAGAGTCAAACATACAACCAACTATCAGAATCTAAACAATCAAAATCCATTGGATTACAAATTCTTAAAAATACATGAAACCACAGAAAGAAAGAGAGAAGATCTCAAACAGTAAAAATAGAGGCTCGTTTTCTCACCAGAAACGAACAGACGGAGTAAATTTGGAGCCGCGCGCTCTCTGTAATGTAAATGTAAAAAGCTAACTTCGAAAAATTAAAGAGGGCGCTACTGAAATTATTTTTGGTGGCTCCGCTGAAAGCATCACTGATGAGAATTTAATATTCGAAACACGTGTCTGGTGCATGTAAATTGGTTTGGATTTTTCGTCAATAAGGTAGAGTGTTGGAACCCTTCGACATTATAAATAGAATAGAACCATAGACACACGAAGGTCGGCACTGTCTAATGAACAATCTCTAGAGTCCAATCCAAAATAATTTATTTGTAGATGGCAATGTTAAATGACACGTAGTGTAGTAATTAGTATAGTATTTAAATATCACATAATTCATGAAAAAACATGCATGTAATAGAACAGAATTTTTAAAATAAAGAAGGATTGAAAGGGAAGTTTACAGAATTAAGATTTCTTTCGCTTTATTTATATTTGAAACAAGAGGGCCTCCGCACTAAGGCTCCGGATTAACAATTTGAAATAAGAAAATGACCAAAATTCACCGCAGGCGGCACTACCTTCAATTTAGATGAAGAAATAAGACTGCACTATAATTCAAAAATGTAATTCCATTGATTTGAAGTATAGAACATGAGACTAACCCTAACCCCAAGTCAACTTATTTGGTGGGTATGATTGTGTTTGGTTTATTAACTCAATTGTAATGGATAGTTTTCTATTCCCCCAAAATAGAATTATCCCCACCTCTTGGAGGTACATTTATATATTTCTCGTATACTTTATAGTAAACATGATCATAAATTGTCCCTTCTTTTCTTCGTGATATCGTTGTTACTCTCATGTTTTTGCAATTGACGTCATTTCAGTAATGTTGATTTTCAAGTTCAAAACTGGCGACGTAATATTTGAACATGCCTAATTATAGAGCTATACATAAAATTTCGCTCCGTACGTTTGAATAGGCATTATACAAACACTACGGAAATAAAGAAATGATTGAAAATTGGTTTAATTTTTTTTTTTCAAAATGGTAAAGAGTTGGAACACTTTTGTTACAGTATTAATATTATAAACACTTATTTCTTGCTGCAGTGAGGAGCAGTTAAACTCGTTCACCGTTACTTTATGTTTGATTTGTAATAATTACTTCTTTCCAACTCTGTCGCCTGAAAGAAGCTTTGTTTTGGCCCTGAATATATTTTACATCTTTTGTATTATTTTGCTATTTCGAAAACCTGTCATTTTATCCAAAACCAACGAAATTAAAGAAGGTTAACATCTGAGCAACATACCCATGCTATTTTGGTCATCTAATTTATTTAACTATTCTACTGACTCGACCCTATAGGAAATTTGGAGCCGCGCCCTCACTGCAAAGAAATTGCACAAGAACAAAACCAGAGGGCGCTACTAAAATGAATTTTGGCCATGTCTGAAAATCGCTTTGGATTGAAGCATCACTGATGTTCCTGGTACATTTAAAATTGGTTTGATATTTTCTTCAAGAAGGTAAAGAGTTGGAACGCTTCCTCATTATTAAGCATGATGAATACTGTTCCAATAACTTACCCTTTGTCAATTTATTTGTTTATGTCTTTATGTTGATCCCAGCTATCTTCTTGCACCAGTCAATGCCTAGTGCACTCTATGAAAAAAGTTTTTTTTGTATATTCTATGCGCATTTCAAACGTCTTCAAATTCAATGTGTAAAGTAATATGTCATCGGTGATTCAAAATATAAAAATAAGTAATAAAATCGACCAAAAACGTATGCCAAGAGCCAGCTAAAGAGAGGGTTAAACAATCATGAAACAAAGGGGATCTCCAACAACACCAGGTTGTAGCACTCACAGCAAAACACCCAATGCAAAAACACAAAGCAGACAAGCACAGAAAGAGACGCGTAAGGGACAGGAACGTTAACGCATAACACAGAAACATCAAACACAAAGGACTACACATAAACCAACGAGACCAATGGGCAACCGGTGTCGACTTAGGACGGCCATCTGCCACGGAAATAGCAGAAGGTATGGTTATCCTGGATTACGTGCGCACAACCCTCCCACTTTTCCGATTACCCAGAGGTCTCGAAGAACACACAATTGTGGTGTAAAACAACCTCCTCACTGTCAGATGACCACACACAAACAAGACCGCAAAACGCAGGGGCCCAAGCAACACAGATGAATATGTAATTGGATATAAAAAGAGGGCGTACGTAATACAATCCGTGCTCTGCCGCCGCGAGCTCATGTATGTTTTCACTCGAGGAGTCCAACTGACATTCAGAGAGGACAGGTGGTCGGGGCCCTGTCTTCTCTAAAGAGGTTTGGACAGGGCCCGTCATGGAGTCCCGTCGTCACAGTCAGTCAGAGTGCAAGTTTTAAGAATGCGCTTGTACAAGACTGTAGACTGTAGATTGGTCAAGTACCAAGCCTAGTGTCCGTCTGGTGACATTAGGATCATACCCACGGTTTACAAACCTTCAAATGTGATTCTTTTGTTATTCATCGGTCATTTTATTTCATAAAGACCGCGGACGATTCTAAATGTACGAGGTTTTATGAATGTTCAATGAAGTGTGGAGGTCAATAAAAAACAATGAGGGGCGGAGAATAGAAAATTATCTCAGTCGCGGGAGTGAATTGTTTTGATTATAATGAATATTCGGCCATATTATAGAAAATATTGTGTTTAAAGTCCGCTAAAGACATCCTTTTATAAGAAATGTTAACTGAAAAAGAATAGATTCTTCTATCCCGAAAACCGCAAAATGCCATTTCAAATCAATCTAGATCCCTATTGCGATTCTGGAATTCCAATCATTCTAAATGCTTTTCAAATACATGTATATTGAGGAACTTGATGAACAAAATAAAGAAATATTATCCTCACTTGATTAGAAAATCTTTCCTTATCTCTATTTGCAATAATGCAATCACATATTTTTATAAAAAAAAACTTAAATGGAAATAGAATTCATTGTTACACTATTATTTCTTTCAGAAAATTATCGGGATGTATGTATAGGATAAAGACCGAGTTGAGGTCTGTATGAAGGTTAGATGCCCAAGGAGAGAACAGGGTGGTGTTTAAAGACCGAGGCCGAAGGCCGAGGTCTTTAAACACCACCCTGTTCTCTCCGAGGGCATCTAACCTTCATACAGACCTCAACGAGGTCTTTATCCGACTTACAAACCGCAGATTTTCTTCAATTTTCCGAAAAATAAAAATCTAAATATTTAGTACTCCCCTGCTTTTGAAAATGAAATTGACCATGCAAATTATCGGGTGGAAATATGCAACGGTAACGATTATTAGGATAAAAACGTTGTTAGATTATGGGTACGACATCTCAAAGGACCAGAAGCAATGTTAAACGTCTTTAAATTCAAAAGCATCATTTAAGAACAGATTAATTTACAGCATGGACCAGACATGAACGTTTCGGGTACTAAACCCTCGTCAGTGATCCTCAGTCTAAATAATGTAATATGGCCAAAAAGTGTGAAATTATTATGTCCTAAAATGTAGAGAAAGATGTAGCAGAATGGGTGGGATATGATGCTACAGGACCCACGTTTAAGAAATTTCAAGAAATTTTGTAACAGAAAATTTAAAATGCGTTGAAGGGACAGACGATCAACCGAAGTTGAGCGAACTTGGCTACATGTGCCCTCGGGGACTCTTGGTCCACCATCAGTGACACTCACCAAGTAGTTCAAATGTTAAACGTCTTTAAATTCAATAGCATCATTTAAGACCAGATAAATTTAAAGCATGGACCAGACATGCACGTTTCGGGTACTTAACCCTCGTCAGTGATCCTCAGTCTTAATAATGTTATATGGCCAAAAAGTGTGGAGTTTTTATGTTCTAAAATGTACCGAAAGATGTAGCAAAATGGGTGGGATATGATAGAGTAGAGTAGAGTCCATTCGATCGAAGCCTTTGATTTTTCGACACTTTACACTACAATTCCACATTCTAAATTGAAAGAAAGACTCGCAAAACTTATAAGTAATGCGTTTACAAGTAAAAAGAAGGGAGGTGATCTCCAACAAGACCCCGTTGCAGCATCAACAGTAAAACACCAAAACACCCGATGCAAAAACACAAAAGACAAGTACAGCACGAGACGGAAAAGAGACACACGACATGTAAACATCAAACACAAAAGACTACACATAAACCGACGAGACCAATGGGTAACCGGTGCCGACTTTTGACGGCCATCTGTCACGCAAGTAGCAAATGGTGTGGTTATCCTGGATTACTTGCGCACAACCCTCTCACTTCTCCGAGTACCCATAGGTCTCGAAGAACGTACAATTGTGGTGTAAAACAACCTCCTCACTGTAAGATGACATCACACAAACAAGACCGCGAAACGCAGAGGCCCCAGAGACACAGATGAATATATAAATGGATATAAAAAGAGGACATGTGTAATACAGTCCGTGCTCTGCCGGCTGTAGCGAGCTCATGTATGTAATCACCCGAGGAGTCCGACTGACATTCAGAGAGGACAGGTGGTCGGGGCCCTGTCTTCTCTAAAGAGGTTTGGACAGGGCCCGTCGTCACAGTCAGTCAGAGTGCAAGTCTCAAGGATGCGCTTGTACAAGACTGTAGATTGGTCAAGTACCAAGCCTAGTGTCCGTCTGGTGACATTAGGATCATATCCACGGTATAAAAGGCGTTTGATGATTCTGACGCATTTTCGATGGTTAAGATGGTTAAGTAAGAATGGTAATCGCAAATACAAATTTATTGTTGTTAACTATTACAAAACCTACTTTGTAAAAGAAAAGTCCGATTCTGAAAATAAGTACACTGAAACAGATATTATTCAGATGTTAAACTTTCTGTTCGACAACATTTTTGTGGTGTTTGGAGGAAAGGTCTTCCAGCAAATTGTCGGAATTCCAATGGGGACCAATTGTGCCCCACTCCTTGCCGACATTTTCCTTTACTCGTACGAAGCTGAATTCATTCAATCTTTGGTCTCTGAAGGTAAAAGATACTTAGCTTCTGACTTCAACTTCACTTACAGATACATAGACCATGTGTTGTCCATCAATAATCCAAAATTCGCGGATTACCTGAGCAGTATCTATCCTTCGTGGCTTGAAGTCAAAGAAACCACAGAGACAAATAATTCAGCATCCTATTTGGACATAATGTTGTCCTACGACACTGATGGTCACATGAACACCTCACTCTATGACAAACGTGACGACTTCAATTTCAGCATTACAAACTTTCCTTTTCTGAATAGCAACATCCCTTCATCGCCTGCTTATGGCGTGTTCATATATCAGTTGATACGCTATGCAAGAGCAAGTACCAAATATACGGATTTTGTTCTGAGAGCTAGGCGTTTTTCAGATAACCTTCTCAGTCCGGGATATGTTTGTGACCGACTAACATCGTCACTGAGGAAGTTCTAAGGTCGATATGGGGAACTCGTCATACACTATGATGTCCCACTCTCCAGAATGGTGGATGGTATTCTGTCATAGACCATTTGAACCATCCAACCAAAGATTGTACTCTATGTCTTCCGAACTGGAAGTAACCGGATGTGACAGTTCTACCGAATTGAAGCGGCGGGTGTTGCATGCAAGCAGGAGATGCTTATAGCCCTGCAGATTAACAGGAAAATTCAGGGAAATCTTTCACTTTGTGATACAAGCACCAAATTTTGTACAGGCGTAGATTACACCCTTCCGTAGCAAAAACAGCTGTTAGCCACTTAGAAAATCCAATATGGCCGCCATTTTTCAAGATGGCCGCCATTATACGCAGATTTGTAATTACAACTGTCGATTGACACTTAATTCTGTTCATACTGTCGCCAAATTTGGCAAAGACGATGAGTGTGCTCTTCCCATACGGAAGCAGCCGTTTGACCAATGAAAAGAAACCAAAATGACCGCCATTTTCCAAGATGGCGGCCATCCATTGCAGGTCAGAACTTAAAAATTGTAGAATGACACCTGATTTTGTACAAATTAGTGCCATATTCGGTACATACTTTGTGTATGTCCTTCTAATGTGGATGTCACCGTTTATCCATTTAAAAAAGAAAACAAAATGGTCACCATTTTTCAAAATGGCCGCCATAATATTCATGTTCAGACTGAAAATGTAGAAGAAAACCTTATTTGGTCATAATTGTATCAAATTTCGCTTCAAAGATATAAAGAAAATACTTAACAGAATTTTCCACACCCCAAACATGGCAACAACTAAGTCTCACATGAACAGCTACAGAGAGCTGTACATGCTAGACCAAATCGGAAGCACTTGCATCTACCACGACATTCAGTCCGACAACCACACTTCGTAAGTTGCGAGCAGCTTTGTGCAACCGGTGCGAGTTTTGTCCATACAACTGCCCAAACATCATTTTGTTTCATCCATCCCCAATCGTTTGGGTTCTCATTTTCCATGTTACACACCAGCGCTTGTCCCCAAATGCAACCGGCCTGAAATGTTGCTCTTTTTATATGTTCCAACAAAGCTGCATGTGTAGGTGGAATTGATTCGTATGATCTTTGTTTCCGTGCGAATAAGTCAAACCGAGCTTCGTCGACTGAAATGGCATTACTTGATCTGTCATACATCGTGATAACAAATGATTCAAGAATCTTCTGATCGTTCTCTTTGATGATAGTAGGGTACTTACTTAGTTTTGAGAACGTGTCAGATGCTCTAGGAAATACACTCCATGTTTGCCAAGCAGTTTTCTTACCTTTCCCTCGGAAGGCAGATACTATATCACAGCCGGTGAATGCATGAAAGAAACGAATGGCATTTGATTTTTCTTGGCCAATTATATTGACGATTTCATGTATTGGAAGCCATCTCATATACTTTCCTTGTCCAAATTCAACCCAAAGCTGTTCTAGTCCTAGTCCCTTTAGAACTGCACAAAAACTGACGGCAAGAACGACAATATCTGTATCATTTGCCTTTATCAAGACGGTTTTATAACCTTCAGAAGCAGCATGTCTAGCATGGAGGAATATTCTTGTATCTGCTTCCTCGTGATTACATGGAGAAATACCTTCGAGATCATGCTGTTGACTACAAACAACTAATTCCTTTCTAGTTATAAACACGATATCATCTGAACAAGCTGTTGCTATTTTGTCAGCTAAGAAGGAGAACAGCTCAGATTTGTTTGTATCATCTCTCATGAACGAATACCAGTTTTGAGGAATTTTCCCACTCTCTGTAACCCTTCTGCGGGACCCAAATCCTCTTTTTGATCGTGCTTCAGCTTTTAAGCTGTCTGGTTTGTAAACATCAAAAACCAGGTCGACCCTTTTGTACTTTGAGCTGAAAGCTTGTATCTTAGGGATGATTTCTAACACTGCATATTCATTGAAAGTTTTTGAGATCCGCGGAACATATGCATTTACCAGGGCAGAACCATCAATAATAATCACATCCGCGTCTGGAATAGAGTCAGGAAGAACAACTTGATTTTCAAGAACTGACACAAGCTGAGATTTTTGACACCCGTGAAGTTTTCCGTTATCACTGAGAGCAGCAGGGGCATTCTGATTTTCATGTTTGAAGAATTCCTGCAGATCACATTCTCTAGCCTGGCAAGAAATGAACAGCTTAGAGAACAACATACTGTCATCTTTTACGACTTTCTGTTTCAGATCTTTCATAGATGGTTCTGCTTGCTGTCTGAAAAATTCAGTTTTATTCTTCTTGATTGGTTCGTAGAATTTGCTCTCCTGTCCTTCCTTCAACTCTCTTCTGAAATCAACGTACCGTGATCTTCCAGTCTCTAGATGTAGAATCACCCTTTCAGCGGCACTTTGGTGGGCGACAGCATGGGTGTCCAAAGCAACCAGCTCATTTGTTTCTTCCATAAAAGGATTTCCCAATTCTTTCATCACTAAGTACAATTTCTCCACTCTTTCTTTAAATACTCTCTGAACTTGCTCAGTCTGCTCGTGGTGCTTTTCATTTCTATGCATGTCTTTTGTTCCACATAGTTTCCCATACTGAGAGACAAGCTCACTGACTTCAGGACCTGCAACCATCCATCTCCTTAGTGCTGAGGGATCCTCTGTTACACCTATCGCTCCGCCTTCGCCTTTTACAATTGCATTGTTCTGCTCATGAGCTTGATCAATGGCTATGGCTGAAAATTCCCTTCCAGTTTTGTGCACCACAAAATTTCCTTTTTGAAATTCACTGGCAATGTTTGGGTGAATGTCTTTCAGTAAAAGCATGTCTCTGAAATGAACAGGAAGCCACCTTGCATAATTGATATTGTTGTTTGCAAAGAAGTATGGAATCAGTTCATTTAGTGCTTGAATGTATAGCTCAAAATTTGCTTCTCTAAATGACCTTACTAAAGAGAAAATGGTCAATTCCATCATCAATATCATATTCCAGAAATGAAATTGTGGACTTTCCTTTTTCCTTTTTTCGCACCAATCGTCTTCATCAAGACAAGTTGTTCCAGGTGCAATGTTGGTACAGTAGTCACTATACGCATCAGTCCGAAGCTTGTACAAACTACTTGCAGTCACCTGATGCATTTGACGTGACCTAGTGACACTTGAGGCTGACAGAAATGATTCAGCTGTACCAGAGGTTGTAATATCTGCTTCTACAAGAGTGCCAGTCCACCCGCTATCTTTCAAAAGCGAACCTATCGATTTCAAAGCAGCCATTTCAATGTGAAGACCTCCAAACATCATTACAATTTTATCTTCACCATACAAATCTGGTCACTGCCATTGTATCTGCTTAGCAGTAGCATAGATTGGCTGATCGGCTGCGATAACTGGTACCTGACCAGGATTAAGATAGGAAACTATTTCTTTAACTTGGTCCATCACATGTCGTATTGTTGCCACGGAATGAGCTTGGTCTCGAAGTAGTGGTAACAACGAGCTTATGCTAATCTCAAAAGGTGGATTCTTTTTCAAAGACGAATGATATGTTGACCATGATATATTCATGTCACCAGTGATATCTGCTATAGTTACCTTTTCCAACCACTGGAACTCGCTTGTAAGGTCTAAAGATGGTATGTCAAAGCAAATATTGGTCGCAGGCGGAGAGGGATTTTTTTGGCCGATGAATGCGGGACGGATATTTGTAAATGAGTCTGGAAGTTCAGGAATTCTTCGCACAGTTTTGTCAATTGGTTGTAAAACTCGCTGTTCACCTTGATTTTCTGAAGACGGATGCTGAAAAACTGAAATACTTGTTCCGTGAAATGAAGTCGTTGCTTTTGTAGAAGTTGGATTATGATCAATGTTATCCATAGCTGCTGTAGAAAACAAACCTTTCCTTAAAACTGTTGGGCAAACAACACCTTCTGATTCAAATCTCCTGACAGCAGAGTCTCCTAACTGAGCAGATATCTCAAGTATTCTATCATAGGATATACTAAGGCCATGTTCATGAAGCATTTCCACTAAATTTCTCCTTCTTGTTTTAGCATAGGTAGACATTCCGATGAATATAGGAAAGGGCGTTTCGCGATCTTTCAAATGACGAAAGGTTCTATCACCTTCTTTATATTTGGCGTAACAGTTATATTGTAGTAGCTGCGCCATTGCAAGATCTGTCTTTGATGCCCCAAACCTTAACTGAGACTTTATGTCTGCCCCATGCTCGATCATACACACAAACTGAAGAAGACTAGATGGAATTGATTCTTCAGTACAGCCTTCATCAAATGATCCTTGAAATGAAAACTTTTTTTCTACCATATGCCTTCGCAATATCTTTGCGGCTTTTGATATAATTATGGCCTCAGAATAATCAAGGGATTGAGATAAGGCGACACCAATGTCTCTTTTATAAGCAAGAAGAATATCCCTCCCTTTTTTGTGGGCTTCTAGTTCTGGGATCTCAACTAATAATTTTTCTTTTAGTCTTGTGGAATTGACATTAGGGTCTTTCACGCCTAATTGTTGGAGCCTTTGATTACACAATGTCACAAGATCAGCAAGTCGAAATATCAGGGGCCCATCTGTATTCGTTCTTGATTCTACTATGTAAACGAGGAGCTCAGAGAACACAAGCGGATACTCATCATTATCATGAAGAGTATCATTTTCCTTGTTAAGCCTGGCTAAGAATGCTCTTTCTTTGTTGTACAGGGCTGTTAGACAAGATGCATGGTATTTAAGCTCCTGTGCAACTACATCTCCACCGCTTAACCTAGCCAATAATTTTCCATCGTTTAAATTTCTTGCACATTCGTTTAATCTCTTGTCTAACTGCATTGTCATAGCTTGTCTAAGCTCAGACTTTGAGGATTCTTCTTCACACAGAAAACAAACCTGGTTCTCAATACTGGTTCTTCTGCTCTTGCTTGGCACCCCAGGTGACATACATTGTTGGTTATATGACCGTTTTCGTGCTCTCTCAAGCTTCGTATTATTGAAACGTAGTCTACAACTTTGATGGTATTTTGCATCATGACTTATCAACGTCTCTTCAATGCCATTCCCTTCATCTAATCTTGAGGGGTCCATGATAATCGGAAGGTCATTCAACTCTTTGAACACAGGAATATTTCTAGCAATCATTACATATCCACTTTCCCCGCTGCTGCGCTCATATCGACCTGATGGACATTTTAGAGATTCCTCTGTGACAGTCTGACAGAGACAACATTTCGTCCAATCAGTTTTACTACATGAGGAGCTTGTCGTTGATGATGTTTCTTTTGACATACTCATAAGTTCTTTATAGATACTTTCTCAAAGTTCCCAGAATGTAAGGACGAGGGTTTATCCTTTTACCTCCCCATTCTGTACATAATTTGAAAGCACTTTACGATATGGGATACAACTAGGTTCAAGAAATTATACATTTACCTCTACACCTAGCCCGATCGTTCATCCAGTTTCATTTAAATCCCGTGCGATCTGTACACCATTCGGATAACTACAGCCCCATTATCCTTGGCTCGGCTCTCCCGCGCTGGCACATCCTGTCAATTCAGGTGCGGCTACCTAACTTTATCACAATCACATACTATAAATGTATGTGATTGTGTTATGGGCTAGTTAGATAGCATTTGGGATACTAAATTCCAAAACATGGACCTCTTAGCTGAAACTGAACCCCATGCTGAGTTTCACAGCAGTGATGTCACCAGTGTGCCCTGGTAGTGCTAAGACATACACTCTTTTAAATCACTTCTCTGAATTCTAGTACAACCTCCACTATTGAAATATCTTTAAAACATGTTTAGTTCTCTAGATTTTTTGCCGAATGACATGTGGAAAACGTATTTGAAATCTATTTACTCCAAAAAGAAAAAAATTGGAAAGATTTGGCATTTTTTCTTCTACAAAACATTTTTTTTGGTCTTTTATGGCTGCCATTTTGAGAAAATGGCTACCATTCATTTATTTTGTTATCAGATAAGACTAAAAGGAATGTGGGCCATGTAACTGCAGTCAACATTTCCGGTATTTGGCTGCTATACGGTGAACAAACACGTGTTTATCTAATGAATAATACAAAAAATGACCATTTTGGCCACCATCTTGAAAAAATGGCGGCCATTTTGAATTTTTGAGTGGCTAACAGCTGATTTTGTGAAAGAAGTACTTCTTTTACCTTCATACAAAATTTGATGCTTGTATCACTAAGTGAAAGATTTTTCCAGTAATCTGCTGGGCTATTACTCTTCCTGGGTACCTGGTCTCACTCCCATATCGGGAGTTCGCTTCTTTTCATGTGATGGAGGTTTTTGTTTGTTTGCTTTGGTTCATGTTTTATCCTGATTTTGTATGCCTTCGGTTTCTGATTTTCTGGGTTTTTGTGCTGTATACAGGGATATGGTCATTATCCATACTTGTCATGATACTACAGGACCCACGTTTTAGGAATTTTAAGAATGCGTTGAAGAGACAGACTACAATCCAAGTGGTAGAATTGAGTACGTACAAGACTGACGCATGTAGCCATTCAAAATTAAAGTACGCTTTGTGTGGGAAGTTTCGGCAGATTATATAAAACTCTATCCGTGATTCTTTGGAATATGCATTTGGACTCTGCAAAGAACAAATAAAGGATAAATCATCACACTATTTTGAGAATGCTCGAATCACAAAAGACAGAATTCTGTGATGGGAGAAAACCAGATTGTCTGAAATTAATCCTCTCAGACTATTGAAAATTAATCTACGTCGAATCTGTAATTGACAAGCAATGTATACCAGATGAAATCAAATATTGGTTTTCAATTCATTCAGAAGAGCATATTATAATGTACATGTATCTAAAAAATAGAAAAAAATCACCACGTAGTATATCGAATCTCATATATATTTGATCCCAACTGCAGTACTCAATTTACTTATTATACAATTATAATAGCTACTCGGCAGATGACTGAGTAAGCACCGATTGTCTCGTTGGTTTATGTGTATTTTTTGTGTTTGGTGTTTTGATATGTCGTATTTGGTGTTCGCTGTGCCTTTTGCATCTCCGGCTCTGCTTGTCTACTTTAAGTTTTCTCACAAAACCGTTTCGGTGTTTTGGTTGCTGCAACCGAGTCTTATTCTAGATTCCCTACTTTCTTCTAGCACATATTGATTTGTGAAAAAAATACTATAAAATACGGTACATGTAGTAAAATGTGAAATAGAGAAAGGGAAGTGTTAAATAAAAATTGAAAATAAATGTGTTTGAGTTAACACTTAGAAAAAAAATACAAATAGTGTACCTCCATTTTGTGTATCTCCTACTTTCTGTTTGTTAGCATTCTTATAAATCATTACTTTGTCATTCCTTTTTTGCAAGTAATTATCCGTTTGTCCATTTCGTCTTCTTTTTTTCTACTACCTTTTCCCCTTCTTAGACGGTATTCTATCAGAAAAGAAAGCGATGTGAATGTCGTCTGTCTGTTTAGTTTTTAAAGTTCGATTAACATCATCTTTAGACGACCTAATGTCATACTATTCCAGCGATATTGTTCAAAGAAAGATGGTAGAGTAATAATCCTATCATACCTAATAGCACAACATTAAATATTTTATCTTTTTATGAACACAAGTGTGCGAATATTAATGATTTATGTTAGGACGTCCATTGTCCTAAAGGAAAGGACCATTTATACAGACCATATAATCAAAGCTTGATCATCTTGTCAAAGACATAAACGTTCTCTGGGTGGTGAATTAACTGAAACTATTTCATTCTTCGGGCTTAGATGCTGATTTATATCATACCATCCTACATACAAGTGCTCTTCGTAAGAGAAGTTTGATATCTTTCAGCCAACATCCTAAAGAAGAACCGTGTCATTTGATCCATTTATTTCTCCTATTGCAGTAATCATCGGCAGCAGAATACAGGAAAAAAATATGCTGCGGTCGCAAAACAGAAGTCTATGAAGTTATATATTTGATCTTTTTGCTCAGTGACATAGACTCTTTACGGTGCTAATGTTCTCTTGAAAATGATATTGCTCTTATCTATTGTTAATATGAAATAGAATCTTTTGGGTAATTTTTCACTTTCTAAACTTTTATTACAATGTGGCCTATGAAATTATTTTCATTATTAATATTTTGAGACATTATTCTTCCTAATTTATACACATGTACGCACCTAACTATCAAAAGTCCAGCCAAACAGAACAAAGATTCAGACGAAAATCCATCAAAATGTGAATATGTGCTTCTTTAAAACTCTTTTAAAAGTTATGCAATGCTTGTGTGACGGAAGGGAAGTGTACTTGTTCAATAAATTTGAACTTTTCGAGTTATGATGACGTAGTCTTAAGATGACGATACGATTTTATCTGCATATGAAGCAGACTTTCAAGTTATAGGAAAATATTGACTTTTTAATTTAATACATTAAGTAGATTTGTACTTACATTTGTATTCAGGACTAAACCTCCCCTCATCTTGGGAGATGTTTGTGTGTGGTCATCTGACAGTGAGGAGGTTGTTTTACACCACATTTGTACGTTCTTCGAGACCTCTGGGTAATCGGAAAAGTGGGAGGGTTGTGCGCACGTAATCTCAGGATAACCACACATTCTGCTATTTCCGTGGCACCGGTTGCCTATTGGTCTCGTTGGTTTATGTGTAGTCCTTTGTGTTTGAAGTTTCTGTGTTGTGCGTTGACGTTCCTTGCCCCTAATGCGTCTCATTCTGTGCTTGTCTGCTTTGTGTTTTTGCATTGGGTGGTTTGGGGTTTTGCTGTGGGTGCTGCAACCTGGTGTTGTACATGTATGAGATCCCCTCCCTTGTTTTGTTTGTTTTTTTAATTTCAATTTGTTCAAAATATCCGTTACTATCGAATGAACTCCTTCCTTGTGTTGTTGCCGTTTGGGAGCATGAGTTTTGGATTCTGATTTTCATACGTTGAAAAGGGCACAACATATACGTGCACGTTGTGTAGTTTTGCTCACTACCTTTTCGCCGATTATACACAACCAAAGCGGATCCCTACTTGACCTTTGAAACTTTTTACCCAGTTGTTCTTATGCTTGAGTCCAAATATTTGTGCTAAAAGCATTCACTACTGACCAATACATGTTTTGTGGTTTTCTGGAAAAAGTGTCAGCATGGTAAAACTTGCCTTAATTTGGATGGAATTTAAACAGTTCTTAACTTTTCTGTATCCATCAGCCCTAACTTATAAAACAGTTTAAGTCAAAAAAATTCCATACATAAAACGAAATTTATTGGTTATATGACAAATATGGATAATGACCTTATCCCTAAATAAAGCACAAAATCGAATAATTCAAAAAATCATAAACCAAAGGCATACAAAATCAGGATAAAACAGGAAGCAAACAAACAAACAAGAACAAACCAAATAAAATTGTTACTCAATCCTCATATCATCAATATTGTAATGTATTTAACAAATTGTAAGTTAATGAATAAATACTGTTTAAACCAAACAAACAAAAACCTACACCACATGAAAAGAAGCGAATTCCCGATATGGGAGTGAGACCAGGTACCCAGGAAGAGTCAGCATCTCCTGCTTACATGCAACGCCCGCCCGTTCAATTAGGTAGAATTGTCACATCCGGTTACTTCCATTTCGGAAGATATGGAGTATCATCTTTGGCTGGATGGTTCAAATGGTCTATGACAGAATATCATCCACCATTCTGGAGGGTGGGACACCATAGCGTATGACGACTTCCCCATACTGGCCGTAGAAATTCCTCAGTGACAATGTTAGTCGGTCACAAACGTATCCCTGACTGAGAAGCTTATCTGAAAGACACCTAGCTCTCAGAATAAAATCTGTATAATATTCTTAAAATTATATATCTACCTAGGCACCTGATTTCGCCCCTCGCGGGGTCTGCTTTGGTTCATTTATTGAGAATATTACGAACTTGTGCACCAGTTATAGCCTTTCGAGCTTCATTGCTTCTTTCCAGCTCTGTCGCCTGAAAGAAGCTTTGTTTTGGCCCTTTATCAATTTGACATCATATCTGTATTTTTTGCTATTTCTGAAACTTGTCATTTTATCTTAAAATATCATCGAAATTCAAGGAGGTTTTAGATATCTTAGAACCATACCTCCAATGCTATTTTGAACATTTGAACATATTTGGATATGCTACTGAATCGACCCTACAGGAATTTTGGAGCCGCACACTCTCTGTAAAGTAAATGCAGAAGTTTAAATTCTAAAAATAACGCAAGAGGGCGCTTGTGAAATTAATTTGGGCTGCTTATGAAAAGCGGTTTGGCTGGAGGCATCATTGATGAGAATTTAATATTCGAAACACGTGCCTGGTGCATGAAAAGGTATAGAGTTGAACCCTTCCGCATTATTCAGTACTTTGCAGGTTCTGACTAGAGTGAGAGTGTGTATGTTTATTATGTACTTGTGTCCGGACGGAGTGACGGACGTACTGTCCCTCGTTCCGTCTGGATACAGGTACATATTCGTGTATCCAGGGATGCACTGTCCCTTCTTCGGGTTTAAGCACGTTTAGTGTCGTAGCCGCTTGTACATTTTTTGTGCTTATATATTTCTTATACATATATCTTATGTAAAAGAAATCCGAACTGTTCAAAAGAGTGTGTTTACCCCAATTTTTATGGAAATTACCACGAAGCATTTTCTTACGGCTACTTCGTTCGGTTTAGCCTATCCGCTATTACGAACAAATGAATTAAAGTCTTCAACAGAGTCAGAAATGATACATTGGTCATGATTATTTGAAATTTATTTAATTAAAGCTCAATTGGTGTTAAAACAGGAGATGTGCAAGAACGGTCTTAAATCGTGACCAATGACGCATTATCAGTTGAATGTATGATTAGGGATTATTCTGAAATTTTAATCGAGATAAAATTTTACTTCAGCCGATCATGTTTCATGTTGATCCATCCTCATATAGTCTGTTTTCTGTTGCCAACATGTATGATTTGAGCATTTTCCTTTTCAAAATCATTATTAAGCTTGATTAAGACCTCCAAAATTATAGCAATCATATGTTAGAAATTTATTTATATCTTTGACTAAAATGAGCTCAAATTTACAAATACTCTATGTTGAGTTGGCCTTAGTGAGTAAGACGTTTTGAAATTGGTAAATGCTGTATGTCGGGTGTAGGAAGGTACAGAGTCTGACAAATGATAAGTCGACATGACTTCCTTATGAGTCTTTGTTTTTCTTGTCCACTTAACAAAGACCCACACGCATCTAAATCACTAACGATTCTTACTGAGATGAAAGTTTGGTTAAGTAAACTACAGATATAGATAACAAAAGAAACCATATACACAAAATACCGAGGTCCCCAGGAGGACTGGTCCAGTAGTAAGCGGGTAACTGATATCACAACATAGTTTACATTCTTAATGAAGGCTACTTATTTTTCTTTGGTGAAGATTCATGACATTTTGATAAGCTGATTCTGTGAGTAAGTGAATGAATGTGATGTTGAGAAATTTTAATGACATCAAGAAAATCCATTTAATATATTTTCGGAATTTTCCTCATACGTGATTTCACAACGTCATTTTGCGCAATACGGAAGAATCATTTTGACAGAAGAGAGAGAATGTTTGCCTGCCATAGCATCAAATTGTTTCTGCTGCTTATTTTCTCAATGGTAAGTCAGTCAAGATGAAAATTTATAATATTGCTGGAAATAAAATTATACTACGTTTCCTTGAATTATTAAATTATCGAAATTTACGACCATAAAGATATAATGATAGAGTTAAATGATGTGATGAAATCAATAAAGATTATAAGAATCAACATCTGTTTTGAGGATGGATGCACAGACGATGATATTGAACTCGGTTACTTTTCAAACGCACGTGCTCTGCTAGTGCTAGTAGCCAATGAGTGAAGCAGCGAGCAATAAAAGCGCATGCCGAATCACTATAAACATGAATTCTTTTCATGGTCACTTTACAATTAGATTAAATGAAGGCTTGTTTTACCCTTTGCATTCAGATATTATTTATTACGTGAAGCATTGAAAAAATCGGTCAAGTATGAAAAAAGCATAATAGAAAATAGTCCCATTAAATTCTTGAAATAATCCTTAAAGTAACTGTCATCAAATTTTCATTGTTCCCTTAAATTTATTTGTTCCTGAAAGAATGTGCCCTCGTTTTCTGAAGGACGGTTTTGCTTTTTTTATTGCAATTTGATTTGAAAGGTAATTTAACTTTACACCATCTTTGAGATGCATGGATGAAAACAAACCACTTTTGTTCAATAAAAATGTTTTCGCGATGAGGTGAATTTGTGGTATAAAACAATATTGTTTTAAAAGCACTCTATTCATTGCCAGATAAGATAGATTCTAGATTTTTTCAAACAATTCATTGTCTTTGCTCAGAGAAAAATTGATTGTGATGGCATCGTGTATTTTACAAAATAAAAAACCCCTAAAATTTTTAACAACAACAAAATTATCATTTGAATGAAACAGTCAATTGATATATGTTGTAAACTCCTTTTTCTTCGAGTTCGTTTGTCTTTATAAAACATGAAGAGAAATAAAGGACTAAAGACTCTTTGGTATATAGAAAGTATTTGTCTCGGATTCAAACGAGAAATGCTCATTCTATTCTTTATATTTATTTTCTTTTCATGTTTAAGCTTCAAAGATAAGATTTATCCGACAAGCAGAGTTACGACACCTTGTTTTCTTGGTTTACAATAGGAAAAAACTGTTGAAATGATGGATAGTTGTGTTCCGTCTATGCCAATGACCGCACTAAGGCTACTGCATATCGAAAGGGTAGAACTTGATTGTTTTAACGGGATAGCAGTGTGTTGTAAACAAAATCATTACGAAGTAACGCATTCTGGCCTTGGATCATTTAAGGATCGGACCTTGTTTGGTATACACTGTCACAAATAACCGTATAGATCATCCTCTTACCCTTATCTCACAGATTAAGCCACCTACTGAGACTCATTACATATGTATCTGTGTATCTAAATCGGAATGAGATAGTTATCAAAATCATAATCACGTTATGTTACATCTAATTAGTATCTATATTCAGAGTCCTTCTCTAAATGAATAGGAACATGTTGAGAGACCATGCGGCAGCAATCATAAAAAAATATGCATTGTATATGTATATTTTCATCAGATAAAAGCAGGTTTCATGGACTCTGATTTTTTTTAAATATGTTTCCATCTAGACAATGACGTTACATTGTTGTCACCTTCTTCGTATTTTAAAAGTTGAAATTCTTTGGCCGCAGTTGGGAACCTTATACTGGTATTCCTTCGACAAGAAAAGGACAATATGCGTCACTTCATGATACGTCCATTAGGATATCATATTTACTCCATTTCTGATAATTTCTTCATTCCTTTATCGTATAAACCTCAAAGTAAGAACAGTTTATGAAATCATGATATTGATTAAATTTGAATTGAAGAGATATGGATGGATCAGAATCCAAATAGACTAATTCTTTATTTGGTATTGGCTTATCTGCTGACGGCCACAAGGAGGATTTCGACACAAAAAAGATTGAGGTACAGGACAAGGTGGGCTCGTTTTCGGTACTGTTTGGATATCAATTTATAATAACATATTGATAAAACTGTATTGAATGGTCCAAAGGGGTAGGCACGGTTTGTTATTGTAATAAAAACAGGCTAGGTTGGATTTTAATTAAGGTGCAGCTCTTGTGAAAAGAATTCTGTGTGTTTGGAAAACACCACAATCTAACTTGCATAATGATCACCTAAAAATTAACAGATACAGTCGTCACAGTTAAAATATTTAAGGAGATGTATTCATTTATATCATAAATTATTCAAATTTATTTGGTCTTGAAATCAATTAAATGTCCTTCAAATGGCTACATCTATAGAAAATTGGCTTATGACATCAGGGCAAAAGTAAAGGGTCACAAACAAATCTGAAATCCGTGTAGCAATAGAGGTGTACAGCTAACGATATTTTTAGGAAATTTAACGGCAATTTCCTCCGATAGATCACTGCCGTGTTATGCTTACATGGTATGATAGAGGTCCTACAATTTCATTTTCCGCCAAGTGAAAAATGAGTTTTGAAAGAAAGGAGGGGGTCGACGATAGGTTTCGCTCGGTTGCAGCACCTATGGCAAAACACCGAAACACGCAAATGAAAAAACGAAACACATAGACCAACGAGAGCAATGGGCAATCTGTGCGCCATGATACATTTTTGAAAAAAACTTATTTCTTCGTAACAAATGATCGAATTGACGAATGCATGTCATAGAGAGGTTACTTTACCGCGCCTCATTGGATGACTGAACCCAAAAATATCAAAATGGGTATATTTCATGTAAAATATATTTGCATTTCAAGATTGAATACACATATACCTTTTTTCGTATAGAAATAACGTATGAAAGTAAAGCCCATCGTTAGGAGTGCACCGAAAGTACCTAACATTTTATGTCCTTCTAAAACAGGTCCTGTAAAATGTAATCTGTCGAAATGTTGATAAGCCATATCGACACGTATGAAAGCACGTGCTTCTGAATTTTTGTTCTTAATGCTCAAATATTACTTTGAAAAAAAAACCATTTGAAGAAGGTGTCCACAATATCCAATTAATTACACGTGGTTTTTGCCACAAATTTCAGTCGGAATAAAACGGTGGCGTCTCCTGTCTTGAGAAGACATTCAGATTTTTGCTGATGATACATCAGCTTTAATGAGTTCCGCCGGGGTCCGGAAGACCGTCCTAGTTGTTAAATAAGACACAGATATCTAATGGCGTGTTAATGGCTGTGAAGTTAATGACGAGATAACAATAACACCTTAGTTATGAATTCCCAATCAATGTAAGTAAATATGAACTGGATGCAGTGAGCTGAAAAATTGACATGACCCTATGACCCTTTTTCACAAACACAGGTGAAAACTGTTTTTATCAAAATTGAAATTATATAGACATGTATATCTTAAATATAATTCTCTTATAATCTTTAACCCATAAAACTATTAAGTAAAATTGACAGGATATGTATTTAGTAGAGTGCAATGCAAAGGGTCAGGTATAAAGTTTATTTACTGCTACATTTTACAACACATTTCAAAACATCTAAAGGAAATTCATGAAAAAAAAATACTACAAAAAAGCTGGAACTTCATATTCCGAAGCCATATTTCCTGCTTTTAAAAACGAAAGTGCTGACTCTGTGCAAACATACGGTATTTTCCCTGACTCTGTCTGTCTTTGTGACCCTCGTACTTGAGCTCTATCTGACCCTGCTATAATCATCTACCATCAATTTTATCAGCGTCGTTAGATCTTTAAGTCATAAGAACAAAGTTGACAGAAAGTCAGAACTTTTATCAGTGTGACAAGATGGATTAGGTTTGTACCATTACTTAAAACAAGCAACGTCCTTAAGAACCGAGAATGGCGTGCCTTCCTCGTTAAGGGCAATCATAGTCCCCATTCATCTTCTTATTCCTCATGCAGTTCATGTACAATGAACGATTGTTATAAATGTCAAATCTCGATTTCTGGTCTTTGATAATTTAGTGCATTATTTATGCACTTATGGTGCTTTGTACGATGAGGATATTTGCATAACAACAATTTGTAATAGAAAGTGCACCTTTAATTAAATCAAATAATTTCTTACAAGGAAAATTAATATAAAACAAAAATGACTTTTGTATCCGACAATGCTCTTAAAGAAAGAAAAACGCTAACTCTGCGTCCAAAAAGCTACCAAAACGACGCAAATGCAATGCTTAAAAATAAATGATATATTGACGTTTCTGTTGTTCCTCAAAGCACGATTGGCGTTATGTTGTTTTAGATGTTTTAAAATGTGTTGTAAAATGTAGCAGTTAATAAACTTTATACCTGATCCTGTCAATTTATTTAATAGTTTTATTGGTTAAAGATAATCAGAGCATAATATTCATAATATTCTAGACTTAAACGTCATCCAACACATATGGAGTTTTTTTCCATTTATGAACAGCAACCTCCACAATTACACAAGGATCAACAGCAAAGTCTGATTGTAATATAAGAAACTTCAGTTGTTCTTGTCTTTGACAAAACAGAGGCATCCAATCTATTAATCGAAAAGTATGCTTAAAAGACATCAAATATATGTAAAACAACTATTTGTTTGAAGGAGATTCCCATTGTCAAAAACAGATAAATTTGTTTGAAAAAAAAATTCAAAGGCAATTATACCTTTAGGAACTGCAATATAAGAGGAATTCTAATACTATCGTCGGGACATTCCATAAGCAGGGATACATTGAATTAACCTAAGCTCTCAATTGAAGATATCCAAATACGGAAGGGAATCTCACAGTAGATTTATTTAAGTTAGTATTTATTATGTCTTGAAGATAAAATGAAACGGCAGTATGTAGTACCCGATGTAAACAAATCTTATTCTGGTAGACGTCTGTAGAATCAAAGAAAATAATGTGACTTGTGACTTTTCGGGATCATCGCGTACAAAGTACCATTCCTCAATATTTTGAGAATTTAGAACATCCTCTTATTTGTTACAGATACTAGAGACCTGTTTGAAATTTCGTTTTTAACTACAACAAAGTTACATCAGATCCTAAAATACTTGAATCATGTCCTGCTTCTTGAGGATGTGCAACGTCTGAATATCTATATAAACCAGCTGGTCATGCCTTTTCAATTATCAAAGACAGGCAGCTCCATGATCTTCTCAAAAAAGGACCTAAGTATAGAATTCCATCCAAAATAGATTTTAGATAACTATATCAAACACGATGATGTAAATCGGAAGAAGTCAAATCGCATGCTCTGAATGACTGGAAAATAAACCCTCAATTTTGATATAACCGTTATTGGAATAGATAACTTCCACAAAAATCCTCATTTTTTTGAGAATCCAAGTTCTAAATCTGAAAAATATTTCAAATCCAAGTTACAATTTACATGTCTTAGCGCCTGCAGACAAAGCAGCCAACAACACGATAATCATTTAATAACGTTACAACATATCAACTTTAGTTTCGAGACTTTCGTCTACAAATACTTATATCGAAATCAATGAAAGTGTCCCCAACATTTTGAGCGAACATAACAGTGAAATTTCTTCATTCAACATCCCTATTTCTAAATTGGATCTCCCTACAATAAACTGCATACCAAAACATCTCCAGTCTCCTTACAAATTTCGATACATTGCTAATTCTAGCAACTGCCCAACTACAATTTCGTCTAGAAATCTGACGTCAACCCTTACGGCTATAAAGGAACACCTTGCAAAATATTGTGAAACTGTTCTAAACAGGAATGATGTAAACTTATTGAGGTCTATTAAAAATTCAGGGAATGTGATTGACAAAATGAAATCAAGACGTTCTCAAGAAAATACGATTTCTTCATATGACTTTTCTAATATGTACAAAACGCTTCCTTGCGACAAAATTAATTATCGATTTCCAAACTCATTAAATGTTGTTTTGATCGAGAGGGGAAAACCATATTTGTACATCTGAAACAAAGGGTTTTTACGCCATAGAATACAAATCATACAAATCATGGACATGTGGTGACCTGTATATTGCCTTATCCTTCCTCTTGGACAACATTTAAGTTTCTAAGATTTTATAAGGAAGTCTACAAGCAGGTTGTAGGAATTCCTATGGGTACTTATTGCGCGCCTTTTGTTGCAGATTTATTTTTAAACACGTATGAAAAAAAAAGAATGTATCGAAAATTATCAAACGCAAATAAAACATGATGATTTGAAATGTTTCATTGGTACGTTTAGGTACCCAGATGATATTCTCTCTATCGACAATCCTGTTTTTGAAAAGAATCAAAATGTTATTTATCAACAAGTATTTACTCTAAACAAGGCAAACGTTTCAAACACAGAAAAACCATTTATGGACCTAAATATCAAAATTGTTAGTTGAGAGATTCATACAAGTGAGTATGACAAACGAGATGATTTTGGACTCAACATAGTAAATTTTCCCTGGCTTTGACTACTAAAAGGACCCATACAAGCAACAGAGTATATTACATTGGGTATTTCACAATCTGCATTTTATTGTGACATAATTAACAAAATAAGAAGGATCAAAGGTTGATATAATTACCATAGAAATTGTGTAAGAATCATGTTAAACGTCTTCCAATTCATTAGCATTAGCTTTAAATGATGCTATTGAATTTAAAGACGTTTAACATTTAAAAGCATTTAAGAACAGATAAAATTGCAGCATGGACCAGACATGCATGTTTCGGGTATTTTATCCTCGTCAGTGATCCTCAATCCAAACAATGAAATATGTCCAAAATGTGTGATAATTATATCCAAAATATACCGAAAGACGTAGCAAGATGACTGGGATATGATGCTACAGGACCCAGGTTTCAGAAATTTGAGAAAATATTGTACACAGAAATTTTCGAATGCGTTTGAAGAAACGACCAACCGAAATTGATCGAATTTGGTTACATGTGCCCTCGGGGACTCCTGGTCCACCAGCAGTGCCACTCACCAAGTGATACAAATGTTAAACGTCTTCAAATTCATTAGCTTCATTTAAAAGCAGATTAATAAACAGCGGTATTTAACCAATCATCAAACGCCTTTTATATCGTGGATATGATCCTTCTGTCACCAGACGGACCCTTGGCTTGGCACTGGACCAATCTACAACCTTGTACCAGCGCACTCTTAAGAATTGCATTCTGACTGACTGTGACGACAGGACTCCATGACGGGCCCTATCCAAACCTCTTTAGAGAAGAAGGGCCTCGACCACCTGTCCTCTCTTAATTTCAATCGGACTCCACGGGTGATCACATGCATGTGCTCGCTACAGCCGGCAAATCACGGACTGTATTACGTATGCTTCCTGTTTCTTATATCCGTCTACAAATCCATCTATGTGTTTCTTGAGCCCCAGCGTCATGCTGTCTGTTTGTATGTTCATCTTACAGTGATGAGGTTATTTTACACCACAATTGTGCGTTCTTCGAGACCTATGGGTAATTGGAAAGGTGGGAGGGTTGTGGGAGGGTTGTACTGGATAACCACACCGTCTGCTACTTGCTTGGCAGATGGCCGTCTAAAGCCGGCACCGGTTGCTCATTGGTCTCTTGGTTTATGTTTGGTCGTTTGAGTTTGATGTTTCTATGTTGTGTGTTGGCGTTCCTTGTCCCTTTGACACCTCTGTCTTTGTGCGTGTCTGCTCTGTGTTTTTGCATTGGGTGTTTTAGAGTTTTGCTGTGGGTGCTGCAGCCTAGTGTTGTTGGAGATGCCCTCCTTTGTTTTGTAGTTATTTACATTTGATTCTTGATTCTCTCTTCAATGTAATTCCAAAGAGTCCCATCTGCAATTCGGAAGATTGAATTCTTTATTCTCAAATTCGAAGTCATTGCTTTATATCTGTAAAAGAAGGGAGGGGATCTCCAACAAGAGATACCTTTTTTTTTTTGCATATTAATTAAATAATATATTTGTCTCTCATGCTTCATGAAATCTACATAAAATTGACATTTTGCTTTTTCAGCCATACAGCACAAATGGTAAAGGAACGTTATTTGTGGGATTTCTTGGCTATGCAAATCCATCAAATGAAAAGTACAACGGGGAGTGTTGCGATGCCACAGGCAGTCAGAATTACTGTGACGATTACTGTGAATTGATGTTTGATGTTCGTGTTATTGGACTGGACAGGTAAAATAAGTAGTGATACAATAAAAAAAAATATCACATCTTAAGTATCTCTTGATGAAGGGAAAAGGGAAGTTGTCTACTTCCTTGCTTTGATAAGAAACCTCAGGGAAATTGAAATTGTAAGACAAACAGCAATATATCTGTGCATATTCTGTGCAGACTTTTGCCTGCTTTCCTCTTTGACTGGTCAGTGTACATGCCATACGGTTTTGTCATATGCAAAAAAATGAGACTGAACTCCTCGATACTTTATACGCATTAAAGATATACGAGGGCTGATTGATATGTTGTGAGACTCGGTTTTCCGGGTTGCAGAAGGTATTTTGCAGATAGATTATCTCCAAAAAGGACAAACAATCAATGGCACATATTATGCTTCACACCTGACACAATTAACAGGAAATTTTAAACTTAAGCCCCGCCGAAAGCTCACTAGTTAAAGGTATGCTGTTCCATCAGGACAATGTTCTGTCACTGCCATGGCTGCCATTAATGATTGTGGCTTTAATTTGATTGAGCATCCGCCTTATTCACCTGATATTGCTCCATCAGACTTTCATCTATTCCCAAAACTGAAAGAAGCTATTTCTGGTACCCAATTTCAGTCCGATGATGACGTCATACTTGCAGTGGATGGCTTTCTGAGCAGTCAAGATAAGGATTTCTTTAAAATAGGTATTGAGGCCCTTAAACGGCGGTGGCAAAAGTTTATAGATACTGAAGGGGATTATGTAGAAAAATAATGCAAAATGTATGATAAAATTCAAATCCTTAAATACGAGGCTCACAACATCTGAATTAGCCCTCGTATGCCTATTGTAAATAATTCAAATAGCACTTTCGTTGCTTTTCTAGTTTTAGGTTATTGTTTTCATTAAGTCTATGTGTCATGAACGTTTCTGCTCTCCAGTTGCTCATTCTAATCGGGCTTATTGGTCATATAGTCTCTCTGTATCTGCTACGGTAACAACGTGCAAATATATCAATTCCTCATCTTCCTCTCGCATGATTCACTATCAGTGACTGACAATCAAACGGAAAATCAGAATCACTCAAATCCTTGAAAAGTATATAGCAAAACAAAGATACAGATGAGATCGTGAAAATAGCGGAAGGCATTCAAGACATGCAAGACGCAACAGACCAATTTGAATAAATCCTTTTCTGAAGTATTAAAAATTTCCATTTGATTTGATGAAGGGGAGGGTTGGGAAAACCGCATCACATTTTATTTCGAATGACCATCAAAAGACCACGCTGGATGAATATCGGTATTCCTCAATTAATGTATTGTCATTTACATCTTGATGTGTATGTTTGTGTTGTTCGTTATTCAATGTGATGATCATTTACAAAATAAAACCAGGCAAATATGGACGAAACGGTTTAACAAGAAGGGAGGGGATCTCCAACAAGACCCTGTTTCAGCACCAACAGCAAAACACGAAAACACCCGATGCGAAAACACTATAGACGAGCACACAAAGAAACGGAAAAGAGACAAACGACATATAAACATGAAACACATAAGACTACACATAAACCAACGAGACCAATGTGTAACCGATGCCGACTTTGGACGGCCATATCCTGGATAACGTGCGCACAACCCTCTCACTTCTCTAATTACGGTCTAACAAGTCAAGTGGCAGCTCTTAAATCTTAGATAGCCCAGTGGAACCCCAGTATTTTAAGATGGCATACTTTCACAGAAAATTGAAGTGTTCTAAAGATGAATTAGGGAAAAGTTCACTGTGGCCCCGTCGACTTTCGGATCACTATGATATATTGGAGGGTTTTTTTTTGGTTGTTGTAAAGCATTACATAATTATTTACAGATTGGAATAAACATCAAAGAAGTACCTAACCGTTATTCAGTCTCAAAGTCGAGAAGGCAAAGCAAAATCGTGAGAATTCCCATCGAAATGGTTGCGAAACCCGGAATGAACAACATTCCGAAGTGTGACCAGGTGCCCGGGGAGAGTCAGCGTCTCCCGACTGCATGCAACACCCGTCGCAACAGCCCCACGGAAACCCGCCAAACTCGGCGACCGTCTCGATGCACACTTCGATGCACAGATCAGGTAAATATGTCCTGCCTGGCGATGACGACAGTCATCCAATCACAATGCAGAATGCCACCGATCATTCCGGAAAGGGGGATCCGATATGTTTTTATGATGTCCCCGTAGCGACCGAAGAACCTCCGCAACGATGACCTCAGCCGTTGTGCGATACAACCCCGAACAAGCAGCCCACTTGCAAGCCGTCTGGCTCCAATGACGAATTCTTCACACTTGGAACATGCCCTTGCGTACCATATCATCCGAGAAACAAAAACGCCATAAGCAGGAGAAGACTGAATGACGCCACCCATGAAAGGGAAGTTAGTTATGTGGAAGCCGAAATCACCACGCCTGTCATACAGTGAGGTGCCCAAATGGCCGCCCGCGCCGAAAGACAGAAGCACATCCAAGCACGAAGCGGATCTGTCGTTCTCTGCCGCCCCCCTTATCTCAAGCTCATGAGGACAGATTTCATGCAGATGGTCCTCAAATTTCGGATTACTGATGGACAACAAAACATCCATGTATCCGAAGGCAAAACCGAAACGAGATGCGAGGTACCCCCGCCCAGCCGAGAGCAAGGCCTTGATGAAGTCAGCTTCGTATGAATATAAAAATAAGTCCGCAAGCAAAAAATTCTTTATTTTTGAAAGAATGTTTAACCGAAAGTTGAATCGAAGTTTTTATCTTTTAAGGAAACGCATGATTGATTGAATTATCCAGTTTTGTATGATTAAATGAAAAAAGAATAAATCAAAAAGAGAATGATCAGTACTGTATACATTAGGAATTGCGATTATTTCTTGAAATTGTCAATATTGAATTATATATTCTACAAAGATTATGTTGTTGATGGCGCCACGAAAATTCACTCTGGCTTTACAACTGACGAGGATTCAATATCCGAAACACGTGTCTAGTACAATAGAGTTGGTACTGTAGATTGAAAGATGTATTTTGTATGGTGGTTTGTCAGATCTTTAACTCGGCTTATAACAAAATATAAGTCGACTTAAATTATCTTGTTATATAGCTTATAGCGTGTTTCTGTCTTGTACTTTTATTATAACGATGGAATATAAATTTGCACATTTCTTACTGGTTCATTCGGTTTAACATTTTTTGTAGCTCATCAGGGAAGTGGAAACGCCCATCAAAGGAACCTATAAATAGTCATGACGTAATTTTGTTCCCATCAGCTTATGAAGGAGTAATAAACCCTTTGACATTCGAGTTTAAAGAATGGCCGGTAAGACATTTTTATTAAAGTATTATTTTATACAGACCTGTATTCTTCCAAATGAATAGGAGATTTCTGCTTCGAGCTATCATTTTACTAAAAGGCATCATTATCAGGGAAACACCCGATGCACTTAGGTCTTCAATGTTTTCAGAATAATGAAAAAGGATCTCCTACAAGGTCACATTGCAATGACCACAATAGAATACATACGCACAAGACTGACTCAGAAGTAAACACCAGACACCATGAAAAAGATAATGCAGATAAACCAGGATTCACACAAAGAAGACCAAGTAGCAAGCAACGACGGCATTGCACATAAATGACAAAATATAAAAGGATGAGACCATAGTGAAGCAGGGAAAACTTTGGACAGCATTCTCCTATATTTCTGAATGCTTCGAATCACCTTGCTCAAATATCCAACATGAAAGGGATGTATTTTTTCGTGAATAAAACAGCCTGCTGTTTGATAGATTATAGTCGATCTGCTCTTTTCTCAGAAACCTCGAGCAGAATCTAATTTGGCATTCGATTTAAGATCAAAGCATCAGTATAATCAACGATGTTAACAAAGGTACTCTGAGATATGGTGCTGCATTTTTTACGGAGAAGATTTAGGTGCACATTCTGAAGCTGTATGTACGCTACCTCTTGATCTTTCTATTGTACTTTTATTATGATGATTTCAGCAGCGCATGGTAAATATGTTATAGTACATTGATGTACCTAAGCATTTAGGAATTAAGAGCAGTGTATGGTGTTCTTTTATATTAAGGGTAACGTGACTATTGAGATCAGAGTCAGTGACAGAGATGGTGACGGAGAGGAGGCACACGAAGAGATTGTAGATATGTTTACCTTCCACTTCGGACATATAGGGTCATCTGTAGATTATACTTACCTCAATCACACAGGAGAGCGCCAAACTAACCACTCAGAGTAAGAAATTAAGAAAACATTTGCTATTGTATTGAGTACTACATGTGTATATGGTTTGTTCCATTTCGGCATCTTACCTCAATAAAAAGACACCTTTTTGTTGATTGAGTATGATGCTCTAGGATTAATCGGTGTGGACCATATTGATTGCAACCGCAAGATAGACTGTTCGTCTCAAAGGATATCATTTGCCATGAATTACTTAATGTGCGCGTGGTGCACCTGTCCAAAGCTATAAAAATGTATTGCAATTGCAGAACAACCGAAGGATGTCGTTCTTCATCGACTTCATACTTGTATTTCAGCCATAACGATATGCCTTTTTGGTGCACTATTTAAAATTGCAACCACTGATTTAATTTTGTATTACTGCAGGTGGAATATCATACTTCCCGATAATATCGTTCGCATTTGTCAATGCTTTGAGTACTTATATGAAATATATACATCGAAATTTGTTGCAAAAGTATGTATGTTAAACGTCTTCAAATTCAATAGCATCATTTAAGACCTGATATATTTACAGCATGGACCAGACATATATTATTCTAAAACTAGGACCCGTGGGTGTATCATTTGTATTCTAACATATTCAGCTCTTCAAATATTCACTTTTTTTTCGAACACGAGCACCCCTGAAAATTTGTGGACTAAATGTTTAGTAGTTTATCTCAATATCCGTGCAGATTTCTATTGAATTAATCAGTCTTCATGACAAAACGTTTAATACTAGCATTTGATCAAAGAGAGAAGTAATCATTTTCCCTTGCTTTGTAGATTGCGAATGGTGTTCCGATACGAATGTGATAATTTTTATTACGGAGATGATTGCATGACAGATTGTTTGAAGGAAGAAAACAAGGATAAGGAAGTGTGTCCATCTTCAGAGAAATTAAAAGGAACAACAGAACCTATAACTGACTGGATCAGTAGGATAACAACGGAAAAATCTACACGAGATAAAAAATGCCAAAACTTGAATATTTCAAACTCTAATTGTTCACTTTCAACGATGGAGATTACGAGTTCAAATAGCCTTACGAGTGAACCTCTGGCAACTACGGAAAGTTTTATAGGAATTGATTCTACGTGGTTAAGTGAAGTTACGACTGAGAGTATGAATCAGGTGTCATCAGAGACAATTCGCGCAACCACAAGTAGTGATTCAAATTCGCTTTCCTCTGAATTCACGGACGTTTCACACAAGTCGTCAACTACAAGTGATCAAGTAATAGACTCACAAGAAACAAGGACTCACGCTCAAAACACTAAAAATACAAAACAGACGAAAAGTAAAACATCTTCCACGCTTCTGCCTTTGAATAGTTTTTCCATTTACACAAATACTAAAAATAGAACCTCATATCTTCCAATTTCCGCTGTACCAGTTACATCAAAACCAGGCAACAAGAGTCTGAAAAATATTTCAGTTAGCCCTATCGTACCCAGTGATAAGACCTCTTCCTCTAAAACGACAGATTCAGCAACAAACTGGATTCCAACCACGGTTATAGACGGTGGCGGCGGTGGGAATGACAGCGGGGGAAATCCCATGGATTACTGGCCAGCCATAGTGGGAGGTATACTAGGGGCGGTGGCTCTCATAGCTACAGCGGGCGTGGTCATCTACTTTAGGAAACAAAGGTAAGATACCATATGTAGACTGGAGGATAAGGGTTAAGAATGGCAAAAATATTTAACTTTAAAAGGATGATGTTCTATTGCCTAATATTATTCTATTATCCAAAAGGATAATAGTCATTTAGAAGAACTTCCTTTAAGTGGATATTTGAAATAAATTATTCATTGGTCATTTCATTTTACAGGGCAAAGCTGAAGTCTACCCAAGATATTTACAACGTCAATCCTAAGCAGTGGACTTTACAGCCACCTCAGGAGAATGGCACATCATATGGCATGACAGAAATAGCATTAGAGACAGAGGAAGTTTGATAATGGTTAATGTTAACAGTTTGGTTTCATTATGTTTTACTGATGGTATTCGTTACCATGTTGACATTCCAAGTTGCGTCCATGTCAGAGAGCCAGTATTCAATGTGTCCATATACAAATGTAGGTACATGTACATGTGTCATGTGGATATTACATGTATCCAATGTAAGATCAAATTCCATGGACATTTTTAAAAAATAACAATCCAACTTCACGTGACACCCGTGGCATTTTTATTATCCAGAAAGGCTGGTTATAGGTTCATACGAATAATTGTATTTGATGATAATCTTGTAAAATATTTTTGATATTTCATTCTCTTTTTTCAAATTATTTTGGTTCATTACCCATAAGCAGAAATGAGAGAGTTCCGTTGTAGCATGCTTGTTTGAGTTAAGAATCCGAAACGGTCATGCTGCTTTATCTGTTCTTAAATGATGCTATTGAATTTGAAGACATTTAACAATCGTTTCCCTCACCGTCAATTTCCGAAAGGGAGTGTTTATTTCTGATATTGTATATTAAACTTATGGTTTTTGTATCTAAGATTTGGCTATTTGGATTAAATAAAAAAGTCAAATGTCTTATTTCTAACAAAGATATCACAAAATACGTGTATAATCTACGATCACTTGAAAATGTCCACAGCTGTAAAATGGAGAATGGTCTAGACTATATTCATGAAATATGTAAATCAAATGACGTATTGTGTCAAATCGATAATCATTCTGCGTAAGGTTTGTACTGCAAAGAAAATATACCTCTTTCATGTTGTTATGCTATATTATCATGATTAATTTTCCTAATATTATTTTGCGAAAAAAAGGATGTTCCCATTATCATTTATACAGATGTTAATCTAATTATGTCAATGTCATTTGTCATGTTCATATTATCTAAAGAATGAAATACAATGATATCGAATGGTAAATTAATATCAATACTTTTTTTTCAAAAGAAAGATATAACGATGTCACCATTCCTTTCTGTTACCATGTAATCCGAAAACAAAAAATATATCGTTTTAATCGAATTTTTAAAATATCATCATGATTACATTTTTGATTCACCTAAGGGCTTAACCAAAAATGTAATCGTGATAACTAGTTATCATGATTACATTTTTGGTTAAGCCCCTAGGTTAATCAAAAATGTAATCATGATAATATGGCAAATTCAGTGAATTTGTTTTTAATCTTTTATTTTTACGTTTTACTTATTTATCCTTTTATGGAAAACTAAGTGAAAAATTTTCTTTTTTTTTTCATTTTTGGTACAAAATAATTTTCATGCCAGGATGAATATCACAAGTGTAATCTGATTTCAAATAAATATAAGACTACTAGTATTACTACTATACATCCTTTCATGAGTTGTAATAATATACTATACATGATTGTTCACATTCCATATTGTTTATATACATATTGTATTCTATATTACTATTTGTATGAAAATGTATGAATCTTGGTGTACTATCCGTTATTGTTCATGAGTAAAAGTGCTAATTGTTAAATGGAATATTTGTTTATTTTATGAATACACTGCTGTTTTGTTGCCGAATAAAATATGTACATACACTGATGTCTCTTTATCTTTACTTTTATTTTCACCCTCCATTTTCGGGATTCTCGAATTTCAGAGCAATGGGATATAAAGCAGTAATGATACATGCTGAAACACCTAAAATCAGATAAATATAGAAAAATGAAGCAAGCGCAAATTTAAAGAAAATTAAAATAAAAATTATAGAAAAATAAAGCAAGCGAAAAAAAAAAAATAAATAAAGAAGTGAACAGAATTCAACTCCAATAAAAGGAATGAAACTAGGTACATGTACTTAGGATAAGTAAAAGTCTCTTGCCAGCATGTTACAGACCTTACATAAGCTTTGTAATAAATTATCAATAAAAATTATACAACCTTTTAAAGTACAATTTATAAGCTATCTTATCCTATTCACTTCAGCCATTTCAGCACAATTTAGTCAAAACATTCTGAAATCATTTCTATTTTCCGGATTAAGAATCTATATGAAAGAAAGGAGGCGTATTAAAAAATTCCAACGTTTTGCTGCTTTGTAGAAATATATGTATGATAAGTTGTCTTACAAATATTGCTCAAGCAATTAATGGCTTTCATTTGCAGCGCTAAAATCCAAGCAGATTCGTCTTGTCGTGTATTTTTACTTTATTGTGTGCTGTAAAGGAAACACCTTTTTATATATTTTAATATTCGCTCCTTTGAAATTAAATATGATTACTTATCTCAGGGTACAAGTTTGCCTCAATTTCAGGAATCGCAGAGTGAAAAGATTATACTAGACCATTCACTTGTTGGTTTACCCGGAAATATAAGTGAAATGAGGTCGACATATCAGATGCCTACATTTGACAAAAGTAAGTGGTTTTCTTTATATACGAAAAAGGTGCCATTTTGTTAGTGTCATACTATCAAATCTTATTTGCTCAATAAATGTATTTAATTTGCAGCGGTTAAACCTAAGCAGATTCGTCTAGTTGAACACTCTGATTTTGGTACACTATCCCTTTTCTTTCAAGACGGCGAGGAAGGTTTCCAGGTAAAATTACCAGTGTATTCTTATTTACTTTGGTACTTTTGTATGTTTTTTATGTCTCAACATTTTTCTACCTCTGTGAATAATGTTCACTTGACTTTTATATAGGTAGATGTGAATAAATGATACTTTTATGCGACATGCCATTCCCTGACTCTATTTAAATGAAATGAAGGGATCTCCAACAAGACCAGGTTGCAGTACCGACAGCAAAACATCAAACATTCCCAAGGGAAAATACAGAGAAGACTTTTTTTCCAGTGCTCAGTATTTTGGCTCTATTTATTAAAGTACTTGTGCTGTGCTTTTTGTGCAATTAGTTATATTAGAGTATTAGTTTCCTTTGAGCCATTTCATCATCGCACCTTTTGGGTTTTTTTTTTTCTCTCACTTTTTTCAATCATTTTACTTTATTGAATTCAATCTCATTTACAGTTTTTGAAATAGATACAATGTATATTAAGTATAGTAAATATTCAAAGAATGTTTAATATGTTAGTATTAGTATCGTTTGGCAAGGAGTATGGAATTTGTTTTCTACCACTTCAAAACAAAGGAGGGGATCTCCAACAATACCAAGTTGTAGCACCCACAGCAAAACCCCAAAACACCCAATGCAAACACAAAGCAGACAAGCACAAAGAGACGCGTAAGGGACAAGGAACGTCAACGCACAACACAGAAACATCAAACACAAAGGACTACACATAAACCAACGAGACCAATGGGCAACCGGTGCCGACTTAGGACGGCCATCTGCCACGGAAATAGAAGAAGGTATGGTTATCCTGGATTACGTGCGCACAACCCTCCCATTTTTCCGATTACCCAGAGGTAATTACTCAAGTACAATTCTTTTTAAAAAGTATACTTTTTCGAACTATTTTCAGATTGCATGTTTAAAAATATTTGATTTTTATGTAATGCACTATTCTATTCATCATTCTACCAGTATCGATTTGCTTGTTGTTGAATTCAATATCATTTCTTTCAATCCATATCATCCATTTCAATAAAAATAAACAAAAATTAAGAAATATTTTTTTATAGATTTGAGCTTTAACTCATTTGTGTATCCAAATAGTACACAAATCTTATTAAATGTTATATTTGAGTTTGTCTCAGTGTTTTCTAGTACAACAGAAATTTTATTTTCTAAAACCCTAATCGACTGTTTCACAATTCATAAAAAAGATGTTTATTTGTTTCAATATAGTATTTTTACAGAAATGACAAAGTCCATTCGAATTACCGACAATTCTGATTAATTGACGTTATTAATACATTTCCATTGAAAACACTGTACATTATTCGTTAATAAAGGATTAAATGTATTTTCCTAAATTATTTTCCAATATCAAGATCTAATATTCTTTCCCAAGCAATCTATGATTTAGATTTTTCAGTTGATATTTCATTGATTTCAGACATTATTTCAAAAAGCTGTTAGTATCTTTTCTGGCTTGATAAGAATTTTATTTTCTTTATTTATGAAAAAGAGATTTTCGTCCACTCTTAGGTTCGTCGTTTTAACTTTATTTTCATCCCCCCTCTTAAGATAAGTTCTTAATTTTTCTGGAATGGCCCTTTTTATCTTTTGGAATTCTAAAATATAGAAAACTTACACAGCAAGAGATGCAAAAGAACACAAAACCAACGAGACCAATGGGCAATCGGTGCCGATTTAGGACGGTCATGTGCTACATTAGTAGCAAATGGTGTTACATGTAGTAGCAAATAAACGTTAGTGCTGAACTTTTACCTACTGTATTAAGTATAATGTTAATATATAATTATAAGCATATTTACAGATATTTAGCCGAGAATCGAACATTTACATAGATGTTAAACCAGTGAAAAACTCCTGTGTACTTTATGCTGGGGATATGCTACAGTTCTACTCTGCAGATAGACTAACAGCGACGGTACGTCCATGTGAATTATATGTAAAAACCACTACATACTACATTCAGGAACTAATCAGCATTGTAAACACGATCGAATCTAAAACTGTAATAATGCAAAGAGGGCTATCTAACGTAATTGGTGAAGAAAGGTTTTTTTTTCAAATTCAAATCACTTGGTACTCAATATGATCTTCAAAATGCAAAATTCCAAAATCAAAATGTTCCCGAAAGATATACCTTTACTGAAAAGTGTCTGTTTTAAAGTAATAAGCTCTTCCAATTTTCGTTCAAAACTTCAGTGTGCTCCCAAACATATCATCTGAAGAAACTAATCAAGTTCAAACATTGTTTTATGAATTCATGTGGAATGGAAAGCGGGAAATAATTAAGAGAAATATTTTGATACAATCAATGACAATCATATGAAAATATAAAATCATTTGAATGAGCCCTGAAAATGTCATGGATTAAAGAAGTCATCTACCCTAAATACTCCGTTCCTTGGAAAAACACTTATTTTACCAGAATTTCAAGAATTTGGGGCGGGGATATACATTTTGGATGTTAAATCTTGAAGGTCTTTTGAAAATGGTAATCAAAATTAAATTTGAGAGATAAATAATACGGAAGTACCTTCTTGAAGAAAATTGCAAAACAATTTATTATTCACCAGACATGTGTTTTGGATATTAAATCCTCATCAGTGATGCCTCCAGTCAAAGTGATCTCCAGGAGCCGCCAAAATTAAATTAGCGTATTTACTTTACAGAGAGTGTGCGGCTCACAATTTTCTGTAGGGTCGATTCAGTTGCATATCCAAATAAAATCTATATTTAAAATAGCGTTGGAGGGATGGTGCTACATATAAGATGTTAAACTCCTTTGAATTCGATGATGTTTTGGATGAAATGACAAGTTTCCGAAATAGCAATAAAATAAACAATAGTTAACACCATTTCTCCAAAGTTGTTTGTTTTTCAACTTTTGAATCAATTTGGCTTAAAGAAACAATGATGAGGATTCAATAATATCCTGTAGTACATTTCTGTCCAGATAACTGCCCTCTGACAGCAGAATTTGACAAATTGAATCCGTTTTTTCCTAATTGTTTTCTTAGAATGGTCCTCCTAGGAAGAAAATAAGACAATGCTACATTACGCCTAGACCCCTATTACAATGTAAAATGTCATGATGCTTTAATGATTCCGTTTTCGTCCTTTGATTTCTGAATTTGGACATGTCCTACGTATGAACTTGTTATTCTCTACATTTCAGAAACACAGAGTTTTAATGCCAGTCGGAGAAACGCATACCCACAAAGTAAAACAAGACTTTGTTTTCTACCTTGGTCCGAATAAAGATGCCACCGTCGAGCCCGTTGATGGTTCGGGGAAGTATCCATCGAGGAAATATATTGATCTTCTTGATGAGAGAATGCAGAAAACATGGAATTGAAGATAACAGAATCACCATTAAATGTTCATAACATTAAACGGGTTCTTGACATATTTAATATTGGAGTACTCAGTCCATATTGGTGACATATTGACATTTGTCAGGGGTACTTTACTACCTCTACTCCATGTAGTATGGAATAGATGATCTTCTTATGTTGATGGAATACGTGATATTCAACAGCTACTCTCCAAATAAATGTAATGAAAATAAATGTATCCTCTGGTTGTCATTTTTTTAAGACTGACAAGGCATCATTGCCTATACATGAAATGTATTTTTATTCACGTTTACGAGGTCAAGAAATTTTATCAATATGATTAACTTGATATTGTCCTCTTTGACCACTATTTGATAATCAGAATTTTAAGTTTGGAAGTTTGTATACACAACATATTCTAAATGTTCACAAATAACATGGTTACTATGAATTTCATTTTCATGAGAAGTATTTCACAATGTCCTTTAAAATTATCTCGAAGATCAAAATTCTTGTCCTTTAGGACAAAGGCTTCTCACAAACAAATGCATAACGAGTCAGTCCATCTGAAACCTGCATATCGTATCCGATAGATCTATTTAGGGCAAAGTATGTGTCCATGGGAAGAGTTGTGTAATCATGTGTGACATCGCTTTGATTCCCGTTGACGTATACCATTTCATCTTTAAAGTACTCTACAAGGAAATCAATGTCTTTTTCAGATGAGAACCATTTGCTCTTCATAAATCCTTTCTTTAAATATCTTTAAATATAATATAATTTTGAAATACACATATTGGCTAGTATTGATGATACGAGGGCTGCTTGATATGTTGTGAGCCTCGGTTTTCTGAGATGCAGAAGATATTCTGCTGATAGATTATCTCCAAAAAGGACAAACAATCAATATGGCAAATACTATGCTTCACTTCTGACACAGTTACGGGAAAACAATAAACTTAAGGTAGAGTATCCCCCGGGTCAGGATTGCTGGTATTTTTTTGCCTGGATACCCTATTTTTTCTCTTCAGAATATTGTTCAGATTATCAAACTTATGTGGTTTTGGGAAAAGAAATTTTATAGTTATATTCATCACCTCTAAAAAGGGATCTTTCTTACTTTTCCATATGGTCCAATGTTAAAGTTCAAACGGCTCAAGTTCTCGGTATAATCATGAGACCGTGAATTATATTTTGTTTGTATATCAGGTTTAACATAAGCTTTGAATTTAATGAAATGAAAATATTGTGAAAGTTGTTATCTTGGAAATATGAGCATCTCAGACCTCAGGGATGCTCTACCTCTAGCGCCGCGGAAAGCTCACTAGTTAAAGGTGTATTGTTCCATATAATCCTGTTCACAAGTCTGACACTATCATGGCTGCAATTCATGTGGCTTTAATTTGAATGAGCATCCGCCTTATTCACCTGATCTTGCTCCATCAGACTAAACTGAAAGCAGCTATATCTGGCACCGACTTTCAGTCCGATGATGACGTCATATTTGCAGTGGATGGCTTTCTGACCAGTCAAGATAAGGAGTTCTTTAAACGTGGTATTGAGGCTCCTAAACACAGGTGACGATAGTGTATAGATACTGAAGGGGATTATGTAGAAAAACAAAATTTCTGATAAAATTCAAATCCTTCAATACAAGGCTCACAACATATCAGCCAGCACTCGTTCGTACGTCAGCGTAATGATTTGTATGTAGATCAAAAATTTATCATGTGGTACATTTGCCTTTTTGTAACACCATAAACTTGGCTTACTGATATACTCTTTGATATGCTGTCTGTTTTTCTCGTTGTCAGCATTAAACAGTTTCCCGCCATCTTTCTGACAAGCCTTATCAGCGTCTGTCCAAGTCTGCCCATTATAACGATCCACGTACTTGTAACACAGATTCAGGGACCTTTTATGTATGAAGCCTTTACTGTGTGGACACATATCTGTAAAGTAGTGTTAATTCTGTCAGTTTTTTTTATGGAAAATCCATTTTAGACAGTCTACAATTCAGTTCTTGTAATATGTGTTGACATAAATGACGCGTTTGTATGGTTTCGTATGACGTCTATTGATCTACGTTTCATTACTATCATTCAGCATTGCTGATTTGATTATGTGATATGTAATTCCGTAGAAAACACTGAAGTAAATGCAAAATCCCATTCGCAAGTACATGTATGAAAAGAATGCGCAATATTCAATTTCATGTAGTTTACATATAAAGAGAGCTAGCTAGGCTTTTACATGTTTGTAAACAGCTTGATTGAATAACAAAAAGAAATACATGTTGTACTAAAAAATACGAAAGCATATTGAGCTAAGGTACTGCAATGCATGGTATGTATGCTGCATCTGACCTATATTGCATGCTTGAACAACCAGGTTAAGTAAAACTGGACAGGTCCTTTTTCAGCCTATTACATGTAAAAGTCATAAATCTTTACGCGTTACATCGAAGGTTTCGCGTTATAACGCAAGAGATTCGCGATAAAACGCGAAAGTTTCACGATTAAACGTGAAAGTATCGCGTTACTACGCGAATATTTCGCGTTACAACGCTTAAGTTTCGCGTTTTAACGCGGAAATATAATTTCTCATCTACCACCTGAGCTCAATGGGTTTTCGTACAAAAACGTTCTCTTTGAACTCATAGCAAAAGCTGTTTTGATGCTTTAGTAGTAATTTTTATTCTATCTGTACATTTTCATTTGATTCTTTTCTAATACTATTCAGATAAGATTCGTAAGTTATGCAATGCTCCTCGAAATTGCTTGAAGAATAAAAAAAGAAGAAAATAATTATTAAAAATAAAGCGGTCTTAGAACTGAACAAAAATTAACATGAAACATAAATGTATGAAAGTCGAACGCAAAAGCCGAAACCATATTCCAATAACTTACGAATTTTGGATATACATGTAAATACAAAGCAGAACTTTCTCACGCGAAAAGGAAATGGGAGCAGCATATAGAGACAATGACATAAGTTCCACAGAAACAAGCTATTGTTGTCGGATGCCATTTCTTTACGGCCAACATTGACTGTATTTGACTTAATTCAAAGGGTTTAGATAATTTTCTCCAATCAATGCTATTTCTTTATTAAAGTACCTTTGGCTTTTTAATTAATGGTTTAAAAACATGATCGCCTTTCCAAATGTTACTTGACAGAAGGACACGACGAACCTATTTAATATTAGTAGACGCATTGCCAAAGAGTATAAGTATTGACCAAGCTATTATATTTCAGTTAATCAATGTTGCCTCAAGCAGTAGTAAGAAGTCATTCTTATAATTAATTTTCAATTACAATGTACATAAAGCGACAGGGATTTTATCCTCATCCAGACTCTACAGCAACCAGCGCACTAGACGACTTGGGAATGATCACAGTGGAAAATATACATGTATGGGACAAAAAGGGGAACAGTATATAAAATCACTTCAAAATTTATACCAAAACTTCACAAGTCTCCTTACAAATTTCGATACATTGCTAATTCTAGCAACTGCTCAACAACAATTTTGTCTAGAAATCTGACGTCAGCACTCACGGCTATAAAGGAACACGTGGCAAAATACTGTGAAACTGTCATGAACAGGAATGGCGTAAACTTCTTTTGGTCTATTAAAAATTCAGGGGATGTGATTGACAAAATGAAATCAAGAAATTTTGAAGCAAATACGATATCTTCATACGACTTTTCTAATATGTACACCACGCTTCCTCGCGACAAAATAAATGCTGGACTGTCCAAACTCATTAAATGGTGTTTTGATCGAGAGGGGTAAACTTATGTTTGTACTTTTGAATCGAAGGGTTTCTTTTCCGCCACAGATTACAAATCATAGAAATCATGGACATGTGGTGACATTTGTATTGCCTTGCTCTTCCTTTTGGACAGTACTTATGTAAGATTTGGTGAGAAACTCTACAAGCAGGTTGTAGGGATTCCAATGGGTACTAATTGTGTGCCTCTTGTTGCAGATTTATTTTTATACACGTATGAAAAGGAATTTATCCAAAATCTTCAAAAGCAAAGGAAAAATGATGATGTGAAATGCTTCATTGGTACTTCTAGGTACCTGGATGATATTCTTACTACCGACAATCCTGTTTTTGAAAAGTATAAAAATGTTATTTATCCACAAGAATTGATTCTAAACAAGGCAAACATTTCAAACACAGATACACCAATTTTGGATGGAGAGATCCATACAAGTGTGTATGACAAAAGAGATGATTTTGGATTTAACATAGTAAATTTCCCCTGGCTTGACGGTGATGTTCCTAGATTACCGTCCTATTGTATCTATATTTCACAGCTCATCCGGTATGCTAGAGCATGTACTGGTGTTTTTGATTTTCATAGTAGAAATTTACAAATTACCAAGAAACTTTTAGGACAAGGTTTTCGCTTTCACAATCTAGTAAAGACTTTCTGGAAATTTTATAAAAAATATTGTCAACTTCTGAAATTCGGACCAATACAGGCAACAGAGTATATTACTTTGCATTTTATGGTGGCATTATCAACAAGATAAGAAGGATCAAAGATAGACAACATCACTATTGAAAATGCGTCAGAATCATCAAACACCTTTTATACCGTGGATATGATCCGAATGTCACAAGACGGAAACTAGGCTTGGTACTTTTTTTATATTATATCCATTTACATATTCATCTGTGTCTATGGGGCCTCTGTGTTTCGCGGTCTTGTTTGTGTGATGTCATCTTACAGTGAGGAGGTTATTTTACACCACAATTGTACGTTCTTCGAGACCTCTGGGTAATTGGAGAAGTGAGAGGGTTGTGCGCACGTAATCCAGGATAACCACATCATTTGCTACTTGCGTAACAGATGGCCGTCCAAAGTCGGCACCGGTTACCCATTGGTCTCGTCGGTTTATGTGTAGTCTTTTGTGTTTGATGTTTACATGTCGTGTGTCTCTTTTCCGTCTCGTGCTGTACTCGTCTTTTGTGTTTTTGCATCGGGTGTTTTGGTGTTTTACTGTTGATGCTGCAACGGGGTCTTGTTGGAGATCTCCTCCCTTCTTTTTTGACCAATCTTCAGTCTTGTACAAGCGCATTCGTAAAACTTGCACTCTGACTGACTGTGTCGACGGGACTCCATGACGGGCCCTGTCCAAACCTCTTTAGAGAAGACAGGGCCGCGACCACCTTTCTCTCTGAATGTCAGTCGGACTCTTCGGGTGATAACATACATGAGCTCAGGGCGGCAGAGCACGGATTGTATTACGTACGCCCTCTTTTTATATCCATTTACATATTCATCTGTGTTGCTTGGGCCCTTGCGTTTTGCGGTCTTGTTTGTGTGTGGTCATCTAACAGTGAGGAGGTTGTTTTACACCAAAATTGTGCGTTCTTCGACTGATTGAAATTAAAAACGATACGATTGAAGAAATAAATTCTTTTGAGGAATAAGAATCCATAATATATGTCCTAACGGATTAATACAAATCTAGAGGCTGTATGTTGTCGATTGCATACAATTATAATATTTCAAAAAAAAAGACTGAAGCTAGTCATCCGGATTATGTGTGCACAACTCTTCAACCGATTAGTATAAGCTACAGCAGCCCCCCCCCCTCCCCCGACACACGAGCTGTATAAACAAATAGCTTTCTCGATGTCAGGTGACGCTACAAACACTACAAACAAGATCATGAGACGAATGGACCCTTAAAGGAAGGATGGGATCTCCAAGAGGACTCGATTGTAACATCCACAGCAAAACATCGTATCACCCAATTGCAAACAAAAACAGAGCAGACAAGCTCAAGAAGATACACGATAGGGAAAGGAAGACACAAAAAATGAAAAGACGATCAAAGCACTTAAAACAAAGAACTACACATAAACCAACGATACAAATGGGGAATCGGTGCCGATCTAGGGCGGCCATCTACTACGTTAGTAGCAAATTGTGTTCTTATCACTATTACGTGCTGACAACCGTCCCACTTGTCCGGTTATTCAGTGGTCTCTAGTACAATGTGTTTAATAGCCTCCTCAAGTAACACCAAGACTACGTCAATAGATACACAATGTATGGGGTTTACATTAAACAGTCCGTGCTCTGCCGAACGTTGCCAACTCATGAATAAACACCAGAGAGGTTCGATCAACTTCCAGATTGGACAAAGGATTAGGGTCCGATCTTGGATAAGATGTGGACAGAACCTGTCATGGAGTCCCATTGTCACATTTACATACGTGTAGTAAGATATGTTGGAAAAATTGCCTGTACAAACTGTTGATGGGTCCAGTATCTAGCATATTGTAATTTTTGTAAATATCAAGACCATATCATTTGTTCTTATGGTGATTCGTTATTTTCTTATCTATCAAAATTTTCTTTTGATCCTTGTTATCTTGATTTTTTCTTGATATTTCAAAGTTCACTTTTTTTCAAAATGTACCTTTGATCCTTCATATTTTTTTTTCTTACTCTGAGCCTTTTTATTTTGATACTTTTTTCTTTGATTTTGATAATTTACCTTTGATACGTTTTATTTTGCAAAATACGTCATAAATGACTAAATAAAAGCAAACATTCCACATTACGGTAGTCTAGAGGCCTCAAGCCAAAGGGCATCTCGTTTGTCAAATACACCTATCTGAATTTCTCTATGACGATTTAAAAGATACAAAAACCAGGGAATATCAATCATTTTGTCTCATGTCTGTGGACCATCGTGCGCATACAGGTTTTTTTTTCACCTTAGTAATAGAAGTAGATGAGGTACGTTTGTGTATCGGTGCGTGTGTTCTCTTTTTTGTAGTGGGATGGGGGTCCGTGGCATACTAGTCAGTTTGTATTTGATCGCGAGGATTTGTGCTTTCTGGTGCACACGACATCTGCTAAATTAAGTTATGAAAATATCTTCAGGTACCCATGTATGTAGTAAGCTGAGATTATATGACAAATATGGACAATGACAATATCCCCATATACATCACGAAATCGATAATTTGGAAAATCACAAACCGAAGGCATACAAAATCAGGATAAAACAGGAACCAAAGCAAACAAACAAAAACCTCCACCACATGAAAAGAAGCGAACTCCCGAATTAGGAGTGAGACCAGGTGCCAAGGAACAGTCAGCATCTCCTGCTTGCATGCAACACCCGTCGCGTCAATTCGGTAGAATTGTCACATATTTCAGGTCTTATTTTGCATGTTAGTTGAAAAAATATGCATCACCAAGAAAATTTCGGAATTCCATATTCTCAACTTTTGCAAATGCATAGCTGTCTGACCCAAAACGATGCACAACAGTGACCAACAATTTTTTAGTGTCAACTTGTCGGACTACCATGTATGATAAGATAAAAACTGACGTGTTCCAACAAGTTACCAACATTTGTAAGAAATTTTCAATGCACCAGACACGTGTTTCGGCTAGTAAGTCCTCATCAGTGGCGCTTACATGCATAACCGAATTGATTCTCATACACAGCTACATTTATTTTAGTAGCTCCCTCTAGTTTATTTGCTGATAAAGTCAGCTGGAGGTGCTCGTTCTGATAGTTGATAGGAATAAGTTTATCCTTCGGATAAATGATGCTAAATATTTGGGAGTAATACTTATTATTCCATCCATTCGATTTCTCACGAAAAAATATTTAAATATCCTATATTCTACGAAAAAGAAAGAGTATATATACGTTCATTTGAATATTTCCTGTTTATTTTATTCTTTTAAATTGGTTAAAGAATTATTTGAAAACATATGTTTTCTTTTATTTTTAAAACCGATGATGAAACTTGCGACATTTGGAAGTGTTGAACCTTAATGTTACCAAAGTCGAAGGACAATATTTCGTACTCGATTTCTACAAAGTACTTATTAAGTCTCAAGTTTCCTTAGCATTAAGAAAGTTCAAAGATTGTTTGAGAGACCGAAAGAAAGGTAAACACAGCGTGTAAGCGATAGTTAAAATCCGTTATATGATAAATCATCATGTTGTTACAAAGTTACATGAAAACACTATTCATCAAACACGTGTCGGTTGACTTGCATCATGTAAATATATAGGTGCTAAGTAAGTTTTAAATTTGATCTTGACAACATTAAAAAGACAATCACTGTCTCTTAACGATCTTCATGAACTTCTGTCTCCCTTTTAGGCAAAAAAAAATATTTATGAGTCCTCATGTCTTTTATGCGACTTTTTCATTTTCTCTTGATTAATTCGTTTGATCTTTTGTTTAAGTTTCCTTTGTGCCGTTCTTTCCTCTTTCCGTCTTTTTCGGGCTTCTAATTTGGCTTTCCTCCTTGCAAGGTTTGAAAGGTGCTTTCTCTGTTTTAAGTTTCTGCGCTGTTTCTGCTTTTCTTGCCTTAGCCTTTTCTGCAGGCGGAATCGCTTACGCTGAAGCTGTCCTAGTCTTTTCTTAATCTCTTTAACTTTACTCTGCTTTTGTCCCTTCTTAGGAAGTTTGACTCTACCGCCTGACCGGTACATTGCTTTATTTCTTCGTTGTTGGTAAATATACCTACGTATGATACTTCCCGCTTCTTCTTTTATTCCCGATAATTGAATTGATATTGTTGGTTTTTTCGAATTAGTTTCGTCAAGCTTAACCATGTATGGACCAATGATAAAAGAACCATCATCTCTAAATTCACTGGCTACCTGAAAAGAAGATATCCAAGGTAAGAATATTTTAAAAACTAAATCGAAAAAGAAATACTGGGGTTGTTAAAGAAAGATTCACCTTATATAAAAAAGGTATCATGTATTCTACAATGCATTCCCCACTTGCACTAAACTCTTAAAATTGCTCATCAGATAAAGTTGTCCTTCGTGTTTCTATTGAGCTGTGTCATTGTCTCCGTCTGTTTGTCCAATTTTTCTTTTCGTGTGAGAAAATTCTGTTTTATAGTTTTTTTTTTCCAGAATTTCTAAGCATTTCGATTGTGATTATTTTTGGAATCTGCTTTTGGCTTTTGTGTTTGACTTTTATTCACTGATGTAGCTTTCTATGTATAATGAAAGTACGCCGAGTTTCCAGCCCTGAAGTAAACCAAGTTGGCAACAAAGACAGTCGTTCAATATTTAACGACTTTCAATTCAACATCACCATCTAAGAACAGATAAAAATTCGGGTTTCGGGTTCTTTTCTGGAATCGATTTTGTGCTGTAAACAGGGATATGGTCATTATCCATATTTGTCACTTAACCTCCTCAGCCTTATCAATGTAATATGACCTAAGAGTGTGAAATTTATCATATCCAAAAATGTACCGAAAGATGTAACAGGATGGATGGTAGTACGTCATACACAAATCGGACAGTGATGCATAGACAATTTCTGGTCTAGTAACACATGTAAGTAGAAAAAATATGCATCACAAAGATAATTTTAGGACTCCATATTCAACTTTTACCCATGCATCACTGTCATACCCAAATCTGCGTTTGGGTATGACGAGCCGTACTAGATGGAAGGGATATGATGCTAGAGGACCCACTTTTTAGAAATTTCAAGAAATTTGATAACAGAAATTTTGGAATGCGTTGAAGAAACGACCAACCGAAGTTGATCGAAGTTTGGTTACATGTGCCCTGGTCCACCATATCATAATAAATTTTCCCTAGACGTACAGCTTTCAATTTTTGTGAATATCTTTAAATCTGCTCTTGACATTACAATAATTTGAAAGAAGAACCTGTTTTAGCTTTTTCAAATCTTTCCTTGCCGCTGCCATGCCTCCCTTTAGAGCGTATCTGCTGATTAGTACACTGTTCTTGTGTATAAAAGGTAGTTGTCTTTTTCTCCTCCGTCTGAGGGTATCTGACATTACCCTGAACATACCGGGCGGAAACTTCTTTTCTTGTGTACTTCTTCCTCCAATAAACAAATCTGAAAAATTTGATTAATTCAATATCTCATGGACAAACTAAAGACGTCGTGTCAAGGCGTACAGGTAGGTTTCTACAATCTTTATCTTAAAAACAGTAGAAAAGTTGTAAATGAGCAAATAGAAGAGAACTTTTATTAGTATAACTTACCCATGTAAGTCACAAATAATTTGTCTTTTATGTTGAGGTACTCTTTAAGAGCTCTCTTTGGTAAGTTTGCTTCTTGGAAGCCTTCATTGGCAAATGACGCTTGTATCCATCCAATACTTCTGATGTCCTTTCCTTTCAGGTGTGAAACATCCAGCAAGTTTTCTTCTCGATAAGAAGACACATTGTCTATAATGGGTGACTTTGGTACAGTATTATGATCACAATTCACGTTCAAGTTATCAAATAAACATACAATGAAAAAGGAGAGAAGTGCTGCCACCTTTTCCATTGTTTCATATGCTTATTATCCTGTTATTCGCTGAAGGGAGGAATTCCTTCTCATATATAGAGATTCAATGACCCATCGTCGCTCAGGGCATCCATAAAGATGTTGCCCAATTCGTCTTCACTGTACGACGCCGTCTTAAACCAGTAAAATTGAGGAATGAAGTGAAAATCAATCATAAGCCCTAGGTAATACTTGCGTAATAGAATAAAAAGGTAAATGGTAAGTGGAACGTAACATAAACAAGTTTTAAGGTGTATCGTCGATATCTTTACACTATGTTGTCGTAAATAAATTTTCTTTAAGAAATACACTACTGTGGTATATGTCGTCATGGATATCAACTTGAAGGAAAACAATTTTGTATATTGATATATTCGTCGTTCGATTTCATAAATATCCTGACATTACCATAACGTCGACAACGAGTTATTTATGAACATGCTTTGTTGTGTGTTTGAACAAGGCCACCATAAGACTTATTACTTTGTTAGTAACTTACCTGAGTGTCTTTAAAATTGAAATACACAGTAAAAACAAATGATTAAGACATAGAAAAACGTGGAAATATTATAACAGCTAATTTTTTTCCATTTTTCGGAAAAAAAAAATGTTCATGTTCTTATCTTTAAGTTTACAGAGTAATGTGTATCTTGATGTGTGTCCCCTCCTTTGTTTTGATTTGACGCAACACGTAAAAGTGATATTGACAGGGAGGGCATAAATTTTTATTTCAAGATAAGGTTACCATTCTTGCACTAGACTCTTGTGAGTGGTTATAAGGAAGTGCTGTCCTTCGTGTTGTATGGGACTGTCTTAGACTGTTTGGCCTCTTTTTCTTTTATCGTGATAAAACGCACTGAATTTTAGTATTGGGGATCTCCTTCGTATATTTGTTTTGTTTCATATACCTTTCAAGAATTTGTGTGCCTGTTGATTATAAGTGGATTATGGCTTTGGGGTTTTACTTTCATTCACACAGAATAAGTGTCTTAATTTGTGTTTTGTTATTGGTATGCAACACACAGCAAGTATACGTGTAATCCGGATTAGTGCATTTTATGCAATAAATGCACAAGTTTTGCAGTGTGTTGCATACCCGTAACAAAACACAAATTATGACATTTATTCTATATATGTGCACTGCAGTTGAATATTTCACTCTTGTTTTCTTAATGAGTTAAAGAAGGTCCTGACGTTAATCTCAACAGCACTCACAATAGAGCACAAAATTGAGCATCGACGGACCGCTAGCAAGCTAGAGTTGGGATCAGGTGTCGGGGAGGAGTAAGCATCCCCTGTTTGGCTAGCCGCACCCGCCGTCGATGCACAAAAATGAAAACAATATATAAAATACATGCACTGTCTGAGGTTATGTCGCGTTTTTTTTTTTCTAGGTAAACAGATAACGTTAAGATTAAGATCATTATGGGTTCAGTCTGCATCCGTCGTGGCATGTTATGCACTGTTACATCACGAGCGTTTTCATGCTAAATACAAACACATTCCTTTCAATAGTTTCATCTCAGGAATAACATTGGTTATGTATATATTAAAAATAATAGTACATTATGATCTCTTGTCTTATATGACAGTAGGTCGGATATCTCGGTCATAGATCAAACATGGACTGTTTATGGAGTGTAAACTCCGAATAAAAAATGACGTCGCGGTCATGACGTTAGGTATTTGCTTGACGACGTTATCTTTCTTATACCACGAAGAAAAAATATCCTCTCGATAAAGTGCTGATTATACACCCGAAACAGAGTTGTGGGGGGTATGCTGGATTCACCATTGTCGTCCGTCTGTCCGTCTTTCTGTCCGTAGACAAAAGTTTGTTATCGCAGCTCCTCCCAAACCAATCGATGAATTTCAGTGAAACTTTACACAATGACAGATATGATATGTAGATGTGCATGAAGAAAGGGAATTGCTGTCGAAAAAGTAATACCTGAGTTATGGCCTTGGACTTAGATTTTTCATGCAAGTTATCAATGACAAACCTTGCTATCACAACTCATTCCGAACCAATAGATGAATTAGTGAAACTTTACACAATGACAGATATGATATGTAGAAAAGCTACACCTGAGTTATGGCTTAATTGATTTGATTCGATGAGGGAGGAGGATTCTTTTTTTTTTTTTTTTTTGCTAGCAGGATTATGATTTTGTGATTATTAGCATATAATACACTTTTTGGGACGAGGGAGAGGGGGCTTGTACGGATTAATGAATATATGTTGCAGGAAAGATTTCACGTAATTCCTAAAATTTATTAGATTTCTTGTATATATATATAATTCCTGTATCTGGCCATGTATTTCATGTAATTCATGAATATTTACACTTATTTCCCAACCTGATCGAGTTCCGTCTAATTTTGACTTATGAAATCAGGCCGTAGTAATCAAATATTTTGTTTTACGTCTCGAACTTTTTATAAAAGGACCCTCCTGTCAGGCATGTGTTTTCGACCCTCCTGCCGGGCATGACAACACAAACACATGATCAATATGAAGGAAGAAAGATATTGTTTGGCGTAAGTCAGAACCAAAGGTCTTGCCAACTTATCAACACATAAAGCTATGACCTGTAAAGAAGTAGACATGTCATATATAATCCAAAACGAAATTTGACGCAAAAAAATAAATATAATAAAAAGTACTTTATTAAGGCTTTATGAAAAAAAAATTAATTTGTACGCACTGAGATGCATAAATACTCGATTTCAACACAAATCAGATCGCATTGATAAAAAAATAAATTAAAAAAAAATCAAAATGCATTGCACTGGTTCAAATTTAAACCCAATTTGAATTTTTATTTTCATAAAGTGCGGTTTTGTTTTAGCTCACCTGAGCGAAGCCGTTAACGCCGTCCAATATGTGGCTTTGAAAAATATAATACTAGTACGTTAAAAACGTGATAATTCAGTTTTTTTTAATTCCTGGATGAAAGAGGCCCTGACAATCTCTATACAAGAAGAACAGGATAGAAATAAAAACTACGCCCACTATTAAAAAAAAATGTCGGATCGGCCTAATTCGACCAAAGAGCTACAATGTAACGCACATCACTTTTATCGAAAAAAAAAAAAAAAAAAAAGAAAGAAAAAAAAAAAATATATATAAAAAGCCCAATGAGGTATATAGTGACAACGACAGGATTTGTAATCAAATTTTCAAAGCTCTTGTGCTTTACAGAGACTGGTCCTTGCTATTATTTCAATCAAAGTTTTGTTTTATATCAGTGTGAGTGCTTGTACGTGGGGGGGGGGGGTGAATTTTCTTAGCCAATCATGTAAAAAAAACTGAAAAGCGCCAAATTGTACAGAATTATAAAGTAAAAAAAAATACGATACATGAATAAAAATTGTTGTTTCTTTCTGTTTTAATCATCGACATATATTGTACAGGCCGATTGACACTCTTGTCCGTGGCATGTATTTCGCTTATTGTACGATTTTATTTAAAAATAAGTCTTCAGTTTACGTCTACTAATTTTCAGCTAATGATAGTTTCGTTTATGTTATAATTTAGTGCGGTTCTTTCCGATATACAATGAATAGAACGTTTCTTTTATTGGCGGCAAAGTAATGCAGACAACGTCGCGTAGTAAGCGTTGTGACGTTACAAATAAAATGTGCACCACTATTCCTTTGAACCAAGAAACGTGCGTACTAAAAGACCAATGACGACACAAACCCGCGAGCTACGTTAAATGTCAAAAATTACACAGAAAACGTAACGAAATGGTTCTCGGCATGATAAATTCGTTATAGGGTTTATTCCTGTAATACTTCCTACTCAAAAGTAGGTGTGTAAATATGTAGGGGGTGAGGCCGAAGGAGACAATTCTTAGATTAAGGAAGATCTACGTGCATAATCATATAAAGTTGGCACCGGATGTACGTAGATCTTCCTTAATCTAAGAATTGTCATTCGTGTTTCATGGTTGTGGTTCTGTCTGTTATGATGGCTTGTTGGGTCGTATTTGCTCTTTGATTTTGTTTGGTTTTTGTGTGTCTCCTTGTCTCGTATTAATTGTTGAATTTGATTTGTCTAATGTTCGTGCATTATGTGGGTGTGTTCCGTAGAAATCTCATAACGTTGCAATGCTACATGTATTCCACCATGTACCGTTTTATATGGAGCATAAGCCTATAATGATGACGGAATCAAAACTGAATAAAATGAACATATTAAAAATACTGAAATATAAAAAATATCCTGGTCTTTCAAGAAGTCATACAAAATATATTGCATGGTTCCAATAATACGGAAGTGTTCCAATTCTATACCTTCTTGAAGAAAATTTCAAACCAATTTTTCTGCACCATACACGTGTTTCGAATATTCAGTTCTCATCAGTGATGCTTCCAGGGGAGCCACCATAACACATTCGCATACAGTACCCTAGTAATCTTACCTCCATATACAATATAGTACGTCCAGTCTAGAGAAACCCATTTCAACATTGGTAAACTCCTTTTTGCGTAAACCAAGTCCATCAAAATACATTGTGATAACTTCTTGTTGAAAAAGAACGCCATACAAGATATATCATTACAACAGGTGTATGCACATTTCCCTTTCCTTGATGTCTTCATGCTTCTAATCACATTGACATTATCAAATACAGTCACACCGTTTAAATTGGCATTTTCTTTCGCCCAAATATGACTAAAATCTTTGGCCGTGACCACACCTATAACAGTAACTAACATCAAAAACTGAAGCTCCATAGCTTCCCAGACCTTCTCAATAAAGAAGTTTTATCATTAGAATTACTGTTCTTGGAACCTTTACTTTTCTCATTCGATACTTAATAAGAGGCCTATATGGCTAACATTAGAACCATATATTTCTTTTGTTAATGAACTTTTCAAACAAATGGAACAAAATTAGTTCTGATAACGAGAAACTTGTTATCAATCAACATAAAAGAAGTACCCATCATTATACAGTCTCGAGAAAACAAGTGCAAAATGAAAAGAAAATGTTAACCCCATAGGGACAAAAACACTGCCGTAAAACATAAGCACAAATTAAAAAAAAAACACAAAGTCCATCCCAACATTGATTGTTTTCATGAAGACCCATAGCTCATACGTGGTATTTCCTATCCACAGACATAAAAATGTACAGTTCATAAGAACTGAAAAATAAAACATCATTTCCATTTTCAATGAATGATTATAATATACAAAATTATTATCGTTTGATTTCACACTATTGTTTAATATTAATATAAAAATTTAAAGGTCATTCTTTCATTTAATTTTTTTAAAGTAACAAGATTTTTTAAAGGAACGACATAGGTAGACACATTGGCCGGGTTAGCGCAGTGGTAGCGCGCTCGCTTCTCACCTCTAAGGTCCCGGTTTCGAATCCCAGATTCGGCGAAGGGTCTTATGTGGGAGGGTAGGTGGTCCCCCACCCTGGCCTCTGCAGGAGGTTTTTTTCTCCGGGTACTCCGGTTTCCTCCTGCTCCTTGGACCCCCTCACGCCAACATCTGAGCCAACGTGAGACATTAATATAAGTTGCGTAACTTATGTGTTAAACGTTGTAAAATAAATAAAGTTTAATTTTTTTAGGTAGACATAGGTAGGTAGGTAAAATTAACATCAAAGAAGTATGCGATTTTTTTTAATTTCAGGTCAAGTACAAGATGTTGACTTGAAATGCATGTAATACAAACTCCCTTCTTCAAACTTTCATAGGCCACACGTCTCAACAATACTGATTATTTGAATATTATTTTGGATGACAATATCTAAAAACTAGCGAGTTTAGAAACAATCAATAAATAATTCATACTGAAAATCAATGCGCTTCAAATTCAATGAAAAAGGAAAAAGGCCCGAAATTATATATTGTTTTATTAAGGAAGGAGGGGATCTTCAGCAACACTCGTTTACAGCACCCACAGCAAAACCCCAAAACCCCCAAAACAAAAACATAGAGCAGACACTTACAGAAAGTACTGTAAAAGAGACAAGGAACACCAGCTCACACCATAGAAACGTGAAACACAAAAGACTACACAGACCAATGGGCAACCGGTGCCAACTTAGGACGGCCAAGTAGCAGGCTGTGTGATTATCTGGATAACGTGCGCACAATCTTTCCACTTTCCCGATTACCCAGAGATCTCGAAGAACGCACAATTGTGGTGTAAAATAACCTCCTCACTGTAAGATGAACATCCAAACAGACAGCATGACGCAGGAGCCCAAGCAAACAAACAGATAAATATGTAAATGGATATAAAAAAAACAGAAGGCATACAGTTCGTGCCCTGTTGGTTGTAGCGAGCTCATGTAAGTGATCACCCGAGGAGTTCGACTGACATGCAGAGATGACAGGTGGTCGGGGCTTCTTATTAATCCTAGCACAACGCCAATAACGCACCACAATTTGAGTTTGGAGTAAGGTGAAAAAATAAAAACCAGAGGCAGATATGAAAAACAACACACAAACAAGGAAGGAAAAGACAAAGTTTTATTACATCTAATAAATGGTCAAGGAGAGGTTACAAACTTTAATAACTTAATTTTTCACAACTAAAGATGAATAATCCTCTTGTTCAGGTGAGCTATTACATCATTCTAAAACGATGAATTATATATAGATTTATTCAATTACTTCTCATGTTTTAAAAGAATGAAATATCCATTTGCATAATACAAATGTATACGACGAATAGCAAGACAATCTTCAAACGGCGGTGTTTGTCATTAATTCTCATTCAGGACTATGGACCGTCATGTTCAGAATCAAATTAAGTGTAAAGTTAACAAAGATTTGATGATATAATCGATATTTTATCCATTATTAGTCTCCAATAGAAAGAGATTATCATATTCATAAGATAAGATAATGCAACTATGATAATTTGCATCATAATTTTCTTATGCAAATATCTGCGATGACTCTTGGATGAAACTCGTCAATTTTCTCTTCACAACAGGAAAGATTATATGTGAATCTAGGAAACACAACCAGTAAATATGAAAAGATCGTAAAAAGAGGCACATCCGTAACAATACTCACCTGAAAACTTGACCTTTATTCAGGTGAGCTAAAAAGCTGTTTTAGACCATTAATGTTGACACTTCAAAATGTATAGGTGTCTTTCTGTCAACATCTGTCATCTAAATATGAAAGCTGTAAGTGGAAAACTGATGAAGTAATCGCAAAACAAAACAAAGTGTGGACGAACAGACACGGTGATTACTATGGAATTCCGCATCTTCTGATAATATGTAGTATTTAAGTACATAAAAATATCTTTATTGAGTTTTTCAAAGACCTAGCATAAAGATTTTTCTGACAAACTACAACAGACGCAAAAAAAACGCGTAAATTTCTATTTGTCGAATCTTAATGCCTGACACAATTTTTGATAAGCCAGCCATATAGATTGTCTAGATGCAGCTAGATTCCCATCTCTGCAGCAGCTAAGGAGAATATTTTTGAAGTGGGAAACCATTTTTGACACTTCAGATCCTGCCCAAGATGAACCCTGAGGGATCTAGTTTAGAAGGGGACCTTTAATAATAATTAACATAGAGGAAGTACCTATCAGTTATTCAGTCTCATAGTCGAGAATGTAAGGCAAAATCATTAAAATTTACATTGGAACAGATGCGAAGCCTGGAATAAATATTCTGAAGTGAGACCAGATGCCCGGGGAGAATTGCATACAACACCCGTCGCAACAGTTCCATGAAAACTTGTCAAATTCGGTAATTGTCTCGATGTACATATTAGGCAAAGATGTCATGTATGATGATGTTGACAGACATTTGATCGTAATCCAGAATGTCACTGATCATTCTGGAAAGAAGGATCTCATAAGCTTTTATAAGATCCCAGTAGCGACCGAAGAACTTCCTTAATGATGATTTGATCCTTTGTGTAATGAAATCGTCTTATTTGGAACATCGAGAAACAAAAACGCCATTAGCTTGAGAGGACGGAATGTTTTATAAATAAATCATGTGTACCATACGTACCATTGAGCTTTCCTCGGTTGAGCCTAAATTCGTAAAATTAAAAACAAAACCGTTCACATAATATCAATATCAAGATATTAAATAACTTTTAAAATGTGGCAAATATGCAATAAATAAGTGAATAATAACAATACATTATTGAGAGCCTAGTGCAAAGATGGTAACCTTATGCCTTACCATGACGACGACAACGACGACAGACGGATCTTTATTTCGTGTTGCAGTGTGGAGCAGTTAAACTCGTTCCCCGTGACATGGATGTAAAAGTGTATTTATTTCTTCTTTCTAGCTCTGTCGCCCGAAAGAAATTTTGTTTTGGGACTATATCAATTTGACGTCATAAATATTATTTTGCTCTTTAGGAAACTTGTCATTCCATTCAAAAATATCCAAATTACCTCACATTGATTACAGCAGAGAATATCCACAAAACTGCACCAAACATCGGATAAAAGCAAACCTAACAAACAACATGGAACAAGGAGACAAGCAACAATACTTACACCTCACGGTCTAACAAACAATCATGTAGACACACGGAAACATTAAACATGAGTTATATTGAGCAATGTGCACCCGGCACCGACATTATACAACCATCAGGTATATGACGAATTGCTGTTATATGAATAAACCTCCTCACAGTAAGGTGACATCACGACCAAAACAGTAAATCACAAGGCCCCTTGGTAATACAAACACAGTATGTATAATATCAAAAGTAGTGAGCATACGAAAAACAGTCCGATCAACTCTCATATGATGGATTAGGACCCTTTCTCATTGAGTTCCGTCACAGTTGGTAGGCAATGCTGGACAAGATACTGGTAGTAAACTGTTGAAAGGCCAAACCCAGGTCGACCTGCAAGTGTTATCTTATTTTGACGAAATAAGGGTCGACCTGCATGTGTTATCTTATTTTGACGAATACCGAATCCTATGCGCGGTAAAAACAAATCGATTCACTAGTATGTGCGTGATTCATCCAATTCTGTTGATCAGGTAAAATAAACAGATAGCCAAGGAAATTCCAAATCACACATACTGTGATGTAAGAATATTTCTACAGGACCTCATAATAATCCTTGTAAATTTCCAGGACAGGTTTTTGGCATCAAGTTTTTTTTAATCATTAATTCAGGCATGTACGAAACATGAGAACACATCCAAGCATACCTTTTGAGTTGAGAAATATAAATAATGGTTGATGGTAAACTGGGAAAAGCTTCATCAATGATAATGCGTTATGTTGAATCAAAAATCGTTTTTATAATATTGGGTTTTTTTCTTAATTTCTTCATTGACTATTCAGATATTGCGGTCCATAAGTGGTGCACCTAAGTCATCTTTGTATTTTTCAATTCATAAATATGATTTTTAATTATTATCAATAAATAAATTCAAATATAAGAAGTATCATTCAGTATTCAGATTTGTCAATTTCTTATTAAATATACATCAGCCCTCCTTTGATTTAAATCATAAAAAGCAAACTACGTGTAAATTAAAGTTTTAAAACAAACCCTTTAATTCGTGAATAAACAAGCACAACAATTGAACGAACAATTATTCGTAGGTCAAATGAATATTTCATATTTCTATATTTTAATACATTTTGCATAGAACTCGTTGGATTGTGATTCGCATACTTAGTAAAGGGCGTGATACACGAAAACAGCACATACATGTACTCAAAAATAATAATGTGAAAAATAAATAATCAATATCATTCTGTTTCGTCCTCTGATTGTTCCACCGCCTCACGTTTCCACAACCACAGAGCCGATGCTAGAGGAAATCCTAGATATATACCATCAACTACGTAAGTTTTAGTCTTTTCCTTCTTTTCTTCTGGTTCTATGACCTTGTCCTCATATTCTATCAAAAATCGCAGATTCAATTCCTCCTATAATGATGAAAATCCATGTATAAATATATCTTTTTTGCAGGATCTTCGTGAGATCTAGTAGAAAATAGATATGTTGATTTGAAACAAAAACAGATAATTACAAAATCGAGTAAAGGTCTGATAAATATATAATATATATATATATATATATATATATATACCCTGAGCTTCTGTAAGTCAGAAATAATAATGCTGGATGAGCACACGTCTTGCTCAAAATTCAGTACCTTCAAATAAAATGAAACACAACCTTATAATACACCTTTTGATTAATTTCATGTCACATGCAGTCACAAAGATAATTCTTGTATCAAAATATTATTGGTGACTATAATCATTGTCAATAAGCAAGGACTTTGATTAAGTTAAAAACAACTGCGTTTAAAATTATTGAGACAACCATGGATTGTTTTCCTTATTTGAGAATTGGGAGAAATCTGAACTATCATCACTATTATCTTCTTTTCCACTTAATTTAGCGTGTATCTTTCATTAATAAATATATTTACATGTCAACAATTTACTTTGCAATATTCCAAATTTAGTTATATATAATATGCGAGTCCACTTACAGAGGGAAAGCCATCGAAGGTGCACTTCTTTATTACAATCCTCTCAGTTCCCTTGGGATCATCCCATGATATTCGAAGCACATTACAAAATTCCATTTTACACGTGACTTTAATTCGCAATCCGAGTTCTTTAATCTGTATGGGTCTTATTCTCGGCGGGTCTGGAAGGAGAGACATTGTATTTTTATTTTTACGGGTGTTGCATGCAACCAGGAGATGCTGACTATACCTGGGCCCCTGGTCTCACTCCCATATCGGGAGTTCGCTTCTTTTCATGTGGTGGAAGTTTTTATTTGTTTGCTTTAGTTCCTGTTTTATCCTGATTTTGTATGCATTCGGTTTCCGATTTTCTGAATTATTGTTTTTGTACTGTATACAGGGATATGGTCATTATCCATATTTGTCATTTGTTTTGAAACTGAGTAATCAATCAGTAAAAGAAAGTCAAGCACAAAGTCAAAATTATAATCTAAAAATCAAAATGAGCAGGTACACACAAAAACAAATCAAAGATAGGGAGGTGATCAACATCGGTGGGAACAGCATAACACATTCACAAGAGACGGAAAAAGCCGAAAAACAGACGGAGATAACATTATAGCACTATGGAATCTGTCATATCGACCGAGAATGCCTCAGACATAAATTAAACACAAAATGACGAACAATGAACAAAAGAAAAGATGGAAGCATTTCCAAGAATTAAGACATTACATGTACACCTCGCCTAACTATTTCTGATACAAAAATGTGGCAGTGATCGACCTTTCTATTTGCATTTGACATATGTTTTGGCGTGGTGTGGACCAGAACTTTATCTTATTTGTACAATTAGCAAATTTTCCTTCATAATCCGATTTTCGGAGCAAAGAACATCGAATGTGACGTATATATCCTACACTCGACAATAAGACTACTCAAAATATAAAGGACGCAATAATACAAGACATTACCTTTAAACAAATGTTTTTAAATTGTTTAATAATAAAATTCATCAAACTTCGTTTGGCCGTCTTTAGAGGCCACTCCTTTTTACTCAATTTATTTAATTTATTTTGTGTTCATACTTCAAATTCAGAAAAATCACTTGAAACCCATTTTGTAAGAACTACGAAAAAAATATTCATTCAGAAATCTGCATTCAAAGGATGTGAAAGCGAAATGACAAAGTGTTGATGGGCATCATTTTATGCATTTACTTAATGAAGAAACCTGAATCCTTACTGGCGAATCTTCCCCATTGCTGACACCGCAAAATAAACGTAGTTGTATGGCCATTATAATTAATCCTATCAGCAAGAGACCGTCTCGGCTCCATTAGGGTTGTTTTAATTTGAGGTATCTGTTTTCCTTTGGATTTGTCAGGATTAAGGTGAAAATCTGTAAGAATTAAACATTTTCTTCAAGAAGGTATAGAGTTGGAACCATTCCGCATTATAAACATTAAATATTGAAGAAAAACAAAGTGTCGAAACTCAGTGTTATGGACAAAAGATCTAAATACTGCGCACCAGACATGCATGTTCCGGATAATGTATCAAAGTATAAATAAGTTATAGAAATCAACATAACTTAGTGTCACCTAGTCCTTGATACTCTGTTAAAGTGGCAAATAATCTAAGCGCTTTTACACGAAACAACGCATGGATAATATATATTTTTTTATCTTATTTCTGTGCATGAAAATCAAAGGCAATCACCAGCGCCTTCGTGAACCCTCTTGTCATTAAATCTAAATGTAGTAAATTTATCATTGTCAGGAATATTTCAGAAAATCGCACCTTCCAGGACATCTTGGAAAACACCTAGGACAGGTTTGGAAGAATTGAGAAATCGTTTTAGATGTTTGACCAGAACTCCATTCTCTTCACCTTTGATCTGGTAACTCTCCAAACCCTCAGATCTAAAAAAAGAAATGATATACAATTATTGACAAGGGATGAGGGCAACATATGATTGTTGGACCTGAAGACAAAATGCTGCATGAGGCCAAAGATATTAGTCACGCCGATTAAATTCTTACTGTCCGCGCGGCTCACTTCAGAAATAGGAAAACTGAAGTTTTCTCTACTTTGTCGGCATTTTTCCCGACTAAAATTTATAAAGGGGGATAGATCTCAAACTCTCATAACTAACGGTGTAAGGTATACGTCTGTATAACCAATACTATGCTCACAGTTAAAGAAAAAAAATTAGATAGGGAGATTTCTTTGTTAATTTTAGCGTGAAGTCGTAATATTAGTCGTAAGTACACATATAATACACCGCTAGTTATGAGAGTTCGAGACCTATCCCCCGTTATCAATTTTAATCTCAAAATGTACCGACAAAGTAGAGAAAACTTCAATTTTCCGATTTCATGAGAGAGCTGCGCGGACAATAGTAACAATCAAACTCTCAACAACCTATGGATAGCAATAAGCGGAATGCAGTAACTGATTGGAAGTATTAAATAAGTATTATAACTTAACAGCAAAACAGGTATTATGTGCTTGAACAGAGACACATGCAGCGCAATGTTTAGAAAATTAAAAATTACAACTTTCCCTTTCCTAAGGAGTAACATTTCTTCGTCCCCTGCCTATGCTGTACTCATATCGCAATTGATACGCTTTCATGAGCAAGCTCAAAGTAAAATGATTTCGTTCTGAGAGCAAGGAGACTAACCGAAAAAATAATGATGAACCAAGGATCCATTATTTACATTTTTTGAGGAACTGACTTTTTCATTGCAAAAAAAATGTGGACAATACAATGAAAATATAAACCATTATAAAACTCGTTATCCTCTACGTTCGAAGATATTTTAGGTTAGGACCATCCAAAACACATTATTTGACAAAATTATCGGATATGCCTCTTTCTGTATGACCTAATGAGGTAAAGAAGATCCTGTCGATAATCTTAACAGCACATAATTGATCATCGACACTCCCCTAGCAAGCTTGATGTGGGACCAGGTGCTCGTGAGGAGTAAGCACTCCCTGTTTGGCAAGCCGCGCCCGCCGTCTAAATAACGGTAGTCGCTAGTAAACAGGAGATGCTTATTCTCCCCGGGCACCTGATCTCATCCTCATTTGGAATTCACTTTTGCTTCTTTGCAGAGCGTTTAGGTTTATTCTATTCTTTATGGAAGTGTTTATTACTCTTTGTCGGTGTGATAGTACTCTATGTTCACTGTGTTCTATTTTGTATTGAATTTGAAGACGTTTAACATTTGTACCACTTGGTGAGTGTCACTGCTGTGTACATGTAGTCAAGTTCGATCAACTTCGGAACGTATTGGAAAATTTCTGTTATCAAAATTTCTCGAACTTTCTAAAACATGGGTCCTATAGCATCATATCCCACCCATTCCGCTTCGTCTTTCGGTTACATTTTTGGACATCTCAAAGTCGAGAAGACAAGAGAAACCCATCAAAATTCCCAATGGAACGGCTGCGAACCTCCGAATGAATAACATTCAGAAGTGAAAAAGGAGGGGATCTTCAACAACACCCTGTTGCAGTATCCACATCAAAACCCCAAAACACTTAATGCAAAACACAGGACAGACACGCACCGAAATTCTTATTTATTCAAGGTAACGCCACCTGTAGTTAATTTTGGAGATTTTCTGATTCGAAATTCTTATACCGAGGCCAATGTGGGATTCTCTTGTTTAAAAATAATACAGCGAGAAATTTTTAAATTCTGATGTATTCATACCATTGCTTGCAGTTTATATGTAGCATTATTCATGTGATACATGTATTTGAATAATTTTCTTATTTCCATGCTTAAGTTAAACGTCTTCAAATTCGATAGCATCATTTTTAAAAGAACAGATAAATTAAGAGCATGGAAAAAGAAGGGAGGAGATCTCCAACAAGACCCCGTTGCAGCATCAACAGTAAAACACCAAAACACCCGATGCAAAAACACAAAAGACGAGTACAGCACGAGACGGAAAAGAGACACACGACATGTAAACATCATCATGGAACAGACAACAAATTTTTACAGCGTGAGTTTTTTTTTACGGCGCGAGCTACAATAAGTTCCGTTCTTGAATTGGACTCTGTAGATTGTTCATTAGTTAGTGTATCATTGAATCCGTCTGTTGGTCCGCTTTTTTCTTTTCTAGTGAGAAAAACAATCTGCTGTTTTCACAGTTGGGGATCTCCTCCCTATTTTTGTTTCGTTTTATGTATATTTCAACAATTTATATGCCAATATTGGTTGTGATGTTTTGATTCTGAATTTTAGTTTTGGTTTGACTTTTATTCATTATTACAGCTTTACATGTAGCTGCTTTCAAAAAGCATTTTTTTCGGGGTTGCGCCACTGTACATAATTTGTCATAACAATCAAAAATAAAGACGATACGAAAAAGCTTTACATAAGTTATTTTGGACAGAACGGTAAGTACAAGAATTTATGAAGCTGAAACAAATATATAAAAGTTGTTTGGTGAAATTCCTATTTAATTTAACATTCTCTTTATGAATCAAAATATGTATCACAATGTATAGTTACATTCTATAAATACCTACGTAGCGTAAAGGAACACCGTGTTTCCTCGATGTTTTAAGGTCGGCTGGGAAAATGGAATTGTTTGTCCTGGAGGATAATGTCTTCCTCTGTAAAATCAGAATCAGATAGAATGAAATTTAAGACAATGAGTTACAATGGTTTTATATTACCCATCTTCGGCATATCGAGACAAGATTCTAAAAAACGATACGAGAAAAAAATCTTACGTCCTGCAAACATCAAGAATCATAACAGCCAGATCTGGATTCGCCATCTGGATTTCGTGTATTACCTCATTGACGTTGATACAATGGTAAGGCAGAAAACCCTCTGGAACATCCACTGGGATCAGTAGAGAACTACCATTGTGATCAATCCCATGACCGCAAAAATAGAACACACTGTATACACCTTCCCCAATCAACTGTACAAACTCACGAACAATGTTTTTCATTTCTGTCATTGTAAGGTTTATCAGGGAAATGACCTTGAAGTCAAGGAGCTTGAAATGTTCTGTCAAAGTAGCGATATCTTGCATTGGTATTTGTCCAAGGGAGCTCAATGCCGAGTAATCCCAGTTCCCGATAAGTAGCGCTACTTTGTCCCGTGCTAGAGAAAAACAAAAAAAATCACAAAACTGTTGCAAATTAAATCAGGTCTTCTTTTGATATTTTTTTTTACACACACAAAAGCAACGTAATGTTATTATAATATAGGGGGAATGTATATGATAACCATGTTCTAAGCTTAATTACACAATTTCTCATGAGAGGTCGTATATAAAATCATATTTTTTATATTCCCAAATGATCTTTGTAGAAGCCACACCTATCATGATTGACACTTACGAGTATATATTGTTTCTATAGAAAGAAGATTGTGTACATCTAATTCAGCCACATATGAGAGACATTCCCTCCGAGATTCCGTACACAGGACTTTACATTGATACTTTCCAGGAGAAGCTGCGTCGATTTTGTTAATGTTGAATACATTGTCAGTCGCTGCTGGGATCATTTCTCCGTCTTTAAACCACTGGAAACTCAAAGGCTTTGATGAATCTGCCTTACAGAGGAAAGAACAACTCTCCCCTATTCTTTTTGATTGGGATACAGGGTGGTATGTAATATCTGAAAAAGGGTATGGATACAATAATCCCTATATGTGCTATAGTGCTCGCCCATGGTCTATTCTCCAACATACTCATGGTCAGATAAGCCACGCCTTCTCACGCGCATACTCTCACGCGCTCATTTTCTGAAAACTACATATACATCACAGCAACACTTCTGTTATAATAGAAATACATTAGAATAGAAATAACAACTAGCTAGCCGTGGTTTATTGTCCAGTAATTCCCCTCGTCGCATAAACCAATCAAATTATCACCTCAATAAATAATCTGATTGGTTCATGCAACTCGAGGAATGACTGGACAATAAATCACGGCTAGCTAGTTGTTATTTCTTGAATATTTACATTACTAGTAGATTCCCAATGTTAAACGCCCATTACGCAACTAGAATTATATTCCAATAACTTGGGTTGCTATTGTTTTGCATGTAGGGAGAATTTACCAACGTTAAAATACATTTTACGCTGTTACAGGCAAAATGTGCGATGTGCATGCAAATAAAATGAACGATAATAAGACTAAATTTATGATTCGCAGGCGATATAAGTCCCCTACCGGCATTAATCCATGTCCTTCAACTGTACTGTACTTACACCAAAAGATGAATCCAACATCAAAATAAGTTCAATATGTGTTTTAGGAAAAGGTTTGGAAAACAGGAAATTTTAATGAAATTTGCTATGTGGCCATACCTTTTGTAAGAACAAATAAATCAAATCCAACTTCAACTTCTTCTTTATCAGACGATAATGTATCTGTATACCAAAAATCAGCTCAATATCTACAAGAACAGGCATATAAAGATTGGAAACTGCATGAGAAGTTCATGAAATTTGCTAAGTCCAGGGGCCATAATTCCTGTAGAAATGGGTCAATCAAATGGAAACAAAAACTTGATTTGTATCACAATGAGATATATTCACATACCAAAAATGATTTCAATATCTGGAAGAAAAGTCCAGAAAACTGAGAATTTCATGAAATTGCTAAGTCCAGGGGCCAAAACTCTTGTAAAAATATGTCAATCGGAACCAAACTCGAACTTGAGCTGTATAACACTAAGATGTAATCACATATAAAAAATTATTTCAACATCTGCAATACCTTGGAGGAAAAGTCAGGAAAACTGAGGATTTCATGAAATTTGCTAAGTCCAGGGGCCATAACGCTTGTAAAAATAGGTCAATCGGAACCAAACTCGAACTTGATCTGTATCACATTGAGATAAACTCACATACCAAAAATGAGATCAATATATGCAACGAAAGCGAAAAAAAGTCTGGAAAACTAAAGTGTGACGGACAGACGGACAGACAAACGGGTGGAAACTATAAGTCTCCTCCGGCGAGTCGGTAGGGGACTAATAAATGTAAATATTAGTAATGCCTGTCTTACTTTTGGTGTTCATGGGTGTATAATTCTGGTTGGTCACGTGCAAAATCCGTGAAGAGATTCACGAAATGTTCACGTGACCAACCAGAATTATACATCCATGAACACCAAAAGTAAGACAGTCATTTCTTAAATATCATTTGCGAAGGCAGAAATGAAAGAAAGGCACAGACGGATTATCTTGTCATTACCAAATTAGGTATTTAAGTTACATAGCCAGCCGAATGCAAAGTATGGGAGATCCAATACTTAGTTTTGAAAAAGACAACGATTTTTTTTCTGAACAAACTTGCTGCTAATATTCATGAAATTTTATTTCTGGCTTTATGATAGAAGGATTGATAGAAGATTTTTAGACTATAGAAGTATAATATATTGTTTGAAACGTCAACACATTATCCCTGCTAATTACATACCTATGAAGGCTTTAGAGTTGTTATCTTGAATATGATCTGTCAAAAATAGCCAAACAAGAAACTAATTATGGTTGTAAACGAGATAATGTATAAACGAGATATCCAACCACCAAATATACTTGTTTCTTCCAAAATGGAAGTAACCGGGTGTGACAATTCTACCGAATTGAAGCGACGGGTGTTGCATGCAAGCAGGAGATGCTGACTCTTCCTGGGCACCTGGTCTCACTCCTATATTGGGAGTTCGCTTCTTTTCATATTTTCATAATTATGTTTTTCTCTGTTTGCTTTGGTTAATGTTTTATCCTGATTTTGTATGCCTTCGGTTTATGATTTTCTGTATTATCGATTTTGTACTATGTATTGGGATATAGTTATTATCCATATTTGTCATTGCATCATTTCTTCCACTTCGTGTATAAAACTTTTGATAGAGATTTCATTTTGCATCAAACACCGCTGAAACGCATGTTCTATTAAATTCAACTTGTCCCTTTCGTTTCTGTTTACTAGGTGAATCTTCAGTTATATCCATCAATGACAAGATCTCAATTCTATTATTCTATGAAGGTGCATAATTATTGACGTTTACTTACTGTCGTCTGAAAACTCCAAACATTTTGTTTCGCTTTGTTCATCAAAATGAAATTTAGATAATTCATCTGTGATAAGCGACACCTCACATGCGCGTTCAGGGACGTTTTCTTCATCGTTCTCCTCTATTTCCCTTTCCTGGTGTATAACTGTAACATCTATTTCCCGGGAAAAGACAAATTTTTCATCTGGATACCTCCTAATGCCACATAGATAAATGCCACTGTCCTCCAATCTAAAAACCATACAATGGGGCCGGTCTTTATGTTTTTTTATTTTCATTTGTTTTTAATTTTAAACTGATTTTTATAGGCAACTGAAATTGTTAATATTCCTGAACCAAAAACAAATTCTTTAAAAATTTTGAAATAGAATACAATTAAGTGAATTTTAACGATATGATGAAAAAAGATTAAGGTCTGATTGTACGTCTCAAAGACCTAAACACTTTTTGAAACGAATTTCTCTTTCGATTAGACAACATGTCCTTCATTTGTCATCTTGTTTTGCCTGGCATTCGATGCCGGTTAATCTTTGTAAAATTCAAAGGTGATTTAAGTTCAGATAATAATAACAAAACATTGCTTACGTAACAAATCTAATCTGCAGGGTTCCAAACACACCACCAATAACAAACTCCAGGTCCTGGTCCTTTCGTCTGAACCATTGGTACTTAGGGTACGGGAAGCCTTCGGCAGATACCTCTAAATATACAGACTCACCAATGGGGACGCTCAAATCATCAGTTATACTGTGAATAACTAATGGCTCTGTAATATCAAATGGTATAAATAAAATATTTTAAAAGTGTTCCACGATTTGAAAAGAATCATATTAACTGAAATTAAGAAAGCGACAGATCCTCAATGCAGCGATAACAGCGAGAGAACAATTACCAAGATAAGAAAACACAAACCATACAATGCATGAACATAAAGAGACGCTATCTCCTTAGCATTTCAGTTCCGCTTTTCCTCACTTTGAAATCTATATTGCAAGCCTGTGCCGCCTTTTTGCAAGTTGAAAGAGACGAATAGTTTACCTGAACCTACTTAGGAAGGTAAGTTTTAGATGAGTGGCAAATGTTAAAACCGAAAGCAGCTGACTCAAACACTCGTTCAAAATTAAAACAAAAACAGGAGACAGAAAACAAGAAAGGAAGGGATCTTCAACAGGTCTCGGCATCCACATAAAAAAAACTGAAACATTCAAACTTTAATTATCTATTTGTCTCGCATTCTTGTACTAATATCTTTTTTGTCCACAGAATTGTCTTGTTGGTAAGTGTAATATTTTACTTACAGACGATTTAAAATACAGATGTCATGTGATGCCAAAAGACCAGGAGTCTCGTTTACAAGATGCAGAAATTTCTTTCAACAAAAAAAAACTTTAAAGTTTGATTTCTTTTTGTAAAACATGTTTCTTTAATTGTATTAGAATTATCTTGTTCATTATTTCTCCCCTATTGGTTGAGCACATGTACTGTCACTTTTTTAAATGTTTAGGCTCTAAAATCTTATCAATTAGGGAAAGAAGGAACAATCAGCATTCATACACAATAATTCTTACTTTCAGTAAAATGAAGCGCTCGGTTCTAAAAAAAAATAAATTCCTACATTAACAATTAACAGTCGTAATCATAAAATGCACTGTGTACATGTATAAGTTATTGTTAGAATCTACACTGAACATAGGTAAAGTCACATACCCTCATTTCTTAGACGTTTCTGTATTGGTTCTTCGCCTATTGCATCTAAAATCCGCACCAACTCCTCTATGATGAGTCCTCGACTATTTAATTCCTTGACAAGGTTCGATGGTTTAGATGAGATTCCTTGATTTTCGGCTTCTAAGTGACTGAAATAATACAACATCGCATATCTATGGTAAAAAAGGTCAGAGACTTTTATTGAGATATTTCATATTATCATATTATTATAAATAAAAGTACTAATATGTTTACTAGCTAGAAATTTTCAAAATGAATGAATGCAAATTAAGCAAAAAAAGTATTGATACAAGTGTTCCATGATCATACGTCTGAAGTAAACATCAAAGAAGTACCTAACAGTTATTCAGTCTCAAAGTCGAGAAGGCAAGGCCAAATCGTGAGAATTCCCATAGGAACGGTTGCGAACCACGGAATGAACAACATTCCAAAGTGAGACCAGGTGCCCGGGGAGAGTCAGCGTCTCCTGATTGCATGCAACACCCGTCGCAACAGCTACATGGAAACCTGTCAAATTCGGTGATTGTCTCGATGTACATTTTGATGTACAGATCAGGTAAGTATGCCTTGTTTGGTGATGACGACAGCCATTCAATCACATTATAGAATGTCACTGATCATTCTGGAAAGGGGGATCTGATATGCTGAGATAGTCCTTAAATTTCGGATTATTGATGGATTGATGGGTTATTGATGGGTTATTGATGGACAACACGTCATCTATGTATCTGAAGGTAAAATTGAACTGAGATGCGAGGTGATTTCGCCCAGTCGAGAGCACAGGAACCTGTCGTTCTATTTCAGAAAATAAATTATTGTCCTACCTCACGACTCTGTTATTCTAATGAATGAAATCTACAGGAAAGAAACAAAACCGATGTTGATTTTTTTCGATTTTTCCCAACACACATGTAAATCCACCAATATATCGTCTACATTGGGACACGACGGACGAATCCTGACTTCCAGCACTTAAAAGGATATATCATCTTCTAAAAACAACAATCATTACTTACCATAACAGCGGCAGATAGATGCTACACCTCCTTTTTCGTGGACAACACAACGTTTTCTCTTGTAAACATAATTTTCGTCAACGCCATGCGACTCCTATATCCGAATATGCAAATTATATGATTCAGAGCTGAATGCATAGCCTACTTGCCATTGGTCAAGAAAGTAATTTATTTTTTCAACTTTTAAATGAAATTTACACAGAAATCAATGGAAAACGGAAAAGTTTTATACAACATCGTTCCCCCCCTCGCTTTACAATGCCACTTTCACCAAAGGTGTATATCAATAAAACACATTTTCTGGCCAAGTGGGGTTCTGAAGCGAGGGGGGGAACAATGTCCCACAGGCGAAAAACGAAAAAAGGGGGGATGGCTGACTATTTTTAAATTTGCCTCTAGAGCGTTAAAGTACGTAATATTGTCGTCTTTTTCTGTTTTATATCACGGAACAATCTATTCAGAGTGTGTTCCGATCAAATATTTAACCGTTTGGAAGGAAATAAACGAGAAAGTTGTCCACGAAAAAGGAGCTGTAGCATCTATCTGCCGCTGTTATGGTAAGTAATGATTGTTGTTTTTAGAAGATGATATATCCTTTTAAGTGCTGGAAGTCAGGATTCGTCCGTCGTGTCCCATGTAGACGATATATTGGTGGATTTACATGTGTGATGGGAAAATCGAAAAAAAAATCAACATCGATTTTGTTTCTTTCCTTGACTATTTTTTATAAGAATAACAGAGTCGTGTGGTAGTGAGCAATATTTTATTTTCTCGAATAAAACGACAGGTTCCTGTGTCGAGAGCAAGGTCTGGAAAAATAAAAATTAGTGAAGGGTATATGAAACCATGAAAACGGGAAACACAAATGCAATTAGGAAAATGATGGGTTTTTACTATCCAAGAATTCAGAGAATATTACACGTCTTCAAATTCATAGCATCATTTAAGAACATTTAAAATTTGCAGCATGGACCAGACCTGTAGATTTCGGGAACATAACACTCGCCAGTGATATTTCAATCCAAAAAATGAAATATGGCCAACGTCTGTGAAAGTTATGTCCAAAAAATACCGAAAGACGTAGCAGGATGGGTGGGATATGATGCTACAGGACCCATTTTTCAGAAATTTTGAGAAATTTTGTTAACAGAAATTTTCGATTGCGTTTGAAGAAACAATCAACCGAGGTTGATCAGACTTGGTTACATTTACCCTCGAGGACTTCTGGTCTACCAGCAAAACGCTCATCAAGTGGTACAAATATTACACGTCTTCAAATTCATAGCATCATGCAAGTTTTCATATGTTGTACAGTTGGTCTCGGATCTACTAAGTATCCATCTGTTGAAAGGACAATTTTCTATAAGAATCATAGCTGCCTTACGTCCTCAATCATTCATTCACTTAACATAGAAAGAAGGTATTGATATACCCTGTTTTGGATTTTGTAAGACTTCCAGAGTTATAATAGGTCTAAGTTTTGCAAACACTGTAATAAGCTCTGTCAAAATTACAATGACGTACTATAAAATGGTGAAGTCAAAAGCTTACATGCTTTAAAACATAGACCATATGAAAGAGTTACATGAGAATTATATTATCTTCCTTCCTCGTCAGAACAAACACTTTTAAAGGGTTTTTGTAGAAACTTGAAGAGGGAGTCCGTCGATGCTCAGTTTGGTGCTCTATTGTTTTGTGAGTGCTGTTCAGATTGTCGTCATGATCATCTTTATCTCATTTTGATACAAAGAAAAAGATGTAAAATGCTGTTCTAGAGAAGCAATGGAAGTTTCTTGTGAGAAGATGAAGTATCTACGTATGGCTCAATACAAATGGAGAAGTAGCACATATTCTTTTTACACATTAAAAAGTTTTACGATCAAAAGACCTTACAAACTAGATTGAGGCCCAAGATGGTTTTGCAACGCTTTGCTGCTGTATGCAACAATCTTATGTGTAAACATCAAGGAAATACAAGGTTATTCAGTCTCAAAGTGGAGAAGGCAAGGCAAACGCATTAGAATTTCCATTGGAACAGTTGCACACCTCGGAATGAGCAACATTCCGAAGTAGGACCAGGTGCCCGGGGAGAGTCAGTGTATCCTTTTTGCATGTAACAGCCGTCGCAACAGCTCCATGAAATCAGTGATTGCCTCGATGTACATATTGATGTACATGTAAATGTACATATTAGGTAAATGTAAATGTACATATTAGGTAAATGTGTCCTGTTTGATGATGATGACAGTCATTCAGTCGCAATCCAGATCGTCAATGATCGATCATTCTGGAAAGGGGGATCTGATATGCTTTTATAATATCCCCGAAGCGAATGAAGAACTTCCTCAATGATGATTTCAGCCAATGTTTAATATAACCCTTAACAAGCAGCTTACTTGCAAGCCGTCTGAAATCTTCATATTTGGAACAATATCCTTAAAGTTCGGATTATTGATGGACAACACGTCATCTATGTATCTGAAGGTAAAATTGAACTGAGATGCGTAGTGCTTTCTGTCAGTCGAGAGATAGGTTTGGATGAAGTCAGCTTCGTGTGAATATGAAAATAAGCAGTGGGCGCAATTGGTGCCCATGGGGATGCCAACTATTTGCTGGAATATGAATCCTCCAAACATCACAAAAATGTTGTCAATCAAAAACTTACGCATCCGGATGATATCGTCTTCGGTATACATGTACATGTACTTTAAAAGAAATGATAGTCTTACCTTTGGTGTTTCTATTATTTGGTCATATGCAAATTCCATGCATCGCGAAGACAGTCATTACTTATATTTACATTTATTCTATTATCGGTCATTTTATTTGCGTGCATATCGCATTTTGCCTGTAACAACGTCAAATATATTTTAACGTTGGTAAATTCTCCCTATATGCAAAACTTGAACGTGCCGTCACAATGGCAACCCAAATTATTGGAATATAATTGCAGCTGCCTAATGGGCGTTTAACATGGGGAATATACAGGTAATAGCATCATTTACTTGGACCAGATAAATTTGCAGCATGGACCAGACATGCACGTTTCGGGTACTTAACCCTCGTCAGTTATCCTCAATCTAAACAATGTAATATGGCACAATTATATACATCTACATGTTTCTATAAGGCTGTTTATATTATCTGCGTCTGCTTGTCAGCTTTTGTTTTCTCTTGAGAATGTTCTCTTTATATTTTTCAAGAATTTGTATGCCTATTGTATGTGGGCTTTTGTTGGGGGGGGGGGATTTTGATTTGGGAATTTGTGTTCGACTTTCAATCACTGATTGCAAATAGAAATAAATTCTAATAAATTCCAGTTAATACGTGGACGTGGAAAAGCCGAGCAACAATCTTGTGATTTAAAATCCCCTAATAAACTAAAATAAAAGGAAACAAACAAAAGGATTGTAAACTATATAGTTTTATCACTCTTTTCCACGATTTTCCTTAAGTATTTTCATAACGGATATTCAAACGGAAATATGAATACCTTTTTGGATCATTTTAACGAAAAATAAGTAAATATGTGTATAATTCTTTGCTTTTGTTCAGATTTCCGCTGATACTTATGATACTATCACAGTAAAATGTTACATTCCATTTGAATTTTCTTACAGGGAGGAAGTCTTTATAATTACGTTTCCAAGCTAAATATGGGTGAATAGAGTCTGATGTAGTATGGATACATGTAAACAAACTTATTGTTATTGACTGAATGTTTTATGTAGTCTCAAATAAGATTATCTTTGGCAAGGACTTTGTGATTGGCAATTTGGCGAATTTATGACCACTATATCGTACTAAACTAGTTGTCAATTGGGAAAGAAATTTGACCCTCAACCGGGAAATCTTAATCTCCGTTTTAGCTCAAAACTTTTAAGCTGAAGTAATTTTCTTTCCTTTCCAAATATATAAATCGTACAAGTAGAAGTATATGTTGCATAATTCGTGTGTTGCATAATTCGTTTCCGTAAATTTTATAGTACATGAGTACATGTAGTACGGCTGCTTATAGTGCTTACTTACAAGCATGTGTGTATATTTAGATTTCGTGCAGATCATTTGTAAAAAATTGCTTCTTTCTCTTAATCGTGAGAGAGAGATCTGTCATTTACAGTTTTGGTGGATGAGCATACAGACAGACTTCAAAATAGTGTACATGTCTCTGAATCTCCAAGTGACATGTAAATGCAACGAAGAAAGACTAACTTTGCAGTAACACATGCATATGTATACATACACAATAACCGAGTAAGGAGAGGTGTTCGACATAGGAGAGTTGATTGACTTAGGAGAGGTGTTTGACGAAGTTCTCGAACTTGTTCATCGATCCATGGCTAATATAAGAGCAATAAATATGTTTAAACTAACTGAGTAAGTAAATGATGTTTTCTAAAAGACATCTTACAAACCATACAAAGATGCATGTGGAGAGAAAAAGACAACTCATAAAAGAAAATCAAAACGAATGTAGGTGGCATCATGGAGTTGGAGTTCTACAAATATTGACACTCTGTTAAATCGCGGGGATATCAACCTGGCGACCTTTTGACACATGATGCCATCTATAACCAATTACACGTCAAGCAATACTTTGGTTGACCTTAAACAATACTTTGGTTGACCTTAAACAATAATTTTGGTTGACCTTAAACAATTCATTGGTTGACCTTTTGAATTTGAGGTACCGTAACAATCATCCAATCCACCAACAGGTGAGATCATCGGACATCTTGCTATCCAAAAAACCTGTAGGCGCACTTGTATTTTAAAAACAATATGACGTAATCCTTAAATGGTCCAAATTAAAATCTATAACAGTTACTCATTTTGCAGATTTCCCAAATTTACATATCTGATACATAATAAAACAATTTTATTCTACACTTAAATACTAAAAAATCTAGTGTTTGCAAGCGTACGTTAAAATAGTGTTTTTTAAAACAGATGCATCATATTAAAATTGACATTAAAATTCAGATATAAAAGCTCTATTATTTTCCATACGAGTCATCCTTATCAGAGTTTATTGTTGATAGCTGTACAGATAACTCTATATACATTTATATTCTCACCTTAACGAATACCGGTCTCCTATACTTTCTGCGGCTTCGTAAAAGGCCCTCCATTTCTGTGTGCCCTTGGTCAGTTCTAGATAAGCCTGTATGTCCTGGAGAATACTGCCCGGTAGTTCATAAATAGGTCTGCTTTTGTCGTATTTTAGCCTCATGAAGTGTCCCATCCAAGACGAACGCGCTAAATCTTAACACGGAAGTAAAATGATGGATTTTCATGCACACAAATAGAAAATCACAGAAATCAGTTTAATATAAATCTTCCAAAACTCAGGATGATATGTCTCAACGTTACACCGTCCCACTTTGAAGCCTATGACGACTGCCATATGTAAATATAGTTCCACTTAAATCTCATTTCCACCCGGAAGTTTCCTATCTTAATCGTATAAAATACTAACAAAACATGACCTTTGAACTGCATTATATATATGTATATAATGTATTTAAACGGTTTTCTATAGGAACCCTCTATACGAACTGTCGCTGCCAATTCCGTTATTAAGCAATCCATTGTATAATACACTAGTCATTTTAAAGGATAATTTTCGGAAAAAGGAAGTTAGAAACAGATGCCGCTTAACTGAATATTATCTACTTTTGTCGTGTTTAAGCCTCGTGAAGTGACACTGGGTCAAATTTTTTAGCATCAAAATGAAGTTCTCGGTGTGATTAATGCATGTGCAAAATTTATATGAAATTCCCATCTTTTCAGTAATTCATTTCTTTAGTCTAGTGTCATGCGGAATGAAAACTGTGGCTGATGAGGGAATCGAACCCGAGACCTCCTGCTTACAGGGCAAACGCTCTTACAAACTGAGCTACATGTAACCGGGCATGATACCCGAACCGTCACTGTCTGAACACATGTGCTTGATCTAAACTTTCGAAAGACAAGCGGAAGAAAAGTGGACAGGAACGGTTAGTAGACGGGCATTCTTTACCAAGATTTAGATCGAACTACTTGGTATTCGACTACAAAATAATGACAAGGTCAAAAGCCAATTGTTGGCTGATTGCTTAGATCAATTTACGTGACCACGTGCATGACCAGGTCTTCCCTATACCCCTGACGTATTTGCTTTGAAAATTGTCTTTCCCTTATACTCATTACATCTTTTTCATTCATTTTAAGACGATTGAGTTCAATCAGAATAGCTTGGTCTTTTATGTAAACTGAAACTGTCGTTCTAGATAATTTGAAGGTCAAATTTTATAGGGTATTTCCCTATTGGACTCATTTGGCAAGGTATGTATGGGGAAATCCCATGTTTTATAAATAAGTTTGGTTTGATAAAATCTCTAGGTTTGTCGACTGTATTGGCCAAATTGTTGTCGTCATCTTGACCTCCTTTCCATACATTTTCAAAACTTAGTCAATTCTTGTAAATAGTTCACACGGTCTACCAAATTGTAATACTTATTTTCAATTCAGGCACTCAAGGGTAAAACGTCTAAAATCAGGAAAACATTTCCCTTTGTTACATGTGCCTGCCATTTACATAGCAATTAAAACAATACAGCTTTCCGTGACAGAAAAAATCGAAAAGGAAATCAAAATTCCCATCAGCAGAAAAAAAAGAGGGGGGGGGGCTTAAATTCAGGTCTATTTAGCCGATAGATGGCAGTGGCGAAAGTATATTTTCATACACTCTCTGGCTACTATAGCATTGAGGGTCAATAAGAGAGTTATGGATAAACTCATAGTTGAAAACATAGTGTAATCAAAGATTACGAAGCTTACCTTGTGGCAGCAAAGTTCAATTTAAACATATATATTTAGAAAATCACTCAAGTGGAAAAAGTAGGTCAAGGTCATTTTATGAAAGTTTGATCAAAGATACATCCAATATGCAAATTTGGTACATGTAGCACTTATACTTTGCTCAATATTGGCCTTTAAAGGCAAAATCACTCAAGCGAAAAAAGTAGGTCAAGGTCATTTCATGAAAGTTTGATCAAAAATACATCCAATATGCAAGTTTGGTACGTGTAGCACTTATGCTTTGCTCAATACTTGAATTTAAAGGAAAAAATCACTCAAGCAGAAAAAGTAGGTCAAGGTCATTTTATGAATGTTTATTCAAAAATAAATCCAATATGCAAGTTTGGTATATGTAGCACTTATACATTGCTCAATATTGGCCTTTAAAGGCAAAATCATTCAAGCTGAAAAAGTAGGTCAAGGTCATTTCATGAAAGTTTGATCAAAGATACATCCAATATGCAAGTTTGGTACATGTAGCACTTATACTTTGCTCAATATTGGCCTTTAAAGGCAAAATCACTCAAGCAGAAAAAGTAGGTCAAGGTCATTTTATGAAAGTTTGATCAAAGATACATCCAATATGCAAATTTGGTACATGTAGCACTTATACTTTGCTCAATATTGGCCTTTAAAGGCAAAATCACTCAAGCGAAAAAAGTAGGTCAAGGTCATTTCATGAAAGTTTGATCAAAAATACATCCAATATGCAAGTTTGGTACGTGTAGCACTTATGCTTTGCTCAATACTGGAATTTAAAGGAAAAAATCACTCAAGCAGAAAAAGTAGGTCAAGGTCATTTTATGAATGTTTGATCAAAAATACATCCAATATGCAAGTTTGGTATATGTAGCACTTATACATTGCTCAATATTGGCCTTTAAAGGCAAAATCATTCAAGCTGAAAAAGTAGGTCAAGGTCATTTCATGAAAGTTTGATCAAAGATACATCCAATATGCAAGTTTGGTACATGTAGCACTTATACTTTGCTCAATATTGGCCTTTAAAGGCAAAATCACTCAAGCAGAAAAAGTAGGTCAAGGTCATTTTATGAAAGTTTGATCAAAGATACATCCAATGTGCAAGTTTGGTACATGTTTAACTTATACTTTGCTCAATATTCGCCTTTAAAGTCAAAATCACTCAAGCAAAAAAGGTAGGTCAAGGTCATTTTATGAAAATTTAATCAAAGATACATCCAATATGCAAGTTTGGTATATGTAGCACTTATACTTTGCTCAATATTGGCCTTTTAAGGCAAAATCACTCAAGCGGAAAAAGTAGGTCAAGGTCATTTTATGAATGTTTGATCAAAAATACATCCAATATGCAAGTTTGGTATATGTAGCACTTATACATTGCTCAATATTGGCCTTTTCAGGCAAAATCACTCAAGCGTAAAAGTAGGTCAAGGTCATTTTATGAAAGTTTGAACAAAGATACATCCAATATGCAAGTTTGGTACATGTAGCACTTATACTTTGCTCAATGTTGGCCTTTAAAGGCAAAATCACTAAAGCAGAAAAAGTAAGTCAGATGCTGCATCCGATGCATGGGTTCACCTCAGCATCCCAAGATGAATCACTGGTGCAAGTTTGATTACTATAGCATCAGTACTTTGTCAGATCCTGAGCTACCCCAAAAACTTTAACCAGACATTGACAAAGTCATTCAACCGGAAAATGTAGGTCAGATGCAGAATCCGATGCATGGGTTCACCTCAGCATCCAAAGATGAATCACTTGTGCAAGTTTGGTTACTGTAGCATCAGTACTTTGTCAGATACTGAGTTACCCCAAAAACTTTAACCGGACGTGGACGCGGACGGGGACGTTGACGCGGACACCGGGGTTATAGCATAAGCTCATCTCAACTTCGTCGAGGTGAGCTAAAAAACAGCAGGTATTTGATGAGAATACACGTTTGAAAAAAAAATTAAGGGATTAAGGCAAGCAAACACTTCCTCTAAAGTCATTGGTGTTTCTGACAAAGCACAAGTGATTTTAATCATTTGCAGTCAAGATTTATCAATGCTCAACTTGGATTTCATCTGTATATCTCATTGAAAGTGATGTAAGGTCATATATGTCATCAACAGTTAGATCTCTTTCAAGAGATAAGTAAAATTTATAAAATCTGGCATAGTCTTGGTACATCATGTGTATGTGAATGAAATATAATAACTACACTTACTATATTTGCTTTAAAGTTTTATTTGTATCCGTTTCAGGTAAAGACATATTATTGTTGAGTAACTGAAGAAATTGTACATGTATTTGTATCAGTTCAAATAAAGAAGAGAAAGAAATAAGGGTAATTATAAAAGTAGTATCACATAGACAAATCCTGATATAAAACCCTCAGTTAAACCCATGATTAACCAAAAACATGTGATTGTGATGAAAGCTATGTCTACTCATGATGAAAATGAAAGAAAACACTCAAGAATTGTAAAATAAAAGATTTTAACTTTTGCATGCTATACGAACTTTGTTCACATTCTGTCAATATCAAAACACACGGTCACAAATACAAATATGCATGCATTTCAGTAATGCCTTTTTACAGATAACAAAAATAGTTTGTATTATAGATCTAATATAGATAAATACCATAAAAAGAAGGCATTCAAGTAGAAAGAACCTTGTCATGTTTCAGTCATTTATGAAAAAGTTCTCCCATTTCAATGCAACAAAAAAAAATTAAACGTCATTTCATTATCACACAGAGAAAGAGGAGATTGTTTTATTGGCCCTTAGGACTAGTAAGTTCTCTTAGCAATATCAATATACAACTGACTTTATCTTCAGTACAATTAATGACTATCAAATGAATAAAAGTACCTAAAAGTATAACTTAATTTACTAAATCAGCTGCATAAAGTATGCTTCCATTCTTTACTTTACTAATACATTGTTCTTCATAGGAAGGAAAAAGGATTGTGGCATGAATATGGTCTTCCTTCTATCGTCAATATATATGAAGTCATAATAAACAAGTACATCATAAGTCAATTATGTTACATTTGGATTTCTTTTTCCTTTCACATTTTAGAGCACTGATTGTGTATATTTTCATAAATGTACATATTTTTCTGCAAATCTTACAGGAAACAGAAAAACTAAAGTAAAATAATGCAAATTTAATAGCAATTAAACTAATTCTTATGTTTAAAAAACCTTGTAAAAATTCTGAGATTTTTGAGTGACACCAAAGAAATAGAAAGTTTGTGAAATAAGGTACACAGAGACTTGAAAATAATCTTATCTGATCAGCTGTTGACCAAATAATTTATGAAGTTTAAATGATAAATATGTTAATAACTATATTTCACTAAAATTTGAATGATGTCAACATTAATATTTCAATATGAAAATAAATGAGCATACATACAGGGATCACCCTAGCCCTGCAAAGTAATGAGATAAAAATCTCATTTGCTAAAAAACAATGAGATTTTCTCGATTTCAGTGAGATTTTGAATGTATTTGTTAGAAAAAAATAGTGAAAAAAAATCAAACTTCGGCATGTTCGGTTTCTCTTTATTTCCATGAACATCTAGCAACACATTATTTGTATGTGAGAATCGCCCCGGACTTTTTCTTTTTCCCTTGTTTGAATGACATTTGAGGTCAAATGAAATTTGAAATTCTTTGTCTCTCAGACACCACCGCACGCTAGAAGTCGCCAACGAGACGTTTTTTCACAACTTCAGAAATAATATCTGCCGTGCCTCAATTACACTCGCTGGTTAAATATGAAGTATCTATCCATCTAAAGGAAAGTACAGAATGTCTTGTGAACGTCTTTTAAGAAATTATCGGTTCTAATGGTACACATTAAATGTATTTCGGCGCGCCGTGACAAGTCATTTTACGGTAACGTCTAATCTGCGAGTATAGGATGTACTGTAGAATTGTTTTAGTACATCAAGACTTTATTAACGCATTATAAATATTTTGAAGAATTGTATAGCTATTGTTCATGTTGACGATTCCAAGGATTTGTGAACTGTTTATAAGTCTTTGAAGGTACTTTTAAAATTATTGTTTAGTACTGGCCACGTTTCAACGACAAATACATGTAAAAACCCTTTCCTCTATTTAAAAACCCTTTCTTCTATATAGACATATAGAAGAAAGGGTTTTGTATTGAGGAAAGGGTTTGTTACCAAGCGATGATACCTCACCCCTGTGCTTTTGTATATACAAACAATATCAAGACTGCATTGTAATATTTCATACTCTATTGATATTACAATGACAAAAGAGCATGTACCGATGACAACCGCTAGAGAAATGTGAAGCTAAATCCTCACATCGACGGATAAAAAAAATACCCGCGTCGAAACGTCTATACGACACACTGGAATTTCAGGGAATAGATTGGGTACATTAATACACAAGGTGTTAGCGAGTTCATAAACACATACGTGATGCCGCATGCGGGATTCGAATAATCAGCTGAAAATTTTAAGATTAAAGACGAATCTCCTGTTCTGTCGCATTGTAGTAACTTAACTGCGATTTACTCAAAGGAGGTATGCGATCTTTCAGCGCGACAACGCATTAAAAATGCGATATTTGAGTAAAAAATGCGAGAATATCGCAAAATCGCGGCCTAGGGTGATCCCTGTACATATTAACAAATTTAATACTAAATCCTACAAGCTATATCACAGGTACTGAACATATTGAAGTGAAATGCCTATGTCATATAAACTGGACAAAATCATTTCACAGATTAATACATGTACATTCACATTAAATCATAAATGCAAAATATTTGAAGTATTTTGGACCCTGCCTTATACAAACATTAACAAATAATTTCATACAATCTGCATATTGACACATCAATCATGATAAAACAATTAAGAAAGTCACATTGCTTTTGATTTAATCCTTCTCACCACAAATTACAGGGATTAACTGTATTGGTCATCTTATATAATGTAACATTGTGCACATTTCATCACAGAATATTCTTGCTTCATTTGTTCATTATGTTGTTTTGCTATACACCATTATGATCCGTAAAATTGTGAATAGGCAATGTCTTGATAAAGGAAACAGGTATTCAAGCATCAGAAATTTTATTCAAATTTCTTAAGATTGTAACAATCTGCATCAGTGAATAATTACTCAGTGTCCCAGTATTTCAGATCAAATCTTTTACATGGTGAAAAATATTCATTGTTTCACAATGTCAAACTTTCACACTCGTAAATTTATATCAAATATAGAAAATTTATCAAAACGTGTAGCACTGTGTTTCAATGAATACTTTAAACCCAAAATGTTGGGACAAAGAGAAATCAGTCAATTTATGAACATCAAATAAAAAAATCTAACCAAAAAACTCTATGGAATTCAATCAGCATTGTTTACAACATATTCTGTCAAAAATCTAGATGCTACATGTAGATATGTTTTTTTAACTTGTAGTGTCATTAAAGTTATCAAAGTTTCACACATTCATAATTTCAGTATGAAAAAAAAACTTAACATTTGATCATTGCACTCTAACTCACATAAAATTTCACATCTCTGATTACTGTTAAGCAATAAAATATCAAATAGCTTTTGTACGAACTGACTGCATCAAATATGATAAATGAATTTAGAAAACTTAACATGTATAATTTGTATCATCCATGTAGTTACACATCTTAATGACTACATAGTAGACATTAAAATATACAGAAACAACCAATGTAATGCAGCATTACATTACCAGTCACATATGTCATAATCAGGAATAGTCATCCATCCGTACAGGCTGGTACTTATGCTGGGTCGCCATGAAGGACACGGTGGGTAGATGTAGGATCGGCTTTTGTCGTTTCATACAGATTATTGCAAATACCACAATAATGATGGCGTTCAAGATAATCACAACAAATACAATGGTGATAATGTTAACAGATGATAGCACTCCTTTGGTCTCTGTCTTTGTAGATGTATGAGCAGTTATACAGACACCTACAACATAGATTAACATCGTAGAAAGATTTGTTTAGCGGATATCTTTGTTTCAATGCCAAGAAAGAATAAATGTGTTCTTTGGCCCTTGAATTTAATTGAACGGCATTTACATATTGTTCAAATTTTGGGCCACAAATTGTGAAAAAAAGTTTGAATGATTGATAAGTTGATCTATTATGTTACATTCTTATTACCTCAATTTAATCTGCATTTACATTTCTCTTTATAATGCATTATGTACGTATTTGTCATGTACAGAACATGTTTTACTCTTCAACCCTGAAGATATTTTAGACTTCTTCAGAGATTTTTAATTGTGAAATCAGGATCTTGTCCCAATCACATACTGACTTATTGACATTGTGCTTGGTAGCAAATATTAATATATTAGGACATCTAGTAATTCACCAATAATACAACTGAATTTCATTTTCATTTGTTCTGCCAAATTCTTATATTGTGTCAATGAAATAGTGCATATGGCAGTAAAATGTTTTAAAAGCCTAAAAATAAGTATTAAACTGCCAACCATAAGCTGATACAATGTAACATGATACATGTAATACATGCTCTTTCTTCCCAATATTTCATGCAATGTGAAACTTGTGACATAATCAAGTATTACTAAACACATAGACTGATAAAGCCTGGTTTTGATAAAATTTTGTATAATGACACACAACCAAACTGAAAAACAAAATTGTAAAATTATCAAAATGTGTGCTCTTAAATCTTTCATTTATTACCTTTTATACAAATTAGAATTTAGAATGTATCAATCCTTTTATCAAAACCAAACTTTTTCCTGTATACAGTTCTGAATTTGTTCTGTTATATTTTCACTCTATTTTCTATAGAGACGTTATACATATTTTAAAGATTTTTCCTCCCTATATATCCATCTTCATTTAACAAACTTAAAAAAATTATTTGCTCAATCTGAATTTTTCCTCAGTTCAGAGGCTATGAAAGGTGAAAATAAAACAGAGACAAATATTTCCCCTGTATACAGCATTATTACAAGTGTATACTGCTACACCTACGTTATACTGTGGTAAAATTCTCAAGTGAGAATTTGATCCTTCTCTTGTAGCGGCTGGTATTTATAGTCTTTTCGGTTATTTTTCCAGCATCGTAGAGTGGCAACTATAACTAGTATGACTGTAAGAACTATCAGTGTGCTAACTATCGCCACCAATACTATAACAAGCGTAGGGGTTATGAATGTGTCACTATCCATGTTCTTCAGTATACACACACCTATGACAAAGCGTAGGAAATATTATACAAAACTTTACAACTTCAAAGTAGGGAAGGAACAACTTTGTCAAACAACCTACTTTCCAAAATGTTAAACAGAGTTATCCTTCTGTCGGTTTTTTTTCAAAAATATACGGTAATCAACTTCCTTTTTCTTTTTAACTGCTTTTTCCTAACTGTAATCTTTCTCAATAAGAATCAGATTTGTAGAATATTGGGAATAACATTTAATTTATTCAATAACAAAGCTTAGTCAAATTAATGTTTATAAACACCTGATACAATCCATCTACTGTTAGAAGAGAATTCTAAAAGTCAAGTTTTAGTTGTAAAAAATATTTTTAATCGAATGAATCCATTACCAAGTGCATCCTCCAAAATGTTATATTGTGAGTTGATCTAATTGGAAATTAAATATTGAAATAAATGACCTAGATAAATGCTTTGGACCCTTTAATCTTAAAGTTAAGACATCTTGCACTTCAATATTGTATTAAGTTTTCCTACTTATTTTGGATCAATATTAAGGGAGGGTCATTTATAATATATCTAACTTAAGTCTATATATCACCACTAATACGAATAATTGACAATGTTAATCTAATGATCATTCTGTGTTATATGCATTAGTATAATCAGAGTTAAAAACTTTTTTAACTTGTTTTCACATTTGGATTCAACAAATTGTAAGTACAACAACAATGTTAATACCGTATTTGGGGGTTAGAATTGTAATTAATAGAGTCTACTAATACAACATGCTTTAATGAAAAGGAAATAAGATTGGAAAGCTGATCAAAGGGAATTAAGTAAGAAAACAGCCAAAACCTTGTTAAATCAAAAATGCTGAAGAAACGTATACATATACATGTGACCTTTACCTTTATCTGGATTACAATGGCAGCAATCAGTCTCATTCTGGCCTTTATAGCAACATGGAAGACATGAGTGAAGGGTTTCATGGAACATGAGTGGATGTGAGCAGCTGGCACACTGGTGTGAGTCAGGGCCGTGACAGGACTCACATCGTGGGTGGCAGGGCCGACAGTCCTGAAAGTAAACATACATAGTATAATAAATACACAAGTATGTGCAGCTGGCATATTGATGTGAGTCAGGGCGGTGGCAGGACTCACATCGTGGTTGGCAGGGCCGACAGTCCTGTTAGTAAACATGTTGTACATACATATAAGTACATGTGAGTAGCTGGCACAATGGTGTGAGTCAGAGCCATGAAAAAAAATCACTTTATGGCAAGGCCAATAGTCCTACAAACAATCTTACATTCTAAATTCCTTATGATTTACTATAAGGATGCAAGAAGCTGGCACACTGAGGACTGATCAGGGCAGTAACAGGATGAGACAGGACTCACAATGTTGTCAACAAGTACAATGGTGTTATGAATAATGTATACATGTACAATCTTAATACTGAATGCCTAAAATGGTATACATAAATGTATCTATAGTGAACATGTTATCATGAAAATAAAGCTACAGCTTAACTTACCATTGTAGTAAATTCATAATACTGTTTGCTGGGACATGCCTTAGCCTGAACACACTGGCCTTTGATTAGATTGAAGCCGTCCATACAGGTCAGGCATTGATTATCAAGGCACTTACGGCATTCATTCTGACCAGTACCTATGTCCATCTGTACAACGTAAGGTAAGTGACCACCAGGGCAGTGAGTGTAACACTTACCACCAAACCGGAACCTTAGAAAGAAAAGTGATAAGACTATATAACAACTTGTACAATCAAACACAAATTATGTAACTTGTACAATTCATTTTAATCTGGGAACAAAATATGATTGAAATGTAAACAATGTAAATTTAGGTCTCTTACTCTCCAGCTGGTTGCAAGTAAGTATTGTTTTGCAAAACTAGTACAGTCTACTCTCGTTAAGTCGAACTTCAGGGGATCATCAGAAATAGTTTGACTTATCAGGAGTTCGACTTATTAAGTACATGATCAGCAAACAATTTTCAAAAGACTTATTTCCCTTTCTCTCTCACCATTCCAAAACGTTTGTCTTTTCCACTTTTAATAAACCAAGCTAGATTTAATGTTTGTATTTACGACTCTATAGCAAGAAAGAATGAATTATTCGGCCACCGATCTCCTTCCAATTAATTTGTTTTTGTTTAAAAATTGAAGTTAATTTTGGTTCAACTTATTTGGGTCAATTTTCAATGTAAAATGACTTATGGGACCTAAAAATTGGTTCAACTTAACGAAAAATTCGAGTATCGGAATTCGAGTTATCAGGAGTAACAATGCATAGAAATCAATGGAAGAGAATCGGGACTTTTAAAAAACAGTTCGAGTTAAGCGGAAATTCGAGTTAACCGAGTTGGAGTAAACGAGAGTAAACTGTATTTGCATGCCCCTAACATGGGTAGTAAAATCATAAACTCACTCAAAAATGTATCAATTTTTCTAATATTATGCCTAAATCACAATAGTGTTGATATTGTATATTTATAATTTATATTAAAAATATTTCCATTTTCATGGCAGTGACGTTAAATTGTAGAGTTCAATACTGACCTAATTGGTTCACAGAAGTTACATCTGTTTGGTCCATTACAATTATCACAGCCAACATCACAGTGTTCACATTTACCCCTACCATCAGAGTAATAACCTACAAAACAAAATAATACAATCCTTGGAGTAGGACATATTTAAATAATACGAATCTTTACAATCAGTATTCTGAAGACGGGGGTGCAAATACTAAAACATAGGTAATCACAGATTACAAAGCTCACCTCGTGACAGCAAAATTCAATTCAAACATATTTCTTAGTACATGTATATTGGCTTTTAAAGGCAAAACCACTCAAGCAGAAAAAGTAGGTCAAGGTCATTTTATGAAAGTTTGATCAAAGATACATCCAATATGCAAGTTTGGTACATGTAGCAGTTATACTTTGCTCAATATTGGCTTTATAGAGCAAAATCACTCAAGCGGAAAAAGTAGGTCAAGATCATTTTATGAAAGATTGATCAAAGATACATCCAATATGCAAGTTTGGTACATGTATCACTTATACTTTGCTCAATATTGGCTTTTAAAGGCAAAATCACTCAAGCGGAAAAAGTAGGTCGAGGTCATTTTATGAAAGATTGATCAAAGATACATCCAATATGCAAGTTTGGTACATGTATCACTTATGCTTTGCTCAATATTGGCTTTTAAAGGCAAAATCACTCAAGCGGAAAAAGTAGGTCGAGGTCATTTTATGAAAGTTTGATCAAAGATACATCTAATATGCAAGTTTGGAACATCTAACACTTATACTTTGCTCAATATTGGCTTTTAAAGACAAAATCACTCAAGCGGAAAAAGTAGGTCAAGGTCATTTTATGAAAGTTTTATCAAAGATACATCCAATATGCAAGTTTGGTACATGTAGCACTTATACTTTGCTCAATATTGGCTTTTAAAAGCGAAATCACTCAAGTGGAAAAAGTAGGTCAGATGCTGCATCCGATGCATGGGTCCATCTCGGCATCCAAAGATGAATCACTTGTGCAAGTTTGGTTACTGTAGCATTAGTACTTTGTTAGATACTGAGCTACCCCAAACTTCTTATCCAAATCACTCAAGCGTAAAATGTAGGTCAGATGCTGCATCCGGTGCATGGGTTCACCTCAGCATCCAAAGATGAATCACTTATGCAAGTTTGGTTACTGTAGCATCAGTACTTTGTCAGATACTGAGCTACCCCAAACTTCTTAACCAAGTCACTCAAGCGGAAAATGTAGGTCAGATGCTGCATCCGATGCATGGGTTCACCTCAGCATCCAAAGATGAATCACTTGTGCAAGTTTGGTTACTGTAGCATCAGTACTTTGTCAGATACTGAGCTACCCCAAACTTCTTAACCAAGTCACTCAAGCGGAAAATGTAGGTCAGATGCTGCATCCGATGCATGGGTTCACCTCAGCATCCAAAGATGAATCACTTGTGCCAGTTTGGTTACTGTAGCATTTGCACTTTGTCAGATACTGAGCTACCCCAAACTTCTTAACCAAGTCACTCAAGCGGAAAATTTAGGTCAGATGCTGCATCCCATGCATGGGTTCACCTCAGCATCCAAAGAAGAATCACTTGTGCAAGTTTGGTTACTGTAGCATCAGTACTTTGTCAGATACTGAGCTACCCCAAACTTCTTAACCAAGTCACTCAAGCAGACAATGTAGGTCAGATGCTGCATACGATGCATGGGTTCACCTCAGCATCCAAAGATGAATCACTTGTGCCAGTTTGGTTACTGTAGCATTAGTACTTTGTCAGATACTGAGCTACCCCAAACTTCTTAACCAAGTCACTCAAGCGGAAAATGAAGGTCATATGCTGCATCTGATGCATGGGTTCACCTCAGCATCCAAAGATGAATCACTTGTGCAAGTTTGGTTACTGTAGCATTGGTACTTTGTCAGATACTGAGCTACCCCAAACTTCTTAACCAAGTCACTCAAGCGGAAAATGTAGGTCAGATGCTGCATACGATGCATGGGTTCACCTCAGCATCCAAAGATGAATCACTTGTGCCAGTTTGGTTACTGTAGCATTAGTACTTTGTCAGATACTGAGCTACCCCAAACTTCTTAACCAAGTCACTCAAGCGGAAAATGTAGGTCAGATGCTGCATCCGATGCATGGGTTCACCTCAGCATCCAAAGATGAATCACTTGTGCAAGTTTGGTTACTGTAGCAGTAGTACTTTGTCAGATACTGAGCTACCCCAAACTTCTTAACCGGACGCGGACGCGGACACGGACGCGGACACGGACGCGGACGCGGACGAGGACGCGGACGCGGACGCGTGGGGTTATAGCATAAGCTCACTCAACTTCGTCGAGGTGAGCTAAAAACATGAGCCTAATGAGCCTACCTTGGCCACGGCTTAATCATACAATAACGATGACATCATCTTTTAAATCCTTTAATCTCCGAAATAATGATTCAGCATAGTAATGGCAGTTTAAAAATAATACTAATGCATAATATCAATCTACCCATGTAGTTTGAGACATATAAAATTATTCTGGAATGAAATTTCATTGTACATAATCGAAATGATCTTGAGGTAAAATTACTTATCCTTGAATGAAATTTCATTGTACATAATTGAAACTATTTCGTTAAAACAATGAGACGTCATAAATCGTTTATGCATCATTTTCATCACAATCCTCATATTTTACTTTAACCTTTATTCTGAGTGCATTGGATATAATTATAATTTCTCACCTTTGTTACATATTTTAACAGGCATAAAACAGTTATGGTCCTTGAGTATAAGCCCTGATGGACATCTTGTACATTTCCCTGAGGATTCACTACACATCTCACACTGTCTGTCACATTTCTTACACACTTTGTGGCCGGGACTCTCTGTAAGCCAATCAAAATACATTTAAGCATGCTTTACATAAGTGAAATAATGACATTGATATTTGCATACACACAGTAGTACATGCCCCTCCCCCTGTCCCCCTCCCCCTTTCCAAATAATATCTAAAGAAAGGAATTCATTTCAAATTATCTTTTGGGTACATTTCTATTCTAGAGTTGCTTAAACCTGAACTGAAGAAATGCAAGATACATTTTTCTTCATAGAGAGAAATCAGTAGGATTTATCTCCCTGTTCATTTCTGAGACATTGAAATAAGCTGTTGTCAGTGCATTGGTCAGGTAAAGATTAAGATTCTTATGAGTTAACAGAGAAAGTAACCCAACTAAGCCATAATTCACAAGGAAATGTCAGACAATCAGGTGAGTTTTATTCATACTGCATTTACTCAATATTTCATGATATTTACAGCAAGCTAACCTTGGAAGTAACCCTCTGGGCACTGCAATGAGCACTCTCCTTCCCCGTCTAACATAAAATAGCCATCTTTACACTTCTCACAATAAGCTTTATAACCAAAGTGTGTTGTACAGTTCTCACATGATGCCTCACAAGGTAGGCATTTCTCCTTGTAAAGACGGTAACTTTCAGGGCACTGGGCCACACATTTACTGTCAAGAAAATTAAAATCATATATACAGTATATCTATAAATGACTGAGTGTGCATTATAATAAAACCTAAAATGCTTGTGCTTACTTGAACTGATAAATGATATAGTAGTAATGCCTATTCTTTTTAGCTCCATACTACAATGAAAATTGAATTCTGTTAATATTTTTAAATTAATTGTTTATAATTCCCTGTTGCGCAGTGTTAAGTTCAGGCACATAATTGTCAACAATGACTGCATGCTTAATAGTCAAAGAAGAAGAACAAATGAAATGTTTTACAGACAAATAGCTTCTTTATAAAGCATGATGTATTCAAACGTTACCCGTCATCTCCTATCCTGTAGTGTTTACAAGCATGACAGTTCTCTGGCAGCGGACCTGAGCACCCATCTACACACTCTTTATGGCAGTTCTAAGGAAAAAGGGTATTTTGAATATTAGTACGATAATTAGCTTTTAAGGTTAAAAAATAATTTTAAGGTATGTTATCATAGGGTTTAAGCCAACAGCCTATGTAACTGATGTTACCGGTGAGACATAAGAAAAGAAACTCATCTATCAGAATCTATGCTTTCACTTACCACAGTGAGCGTAGTGATGGAGCGTATAGGCGTGGTCCATGGGCGTGTATAGTGAGTCCTTGAGAAAGGCCTGGTCCAGTGGTGGGGTGTGGTGGAACGGTGGGGCTGTAGAGGGTCTGTCTTTGTACCATGAAGGATCAGAGACCAAGATGTTAAGGTTCCTAGGAAAATTCAGTGATAAAGATAAAAATATTATTGGAATAGAAGGTATGACAATAGCTCATTAAAAGTTTAAATCTAAGGTAAGTTTTATAGTTATAATTATTCTGTATGTGTACTTATTTTAACACAACTAAACTTTAGCAAAAACAGGGCAAAATCAGGCTAATGGAAATAATAGACAGTGTAATCATGAATAGGCACACTTGCCTAATTTTCCACTATATGTACTGTAAATATCTAGCGAAGTCTCAAATTAGCACATTCTTAGCAGCACGAATTCTGCTAAATTATGAATCTCGCTAAAATAAGTACACTTACAGTATATATGCCTTTGTTTACCTTTTTCTCCAGCTGGTGGTCTTGGCCAGCTAGTGGAGGGGTGCTCATCTTCAATCTCTAACTTCCATGTCCCCCTTGGATCCTCCCCCCAAAACTGAACAGAGAGGAATGCCCATTGGTTGAATCCACCATGACTCATGTCTGAGGGACGCTTTGGGAGCAAGGTAGACCTGGTGCCGCTTGGGGAGGTTAGGTGTATAATCAGGTTACCACGGCGATAGTATGATAGTGTTACTTGAGCTTGAACATGTTCCAGATGGTTTATTTCATTATCGGTATCATAGCAACCATTGGTATGGACCTCATTGGAGAAAGGAGTTCCCATTAATTTGCTGAAATTTCAGACAGAAATACAAAGATACTTTTCCTTCTACAAAATGAGGTGACATTCACGAAAAACTAGCAAACAGATCTTTAAAAAAAATTGAACAAACAATAATTTATCAAGCATAAAGTAGCACTTTTTGGTCCAAATGTTCTTGAGCTGATATTTAATAAACATTTTTATTTCTTTGGTAATTTGCTTGATAAGAAGGTATAACTTACAAGTTATGTACACTGGACACAGTAGAGCAGATATGTTTAGGTGGTACATTGACCCATTTAATGGCTCGTTCTACCATGGCTGTAGCATTCATAAGTCCATATCCATACCTCAAACTCACTGTACGAATATAAACATGATCTTATAGTCATTTCACTGAGAAACAGACCTTTACAGCTCTTCCCATATTTCTGTACTGTATTTATCAAAGAAAATAATTCAACCATATATTAATTACTACTGATATAGTAACTTTTACGCAATAAGAAGTTTAAAGATTTACAGTACTTCCTCCCTCTCAGAAAGTGATAAAGGGAAAAACAAATAAAACAAACTTTGCTCAGAAAAACAAACAAGTAAATCTAGTATATTTGTAGCTGTATGTTGTCTATGTCTTTCAATCAAATCCGCTCCAACATCATTAGACCTATGGGTGAAGTTTCATCATTCTAGGCAAAGAATTTCTAAACTTATCAACAAACCAACAGATGAAAAGATAGATATGCACGGTAATATTCAATAACCCCTAAATTTCTTTGTAAGGGGGAATAGTTACCTTTCCTGCCCATGCCATTGGTTATCCAGTTACCGTCAACCATTGGTTCTGGGTTTGCTGACAACATTGTGATGTACTGTACATCTCTCCAAGTTAATTGTGGACTAAAAGAGGAGTATAATAATCCATTGGACGAATGATTGAAAGCATTCATACATGCAAAGTGATACATTTTAAAATTTTACTAATACTTTTGAAATTCTAATCTGAATTTCAAAAATATTTTAGATGTTTAAAACATATACAGACAACAGAGTCGGAAAGGGGAGGGGGGTTATCCTTAAAACTTGAAGGTAGGGGCTTAAATAATAAGATTACCAGAAGGATGCATAGCCAAATGAAGGGACTGACAGGTAGATAGACAGATGAATAAATGACAACTAAATTAACAATGCTGAAATTCATTATTATTGACAGTATTGACTTACTTGGCTTCCAGAACTAGTGCTACTAACCCAGCAGCCAGAGGTGCAGACGCTGAGGTACCTGTATGACTGGTGGTACATTGATTGTGTAGATCTGTAGATACCTAAAATATAGTCAAATACTTATGTTTACTGGATAGTTCATAAATGTAATAATTGCTTACATAAATGATCCCTAAGTGTCGCTGTGCTTCGCAGGCGACACAAAAACAAGATAATGATGATAACTAATCATACAATGTATAGTGAAAGTACTAAATGAAAAGAAACAAGGTTCGGTACAGAACTTTTGAACTTTGAAACTGCAAGAATTGTGAAAGTGAGTTTAGTACACTAGCCTCTTGACGTAACAGGTTGCCTCTTTCTAAGAGGTGAGTTATCATCTGGAAACCAATATTTGAAGTCTATTTTTCCTAGCTGAGACATTGATCTTTGACCTATGACTTGAAATTCAGTTTCCTTACATTTTCAATAATCTTCCGACTTACAATTTGTTTTTCGTTATACGCCCCACTGCTGTATGTGGTGGCCAGGGTGGAGGCACATTCCTCTAGGTACCAGGGTTTACGGCCGTGTTCTGACGTACTACTGATGGATAGTGTATAGATACTGTTGGTATAACCATCACAATTACAGCTGTCAAAGGCACTCCCTCCATTACCTGACGCCCATACAAATATATTCCCTTTGTTTCCACGTCCCTGTAAAAACAGCACAATTTCAAATCAAGCTGAAAATCACTTTTCATGTGTATTATAGCGAGCGGAGCTCGCTGCAAAGGCCCGAAGGGCCTTTGCGAGCAAAGCTCGCCCTTATGGTAACGCGTATACACATTTCTTATTGAGAAAATATGCTGAATCAAAGAATGAGAATGTACTACTATGCTTTCAAAAACTTTCGTCCCCTCGCAGACAGAGTTGCTGCGGAGATGCTGGATATTGCCATTTAAATTTCTTTTACGACTCCAAGTAGACGTATATGTTATACTCAATTTTTGTTTATAAGTTAAATTTATTGAAAACTTCTTTCGTAAATCAGGTAACGATAAAGCATCAACAAGACGGCGTAACCACGGGAAATCCGACATTTCCGGTTTTAAAAATGACGTTTCGCTCTGATTGCTTTTCTCGTCTCGGGTGGTTTCGTACTGTCAGAAATCGGAATATGTTTGTTTTTTCTTTTGTTCTTAAGTAATTTATTTTCAGCTAGCCTAAACATCATTCTTACAAAATAAAAAATGAATTAAAAAGAACCATATTTTAAGCCCCCCGCCCCCCTTAAAATGTTCATCTGCTGGTCTGGATCAATTTTACAAATGCTTCCGTGTTTCCACTCGCCTTATACTACCTTTTTCGGCAATCATCAAACAGAAACTTTTGTAAGATAAGATAAACCATCATAGTCAAAATAAAAAAAAAAAATTTTTTTTATTTTATATAATCATATCTATTTTCTCTCCGCTCGCATAAAAAGGCTTTGCCTTGATTCATATTAATTAGGATTAAAGCATAAATTAAGGTTTATTAAATTTCTAAATATAAAATGGTAGCATTTCAAACTAAGCTAAAAAATTATTATCATCTATATGTTTTACAGGTTAAATTAAGGTTTATCAAATTTCATCAATATAATCCTTTTTTTAAAGTTATTCTCAATTCTCAATTCTGGTAACAATTATATTTCATGTATTCTGGTTTGGTTAAAATTGTAAACAGCATGTCTTCCTATCCGACATAACAATGATTCTAACCTTTTCTATTCCATCTAAGAAGGCCTGTCTAGCTAGCCTGCCTGGACCGTCCACCACCCGTCCGTCATCGTCTGGACCCCAGCTGGCAGAGTATATGTCTATGTGAGATTTGTTAAAGCTGAGTGACGCAGCCTCTACCGCATCCGATACATCACCATCCAACATACGCACACCTGGTAATGTCACAAAATAACAAATATGTCAACATCGCTGTCACCACTGTTTATAGAGAAATTGATTTTTTAATTTCACGCAGCGTCATTACAGTGTTGTGCAATCCTGTAAAAGTAAACTGCAGCATTACAGCTGAACTTCATCAACTGAAATGTAATTGTCGTATCCAAACTTGTTCAAAACAAACGGCACTTTTCTCTTTAGACTCTGGTTGACTTGAATAAATGTAATAATACTTAGTCAAAATGAGCACAAACAATACATGTATAAGAATTCTTTTCAATTTAATTTACATTACTTTTATAATGTGATGAGTCCAGAGTTCAATATAATTTTACTTGTCAAGTCTAAAATTCCTCCTCTGGTTTATGTTTTTAAAATGGCCATGAATTTTTTCTTAAAACTTCAGTGTCAGCGTTTTATATATGGTTATCTATGCGAGGTGCTTCAACATGACAAGAATTTATGTCAAACTTTCAGAACCATAATACCAGAGATTCAAGTATAAATCATTAATTTCACCTTAACATTTGTAATTCCTTAATAGGGATATGTCAGGAATTCAGGATAATTCAATATAAGCCTAATCATCTCTAACTTCAGCCTTAAGTTAACCTTCATTCCCCCTGCAAGAAAAAATATAATACCTAAATACTTTAGACGCCAATAGAGGTCATCCCAGAGAGTCAAACTGACCATAAACACACAGAAGGTGTTACTTCATTACTGAAATAACCTTCCTTTCCTTATTACAGATTCTATTTTACTATACCAATTAGAAAATTACCCCCTACAAACCAGACGCTTTATTGCTTCATTTATTGTTTTAGCCTAGCTGATGTCGTAAAGCAACAAATAATCATTCACATTAGTTTGGAGCAAGCATGTATGAGAAAAATGTGAAATCAATACTCCCGAGACATCCTAGGAGATTGATCTAGACATATCACATGTTAATATGGCAACAAATTATAGTATTTGTGTTAAATTCACGAGCTTTTTTCTAATAAAGTAAGGTAGTAACTTTATCTTGATTTCACAGCTGTTTTAATAAGATTAAACATTTTCATAATTGGAAGATACAAGGAAAATCAAAACCAATTTGTGAGCCTTTAGTACAGTATAATATTGATGGAAAACATTTACATTTACTACAATCAATGCACTGAATTGTCTCTTCCAACAGTGAATATATTGAATTATTTTGGAGATGTTTCTTATATATACATTTGATTATTTTTCAAATTTATTCAAAGCTCAGAAAATGCATGTGATGCCATAAGCCATTACAAAACTTTTTTTATTTTTTGCAAAAGGCTTAAACTCAACATCTCAACCCACTAAAACAAGAAAATGAAAGAATTGATCATTCTCATTAATTATACTAAACAGGAAGAAATGTCCTACACCACTTTAAGATTAATTGCAATTTTTATCTATAATCAATGAATGATTAATTGAAATTGGTTAACCCAGGACAATTTTGCATTATTTTTTATACGTATTGGCAGGTATAATGAATATAAATATCTTTCAATTATATCATTATGTAGATTAATGTTAAGGACAATTACCTCCGATCCTAGCGTTGAACGCGGCACCAATGATACATTTTGTGTTGTTAGCCTTGGCAGCTACTTCTCCTGCACATCGAGTCCCATGTCTGTATAATATAATGATACAACATTACAGCTACAAATCAATTTGAACTGTGCATTTTCAAATTGAACTACATGTATTCTATGCACATTTGAAGCCAGATGGAGTTATAAGGTAACAACAAAGCAAAAATAGAAATAAACCTGCAAGTTCAAGTTCCATTATGAAAAGATGAAAAAAGGTTGTGTTTGTGAATGTGCCAAAAAAGGTATAAACCACTATGGATAGTACCATAGTTAATAGAGATGTTACGATATGCCAAACGTGAATAGCAATATATTGCAATATTTCATTTGCTGTATTACGATATATTGCAATGTATTGGTTTTATATCATTTTCATCATATTTGACGTAAAATCAGGTTCCTCTTAGTGTATTTGTTCATTCTGTTAATATATTAATTGAATTTCACATTGTTAAAGTCATTCTATTGAAAAAAACACACATAAGTCATTGAATCCTTTTGATTGCTTTCGTCATAATACATTTAAAATGTGGGCGAACTGGACCATGGGTCTCAAGATATAAATTCAACTGATGAAAATCAAGTGATTTAATGATTTATTCACATAATCTATAAGGGTGCAATATATTGCGATATGCATTTTGTATCACGATACCATACGAACTGAGGTAATACCGCAATATATCAATATATTGTTACACCCCTAATAAAAGGTTTCAAACTGATAAACTGTCCTAATCTAACCGCATATTGATGACGTAGATGTTATAAGACACCATCTCTTAGATCCACAAATAATGGCAATATCAAAGTAACGAACAAAATATTGAACCATCTCCATGTTTTCATAAAACAGGAAAAGATTACACGCGAGTTTTTTGGGTGTAATGTGTAGGACATAATTTAACATGCATAGCAATTATAAAAGGAGTTAGAAGCTGACATAAACCTTCCATTTTCTATTTGTGAACATAACGCCTGCTGGTCTTACAGTATTCCATTGACAAGAAATCAGTCATCCATTAGCAAACCTATTTTAGAATCAATTTCCAGTAGTTTTAACAATTTTTATAGCCCATTAAATCAGTATCTAAACTTGCCTAAAGACTCAAAAAATAATAAAACAGTAATTAGATGTGTGTGAACATGTATTTTCAAAACAAAGTTAACTTTATACCAATTCATAATGAATTTTAACAAAAAAAAATGCACTTCTAAAATGGATTCTTGGCCCACATATTACAGGTAATTTTACAATTTCATACTTCTTACAAATAAATATTTATACTGGTACATGTATCTGATAACATGTTTGAAATACATATACCCAGGATACAACTAAAGAATTCTTTTATGTTCAATACAGATTGAATAATTATGTGTTTATGTGGGGTCTGTCTGTCTGTGATTCATAAGTATGGTGGTGAGCAGCAACACAAATAAATACATTAAGTATCACTTCGAACATGAGATACTTTCATGAGTTTTATTCTTAAAAATATTGTAACCATAAGGTTTTTCACATTCCTATCCCTACCTCACCCATTCCAAGAAAGCCCTAACGGAACATCGTCTCTCACCTGTTTTCATTGGTTGGATCATATCGAGGCATGGGGTCACTGTCATGGCTGTTAATGTCTGTACTGGCATACGGATCCTGAAACAAATGTTATGAAAAATAATTTAATTCAAAAATCTAATTCAATAAAAGACTAAAGGATTCAGTATGAAGTTACTTAATGATGGTGCCTGATCTGACATGGGTCATAGCGACTCCCTCTACACAAAATATAGGAATGTAGGAATATCTTATATGGAAATATACCGTAGGACAAATATAGGAATTTGTCAAGAAAAATAGGATAATTATAGGACTTTTCGAACTTCAAAACAAAAGTTGAAAAAGAAGTAATTGAAAGAATATTGCCTCCTGATACTAGTATCTCCTTTCTACTTTAAATGATCTTAAACAATTGAAATAAAACAGTAAATCATAATATGAAGTACATTTAATGTTAAAGATAGGAAAGATGGCAAGCGAACTTCTGCGAAGCGAGCCGAAATTTTTGATATCATACAATTGTCAGAAGTTGTTGAAAATCCCTTTTGTACATGAGTTATAGACTAAGCAGCAAAAAAATTGGTAAAGCAATTTGCGGGCATTTAAAGCCAAAATATAGGATTTATAGGACAAATTTCTCAAATACAGGCCTTCTGTAGGTTCCTTTATTTGTTATAATAAAGCAATTATAGGACAGCTATAACCCAAGTAATGACACTACATGAAAACACACAAAGATTGTATAGGACAGCTAAAACCCATGTAATGACACTACATGAAAACACACAAAGATTGTATAGGACAGCTATAACCCATGTAATGACACTACATAAAAGCACACAAAGATTCTATAGGACAGCTATAACCCATGTTATGACACTACATGAAAACACACAAAGATTCTATAGGACATATATAACCCATGTAATGACACTACATAAAAGCACACAAGGATTCTATAGGACAGCTATATCCCATGTAATGACACTACATGAAAGCACACAAAGATTGTATAGGACAGCTATAACCCATGTAATGACACTACATGAAAGCACACAAGGATTCTATAGGACAGCTATAACCCATGAAATGACACTACATGAAAACACATAAAGATTCTATAAGACATATATAACCCATGTAATGACACTACATGAAAACACACAAAGATTGTATAGGACAGCTATAACCCATGTACAAGTAATGACACTACATGAAAACACACAAAGATTGTATAGGACAGCTATAACCCATGTAATGACAATACATGAAAACACACAAGGATTCTATAGGACAGCTATAACCCATGTAATGACACTACATGAAAACACAAAAAGATTCTATAGGACATATATAACCCATGTAATGACACTACATGAAAACACACAAAGATTGTATAGGACAGCTATAACCCATGTACAAGTAATGACACTACATGAAAACACACAAAGATTGTATAGGACAGCTATAACCCATGTATTGACACTACATGAAAACACACAAGGATTCTATAGGTCAGCTATAACCCATGTAATGACACTACATGAAAGCACACAAGGATTCTATAGGACAGCTATAACCCATGTAATGACACTACATGAAAACACACAAAGATTCTATAGGACAGCTATAACCCATGTAATGACACTACATGAAAACACACAAAGATTGTATAGGACAGCTATAACCCATGAAATGACACTACATGAAAGCACACAAGGATTCCATAGGACAGCTATAACCCATGTAATGACACTACATGAAAACACACAAAGATTCTATAGACAGCTATAACCCATGTCATGGCACTACATGAAAACACACAAGGATTCTATAGGACAGCTATAACCCATGTAATGACACTACATGAAAGCACACAAAGATTGTATAGGACAGCTATAATCCATGTAATGACACTACATGAAAACACACAAAGATTGTATAGGACAGCTATAACCCATGTAATGACACTACATGAAAACACACAAAGATTGTATAGGACAGCTATAACCCATGTAATGACACTACATGAAAACACACAAAGATTGTATAGGACAGCTATAACCCATGTAATGACACTACATGAAAACACACAAAGATTGTATAGGACAGCTATAACCCATGTAATGAGACTACATGAAAGCACACAAGGATTCTATAGGACAGCTATAACCCATGCAATGACACTACATGAAAACACACAAAGATTGTATAGGACAGCTATAACCCATGTAATGACACTTCATGAAAACACACAAAGATTGTATAGGACAGCTATAACCCATGTAATGACACTACATGAAAACACACAAAGATTGTATAGGACAGCTATGACCCATGTAATGACACTACATGAAAGCACACAAGGATTCTATAGGACAGCTATAACCCATGTAATGACACTACATGAAAGCACACAAAGATTCTATAGGACAGCTATAACCCATGTAATGACACTACATAAAAGCACACAAAGATTGTATAGGACAGCGATAACCCATGTAATGACACTACATGAAAACACACAAAGATTGTATAGGACAGCTATAACCCATGTAATGACACTACATAAAAACACACAAAGATTGTATAGGACAGCTATAACCCATGTAATGACACTACATAAAAACACACAAAGATTGTATAGGACAGCTATAACCCATGTAATGACACTACATGAAAACACACAAGGATTCTATAGGACAGCTATAACCCATGTAATGACACTACATGAAAACACAAAAAGATTCTATAGGACATATATAACCCATGTAATGACACTACATGAAAACACACAAAGATTGTATAGGACAGCTATAACCCATGTACAAGTAATGACACTACATGAAAACACACAAAGATTGTATAGGACAGCTATAACCCATGTATTGACACTACATGAAAACACACAAGGATTCTATAGGTCAGCTATAACCCATGTAATGACACTACATGAAAGCACACAAGGATTCTATAGGACAGCTATAACCCATGTAATGAAACTACATGAAAACACACAAAGATTCTATAGGACATATATAACCCATGTAATGACACTACATGAAAGCACACAAAGATTCTATAGGACAGCTATAACCCATGTAATGACACTACATGAAAACACACATTTTTGCCAAAGATTCTATAGGACAGCTATAACCCATGTAATGACACTACATCAAAACACACAAAGATTGTATAGGACAGCTATAACCCATGTAATGACACTACATGAAAACACACAAGGATTCTATAGGACAGCTATAACCCATGTAATGACACTACATGAAAACACAAAAAGATTCTATAGGACATATATAACCCATGTAATGACACTACATGAAAACACACAAAGATTGTATAGGACAGCTATAACCCATGTACAAGTAATGACACTACATGAAAACACACAAAGATTGTATAGGACAGCTATAACCCATGTATTGACACTACATGAAAACACACAAGGATTCTATAGGTCAGCTATAACCCATGTAATGACACTACATGAAAGCACACAAGGATTCTATAGGACAGCTATAACCCATGTAATGAAACTACATGAAAACACACAAAGATTCTATAGGACAGCTATAACCCATGTAATGACACTACATGAAAACACACAAAGATTGTATAGGACAGCTATAACCCATGTAATGACACTACATGAAGACACACAAAGATTGTATAGGACAGTTATAACCCATGTAATGACACTACATGAAAACAAACAAGGATTCTATAGGACAGCTGTAACCCATGTAATGACACTACATGAAAGCACACAAAGATTGTATAGGACAGCTATAACCCATGTAATGACACTACATGAAAGCACACAAAGATTGTATAGGACAGCTATAACCCATGTAATGACACTACATGAAAACACACAAAGATTGTATAGGACAGCTATAACCCATGTAATGACACTACATGAAAACACACAAAGATTGTATAGGACAGCTATAACCCATGTAATGACACTACATGAAAACACACAAAGATTCTATAGGACAGCTATAACCCATGTAATGACACTACATGAAAACACACAAAGATTGTATAGGACAGCTATAACCCATGTAATGACACTACATGAAAACACACAAAGATTGTATAGGACAGCTATAACCCATGTAATGACACTACATGAAAACACACAAAGATTCTATAGGACAGCTATAACCCATGTAATGACACTACATGAAAACACACAAAGATTCTATAGGACAGCTATAACCCATGTAATGACACTACATGAAAACACACAAAGATTGTATAGGACAGCGATAACCCATGTAATGACACTACATGAAAACACACAAAGATTGTATAGGACAGCTATAACCCATGTAATGACACTACATGAAAACACACAAAGATTCTATAGGACAGCTATAACCCATGTAATGACACTACATGAAAACACACAAAGATTCTATAGGACAGCTATAACCCATGTAATGACACTACATGAAAACACACAAAGATTGTATAGGACAGCGATAACCCATGTAATGACACTACATGAAAACACACAAAGATTGTATAGGACAGCTATAACCCATGTAATGACACTACATGAAAACACACAAAGATTCTATAGGACAGCTATAACCCATGTAATGACACTACATGAAAACACACAAAGATTCTATAGGACAGCTGTAACCCATGTAATGACACTACATGAAAACACACAAAGATTGTATAGGACAGCGATAACCCATGTAATGACACTACATGAAAACACACAAAGATTGTATAGGACAGCTATAACCCATGTAATGACACTACATGAAAACACACAAAGATTCTATAGGACAGCTATAACCCATGTAATGACACTACATGAAAACACACAAAGATTGTATAGGACAGCTATAACCCATGTAATGACACTACATGAAAACACACAAAGATTCTATAAGACAGCTATAACCCATGTAATGACACTACATGAAAACACACAAAGATTGTAAAGGACAGCTATAACCCATGTAATGACACTACATGAAAACACACAAAGATTGTATAGGACAGCTATAACCCATGTAATGACACTACATGAAAACACACAAAGATTCTATAGGACAGCTATAACCCATGTAATGACACTACATGAAAACAAACAAAGATTCTATAGGACAGCTATAACCCATGTAATGACACTACATGAAAACACACAAAGATTGTATAGGACAGCTATAACCCATGTAATGACACTACATGAAAACACACAAAGATTCTATAGGACAGCTATAACCCATGTAATGACACTACATGAAAACACACAAAGATTGTATAGGACAGCTATAACCCATGTAATGACACTACATGAAAACACACAAAGATTGTATAGGACAGCTATAACCCATGTAATGACACTACATGAAAACACACAAAGATTGTATAGGACAGCTATAACCCATGTAATGACACTACATGAAAACACACAAAGATTCTATAGGACAGCTATAACCCATGTAATGACACTACATGAAAACACACAAAGATTGTATAGGACAGCTATAACCCATGTAATGACACTACATGAAAACACACAAAGATTGTATAGGACAGCTATAACCCATGTAATGACACTACATGAAAACACACAAAGATTCTATAGGACAGCTATAACCCATGTAATGACACTACATGAAAACACACAAAGATTGTATAGGACAGCGAGAACCCATGTAATGACACTACATGAAAACACACAAAGATTGTATAGAACAGCTATAACCCATGTAATGACACTACATAAAAGCACACAAGGATTCTATAGGACAGCTATAACCCATGTAATGACACTACATAAAAGCACACAAAGATTAAAAAGGACAGCTATAACCCATGTAATGACACTACATAAAAGCACACAAAGATTGTATAGGACAGCTATAACCCATGTAATGACACTACATGAAAACACAAAAAGATTCTATAGGACAGCTATAACCCATGTAATGACACTACATGAAAACACACAAAGATTCTATAGGACAGCTATAACCCATGTAATGACACTTCATGAAAACACACAAAGATTCTATAGGACAGCTATAACCCATGTAATGACACTACATGAAAACACACAAAGATTGTATAGGACAGCTATAACCCATGTAATGACACTACATGAAAACACACAAAGATTGTATAGGACAGCTATAACCCATGTAATGACACTACATAAAAGCACACAAAGATTCTATAGGACAGCTATAACCCATGTAATGACACGACATGAAGACACACAAAGATTGTATAGGACAGCTATAACCCATGTAATGACACTACATGAAAACACACAAGGATTCTATAGGACAGCTGTAACCCATGTAATGACACTACATGAAAGCACACAAAGATTCTATAGGACAGCTATAACCCATGTAATGACACTACATGAAAGCACACAAGGATTCTATAGGACAGCTATAACCCATGTAATGACACTACATGAAAGCACACAAGGATTCTATAGGACAGCTATAACCCATGTAATGACACTACATGAAAACACACAAGGATTCTATAGGACAGCTATAACCCATGTAATGACACTACATGAAAACACACAAAGATTGTATAGGACAGCTATAACCCATGAAATGACACTACATGAAAGCACACAAGGATTCTATAGGACAGCTATAACCCATGTAATGACACTACATGAAAACACACAAAGATTCAATAGACAGCTATAACCCATGTAATGGCACTACATGAAAACACACAAGGATTCTATAGGACAGCTATAACCCATGTAATGACACTACATGTACAAGTAATGACACTACATTAAGACACACAAAGATTGTATAGGACAGCTATAACCCATGAAATGACACTACATGAAAGCACACAAGGATTCTATAGGACAGCTATAACCCATGTAATGGCACTACATGAAAACACACAAGGATTCTATAGGACAGCTATAACCCATGTAATGACACTACATGAAAACACACAAAGATTGTATAGGACAGCTAATACCCATGTAATGACACTACATGAAAACACACAAAGATTCTATAGGACAGCTATAACCCATGTAATGACACTACATGAAAACACACAAAGATTGTAAAGGACAGCTATAACCCATGTAATGACACTACATGAAAGCACACAAGGATTCTATAGGACAGCTATAACCCATGTAATGACACTACATGAAAGCACACAAAGATTCTATAGGACAGCTATAACCCATGTAATGACACTACATAAAAGCACACAAAGATTGTATAGGACAGCTATAACCCATGTAATGACACTACATGAAAACACACAAAGATTCTATGGAACAGCTATAACCCATGTAATGACACTACATGAAAACACACAAAGATTGTATAGGACAGCTATAACCCATGTAATGACACTACATAAAAGCACACAAAGATTCTATAGGACAGCTATAACCCATGTAATGACACTACATGAAGACTCACAAAGATTGTATAGGACAGCTATAACCCATGTAATGACACTACATGAAAACACACAAGGATACTATAGGACAGCTATAACCCATGTAATGACACTACATGAAAGCACACAAAGATTCTATAGGACAGCTATAACCCATGTAATGACACTACATGAAAGCACACAAGGATTCTATAGGACAGCTATAACCCATGAAATTACACTACATGAAAGCACACAAGGATTCTATAGGACAGCTATAACCCATGTAATGACACTACATGAAAACACACAAAGATTGTATAGGACAGCTATAACCCATGTAATGACACTACATGAAAACACACAAAGATTCTATAGGACAGCTATAACCCATGTAATGACACTACATGAAAACACACAAAGATTGTATAGGACAGCTATAACCCATGTAATGACACTACATAAAAGCACACAAAGATTCTATAGGACAGCTATAACCCATGTACAAGTAATGACACTACATGAAGACACACAAAGATTGTATAGGACAGCTATAACCCATGTAATGACACTACATGAAAACACACAAAGATTCTATAGGACAAATATAACCCATGTAATGACACTACATGAAAGCACACAAAGATTCTTTGATGACAATAAAATATGGCTGGGTTGTGTAGGTGTGATACTGAGTTTAAACTATTTAAGAAATGTAGTTTTTTAACCTTTGTACATGTACAAGATTAAATAGACAGACCCAGTATAATTCAAATTAATACACAGAAAACACTAAGACTGTTTAAGGTGAAGGTCTCAACAGTGTCATTCTTCTGTTTATCTCATAATACGGTCATTAGTATAATTATAGAGAACATTATAAAACCTTTAAGTTAAATTCAGTGATAGTTGGAACAAGGAAGTAGATGTTTAAGATATTTTGGAAATTTGTCAAATGTTGGCAGCTGTTCTTTTCCATTACAAAAATTCGGACAGACGGACGTTGCAATTTCATTTTTGGTTTTTAATCAATCTATCCTCCAAGAATGAAATAAACCAGGTTTCCCGATTTGGTCAATTTGGGGCTGAAATTTTTCTTTATTTCCCTCTGAAATATTGGGTATTTTACTCCTTTCAGTGACTAGAGATTTATACTTTATGGACGCATTATTTACTTGGGCGACATTGTCAAAATATATCAATACATGTAATCTAGCACAAAGACCGAGATATTAATGTCCGAGTGATTTTGATCACTGAGCAGCTATTTGTATACAGGATATTTTTCTTAAATTTTCTAAAAAGGAAGATTTTTAAGACTTCAAAACCTCCTCTTTCGTTTTACAAAATACAAAGGTACATAAATAATTCAGCTGGCGATTTGTACAGGTAAAATCCCCCAAAATGAGGTGTAAGTGCCCCTTAACAATAATGCATAAAGTGGAGAAAGGTACATTCTATTCCATCGTAATAGAGAATTGATTGACACTGTAATTGAATTCTAGCATACTAGATACATGTAGAAATTCTCATTGCATTATAGGAATCGTCGCGTTATATGACATACATGGATATCCAATAAAAGACCAATATCATATAAATGTAAATTCATTTGCACTTTTCGACACAAAAGTACACATTACGGGTTCGGCGTAGGCGATGAAAATTACAGAAAGATTTTGAAACATGTCTGAAATTGCGCCTTGGGTGATATGCTCAATCTCCCATATTTGGAAAATATCAGGCGATAATGTTTCTCTATTTATCCGAAGGGTACCACTACGGTCTATCAACGTGTACTAAATTTTTTTGGCGCCCTAAGACCAGTCTTTCTCTAGTCTAGAAAATGGACGTCTTATGACCGTATAGAAATCTTACACAATTACAGCAGACTTGGACTGATTTATAGAGTTAGCATAATCAAATGACGGAGAAATAATCCTAACTGGACAAACCTATTAAGTCAGTAGCGAGTGGGTGGTTTATTATGTATAACGAGTCTTTACCTTACTCCCTGATACACCCTTACTCTTCTCTATATCGCGGTGATCTTTGACATGATTATGGTCAAACTGACGTGTTAACACAATTACGTACAATTAGGGAACATAAAAAAAGAAGCCCGCCTGAACGTCAAGTGGCTATTCGTAGGTAGTGACGCCCGTCCAGGACGCGTGCTGACGGAGACGGTATGGGGACAATACGGGGACACTCAGGTTTTATGTCGACTGTAATTAAACAGACGTAGTTTCCAAGGTCAAGTCCTCTCTCAAATAAAGAGTCAATGCACTAGTTTAACTGTAAGGTGACTTTTGAAGGTGATTTTTGATAATATAACTGTTACCAGATGAGAGGCGGACATTCGTGAAATACACAGAGAAGATACTTGTAAGAACAATCATCTGTAACCTATAAACATATAGAAATGATGATGTGATATATGATACTTACATAATTATCTATAGAATGTGATATATGATACTTACATAATTATCTATGAGGTCATTGTGGTTGCGTTCAATACCATCGTCCAGTATAGTGACCACTATATTTCTGCCTGTGTACCCCATGTCCCACGCCCCCTTCACGGACATATCATAGTGACCAGTGTCCCCTCGATGTCCACCGCCATTCTGAAACAACCAAAATACATTCTATCAATCAGTTTATTTATTGCATTACTTTATTTCGTTCCATTAAATATGATAATGAATTTAGAAGGATACGCCTAAAGACTATTTGGGTGGGGTGAGGGTTTTGTTATCAGCACATACTTGGACAATATGTTCGTGAAATCTTTTATTGCTGACAAAGCACATGTAGACCAAAGGAAAATAATGGAATACATAATGTATTATACGTATATATCCTTAAATGCATTATTTATCATGCTTATATATCCTTATCATTTATAACTATAGCTTGAGCTGGTAATATGTACTTATACGTGCCATGGGGATTCATACAGACGCTATCAAGGAAGCTAGCCAAATTAAGGTGGGGATGTTATGTATCTACCCCCAGAGAGTGAACTACGTACACTGATGCTACAGCTGCTGCTATTCAATTACACCACAATCTATTATATTTTTTTTTATATTGAACGTAATGTGAAGTGTCACAAATGGTGCAGGTTTTCACCTCTTTGTCATTTGCAAATTGAATACACCGTGTCAAACAGTATGTTAGACATAATAGTCACTTGATGAAATGCTAATTTTTTTTCATAAAGCAATAAGGTGACTTAATTACAGTCAACACATCTTATTGTAAATATTTACCTTAAACATGCTAAGTTAATCATAGTGTCGCATAAAGAATTAGATCCATTACACGGCTGTAAAACATGAAATTTTACGATATGGAATGATGATTGAAGAGTTACATTTACACACTTATTCAAATGTAATTGTTACAAAAATTGAGAAAAGGTGCTAATACTAACAGCCAAAAGGACTCCAAGTACATCCTATTACAAAATGAGTTATATATTCAATTTACATTTACAAATGAGCTTTAAAGACATTTTGCTGTCGCTACAACACTGCAGGGTTTTTAAATGAAGGCTTATAAAAGTATACATGTTTCTCGATAGCTCAATAGGTAATAGCGTAGTACTTATGCAGAGAACCCCGATCTAAGCCTATTTTTCTCTAACTTATCAAAATGAAGATAAATGTATATAATTGAATAATTCCATTTTTATCAAGCTATTTTTTTTTGTGTGTGTGAAATTATCAATGGAAACCGTTAATATAATTTACTTTCTGTCAGACTGTTTTATATTTGAAATGACGCTTTTGTGCAAAATTTGGGAAAAGTTCATCCTTTCTCCTGATTATCCAAGAATGACTTTAATAAATTATAGAAAGATATTGTAGATAAACAATAATAAATTAAGTAAAGTAAAAGACTTGGACCTTTTTTTAAAAGAACAATGAAAAAGAATGCAAACTAGCGTCCTCTTAGTTTGGTTTATTCCTTACCAATACAATTATGAATATTGTCACTTTATTCACATTTTCGACCTAAATACAAATTTGCTGAGTATGTGATTGCCAAACAGCGATAACAAGGTTTCTGTGACTGACAGTTAATATAAATGTCTTATAGTCAAACGCAGATAACGGACCAAACAGTATGCAAATATTGTGTCGCAAAATGACACCTTACATTTCCATCGGGAGTAATTATACCACAAGCTTAATACAAATGTCGCCAAAATTAAATCAATTTCTCCTTAACCAAAAATTCCTTTGCTAAATTTTGTGGACAGAAATTTTCTTTGACATACACTGAATAACAAAAACACGAGTTTATTGCAGTGACCTTTACCTTGGCCATATACATGTACACGCATATCTTACTTCCTTGACGCCTCTTCCGTTAACCAAAACTCTATATGGAGCCTTGACTTTGAAGGTGACCTTGACCCGAACTGGACTTTATCATCATCATGCGAGTTTGATGAATGTGTACCGATAGGTTTATAACCATATACACAGCCAAATGTGCCTCACATGAAATTCATATGAAATGAGCATCATGTTTTCACATGGAATAACATTAGATTTACATGTATGTCAAAACAATTTCACATGAATTTACTTCATATGAATTTCACGTGAATTTTTCTTCATGATCTTCATGCGATATTGAATTCACGTAAAATTTATGTCAGAAACTTCACATGAATTTCATGTAAAAATTTCATGTTCGTGCTCGTTTCACATAAATTTCATGTGAACTTTCACCTAAAGTTCATGTAAATTTCACATGAATTTCATATGAGGAACAATTGGCTGTGTATGTGTGAAAGTGTGAGTCCAATAAAATCAAAAGAACAGACAAAGAGCGAACAGTGGTCCATATATGATGCTCTTGTATTACACTGTTTAGTGTTGAGTGTCGTCCGCTCACCATGAACAACTAACACACAAAGCTAGATGAATGACATCTCCGACTTCAGGAGTGACCACAAAATGTTTTTCCATAATCATGATAGCAAGTTGTGACCTTGAACTTTGACCCCCTCATCTTGAAAACTATTACTAAGTGTCATCCTCTCAACTTGGGAAACTCACGATGTGGTATGCAAAGTATTGTGAACAACTAAAGAAAACATTGACTTTTTGGGTGTCATTACTTTTCCCCCTCCCCACACTGCTTTCTGTTTATACCAAGTGACACATGACATTGGCTTAAAACGTTTCGAATCAACATAATTCTGAAATACTAAACTAGATTAGGTAATTAGGATGTACAACTCAGAATAGTAAATGTGAGCTTGAAGTCAAATGTGAACCTTAGAGGGATGAATGTAGAGAGAATTTACTGAGGTACCAATAGACATATCAAGTTAATATCTCCTTACATGAAATGATTTTTGTATGTTCTACATACCAAATACCATTGGTCTCGCCATAGTCTGTCAGTCAATGTACGGACTCTAAAATCTCTCTTTACTCTCTTTTGGGCAACCTGTTGTTCTACCCATCTCACCTGTTTCAATAAAAGAAATTGATTCATTAACTTGATTAAGAATAAGAGCAAATCAAAATTTTTACATAAAAAGAGATTTATCAGCATCACCCAGTTTTATGTAAAATAACAAGATTCATAATGCTTTTTTTTCACATTGGAATCATTTTCTCATCAATATGTTAATTATTTTGTAATGAACACATTCACACAATTTCACATACATTCTTTGTATCAGTAAATGCATGTACAATCACTCTGGTGTAGAAGGAAAGATAGTAGGACAGCTTCTAATTCCCTGATCTCCCCCCCCCCTTCCCTCCCTTCACCCCTACATGTATAACTCATCAAGGGACCATGTGCATAAAACGTATATTACGATAATACACGTAACACCCTTCCTACCTCGTCTATAAGATTTCATGTAAGCTACCAAGGGATCATAAAAGATTACAATGGAAAATACATATCCCGCAGCTGTTCCTTCTTTATTATTCATTTTCTGTGTATTTATTATAAAAACATGTTCTCAGTTGTAACAGTAATGGAATTAAGGATTAAAAGATAAATTTTGCATGGCAGATTAAAGCGCAGTGACATTTACAAGTACTTCACGTCGTGTTTGCCACTGTTTGGCCATTATTGGGCGCATACAAGGTTCTGGAAATCGACGATCAATAATATATATTTTGAAAAAAAAAAACATTAACATTGCACTCTTCAAAAGTTTAAGTTTCACAAGAACATTAATATGCTAGTGTGACCAGCAGATATTTATTTCCCTTGACATGGTGATACCTTGTGGTTAGTACTATGAAGGCATGCTGTTTATGCATCTGGCAAGTATAGAGATGGTTCAGTCTGTATAGCGGCTGCGCCTTCATATGATATTGGACAAACGGGCGGAACATCGTCATTCTATGCATGGACGATACACTGCATGAACGTTGCATGTCACAATCGTCACTCTTGTGCATGGACGTTACAAAATCCATTCAACGAAAATTGGAGGAACAAGAACAACTTTATCTTTGTACAAATATAATACCAACATTCTACGTCAAAATACCATTCTTGTTTCGCGATCCCATTTACTCTTTATTATTCAAATCCATACCCCTTCATTCTGTTCAATTCATTTCAAAGTACAAACACAAACGTTATGTAATTGATTGTCATTTTTCTCGTTTTATCAGAATGTGACGACAAGATTGGACTGTAATTTCCGGGAAGTCGGCTTCACAAGTTTCTGAACTACATCTTGACCCTACACGAAGGCTTGAGTCAGCAGATAGCAAGCTTTTGATCTCAGTGTAAGGCGGTTTGTCGACCAATGCTCAGTATCTGGTCCCTAGAAGCCCTTGGCTTGTCCGTGGAAGACCTGACCATTCACCGTCACTACATGTATCACTGTCATAACGATATGAAGGCTGATGTTGAACATTATCTATACCCTACTCTACATTAATGTAGTCAAGATGATTTGATTTATTCATATAGATCTGTATCTTAATTTATCGTATGATGAATTTGATGGGAATTTTGTCATATCCCAATTCTTTCTATTGTATTATGAAATTAGATATAGATTGGATTTGATTTGATGAATTTATAAATAGAAAAGCCACAGAAAACTTGCCCTGCTGCAGCTGCATATTTCAGCTCTTTCCTCCGATAGACACTTCTAAATTTTTCAATATTTTAGTGTTCTGTTGTATGTCAACGATTTTAAAGTTTATTAAGTTCATAAAAACATATCTGAATAATAAATTATAATATCATTGTCTAAGGTGAGGAATTTATCGTTAATTTACATTGCTGACCTTTACAAAATCATTACAGATCACGTTGGCACGTTGTACGTATGGAAACCAGACTACATCAACCTCGGAGATCAAGCACACGTGTACATGCCTTTCAAATGCATAATTTCGCGTAACAAGAGAGCTAAAAAGATACTACTACACAAACTGTAAGCAGAAACCCTCCAAACGTTCCCTATAGCCTATTGTATGTCGATACGGTCAGTGACAAGGAGTATACAAGAAAACCCTCTTATCGTATTCTATCTTAATGAGAGGTAATTCAGGGACTGATTACCAACTTTTTCATGTAAATACATGTAATCTAGTCCTTACAAAGCGAAAATTAAACTGCCTATATTGCATTATAAGCTTGACTTTTCCCTCTTTATGCATTCTATTCATGTACAGGCCCGACATGACACGGACGTGAGTCAATTTCCCGTTTTCCTGAAAATAAATCAATGACAGAGGGTTTAACATTTGTAAACTGACCTCGGGTTCTTTTGATAAAAGACTGTGGTGTTCATGACTAGGATTTGCGGATCTCTTCTTTATACCATGATGATGAAATAGATAATAGTCCTCTAATTCTCCTATCTGAAAGACAAAGACATATGATATTAGAAATATAGTCCAAACCATAAATAGAAACGAAACTTCAACAGATCTACTTAAAGACATGAAAAAGATTTTCTATGGAGCATGGAGAGATGATGGACAGACAGTCGTCATCATTCTATTAACTCGTACCAATTTTTTGGAAGTTTTCTCCAATTTTTTTTTAAGTAGTGCACATATAATAGAAATTCAACAGAGTTTCTATGAAATTTCAATCTTGCTCCCGAAAAAAAATCAAAATTTTGGGAAATAAATCGGGATTTAAACTCAATACCTATGAAATCAGAAGCCTTCAAAAGTCATTTGTTTGGTAATCATGCATATATTGGCAATTTTGGGAATCTTGTTTATTATCATGGGAATTCGCTTCATTTCACACGACAGATAGAAATGAACATCGATCTGACGTCTGCGGGATATGGTAGATTAGAAGTTCTTATCATGATTATCTACAGACAATCACGTCTTTCATTGATGTCATTGTAGAATAGTACATAGTGATCGACGGAGCAATATTCCATCTCCATGCCTCTTACATTATACATCTTCTTTGCCGAGAACAAATCAGAAAATAAAAGTTCTCCGAATTTTCTATTCTCTGACGAAGCATTTGCGAGAGAGTTATGTGACTGCCACGTATGATTTTTATTTTTCGTACTCAACACATGTACATGAAATATTGACGCCAACTTTGCTAGGCTTCAGTGCCCAGTTTCACAAAAATTCTTACGAAAATTTTAGGGAAGTTTCTTAACTTTCGTCCTTTAATAAAAGGTAAAAAATGTTATATAGTTAGATTGTTTCGTGTTTTCTAATTTCACTTTAACATACACAATATAAATTAGAAAACAAAACTTCTTACAATTAACTAACTTAGTAGAAATTACCAATCAAAAGTTACGAAAATTCCTGAAATTGTTCGTAAGTATTTTTGTGAAACAGGCTGCAGGTTTTTACATTTGAAAGCAATAATTCGGCTTCGTTGCCAATACTATAGAATTTTGAAAAGTGAAAGTTCCACCAAACATATGCACAAAGAAAGGACTTTTCCGTGAAATTAAAGGAAAAAACATTTCAATGTCTGTATCTTCTGGTTTATATGAAAGCATGTGATATATATATAATATTTATTCATCGATACAAATTACGGAAACAAACTCATTTTCTCGCATCTACTAATTACCATGATTAAGGACAAATACTGTCGAACAGGATTTATACTGGAAAACCCCCGACTCCTGAACAAGTACATGTTCGAGCCGAATTTTTGTGTCTCTATTTTTTGTGTAGTTTTATCATAGTGTTTAACTTTGGCAGACTTAAGCTTATTCACTATTTTATTCCTTATCTGTCTAAATTTGTGCCAATGCATAGGGTTATTCGATTTTTTTGCTTTTTTCCTAATTCTATTACGCTTCCTTATCATTTGTTTAATTTCGTTTGTGATCCACGGCAAATCATTTTTATTTATTTTAATGATTTTATTAGGTATTGTTTCATCTGCTAATTCTACAATCTTATTTGCTACATTCGTTACACACTGATCCACTGATATGTTATCATTTATTAATTCGTCCCATTCAGTAGTTTGTAATTTGTTTCTGTATTCATCGTAGTTACCATATTTATATAGAAAGATTTTACGTGTAAACATAGAATTATGGGTTTTCTCTGATTTCAAGTAGCAATAGGTTGGACTGTGATATCGAACATTAACGTCTAAGAAAGGTTCTCTCACTTCACATAATTCAATTACATTAGGATTATTTGTTATTAAAAGATCGATTAGTGTACTTGAATTTTCAGTAAAGGAAGTAGGAACATTGATCATTTGATGAAAACCAAAACTTAGAGTTATTTCCCTTATGCGAGTGTTCGATGAATTGAATTGATTTTCGTTGAAGTCGCCAGTAATTATAATGTTATGTGCGCAGGTATTCGAAGCTAATTCAAAGGATTGTTCTATCAATTGCCATATAGATTGGTCACTGTTCGGAGGTCGGTAAAATGTGCCTATAAGAAAGTTCACATGCTTACTTTTGACCTCTAGCCAAACACTTTCTAAACCATTAACTTCAAGATCTGTTCTTCTTTTTGCATGTAAAGAATTATGAACATATACAATCACTCCACCTCCGACCCTATCGTCTCGGTCACATCTAAATGGTGTTTGAAAGTTTTTTATCGTGATTTCGTTGTCAAATATTGAAGTATTCAGCCAACTTTCCGTGAAACAAAGTACATCTAAATCTTGTAGTAAACCCTCAACTATGTTAATTTTTGGCTTAATACTCTGGATATTCAAATGTAACAAGGATAGTCTAGATGCTGTATGACTGGTAGAATTTGTAGAATTAGAATAGGAACTTGTCAACGACATACTAGATTCTGACCGAGACGACGGACCTGGATTCTGTTCTACATCACCGCATAAAATAAGTAACATAGATATGAACAATACTAAACGTAAAGTAGCACTAGTTGAAAGGAAATGACAATGCATATACCTGTATACAAAGAAGAAAAATTTGCAATTGTCTACAATGGTGTAATTTTTTTTCTTTAATATCCCTTTTGATTTGCGTTTATGAGTATTACATGCCAAACCATAGAAGAAACCTATCCTGGCTCTATACAATGATATGGAAATATTCATCAGGTAATTGTATTGTCTTTTATATCAAATTTGTGAGCCAGGATTGGTAGGTAGAATATTGATTTGAACAAAATGTTTTGTATTTGGAATATATGTGATCCATAAGATGAAGGAATTTGAAAAATGATAAACGAATACGTGTAAGGTTCAAAAGAACATGAAAATGAAAACTTTGATTTTGAAAGTGATTTCAAAGTAAATAAACATATATACATGATCAAGATGCATAACTGCATAAGAAATATCAAGTTGATTGAAAAGTGAAAATACCGCTTGATGTTGGTAGGGCATTTTAGAGTGGTTTTTTTTTCACAATGCATTTGTGAGATTACTTACCATGCAGTTCTACTCACAGTACATTCTCAAAATTCGTCCCCCAGTTTCAAGGGTTTTTTCGCACTTTAAATCACATAATTCTGCATAATTTTTCTACAGATAAAAACCGTGACCGTCTCGGTCAAGCGCTTGAATTTTTATCTTGGTGGAAGACGTCTAAAGAAGTATTATGTTTTACAAATAAAACTAGTGAATTAGATATCCTGATTGATGAAAATGGACTAGTAATAAATGATGATGAAGAAAAAGCAAACCTCTTGAATAATTACTTTGCTATCCAATCAACCATGAACACAGCTGACCTCGACCCCCCATCCCTTCCAATATCTTCTGATCCAAATCTAGAAAGTTTAACTATCCTTAACCAAGATATTATTGATGTATTACAATGCCTTGACATAAATAAAGCTTGTGGACCTGATTCAATTAACCCCATATTATTGAAAGAAGCCACAAATGAACTATGCTACCCACTTTGTAAATTGTTTAACTTATCATTATCAAAATGTACTTTTCCGGAACAATGGAAATTGGCACACATTGTTCCTGTTTTCAAAAAAGATAATCCCCAAAAGATTGAAAATTATAGACCAATATCGCTCTTGAGCATCTTGAGTAAAATTTTTGAACGATGTATCTTCAAATATTTGCATAATTACATTATTTTGAATGAATTACTCTCTCCGCACCAATCTGGTTTTACAAGGGGAGACTCTACAGTTAATCAATTACTCTATATTACTGATGAAATTTCTAAATCACTAGACCTAGGAAAAGAAGTAAGAGCAATCTTTTTTGACATTAGTAAAGCTTTTGATCGCGTATGGCATTTAGGACTTTTGGCTAAAATAGAAAATTTAGGAATTAAAGGCAACTTGTTAAAATGGATAAAAAGTTATCTGTCAGGAAGAAAACAAAGAGTCATTCTTAATGGTAAAATGTCTGATGTATTAAGTATCAATTCTGGAGTGCCACAAGGCTCAATACTTGGACCCATTTTTTTCCTTATATTTATTAATGATATTGTTTATGAAATAGGATGCACAATCAAACTTTTCGCTGATGACACTTCAATTTACATAACTATTGAAAACCCAATTACTGACGCATATATTCTAAATTCTGATCTTAAAAAAATTCACGAATGGTCCGCTAAATGGCTTGTTAACTTTAATCCGAATAAAACCGAATCGCTACTAATTTCTAGAAAAACTAATGCAGTACAACACCCACCCCTTAATATGAATAATACAACAATACAGGAAGTTACTCAACACAGACACTTAGGTCTAATCTTAACAAATAATGGTAACTGGGGACAACACATTGATACAATCTTGAATAAAGCTTCCTCACGACTAAATATACTCCGATCTCTAAAATTTAAACTTCAACGGAAAACCTTAATGATTATGTATTTCTCTTTTGTCCGACCGATCTTGGAATATGGCGATATTATATGGGACAATTGTCCAAATTACTACAAGAATCAACTAGAGCAAATCAATTTAGAGGCAGGTCGCATTATATCTGGAGCTACTAAGTACACGAGCACTTTGTCAATTTACAACGAAACAGGTTTAGAACCACTAGAAAAAAGACGAGAAAAACATAAAGTAATACAGATATTCAAAATAATACACGGACTTACCCCTTCTTATCTAGCAGCAATAATTCCTCCACAAAATCACGATTTCCATAATTATAACACTAGGCATTCTAATGATTACATTAACATCCATTGTAGAACAGCTCATTATTCAAATAGCTTTGTTCCCTCCAGTATCCGACTATGGAATGAATTACCACCTCGCGTAAAAGAAATCAGCTCCCTCTCCAAATTTAAACGTGCACTCTCTCATAAATCTAAAGTTCCTGAATATTACACTGTAGGTGATAGACGTGGACAAATTCTCCATACACGACTCAGAATGAAATGTAGCTCACTAAAACAGCACCTCTATCTTTGTAACCTCGAGTCTGATCCCTATTGTACATGTGGAAAAATTGAATCTAATTTCCATTACCTACTTGATTGTAACAAATATAACTTACTAAGACAGCAATATATTCATTCGATTAATTTAGATATCGGCACAACCCTATTACTTTTTGGAGATGAAAATTTGAGTTTCGAAACCAACTGTAAGATTTTCCTCAATGTTCAAAAATTTATAGTCAAATCCAAGCGTTTTACATAGGCTTCAATTATTGTATGAGTATCGTCAGTCACTCTTTTTTGAATTAATTGTGTGAATTTTCATTTATCAATTATGTTACACTTTGTATTTGTACATGTGTGATCCTTCATTTACTATAATCCAGTTTTCACTATTGTTAACTTTTCTTGCACCTTATTTATTTACTTTTCATACACCATATATGTATTGTACCGTGATCGTCGTGAAGTGAGATATGTGAGAGAGGAATTGATATAAGTGGTGAACCACTTGTTTTCCAATCTCTTGTGTTATTGTACTGTCATTGTCACCATGCTTGTCTGGAATAAATACAGTTTAAACTAAGTACATGTTCTATCAAAAGCGGACAAAACAGGTTATCATTTTAGAACATCCATCAGCTTTCATAGATTCATTTGATGAATTAAAAAAAAATCAGATTTATTTTCAAATCTACAGACACTTAACACTCAAGATCTGGGTTTTCGGTACAAAGACACTTTCTGATACTATCAATTTTTGTGACGGCTATATATCTCTCTATTACGTTTACATTTCATTACATTCGTGCAGGTACAAAAAAAAGGTGAAAATATATTCAAAGATTTTCCAACGCATTTCTGTATCATACTGGCAGTAGTTTGGTTTTTGGAATCTAAGTTTCAAAACATTTCTTATCAATCTTAAAGCAGTTTTCTGCATTAAATCCAACTTTTCACTATCTTAAATTTAAGATTGCAACAGACATTACGTAAGTTTCACATACATGACATAGATGCAAGTTCAGTTTTTACGTAAATATTCACTCCCCATTATTTCAAGTTTCAAAATACATGTAGTGTGTAAATAGTCACTTTTCACTCCTCGGAAAATAATCTTAATTTGAACATGTCTTCGTCGTGTTCATTTACTTCCCTTCTAAAAATGTTTCTCACTAATTGACCAATTTTCACCAAGTACTTACAGGAAATGTTGAAAGTACAATATCATGCTTAGAGTGTATGTTTAATATTTATTTATCTATCAAAAGAAAAAGTAATTTACTTAAAAACTGACTTGCCATAATAATGATAATACATGTGCATGAAGATACAAAAAAAGTGACCATTTATTCTGGCATTGCTCGTTTTATAGATTTTAGTCAAATGTGATCTCATCATCTTAATGGCTTTTTATTGTATGTCGTTGTACCTAGCCAAAATTAATATCTTTCTTAGCTATAGAATAAAGTGCTTTTGCTAGAAACGAATGAAATATTGATTTTTTTTAAAGTCTCTGGCTCATTTCTAGTTTTATGTATCTCATATCATGTATTTACCGTTACCATAGATTTAACATAATGATAATCTGTCTATTATGGAATTGAGGAAGGGGGTCCTGAATGGCTAACAAGAATCAACAGATTAAAAGGGTTAACTTTGCATACTCATTGTAAATTATTAACCATTCATTTTATTCTTTTCACCATATCTGACATTGAAATTTACTATCTACAATATTACATGAGCTTTAGATCAATTTTCTTTTAATTTCTGAATTTCAAAAAATCAAACATACTGGTACGTCTCATCCTTCAGCTTTATACTGAATTGGTAAAATTACACACATTTATTCAGGAATTGATCCCAATTCGAAGAAATTAAGGGAGGGGGTTTTACATATAATACATAATGTTTTTGAAACTTGTTGCCCAATCCGTGTTCTCTTTATTGAAATGAAATATGTTTAAACTAATTGATTCCATGCAAGCATTAGCAAACTTGCAGTCTACAATATTTTTTTCTAGATGGTGATGAAGGAGAGCTATTCAAGTGCACAAGGATTATGTTCTATCACATTCTTCATTCAGCATGTTCAGCAGCAGCTTGTTCCATTTCATAGAATTGTAGTAGTACATAGTCCAAGGACAAGGCTCCATCAATCTAATTAAAATCAGATCTACTTCTCTCTTGGAGAGAGAGAAGTAGATCTGATTTTAATTAGATTGAGGCTCCATTAAATTTTAAGTTTCTGTGTGATTTACATTCCATATCAAATTTAAGTTTCTGTGTGATTTACATTCCATATCAAATTGTATTCTAATTGTAAATGCATATTCAGTGTTCAGAATACTTGTAATGTTCCTTCTGTAGTGTACAGTATGAATTCTCTGAACAGCATAATTCTATTCTGTATTCCATTTGGTGGACCCGCATTAAAACCCCTCTATAGTGTAACTACTGGGAAAGTTGAATCTGATACACAATGGTTGCATCATGAACATGTTCGTTCATGTTATCTTATTACTGTAAGAAAATATAGACTGTCAATGCTATGCTTTTCCTGCATCATGCATGTAGTAACAGTACTTTAATCTACATATCCACTAATATACATGATAATTGATATATATTATAATTATAGTAATAGCATTGAACGATTACAAAATTCTAATAATGTACCTCGTATTGATAAACATAATAATTAAATAAATGATGTTGTCTTATCAAATAGCTTTATAAATTATTCCCCATTTATTGTGACATCTTAATGTAAAAGTCTGCCAGCAGGTATGATGTGGGAATTGTGGCATTGGGCACATAATAACAGTGTACTGACATCCACTGGTACTGCAAATATTGCGTAAATTTTACCATCTTGTTCATCATCGTGATGTCTCTCTGGCTCTCCCCCATTCCCATATGCTGAGCAGAAAAGGTAATGACAACATTACTGAATAACATCCGAGTAAACGGAAGACTACCACCCGCATTGGCCTTTTCACAATTACAATTCTCGCATTTTCTTTTAGCGGACAGCAAGTACCGACTCTCACACATAGGCCTAGCAGGGATACCAATGCCTCCTTACAAAGGAGATAAGAGTGAACATTACGGGGTACACCACCTTCTCAAAGAAAGGAGGGAAGAGTGTTTTTGGATTACGATCCTCCAATAGTTCAGAGCGTTAAATGACCGAGCTATCTGGTTGACCCTACAGATCACTTGGTAACATTCCGATATTCGAAGCCAACGACTGTAGTTCGAATCCTGGTCAGGGGGTTTGTGCTCAGTTTTCTTCATAAAGTTAAAACTTGTTGTCTGTGACATCATTTTGTGGAAAAAAACTAATTATAATTCTGCTTTCTAAAACAGCGACAGGACCACAGATTGCATGAAATATTACCTCATCTATATCGTAATTGTGAAGAAGTTGTTACACTCACCTGTCCCCCATTGATGAATCCATGTTTCCTGGCTACAGCATCTGCAACTGACCTCCCCCCTCGTATATGGACGGCATACTGATTTAAATAATTACACGACACTATGTCACAGAAAATAACACATAGTAAACAATAAAATGCTATAGTCCTAAGTGGTGGACATTTATCTCCCCTGAGGTCCAGGGCACAAAAACTAAATCCCATTTCGGGGTGGATAAAAAATAAACAAAACTGGGACTATTACTAAAAAGTAAACAAAGATTTAGAGCGGTAATTCCTTATCAATCCATGATGTTCACTGTCATTGAATACACAAAATAGAAACTGTTTATCGTCTCACACGTCATACTCGGTAAACGTGAATGTTTATCAGGAAGCACCTTACATGAAGTGCGCCACCTAGTGACAAAAAATTGAATGAGATTATTCTTTCTCGATCCCGTAATCTCGTCAACGACAAAGTGTTTCACTGTTTGACAGTATAAACTAATGTATATTTTATGTATCAGCGAAATAAAGTGATCGATACATTCAGATTTTCATTAACATTACAATCAATATGTAATTTCCACCGTATGAATGACTTTTAAATCTAGAAACTTTGATTATTTTGCTATCGGAAATGTTCAGGCATTGAAGAAGGAAAATTATATTCACCGAAATGAGACAGTGAATTATCAATTTAGCTTGAACTGAGAATAATATGTGTATTCCATTTTGTCTGGAATTGCAATAAAAGTGAAAAGAAGAGATATATTCTCAACAAAACAAGACAATAAAAATTGTAAAAATACACGTAGAGATGTCTCTGAATACACGATATCGCACGTACCAGTACATTTATGATTCTATTTCATTTTCTTTGCATAAGGTATGATATGAAATTTAAATTTCACATACTACGGGAGAGCAAAGATAAAATTCTATGATATGAGAACTAAGTATGAACTGTTTTCAAATTTTGTTATAATTTTGAAATTCGTGGACTATGAATGCAGATCTAAGTATTTCAGTTTTTTTCTTTTTATTACCCATTTCTACTACATTGTATATACATTTGTTATAAAAATTACGGGGTTTTTTTTTTACTATTTTCCCAATTTTTCCCGATTTCTGTTCGATAGGGTAACAGTTTGTTTAAGGTTTTGTTAAACAGATTATAAGTCCTTGGTTTGTTCAACCGGGCAAAAGTCAAAACTATTTGAATCATGATCATGTGACGAACTGTTGCCCTCTAAAATAAATCCCACAATCTATTGGGTAATAAAACACTTGGGCGGATCCAGGATTTTTTTCAGTGGGGGTATAACAGCATGTAATAAATTCTGTCGGGCGGAATTGAGCCAGAGAAAATTTAAAGGGGAATTGGGACTTAATCTTATGAAATATGTATATCAATAAATAAAAATGTTATGATCGCTGAGCGATATAGTCCCCTACCGGTGGCATATATCTATGTCCTGCAACTCTGCCAATGAATTACTCTTCAATTAAACATATACGAGTTTCATTTGTTGCAGAAAAAAGTCAGGAAAACTGACAAAAACTGAATTGTGCAAGTCATCAAGGGGTATAACTTCTGGAAAAATAGGTCAAGCGTGACAAATGTCAGACTTGCTCTGTAACTATCCAAGTCTATGCTGAGTATCAAATTTTACTTGCATATCTCTATTTGTTGCAGTAAAAAGTCTGGAAAACTGACAAAAACTATATTTTGCAAATCATCAAGGGGCATAACTCCTCGAAAAATTGGTCAAGCGTGACAAAAGTCAAACCTGCTCTGCAACTATCCAAGACCAAGCTGGGTATCAAATTTCACTTGAATATCTCTATTTGTTACAGAAGAAAGTCCGGAAAACCGACCAAAACTGAATTTTCCAAGTCATCAAGGGGCATAGCTCCTTGAAAAATAGGTCAAGCGTGACAAAAGTCAAACTTGCTCTGTAACTATTCAAGACCAAGCTGTGTATCAAATTTCATCTGAATATCTTCATCCGTTGCAGAAAAAAGTCCGGAAAACTGAAAAAAACTGAATCTTCCAAGTCATCAAGGGGCATAACTCCTCGAAAAATAGGTCAAGCGTGACGAAAGTTGAACTTGCTCTGTAACTATCCAAGACCAAGCTGTGTATCAAATTTCATCTGAATATCTCCATCCGTTGCAGAAAAAAGTCCGGAAAACTGACAAAAACTTAATTTTCCAAGTCATCAAGGGGCATAACTCCTCGAAAAATAGGTCAAGCGTGACGAAAGTTGAACTTGCTCTGTAACTATCCAAGACCAAGCTGTGTATCAAATTTCATCTTAATATCTCCATCCGTTGCAGAAAAAAGTCCGGAAAACTGATATTCGGACAGACGGACAGACTGACAGATAGACCGAGAGGAAACTAAGAGTCCCCTTCGGCGTTGCCGGTAGGGGACTAAAAAAATTAGCCATGCTTCGGAAATTCCAGGGAGAGGGCCCGGACCCCCGAGCCCCCCCCCCCCCCCCCCCCCCCTCTTTGGATCCGCGCTTGAAACAGTTATTTCATGGAACAGTCAACTATTGTACCGAGGTAGTAGAGACCTAGAAAACTGTCACTTCGGCCTCGGGTAACAGTTTACCAAGTCTTCTCCACCACCTCGCAATATTTTGACTGTTCCCCAAGTAGCCTTGAAATAACTGTATACTATTACAGAATTAGCCATATATACACCAAAACAGTAATCATGGTAATTGTGTTGATTTTTTTTTTTCGTATTATTCTTAATCCATATTTCTGTATTTTTCTTCATTATTACATCTATAAAATATTCATTAATGATTTTTGTTTATTTTGTTTATTTATTTTTTATTTATCTATTCATTTATTTATTTATCTTTTTTTATTTATTTAGTTTTGTTTATTTGGGTTTTTTTTATTTATCTTATTTATTTATTTATTTTTTATTTATTAATTAATTCTTTTTTTTTTTTGAGTAAAAACAGCAATTATATTTTACATAAATCGGACAAATTGAAGATTTATACTGAAATACATGTACCGAACCTATATACTTGACCAAAAATTCTAGGTCCGATCCTTACTCGAAATTGAATTTCATTCTTGATTTTTATTTCGTTTGTAAGCCAAGTTTACAAATATACAGTAAATTGTCAAATACAAATATGAATATATTTTAAAAGCAATTCGTTTCAGACAGTATGAACACACCACATACATATGCAATCATCTTTATCATGTTTATATACTAATATAAGTGGTTTTTGAAGGAATATGTAACTTTAATGTCCTTTGATTTGCTTTTCTCGATATTTTTAGCGTAATGTGAAACATAAACTGTAAAATTTTGTCATTTACAGCAAGATCAAAGAAACAATAAGATTACTAAAATCGTCCGACTTGTTTCTGTTCAATAGTGCATGTAGTAACTTGCATACATTGCAAAATGGGTATCAATGGGGAATTTTTAGGTTGGGTGGTAGACTATCTTTCAGAAATAAAGCAAGCAGTGGTCCGTTTACGGTTGTAATTTTAATGTTGTAACCCTCAAACGCCGGCGTGCCACAAGGGTCGATTTTAGTCCCTATTTTCTTTTTAATATTCATTAACGATAAGTCAACTGTTCTATTAAGCTTTTTGCCGACGACACGTCAATTTATGTTATTGTCAGTGATCCAATTTTCGCATCTCAATTTGACAAAATCTCAATGAAAATCTCTGTAAAATTCACCAATGGTCCGAAAAAGGGCTGGTACAATTCAATCCCACAAAAACTGAAAATCTAATAATATCTAGAAAAGAACAATCAAACCACTCCCTCTCTCATATTGGACAATGCAACAATAGTAAATGTAATAACAAACATAAACATCTTGGGTTGGTCTGTAGCTGCAACGGTAAATGGCACGATCATATATTTACTGATAAAGCGAACAAAAATGCATATCCTTCGTTATCTATAATTATTTAAAACTAAAGCGCGAAGTTCTCGAATCAATGTATTTTACATTTATCAGACCTATTTTAGAATATTCAGACATAATATGGGACAACTGTTCAATTTATTTGAAATGTAAACGTTTTCAAATTGAATAGCACCATTTAAGAATAGATAAATTGGCAACGTGGACCAGACATGCACGTTTCGGATACTTAACCCTCATCAGTGATCCTCAAATCTAAACAATGTAATATGCCAAAAAAGTATGAAAGTTACTATGTCGAAAAAGCGGACCGAAAGGCGTAGCAGGATGGGTTGGATATGATGCTACAGGACCCACTTTTTAGAAATTTCAAGAAATTTTGATAACAGAAATTTAGAATGCGTTGAAGAAACGATCAACTGAAATTGATCGAACTTGGCTACATGTGCCCTCGGGGACTCCTGGTCCACCAGCAGTGACACTCACCAAGTGGTATAAATGTAAACGTCTTCAAATTGAATAGCACCACTTAAAAACAGATAAATTGGCAACGTGGACCAGACATGCACGTTTCGGGTACTTAACCCTCATCAGTAATCCTCAAATCTAAACAATGTAATATGCCAAAAAAGTATGAAAGTTACTATATCGAAAAACCGAACCGAAAGGCGAAGCAGGATGAGTTGGATATGATGCTACAGGACCCACTTTTTAGAAATTTCAAGAAATTTTGATAACAGAAATTTAGAATGCGTTGAAGAAACGATCAACTGAAATTGATCGAACTTGCATGGCTACATGTGCCCTCGGGGACTCCTGGTCCACCAGCAGTGACACTCACCAAGTGGTATCAATGTAAACGTCTTCAAATTGAATAGCACCACTTAAAAACAGATAAATTGGCAACGTGGACCAGACATGCACGTTTCGGGTACTTAACCCTCATCAGTGATCCTCAAATCTAAACAATGTAATATGCCAAAAAAGTATGAAAGTTACTATGTCGAAAAAGCGTACAAGATCTTTGAAAAAACCTATTTACAAGCTGGACAAATAGTGACAAGGGCAACCAGGTTGTCAAGTAATCGGTCCGTTTACGGAGAAACTGGTAGGCCAACTCTTGAACAAAGACGAAAACGACACAAATTGGCTCAATTTTACAAAACAATTAATGGACTAACCCCAGATTTCCACAATGGCTTACTTCCACAACAGTTTTCGAATCGACATTCTTACCTACCAGAAATTCGTCAAATTATTCTTACCCACCATCCAAAATCTCCTTCCATTACAATAGTTTCTTCTCCTCGTCTATTTGAATAATTTAGACCCAAATATCCGCGCAATGAAATCTTCAAAAGAATTTAATCATAAAATTGTTAGTAAGATATTATCGTGTAAGAAACTCGACCCGTCCAAATATGTACCATACTCCAATACGCATGGACAGCCAGCTTTGTCCTTGTGGTAAAATAGAATCTGCTGCTCAGTACTTCCTTTATTGTCCATTTTATTCTGATATTCGTGAAAAATACCTTTAACCAATCCAACCGAACCTAACTTGTAACCTCCTGTTATTTGGAGAAGAGAGAAAAACTATTGAAGAAAATTGTCGTATTTTCGAAAACGTTCCAAAATTTATCATCAAGTCGAAACGATCTTTTTCTTTAGCCAAATCATATTGCGATCGTCCTGTAATGTTAGCGACCATAGAGAGATGAATTGAAACAAGCGGTCTCGCTTTTTTTTCAAATCTCTACTTACTATATTTGTAATAGTTATCATTGTGAATTTTCATTGAATAAATACAGTTTATTATTCCGAAGGGAAATGAGAGAGATTGCACATATTCTACATGTAAACTTGTAATTTTGGGTTACAATGTATCTAGATTCTATTTGCAAAAGGTTCAGAAAAAAAGTCGTCATTAATGCATGTTTAAAATTTTAATTTTAAGGTGGCTCCCTACTCGAACCGTTATAGGTTTTTCCTTATATGCAGCAGTCAGCGTATAACGTTTTAAAATGGCTGGTGAGGGACAAGCCAGCGCATCGAAAAACACAGACAGAGGATCTTAAATGCCAAAAGATGTCCACACCAATCATATAGTATAATTTCTAAGTTGAAAATGTGATGAAATTATAAGGGGGTACCTATGTTTGTAGCCATATCTGGATCATTTATAAAATTGTATACCTGTATGCGATTTTTTCACCATCTATATACATTATCGTATAAAATGATACAATTTGAAGAAATTCCATCTGTTGTATTTTGCACAAAAATGTGATATACTATATATTATTTGTCGAAAGTATGATAACATTATAAGGGGGTACCCCTATGTTTGGAGCCATACCTTGATCATTTCAAAAACTGTGTACTTGTATGCGATTTTTTCTTCATCTGCACACATAATTTTATGAAATATTACAAAATAAAAAAAAATCATCTGTTTTTTTATGCAAAAAGTTGGATTTAGTACATATTCTTGGTCAAAAATGTTATGAAATTATAAGGGGGTACCCTATTGTTTGGAGATATATCATACTTAGATTTATGTTACAATATCATTTTATGTGTTGTATTTCTCCTATATGACTTGTTATCATAAAATAAAATAAAGCAAATAAACATATTCGTATCATCACTGAATTTGGAGGGTTCAAAAGCATATGATGGATATTTGATATTTCTCAATTTTTAAGTGTTAGGGTACCTTTCTTAAATGTACCGTATCTTTAATGATAACAAAATTACCTATCTATGTCTGTGTTCATTATGTCATTTTGACTATTATATATAGAAAATAACCTTGAAATACAAAATTCATCTGTTACATTCACGAGTAGGGACCCACCTTAATATGTCATTGGACATTATAGTCTGTGACGTGCATATGGCTAACTTATCAGTTTTTATACATGCGCATACCTTTAGAAGAATAAAGTTACAAGATCTGTGGTTAGACTCCATGTACCGACCACAGCGGAAGACACACACAGGATTGTTACAAACAACGAACATCAGAACAAACAAAACAAAAAAACAAAAAAAAAACCCGGACGTTTCTGTCAAGCAGGCGATGTTTTATCTTTCAATGGCTATATATGCTAATCTAGCAAAAATCTTCAAAGAGTCCGACCAATTTTACCGGGAGAAGGGGATCCGGTCTAATATTTGAGGAAAATAGTTATTCCTACATGGTTTCTTGATCACTACGACCCCTCTTGATCCGCGCATGAAATAGTTCTCTTTCCGAAGACAATCCTTTATTTCTTTATCTTTATCTTAAAACAACTAGGCATTTCAATGTATGTGGGACTTGAACTGGTGTAGGTGTCATTATAGGTTAGAAGTACATATCAGGTTCCTGAAAGAGTTGATAATGCGGAGGAGTTTGTGATGAAGATAGAAAAAGATAAACAGCCGATGAAAGGAGTGTAACCAGCGTATCTCATTACGTATCTATATATGGGATAATTGATCAGTGCATATTTTCCTTTGACCGCTAATTTACCCAGACGAACTGTTTGGACGAGATACTATGACGTTGAAAATATCAATATCTAAAAATTGTTTTACTTACTCCAATCATTCATGATATTTGAGATTGAAAAGGAAAAGAAAAGTAAAAAAAAAAATTAACAAAAACTAAATCATGACCGATATATTCTGTTATGTCTCATATCATGGCATTTCTTTCCAACACAGAAAAAAAGTCGTTCAGGGGCCCATCTACTCAATCTCAGGTACACATCTACTAAAATGTCCAATCTCGAAATGCTATTAATTTAAAACAACTTGTGACAAAATATCGTATAAAGTTTCATCTCGAAAAGAAGAAGATTTTGAAGGAACCATGCAATCAGTGAATGGAAGTCTAACACAAAACCCGAAATCAGATTCCATAAATAACAATAAAGATTCTTGGAAAAAAATATAATAGAACCTTTTCATGAAAAAATATGACAAACAGACGACGACAATAACACAGTTTCATAGCAATAGGATCTAAAGCAACGTCGCTTTAACGTCGATTTTCATTGGTTGTTTGCTCCTTAGTTACGGCTGTAAAAAGAGAACATACTAGGTATGACGTTGCTACGTCACAATTCGCGCCTTATATTCACAAAAAATATATATTGCATAAGAATGGGAATAACTAGATACTGACGTTATGTTTGCTGACGGTCAATGCTGATTTTACGGTGCAAACATCCGTTTTTCTGGCTCCGCTAACGCTAAAGGACAACTATCGTGCAAGTACGGAATGCATTATAGGTGGCACTGTCACTTCTTAGATTCAGATATCACATTCAAACATCACATGAATCATGTAATATACATGTATATATGGTGCAAGTTATAGTATCCAAGTAAGTACTACCAAAAAGGAAGCTGCAAGCGTACCTAATTTCTCTCGCGGTATTGTTATATTTCATAACCGAAGAATTTAACCATATCCATATTTTAACCATCAATTAATAAGATAATTATCTAGATATCCTGTAAGTTTCATCCCTCTATTCGGGGGACTTGGGTGTTTTCTGGAGAACTGAAAATGTATAGATTTACTGTATTTTCTGTGAATATTGTGTCAGATATGATCACAGGCTCTCAAATTGCTCGTCTTATATGTGAATAATCTGTGAAGAAACCGTCCTCATAGTCGTCATGGATCCTGCATCCCACAAAAGCTAAATAGTATATATTGAAAAATTGTGTGGCTTGATTGGGGCGCAAACGAGTTCGAGGCCTTCAGCATGCTCTCTGGCATGCTAACCAGGTACTCTATTCACTACGCCACCGGGGTAGTTGCCACTTCTACTTCAAAATACCTTCTCACATATACGTGTTACTCAGTGTATCATGTTGTTCTCCTCAAATAGTGTATAATGGTGTGTTCCTCAATCAGTGTATCTGTTCCTCAAATAGTGTATAATGGTGTGTTCCTCAATCAGTGTGTCTGTTCCTCAATCAGTGTATCATGGTGTGTTCCTCAATCAGTGTATCTGTTCCTCAATCAGTGTATCTGTTCCTCAATCAGTGTATCATGGTGTGTTACTCAATCAGTGTATCTGTTCCTCAATCAGTGTATCATGGTGTGTTCCTCAAACAGCATATCTCATGTTGCGTTCCTCAATCAGTGTATCATGGTGTGTTCCTCAAACAGCATATCTCATGTTGCGTTCCTCAATCAGTGTATCATGGCGTGTTCCTCAAACAGCATATCTCATGCTGCGTTCCTCAATCAGTGTATCATGGCGTGTTCCTCAATCAGTGTATCATGGTGTGTTCCTCAATCAGTGTATCTGTTCCTCAATCAGTGTATCATGGTGTGTTCCTCAAACAGCATATCTCATGTTGCGTTCCTCAATCAGTGTATCATGGTGTGTTCCTCAAACAGCATATCTCATGTTGCGTTCCTCAATCAGTGTATCATGGCGTGTTCCTCAATCAGTGTATCATGGTGTGTTCCTCAATCAGTGTATCATGGCGTGTTCCCCAAACAGCATATCTCATGCTGCGTTCCTCAATCAGTGTATCATGGCGTGTTCCTCAAACAGCATATCTCATGCTGCGTTCCTCAATCAGTGTATCATGGCGTGTTCCTCAATCAGTGTATTATGCTGTGTTCATCAAAAGTGCTAAAAGTGTATCAAAAATTGTCATCTGAAGTAAAAGGCATTCAATGATTCGGTGAAACAGTACACTATACTTTTACAATAAATTAAAAACTTTGTCTGGTTGCTGTACATAATTATCCATTATCAGAGCGAAATCTATTCGAAAGAAAGAGGGAGGGAAAGACAAGCAGAATTTTAAAATGCAAATATCATGATATATGGACAATGAACATCAAAAGTACGACAACCATTGTTTTTGGTAGAAAAAGTTAGAACAGATGAAAGGAGTTATCCATCTTATTGCACACTACTCACGGCTACTGGTCCAGAACAAATTACAGGGGATTGAAAAGATTTCTTCATAGGCGCGAGATTTTGCATAAATTCTTCCACACAATTACGTACAATATCAAATTTTATCATTATGGTCAATTTAACTCGATTTAGAGAATTGCTATTGTAAAGGCATTACAGGTAAACGTATATTTTCTATTTTCGTATATTTACATTATTGTGAATGGACGTACAAGTTTATTGTGAATCAAATATCAAGATTTTTCGTGAGATATTCAAAAGCCAACATAAAACAGATATTTGCTTAACGATTAAGTCGGATGACACTAGATAACGGAAATTGTTCTCTGAGAAAAGTTTAATTTGTGCATGCCTTGTTTCAGAAGTTAGCAGAAAGATAAAGGTAAGAAATTTATTTTTTCAATTTTGTCCATCAATTGGTATTGTTCATCTATACATAAACATGTACGTGTTTTTCTTTCTAAAATTCCATTTATTAACAAAGGTTTTGATCTTCTAAACATCTCTTATATTTTTCGGGATCGTCGCGTACATAGTACCATTCCTCAATATTTTGAGAATTGAGAACCTGCTCTTATTTGTTACAAGTATAAGAAACCTATTCAAAATTTCGTTTTTGACTACAACAAAGTTACATCAGATCCTAAAATAGTTGAATCACGTCATGCTTCTTGAGGATGTTCGACGTCTGAATATCTATATAAACATGCTGGTCATATTGTTACAGGTGACTTTTCAATTATTCAAGACAACTCCGTGGCCTCCTAAAAAGGACCAAAGTATAGAATCCCACCCAAGATTTTATTGAAATGCCGCGAAGTGCTAAAGGAAGCCTTAGATAACTATACCAGACAATGGTATAAATCGGAAGGAATCGAATCGCATGTTCTGAATGAAGGAAAAACCTCACTTTGGATATGACTGATATTCGAATAGATAACTTCCATAAAAATCCTCATCTTTTTGAAAAATCAGAGTTCTAAACCTGAAAGATATTTCAAATCCAAATTTCGCCTCTGCAGATAAAGCAGCCAACACACCATACTCATTTGAAAACGTTACTTTATATCAACTTTAGTTTCGGTACTTTCGTCTACAAATAATTGTATCAAAAGCAATGAAAGTGTCCCTAACATTTTAAGCAAACAGAACAGTGAAATTTCTTCATTCAACATCCCTATTTCGAAATTGGATCTTACTACAATGAACTGCAAACCAAGACTGCACAAGTCTCCTTACAAATTTCGATACTTTGCTTATTGTAGCAACTGCTCAACTACTAGATAACAAATATGGATAATGACCATATCCCTGTATACAACACAAAATCGATCATTCAGAAAATCAGAAGATCTTACGTCAGCACTCCTGGCGATAAAGGAACACATGGCAAAATATTATGAAACTATTCTGAACAGGAATGATGTATACTTCATTTGTTCTATTAAAAATTCAGGGGATGTGATTGAAAAAATGAAATCTCGAAATCTTCAAACCAGTTCGATTTCTTCATATGCCATTTCTCATGCTTTCTCACTACAAAACTAATGATCAATTGTCCAAACTCATAAAATGGTGTTTTGATCGAGAGGGGGAATCTTATATTTGTGCATCTGAATCAAAGGGTATCTTTTCCGCTGCAGAATAGAAATCATACAAATTATGGACATGTACATGTAGTGACCTGTGTGTTGCCTTATCCTTCCTCTTGGAAAACATTTATGTAAAATCGGTGAGAATCTCTAATAGCACATTGTAAGGATCCCAATGGTTGCTAATTATGTGCCTCTTGTTGCAGATTTATTTTTATACATGTTAAACGTCTTCAAATCCGAAAGCATCATTTAAGAGCAGATAAATTCACAGCATGGACCTCAAATGCACGTTTCGGGTACTTAACCCTCGTCATTGATCCTCATTCTAAATAATGTAATATGACCAAAGACTGTGAAAAATATTACGTCGAAAAATGTACCGAAAAACGTAGCAGGATGGATGGGTGGGATATGATGTATGAATTTATCCAAAATCTTGATGATTTGAAATGTTTCACTGGTACTCTCGACAATCCTGTTGTTGAAAAATATAAAAATACTATTTGTCTACAAGAATCGATTCTAAACAAGGCAAACGTTACAAACACAGAAATACCATTTTTGGACTTAAACATGATTTCGGATTCAACATGGTAAATTTTCAATGGCTTGACGGTGATGTTTCTAGAATACCGTAAAACGGTATCTACATTTTGCAGCTCATACGGTATGCTAAAGCATGTACTGATGTTTTGGATTTTCATAGTAGAAATTTACGAATTTCCAAGAAACTTTTAGGTCAAGGTTTTCGCTTTCACAAACTAGTAAAGACTTTCTGGAAATTTTACAAAAGGTATTGTCAACTTCTCTTGAAATTCGGATCCATACAAGCAAATACTTTGGGTATTTCAAAGCCTGCATTTTATGGTGACATAATTAGCAAAATAAGAAGGATAAAAGGTATACAGAATAACCATCGAAATTTTGTTAGAATAATCAAACGCCTTTTATACCGTGGATATGTTACTTCTTTCACCAGGCGGACACTTGGCTTGGTACTGGACAAATCTCAGCCTTGTACCAGCACATTCTTAAGAATTGAAACTCTGACTAACTGCAACGACAGGACTTCATGACAGGCCCTGCCCAAACCTCTCTGAATGTCAGTTGGACTCTTCGGGTGATTACATGCATTAACTCGCTACAGCCGGCAGAACACGGACTGAATTTCGTATGCCTTCTGTTTTTAGCTCACCTGAGCCATAGGCTCAAGTGAGCTATTGTCATAGTGTTGCGTCTGTCGTCCGTCGTCGTCGTCGTCGTCGTCCGTCGTCGTCCGTCGTCGTCGTAAACTTTTCACATTTTAAACTTCTTCTCCAGAACGGCTGAAGGGATTTTGATGAAACTTGGTAGGTATGAAGTACTCATAGTCTCCTACAAGTGTTGTTGTTTTTCGTCCGGATCTGTCAACAGGTGGCGCCACCACAGCCAAAAGTAGGTCACGGGGGGTACCCTCATTTGACAAACTTCTTCTTCAGAACCGAAGTATGTATCGACAAACTGAAAGCATCAGGATGATCTAGGGAGATGTCTTAAGAAGTGTTGTTATTTTTGGTTCCACTTCGAAGTCAAATTTTTGACGCGTTTTTGACGTCTTTTCGGACTTAGTCAGAAATGCACATTTTTGCACTATTTCTTTAAATAACTCAATAAGTGTATGATTTTACACACTCATTTACTACATATTTATCATATTTAACTTACTTAATGCTTTGATATGTATTTTATGCTTTAAAACTTTATTTTTTTGATTTTTTATGAATTTTTTTCTTATGTAAAAAGGAAAGGGGGGTGATTTTCATACATTTTCTGAATCTTTTCTATAACCACTCTTCAGATTATCATGACAATTTGTAGGTATGAGGTACTCATGCATGGTACCCTACAAGTGAAAGAATTTTTTCAAGATATCCACTTTTGGATTTTTAAGGAATATTTTTTAAGATTGTACATAGGTATAATGTATGTTTTCCATGCCCATTGTTTCAGGTGCAACTACAGGAAAAAAAAACCTTCTTTGTATGATTAATCATTTTAAGATCGACCTTTCATCCATAGTTACAGCTGATAATTCAAGTGGCACATGCTTCAATGTCTTATTGATTGACCTTTTATGTGATATGATTCAATTATTTAAATTCTTTATACTTATTTAGAATTTTATTTTTAAAGTCGGGAACAAGATTTCAAAAGCGGCCATGTAGAAATGTGATACCTTTAGTACTGCGATACATTTCAGGAGATACAGTGCAAACGGAATAGATTTTTATTTAATGTGCATTATACTTGGAACACTTTCATAATGGTCCTCATTCATGTACTTGGAACACTTGCATATACTTGTTATCATGTATAAAGTTTGCTCGAATTTCCTCTGTCTTAGACTCTCTTAGATGAAGTAATTTACGGACTGATTTCTTGAAGAAACGTCTAATGAGTAATCTCTTCCTCTGGATTTTGAAAATGCATAGGACATTTAATATCTGAAATTCTTGAAATAAATAATTCAGTTCAGAGTTCCTGAAATCTTCCTATGAAATGAACCACAGAAAGCTGTTGTTTAAATAGAGAAAATAAATTATTATTTACAACCATAAGCCACTATGTTCGACATCTTGTATGTATAATATTTCTAAGAGGAACACAGAGGCCTGAGGTTGTGAATAATAAAACATTTTCTCTCATAAAATGACAGGTTCCTGTGATAAGACATTTGGGAATTTTTATCTGTTCAAATAAAAGATACATGATGAGTTTTTATCGGACCAAATAACTTTTTGTCGGCAAATCCTATGCAACCGATACATTTCATGAACTCTCTCCGCTAACAACTTGTCCGTGTAACAGTCCTTTGATGAGGTAAAACAATTTGTTAACAGTAAATAACGAAGTCGTAGGTCTGCTAGTTGGACAAGCTTAGCAATTTCATGGGCCTTTTAATTTGTTTCAAACTATGAAACCTAGGGAAACCACTTGAGTTGTTGAACAGCGTATGCTGAAATGCGACGCTCCTTCTCGCCTGTTGAAATATGCATAGGCAAGAAGCGCCGCATTTCAGCATATTCACTGAAAATTATTTGTTCAAGTGGCTTCACTGGGTCATGAGGTTTGATACACCATACACTGCTTTTTGGAAAACAAACTGGTCCAATTTCTGCACAACTCACTTGAATTGATAGATATTTGATTAAAACGATTTTATAACTGTACGTTTCATGTATTTGAGATGAAATCAATACTATTAAAAAGCATTCATAGATTTCAGTATACTTTAATATGAATAAAGGCAAAACCGAAAAATCTTTGTTTTTTATGCCCCTGGAATAAAAGATTCGGGAGCATATAGTTTTTGGCCTGTCCGTCTGTCTGTTTGTCTGTCTGTTTTCCGAAAAACTTTATCATTGGGCATAACTTTTAAATGGAAGCTGGTGATAGAGGTTTCATATTTCACATGTGTATTTCTTGTGACAATACCTTTCCATTGATACCAAAATTTTTGACCTCGTGACCATAACCTTGACCTTTGACGTACTTCTAAAAAACTTTAACATTGGGCATAACTTTTGAATGGTTAGTGATAGAGGTTTCAATTTTTACATGTGTATTCCTTGTGACAAGATCTTTCCATTGATACCAATATTACGCTGACCCTGACCTCTCACATACTTAACAGAAAATGGCGTTTATACTAACAAAGATGCCGCCGGGGGCATTCTCGTTTCACAAACACAGGCTTTATAATTTCTGGCATGCTAGCTATCAATGATGAAAGGTTTTGTGTTCAATTTTAAATAAACTTAATTTATGAAATCATTTCATTGTTTTATTCTTTTTCTGCTGCACATTAATGTACAATATGATTTTATTTTTGATGTTGCATAATTGAACTATACTAGCTGGGCATATGACGTTGGACCACTTTATCCGTCTTTTCAAATCAGTAAAAAAGTTATTGTTTTGAAATGTGACTATTTTTTCTTTCTTGTACTTTTAAAGGTTGTCTGAAAAAAAAACACTTCTCTGCATCCGGCAAAAATCTTTTTAGAAAGGTTGTGGGCTAAAATCCTGGTACTGGCACTATCAGTATTCAATGTCAGTATGTCAATTAGAGCGTGCATGGGTATCAGGTGAGCATTGTGCCCCCTGGGGCTCTTGTCTTTAAATAACTCAATAAGTGTATGATTTTACACACTCATTTACTACATATTTATCATATTTAACTTACTTAATGCTTTGATATGTATTTTATGCTTAAATTTTATTTTTTTGATTTTTTATGAATTTTTTTCTTATGTAAAAAGGAAGGGGGGGGGGTGATTTTCATACATTTTCTGCTTCTTTTCTATAACCACTCTTCAGATCGTCATGACAATTTGTAGGTATGAGGTACTCATGCATGGTACCCTACAAGTGAAAGAATTTTGTCAAGATATCCACTTTTGGAATTTTAAGGAATATTTTTTAAGATTGTACATAGGTATAATGTATGTTTTCTTACCAAAAATAGGAGAAAAATTCTCAAATCGCACCGGGTTATACACATTGATACTACTTTTGAATGAAGAAATTTTATTTGAATCACAAAAAAAAATTCCGTAAAGATTAAAAGTACACAACTTTTTTAATGTTTTTTCAAAGCCATGCACCTGGTTCCGGACCGGAATTATTCGAATTTTATGATCTAAGGACCCATTTTCACACGTATTCTTCCACACATGTAGATGTCTCACACACTTTAAAACTATATTCAAAATTTTATTTCATCTATCTAGTAAACAATCACGGGAAGAGAATTCAAGATAAACATTGTGTGTATTTTCCACCAATTGTTGAAAATAATAAGAAAACTAGATGGCTACTGTTGCAAGCAACAGACGGATTCCTCCTTTCTTAGACCTTTCTCGGAATTGAAGTGTTAAAATCCGAATAAAGAAGATGGAAAAAAGAAAAGTTGCTTAAGTACCTTATTCACTTCAGAAAACGGGTCAAAAGAGCTTATGTCTAATTTGGAACTCTTATTTCTTTATCAACAAAATAGAAGAAAACAAATTAAGTACCTTTCATCTTTACGAAAGCTTTAAACTCCATGCTCTATCAATATCAAATCCTTTACAATTACTTTCTCAAAACAGAATTGCACAATGATTTTGCAATGAGATAATTTCTATTAATAGAAAATGACAACAACATGAAAGTACAGATATGTAATGCTACTAAGAAAAAAAAAAGAAACAGAAAACAAGAATAAAAGAGTTATCTTTCTTATACTATGTTAAGTTCAAATAAGAAGGACTACTTGTGTGAAGAATAAATAGTATAGGACAAAAAGTGTAAATTCTACAAGAGTAAATGATTGTTAAAACCTTGAGAATGATTATATTGCCTTTAAGCAATGTCATGGATGAAAGCTAAATATTGTGATTATTCTCATCACGATTGATCTTAATCTGAGCAAAGCTCAATATCTAATCAAACAAAGTCAGTTGTGACCTTGAAATCAAACAAATGACCTTGGGTCAAGGTCATGATGAAAGAGTTTGATGCAAGGAATATTTGTGTAAAGTTTAAACTGTCAAGGTCAAACAGTCTTTGTTTTATAGACTAAAGTTTGTTGTGACCTTGAAAATCAGAATTTGACCTTGGGTCAAGGTCAATGTGAAAGAGCTGGGTCCAAGCATGATATGTATAAAGAATGAACTCTGAAGGTCAAATAGTCTTTGTTTTGTAGGGAAAAGTTGCTGTGACCTTGAGCATGAGAATTTGACCTTGGGTCAAGGTCAAAGTGAAAGAGCATGACTGAACAATTATTTGTATGAAGTTTAAACTCTGAAGGTCGTATAGTCTTTGTTCTATAGGGAAAATTTTGTTGTGACCTTGAGAATCAGAATTTGACATTGGGTCAAGGTCAAGGTAAAAGAGCTTGGTTTAATGATATTATGTATGAAGTTTGAACTTTGAATGTCTAATAGTCTCTGTTCTATAGGCAAATGTTTGTTGTGACCTTGAGAATCAGAATTTGACCTTGGGTCAAGGTCAAGGTGAAAGAGCTTGGTTTAATGATATTATGTATGAAGTTTGAACTCAGCAGGTCTAAAAGTCTTTGTTCTATAGGCAAAAGTTTGTTGTGACCTTGAGAATCAAAATTTGACCTTGGGTCAAGGTCAATGTGAAAGAGCTTGGTTTAACGATATTATGTATGAAGTTTGAACTCTGAAGGTCAAATAGTCTTTGTTCTACAGGCAAAAGTTTGTTGTGACCTTGAGAATCAAACTTTGACCTTGAAAGTAGGTCAACATTAAATGACTACCTATAAGTAACCTAGTATCCAAGTTTCAACTCAAAATCTCAAAAACTGTAGAAATTGGCACTGTGCCAATTTAAAGTTTCATTTTCAACTAGGAATAGCGCGAAAACCGTAAATATTTTATCGAGCATGTAAGCGTATAAAAGTTTACAAATTTCCCAAAGAACATTTTAAAACAAATTTCGTTCAAATCGTACGGTTAGTTTAGGAGTTATGAGAGTTTAAAGATTTGAACTTTGATGACCTCTAGCGGGGGCATATGTGAACTTTTCGACGACAAAATTTTTTTACCTCAAGATCTTTATATGCTCTTTCACATGATACTTTCCGTTTTATCATAAGAAGTGATACTTTTTTGTACAGTGACCGGAATGATCTGGGGGTAAGAATAATAATAATAATAATAAAAATAATAATAAGAACTAGATGGCTACTGTTGCAAGCAACAGACGGATTCCTCCTTCATTAGACCTTCCTCGGAACTGAAGTGTTAAAATCCGAATAAAGAAGGTGGAAAAAAAGAATAGTTGCTTTAGTACCGTATTTAATTGAGCAAATGAGTCAAAAGAGCTTTTGTCTAACTTGGGACTCTTATTTATTGATCTACAAAGTAGAGGAGAAAAATGATAAATACCTTTCATGTTTTCGAAAGATTTAAACTCCATGCTCTCTCAGTATCAAAATCCTTTACAATTACTTCTCAAAACAGTATTGCACAACGGTTTTGCAATGAGATAATTTATATTAATAGAAAATGACAACAACATGAAAGTACAGATATGTAATGCTACTAAGCCAAAAAAAAAAAAAAAAAAAACAGAGTACAAGAATAAAAGAGTTATCTTTCTTAAAACATCTTAAGTTCAAATACTATTAAAAAGGACAAGTTGTATGAAGAATGAAAAATTTAGGACAAAAACAGTGAATTCTACAAGAGTAAATGTTTGTTATGACCTTGATAATGATTTTTTTATCTTGAACCAAGGATACGGATAAAACATTAGTATTGTAGGTTATTCTCATCACTATTGATCTTAATCTGATCAAAGCTCATTATCTAATCAACCAAAGTCTGTTGTGAACTTGCAATCAAACAAATGACCTTGGGTCAAGGTCAAGATGAAAGGGCTTGATGCCAGGAATATTTGTGTAAAGTTTTAAATTCCCAAGATCAAAGTCTTTGTCTTATAGGCAAAAGTATGTAGTGACCTTGAGAATCAAAATTTGACCTTGGGTCAAGGTCAAGGTGAAGGAGCTTGGCTTAATGATAATATGTATGAAGTTTGAACACTGAACGTCACATAGTCTTTCTTCTATAGGTAAAAGTATGTTTACCTTGAGAATCAAAATTTGACCTTGGGTCAAGGTCAAGGTGAAAGAGCTTGGCTAAACGATAGTATGTATGAAGTTTGAGCTCTGAAGTTCAAATAGTCTTCGTTCTAGAGGAAAAATTTGTTGTGACCTTGAGAATCAAAATTTGACCTTGGGTCAAGGTTAAAATGAAAAAGCTTAGCTTAACAATAGTAGGTATGAAGTTTGAACTCTGAAGGTCAAATAGTCTTTGTTCTACAGGCAAAAGTATGTAGTGATCTTGAGAATCAAAATTTGACCTTGGGTCAAGGTCAAGGTGAAAGAGCTTGACTTAATGATAATAGTTATGAAGTTTGAACTCTGACGATCAAATAGTCTTTGTTCTACAGGCAAAAGTATGTAGTGACCTTGAGAATCAACATTTGACCTTGGGTCAAGGTCAAGGTGAAAGAGCTTGACTTAATGATAATATGTATGAAGTTTGAACTTTGAAGATCAAATAGTCTTTGTTCTGTAGGCAAAAGTATGTTGTGACCTTGAGAATCAAAATTTGACCTTGGGTCAAGGTCAAGGTGAAAGAGCTTTGTTTAACGATAGTATGTATGAAGTTTGAACTCTGAAGGTCAAATGGTCTTTGATCTATAGGAAAAAAATTGTTGTGACCTTGAGAATCAAAATTTGACCTTGGGTCAAGTTCAGAATGAAATAGCTTAGCTAAACAATAATATGTATGAAGATTGAACTCTGAAGGTCAAATAGTCTTTGTTCTACAGGCAAAAGTATGTAGTGACCTTGAGAATCAACATTTGACCTTGGGTCATGGTCAAGGTGAAAGAGTTTGACTTCATGATAATATATATGTAGTTTGAACTCTGAAGATCAAATAGTCTTTGTTCTATAGGTAAAAGTATGTTGTGACCTTGAGAATCAGAATTTGACCTTGGGTCAAGGTCAAGGTGAAAGAGCTTTGCTTAAAGATAGTGTGTATGAAGTTTGAAGTCTGAAGGTCAAATAGTTTTTGTTCTATAGGCAAAAATGTGTTGTGACCTTGAGAATCAAAATTTGACCTTGAAAGTAGGTCAGCATTAAATGACTACCTATAAGTAACATATCATCCAAGTTTCAACTCAAAATCTCAAAAACTGTAGAAATTGACACTGTGCCAATTTAAAGTTCCATTTTCAACTGGGAATAGCGCGAAAACCGTAAATATTTTATCGAGCATGTAAGCGTATAAAAGTTTGCAAATTTCCTAAAGAACAATATAAAACAAATTTCGTTCAAATCGTACGGTTAGTTTAGGAGTTATAAGAGTTTAAAGATTTGACCTTTGATGACCTCTAGCGGGGGCATATGTGAACATTTCGACAACAAAATTTTTTTACCTCAAGATCTTGATATGCTCTACCTTATGATTTTTTTCGTTTTATCATAAAAAGTGGCACTTTTTTGTACAGTCTCTGGAACGATCAGGGGGTAAGAATAATAATAATAATAATAATAATAAGAACTAGATGGCTACTGTTGCAAGCAACAGACGGATTCCTCCTTTATTAGACCTTCCTCGGAACTGAAGTGTTAAAATCCGAATAAAGAAAATGAAAAAAGAATAGTTGCTTTAGTACTTTATTCACTTCAGCAAATGAGTCAAAAGAGCTTATGTCTAACTTGGGACTCTTATCTATTTATTGACAAAAAAGAAGAAAAAGATGATAAATACCTTTCATGTTTTCGAAAGATTTAAACTCCATGCTCTATGGATATCAAATCCTTTACAATGACTTTCTCAAAACAGAATTGCACAATGATTTTACAATGAGATAATTTCTATTAATAGAAAATGACAACAACATGAAAGGACAGATCTGTAATGCTACTAAGAAAAAAAAAGCAATAGAACAGAGAACAAGAATAAAAGAGTTATCTTTCTTATACTATGTTAAGTTCAAGATGGACTACTTGTGTGAAGAATAAATAGTATAGGACAAAAAGTGTAAATTCTACAAGAGTAAATGATTGTTAAGACCTTGAGAATGATTATTTGGCCTTTAACCAATGTCATGAATGAAAGCTAAGTACTGTGATTATTCTCATCACGATTGATCTTAATCTGAGCAAAGCTCAATATCTAATCAACCAAAGTCAGTTGTGACCTTGAAATCAAACTAATGACCGTTTGTCAAGGTCATGATGAAAGAGTTTGATGCAAGGAATATTTGTGTAAAGTTTGAACTCTCAAGGTCAAACAGTCTTTGTTTTATAGACTTAAGTTTGTTGTGACCTTGAAAATCAGAATTTGACCTTGGGTCAAGGTCAAGGCGAAAGAGCTGGGCCCAAGCATGATATGTATAAAGTATGAACTCTGAAGGTCAAATAGTCTTTGTTTTGTAGGGAAAAGTTGCTGTGACCTTGAGAATGAGAATTTGACCTTGGGTCAAGGTCAAAGTGAAAAAGCATGACTGAACAATTATTTGTATGAAGTTTAAACTCTGAAGGTCAAATAGTCTTTGTTCTATAGGCAAAAGTTTGTTGTGACCTTGATAATCTGAATTTGACCTTGGCTCAAGGTCAAGGTGAACGAGCTTGGTTTAATGATATTATATATGAAGTTTGAACTTTGAACGTCTAATTGTCTTTGTTCTATAGGCAAAAGTATGTTGTGACCTTGAGAATCAGAATTTGACCTTGGGCCAAAGTCATGGTGAAAGAGCTTGGTTTAATGATATTATGTATGAAGTTTGAACTCTGTAGGTCTAATAGTCTTTGTTCTATAGGCAAAAGTTTGTTGTGACCTTGAGAATCAAAATTTGACCTTGGGTCAAGGTCAGTGTGAAAGACCTTGGTTTAACGATAGTATGTATGAAGTTTGAACTGTGAAGGTCAACTAGTCTTTGTTCTACAGGTAAAAGTTTGTTGTGACCTTGAGAATGAAAATTTGACCTTGAAAGTAGGTCAACATTAAATGACTACCTATAAGTAGCCTAGTTTCCAAGTTTCAATTGAAAATCTCAAAAACTGTAGAAATTGGCACTGTGCCAATTTAAAGTTCCATTTTCAACTCGTAATAGCGCGAAAACCGTAAATATTTTATCGAGCATGTAAGCGTATAAAAGTTTACAAATTTCCCAAAGAACATTTTAAAACAAATTTCGTTCAAATCGTACGGTTAGTTTAGGAGTTATAAGAGTTTAAAGATTTGAACTTTGATGACCTCTAGCGGGGGCATATGCGAACTTTTCGACGACAAAATTTTTTTACCTCAAGATCTTTATATGCTCTTTCACATGATCCTTTTCGATTTATCATAAGAAGGTGTACTTTTTTGTACAGTGACTGGAACGATCTGGGGGTAAGAATAATAATAATAATAATAATAAGAATAATAATAAGAATAAAGAAAAGACAATACAATAACAGAAAGGATTCCGACGGAATAGTCGGAATCCTTAATAACTAGATGGCTACTGTTGCAAGCAACAGACTGATTCCTCCTTTATTAGATCTTCCTCGGAACTGAAGTGTTAAAACCCGAATAAAAAAGATGGGGGAAAAATAGTCGCTTTAGTCCATTATTCACATCAGCAAATGAATTAAAAGAGCTTATGTCTAATTTGGGAATCTTATTTATTTATCAACTATATAGAAGAAAAAAATAATAAATACCTGCAGTGTATTGATTTAAGTAATCCCTCACTACATCCACTTCCCTGCGAATGTTCTTCATCGGATTTCAACTACTCTCCTTGTGGACACGTTATTACTGGTGACCTTAGTATAGTCAAGAACGACAAGTTGAGAGAATTGTTAAAAAAGGGTCCCAAATACAGAGAAAGTATGTCCTTTACATGGAACCAAAATGTCAAAATTATCATGGACTCTTGTGAGGAATATGCAAGACGTTGGGCAAAGAAAGAGGATGTACAGCTCGACACCCTTTCCGAATGGATAAAATCAATCAGAGGGTTACTTTTATCTAGAATTAACCGATTAAAATCAACTGTGAACACCAGATTCGTGTCTATATTTAAAGACCCTGATGTTATCACAGAGCTCACCTACCTCCAAGAACATTATGTCATCACACCAGCGGACAAAGCCTCAAATAATTACACATTTACTTGCAAAAAGTACTATTTCGACAGTCTAGTTGAAGAGTTGGGTTTAAATTCGACACCTGGAAATCCCACTTACACCCCAACAAACCTTTCTGCCTCTGAAATAATAGATAACCACAAATCAGCTCTTACTTCCTTTGGCTTCGACACTACCAAATTAGATTTAGATTTACCATACTTGTACTGCATACCTAAAATGCATAAGAATCCGTACAAACAACGTTTCATCGCTGGTTCCTCAAAATGTTCTACCAAATCTGTATCGATCTTACTCACCAAAGTTTTATCTGAAATCAAATCTGGGCTTCAAAAATATTGTTCGACAGTGTATTCTCGCAGTGGTATCAACCAGATGTGGATTTTAAAGAATTCGAAGGAACTTTTAGAACATCTGAAATCCACTCATTTTAGTAGAGTCCATTCGATCAAAGCCTTTGATTTTTCGACACTTTACACTACAATTCCACATTCTAAATTGAAAGAAAGACTCGCAAAAATTATAAGTAATGCGTTTACAAGTAAGAACGGTAATCGCAAATACAAATTTATTGTTGTTAACTATGACAAAACCTACTTTGTAAAAGAAAAGTCCGATTCTGAAAATAAGTACACTGAAACAGACATTATTCAGATGTTAAACTTTCTGATCGACAACATTTTTGTGGTGTTTGGAGGAAAGGTCTTCCAACAAATTGTCGGAATTCCAATGGGGACCAATTGTGCCCCACTCCTTGCCGACATTTTCCTTTACTCGTACGAAGCTGAATTCATTCAATCTTTGGTCTCTGAAGGGAAAAGATACTTAGCTTCTGACTTTAACTTCACTTACAGATACATAGACGATGTGTTGTCCATCAATAATCCAAAATTCGCGGATTACCTGAGCAGTATCTATCCTTCGGAGCTTGAAGTCAAAGAAACCTCAGAGACAATTAATTCAGCATCCTATTTGGACATAATGTTGTCCTACGACACTGATGGTCACATGAACACCTCACTCTATGACAAACGTGACGACTTCAATTTCAGCATTACAAACTTTCCTTTTCTGAGTAGCAACATCCCTTCATCGCCTGCTTATGGCGTGTTCATATCTCAGTTGATACGCTATGCCAGAGCAAGTACCAAATATACGGATTTTGTTCTGAGAGCTAGGCGTCTTTCAGATAAGCTTCTCGGTCAGGGATATGTTTGTGACCGACTAACATCGTCACTAAGGAAGTTCTACGGTCGATATGGGGAACTCGTCATACACTATGATGTTCCACTCTCAAGAATGGTGGATGATATTCTGTCATAGACCATTTGAACCATCGAACCAAAGATTGTACTCTATATCTTCCAAAATGGAAGTAACCGGATGTGACAGTTCTACCGAATTGAAGCGACGGGTGTTGCATGCAAGCAGGAGATGCTTACTCTTCCTGGGCACCTGATCTCACTCCCATATCGGGAGTTCGCTTCTTTTCATATGGTGGAGGTTTTTGTTTGTTTGCTTTGGTTCCTGTTTTGTCCTGATTTTGTATGCCTTCGGTTTCTGATTTTTGAATTATCGATTTTGTGCTGTTTACAGGGATATGGTCATTATCCATATTTGTCATTTCATATTTACGAAAGCTTTAATTTCCATGCTCTATCAATACCAAATCCTTTACAATTACTTTCTCAAAACAAAATTGTACAATGATTTTGCAATGAGATCATTTCTATTAATAGAAAATGACAACAACATGAAAGAACAGATATGTAATGCTACTAATGAAAAAAACAGAAACAGAAAACAAGAATAAAAGAGTTATCTTTCTTGGACTATGTTAAGTTTAAATAAGAAGGACTACTTGTGTGAAGAATAAATAGTGTAGGATCAGAACTGTGAATTCTACAAGAGTAAATGTTTGTCATGACATTGAGAATGATTATTTGACCTTGAACCAAGGTCACAGATAAAAGATAAGTATTGGAGGTTATTCTCATCAAAATTGATCTTAAACTGATCAAAATTCAATATTTTATCAACCAAAGTATGTTGTGACCTTGAAATCGAACAAATGACCTCGGGTCAAGGTCAAGGTGAGAGGGATGGATGCAAGGAGTATTTGTGTAACGTTTGAACTCTCTAGTCAAACCGTCTTTGTTCTATAGGCAAAGGTTTGTTGTGACCTTGAGAATCAAAATTTGACCTTGAAACTAGTTCAACATTCAATGACTACCTATAAGTGACCTGCCATCCAAATTTCAACTCAAAATCTCAAAAACTGTAGAAATTGGCACTGTGCCAATTTCAAATTCCTTTTTCAACTCGTAATAGCGCGAAAACCATAAATATTTCATCGAGCATGTAAGTGTATAAAAGTTTGCAAATTTCACAAAGAACAATATGAAAGAAATTTCGTTCGAATCGTACGATTACTTTAGGAGTTATAAGAGTTTAAAGATTTGACCTTTGATGACCTCTAGCGGGGGCATATGTAAACTTTTCGACAAGAAAAAAAATTTGAATTGAGATCTTTATATGCTCTTTCACATGGTATTTTAAACTTTATCATATATTGCGGTACTTTTTTTTAAAGTGTCTGGAACGGTTGGGGGTAAGAATAATAATAAGAATAATAAGAATAAAGAAAAGACAATAGAATAACAGAAAGGATTCCGACGGAAGTCGGAATCCTTAATAATAAGAATAAAGAAAAGACAATACAATAACAGAAAGGATTCCGACGGAATAGTCGGAATCCTTAATAATAATAAGAACTAGATGGCTACTGTTGCAAGCAACAGACGGATTCCTCCTTTCGTAGACCTTTCTCGGAACTGATGTGTTCAAATCCGAATAAAGAAGATGGAAAAAAGAAAAGTTTCTTAAGTACCTTATTCACTTCAGAAAATGGGTCAAAAGAGCTTATGTCTAATTTGGGACTCTTATTTATTTATCAACAAAATAGAAGAAAACAAATTAAGTACCTTTCATCTTTACGAAAGCTTTAAACTCCATGCTCTATCAATATCAAATCCTTTACAATTACTTTCTCAAAACAGAATTGCACAATGATTTGCAATGAGATAATTTCTGTTAATAGAAAATGACAGCAACATGAAAGTACAGATATGTAATGCTACTAAGAAAAAAAAAAGAAACAGAGAACAAGAATAAAAGAGTTATCTTTCTTATACTATGTTAAGTTCAAATAAGAAGGACTACTTGTGTGAAGAATAAATAGTATAGGACAAAAAGTGTAAATTCTACAAGAGTAAATGATTGTTAAGACTTTGAGAATGATTATTTGGCCTTTAAGCAATGTCATGGATGAAAGCTAAGTATTGTGATTATTCTCATCACGATTGATCTTAATCTGAGCAAAGCTCAATATCTAATCAACCAAAGTCAGTTGTGACCTTGAAATCAAACAAATGACCTTGGGTCAAGGTCATGATGAAAGAGTATGATGCCAGGAATATTTGTGTAAAGTTTAAACTGTCAAGGTCAAACAGTCTTTGTTTTATAGACTAAAGTTTGCTGTGACCTTGAGAATGAGAATATGACCTTGGGTCAAGGTCAAGGTGAAAGAGCTGGGCCCAAGCATGATATGTATAAAGTATGAACTCTGAAGGTCAAATAGTCTTTGTTTTGTAGGGAAAAGTTGCTGTGACCTTGAGAATGAGAATTTGACCTTGGGTCAAGGTCAAAGTGAAAGAGCATGACTGAACAATTATGTGTATGAAGTTTAAACTCTGAAGGTCGTATAGTCTTCATTCTATAGGGAAAATTTTGTTGTGACCTTGAGAAACAGAATTTGACCTTGGGTCAAGGTCAAGGTGAAAGAGCTTGGTTTAATGATATTATGTATGAAGTTTGAACTTTGAATGTCTAATTGTCTTTGTTCTATAGGCAAATGTTTGTTGTGACCTTGAGAATCAGAATTTGACCTTGGGTCAAGGTCAAGGTGAAAGAGCTGGGTTTAATGATATTATGTATGAAGTTTGAACTCAGCAGGTCTAAAAGTCTTTTTTCTATAGGCAAAAATTTGTTGTGACCTTGAGAATCAAAATTTGACCTTGGGTCAAGGTCAATGTGAAAGAGCTTAGTTTAACGATATTATGTATGAAGTTTGAACTCTGAAGGTCAAATAGTCTTTGTTCTAGAGGCAAAAGTTTGTTGTGACCTTGAGAATCAAAATTTGACCTTGAAACTAGGTCAACATTAAATGATTACCTATAAGTAACCTAGTATCCAAGTTTCAACTCAAAATCTCAAAAACTGTAGAAATTGGCACTGTGCCAATTTAAAGTTCCATTTTCAACTTGGAATAGCGCGAAAACCGTAAATATTTTATCGAGCATGTAAGCATATAAAAGTTTACAAATTTCCCAAAGAACATTTTAAAACAAATTTCGTTCAAATCGTACGGTTAGTTTAGGAGTTATAAGAGTTTAAAGATTTGAATTTTGATGACCTCTAGCGGGGGCATATGTGAACTTTTCGACGACAAAATTTTTTTACCTCAAGATCTTTATATGCTCTTTCACATGATCCTTTTCGTTTTATCATAAGAAGTTGTACTTTTTTGTACAGTGACTGGAAATATCTGGGGGTAAGAATAATAATAATAATAATAATAATAATAATAATAAGAATAATAATAAGAATAAAGAAAAGACAATACAATAACAGAAAGGATTCCGACGGAATAGTCGGAATCCTTAATAAAGAAAAGACAATACAATAACAGAAAGGATTCCGACGGAATAGTCGGAATCCTTAATAATCGGAACTATTTGACAGGACAATGACCTAGATATGCATTAATTCATCTTCGTCCCCAAGGCGCATCGTATTCCGCTAGGCGCTTCATTGCAATACAAACCGCAGGTATACAGGTAGTAATTATTTCGAACGAGTCGCTTCCCTTCTGAGGCCACCCAAAGTTTGACAAGGAGTAAAAGATAGCGCTTCTGTGATTGGATAATATTCATTAATACAGATATGAAAGAAAAGTACTGATTGTGGACTTTCATTGCATGTACAGCATTTTCATGAAATTTATTTAAGATAGAAATATTTAGGGGTGCCAAATGGGGGTAATTTTTTTAGTTGAAACAGTTCATTTCATCCCCCCTTTTTTCAATCAAAATTTAAGGGGAGAAAAGCAACGTTAACCCCCAATTTTTTTTTGGTCAAAAGTAAGATAATTTATTAATCTCTGTTATGATGATTAGCATATTTTTCAAATCAACTTTTTTTACTGAGTTATGGAGGCCCAATGGGGATAACCCCTTCCCATAGAACTCTATGTTAAAGGGACCAAATAAATAATTACTACCTTCATACCTAAAAAAGGGTGTCAATTTGGCAAACGTAGTTCCAGAATGTACTGCTGAGATTATTTTATCATCCAAAATTCAAATTGGCTCCATTCAAGACGGACTTTTTAATATATAAGCAATTTGAATAAAATGTTGGAAAAAAGGGGGGAGGGGCTCCGTAAAATAATTAAAAATTTACTGAAGTAATTAGCTGAAAGGATTATGTGTTTATTTGAATGAATTGATGTGTAAAAGCATATGAAATCGATAAACTTCCTCTGGAATGACATATAAACGTATCTAGGCACTTAAAGTTTTGCCGTCATATGCAGCTGAAAATTTGCTATGGATCTATAGAAATGCCCGCTTGTAAGCAGGAGAGTAGTAATCCTGGCAGCTCTCGCACGAGGAATTGTTCACTGAGTCTTTATCGCTATTTATGTTCAGACATATTTCATAATTTCCTTTAAAATCTTAAGATTTTGCAACATGTTCACATAAATGTAGTAAATTTCAAATTTCATTAAGTTTTATAGAATTATTCCCCTTTGGAACCTTATACATGCCCTTTTCGTTACCTTGGTTGATTCTGAAAGTTTCCTTGGTACTCAATGAAAGAATTGATACGTCAAACATAGACATCTAATTAATGTTCTTCATCTCAGAGAATTTTTTGTAAGTATACCCCCTAAAATTGGATGTAATTTAACAAGGGGGTCACCTGCATTGATGACCTTTACTGCAAATACTTTGTTCATGGAGACGTATTTCTGTAAAGAATGGGAAAGTACACACTTTAATCTTCTGAAGTGATGCCAATTCAAATCCAACGTTGAGATAGGATAAGAGCACAGGCCTGATTCTTGAAATTGGGTGTAAAAACACCACCAAAACTTTTCAAGAACAGATAACTCCTGCAATGATACTCTTTTCGTCTTTATCATACCGTGATTATGTTAAGATAAGACTGAATATTGTGTTGATTGAGCTATATACAACACAATTCCTTGACAAATGGCTTTAAATTCCTTTTTAAATCAAAATTTTCTGTATTTTGAACGAGTCAGAAAAACGTAAGGTTCCAGTTAGGGGGTTGGGTACTTTCGTATCCCAAAATTTTCATCCATCAGAGAGTTTCACGACAAATGATGATGTTATAGATAGAAAATAGAATAATCTTTCCAGTAGGACCACATTTGCCAAATTCAAGACATTTTAAATTTCATTATTATGCTTCCTTTAGGTATACAGGTAGTAATTATTTCGAACGAGTCGCTTCCCTTCTGAGGCCACCCAAAGTTTGACAAGGAGTAAAAGATAGCGCTTCTGTGATTGGATAATATTCATTAATACAGATATGAAAGAAAAGTACTGATTGTGGACTTTCATTGCATGTACAGCATTTTCATGAAATTTATTTAAGATAGAAATATTTAGGGGTGCCAAATGGGGGTAATTTTTTTAGTTGAAACAGTTCATTTCATCCCCCCTTTTTTCAATCAAAATTTAAGGGGAGAAAAGCAACGTTAACCCCCAATTTTTTTTTGGTCAAAAGTAAGATAATTTATTAATCTCTGTTATGATGATTAGCATATTTTTCAAATCAACTTTTTTTACTGAGTTATGGAGGCCCAATGGGGATAACCCCTTCCCATAGAACTCTATGTTAAAGGGACCAAATAAATAATTACTACCTTCATACCTAAAAGAGGGTGTCAATTTGGCAAACGTAGTTCCAGAATGTACTGCTGAGATTATTTTATCATCCAAAATTCAAATTGGCTCCATTCAAGACGGACTTTTTAATATATAAGCAATTTGAATAAAATGTTGGAAAAAAGGGGGGAGGGGCTCCGTAAAATAATTAAAAATTTACTGAAGTAATTAGCTGAAAGGATTATGTGTTTATTTGAATGAATTGATGTGTAAAAGCATATGAAATCGATAAACTTCCTCTGGAATGACATATAAACGTATCTAGGCACTTAAAGTTTTGCCGTCATATGCAGCTGAAAATTTGCTATGGATCTATAGAAATGCCCGCTTGTAAGCAGGAGAGTAGTAATCCTGGCAGCTCTCGCACGAGGAATTGTTCACTGAGTCTTTATCGCTATTTATGTTCAGACATATTTCATAATTTCCTTTAAAATCTTAAGATTTTGCAACATGTTCACATAAATGTAGTAAATTTCAAATTTCATTAAGTTTTATAGAATTATTCCCCTTTGGAACCTTATACATGCCCTTTTCGTTACCTTGGTTGATTCTGAAAGTTTCCTTGGTACTCAATGAAAGAATTGATACGTCAAACATAGACATCTAATTAATGTTCTTCATCTCAGAGAATTTTTTGTAAGTATACCCCCTAAAATTGGATGTAATTTAACAAGGGGGTCACCTGCATTGATGACCTTTACTGCAAATACTTTGTTCATGGAGACGTATTTCTGTAAAGAATGGGAAAGTACACACTTTAATCTTCTGAAGTGATGCCAATTCAAATCCAACGTTGAGATAGGATAAGAGCACAGGCCTGATTCTTGAAATTGGGTGTAAAAACACCACCAAAACTTTTCAAGAACAGATAACTCCTGCAATGATACTCTTTTCGTCTTTATCATACCGTGATTATGTTAAGATAAGACTGAATATTGTGTTGATTGAGCTATATACAACACAATTCCTTGACAAATGGCTTTAAATTCCTTTTTAAATCAAAATTTTCTGTATTTTGAACGAGTCAGAAAAACGTAAGGTTCCAGTTAGGGGGTTGGGTACTTTCGTATCCCAAAATTTTCATCCATCAGAGAGTTTCACGACAAATGATGATGTTATAGATAGAAAATAGAATAATCTTTCCAGTAGGACCACATTTGCCAAATTCAAGACATTTTAAATTTCATTATTATGCTTCCTTTAGGTATACAGGTAGTAATTATTTCGAACGAGTCGCTTCCCTTCTGAGGCCACCCAAAGTTTGACAAGGAGTAAAAGATAGCGCTTCTGTGATTGGATAATATTCATTAATACAGATATGAAAGAAAAGTACTGATTGTGGACTTTCATTGCATGTACAGCATTTTCATGAAATTTATTTAAGATAGAAATATTTAGGGGTGCCAAATGGGGGTAATTTTTTTAGTTGAAACAGTTCATTTCATCCCCCCTTTTTTCAATCAAAATTTAAGGGGAGAAAAGCAACGTTAACCCCCAATTTTTTTTTGGTCAAAAGTAAGATAATTTATTAATCTCTGTTATGATGATTAGCATATTTTTCAAATCAACCTTTTTTACTGAGTTATGGAGGCCCAATGGGGATAACCCCTTCCCATAGAACTCTATGTTAAAGGGACCAAATAAATAATTACTACCTTCATACCCGCAAAGCAGTACTGCGATATATTTCAGGAGATACAGTGCAAACGGAATAGCTTTTTATACTTGGAACACTTTCATAATGGTTATCATTCATGTACTTGGAACACTTGCATATACTTGTTATCATGCATAAAGTTTGCTCGAATTTCCTCTGTCTTAGACTCTCTTAGATGAAGTAATTTACGGACTGATTTCTTGAAGAAACGTCTAATGAGTAATCTCTTCCTCTGGATTTTGAGAATGCATAGGACATTTAATATCTGAAATTCTTGAAAATAAATAATTCCGTTCAGAGTTCCTGAAATCTTCCAATGAAATGTTGGACCACAGAAGCTGTTGTTTTAATAGAGAAAATAAAGTATTATTCACAACCTTAAGCCACTGTGTTCGTCATCTTGTATGTATAATATTTCTAAGAGGAACACAGAGGCCTGAGGTTGTGAATAATAAAACATTTTCTCTCATAAAAAGACAGGATCCTGTGTTAAGACATTTGGGAATTTTTATCTGTTCAAATAATAGATACATCATGAGTTTTTATCGGACCAAATAACTTCTTGTCGGCAAATCCAATGCAACCGATACATTTCATGAACTCTCTCCGCTAACAACTTGTCCGTGTAACAGACCTTAGTTTAGTTTAAACATATTTTATTCAGATAGTAAGCTGAATGGGATTGGGCGTAAGTTATGCCAACATTATATGTTGCCCGTTCCCTACATAAATATTACATACAATGCGGTCATAAGAGGCATGCACACATATTTATCTTAAAACAAAACAGATACAACGAAATGAAAATGATAATTTCTAAATTTACAGAGAATAAATTAAATGAGTAACAGACCTATGATGAGGTAAAACAATTAGTTAACAGTAAATAACGATGTCGTAGGTCTGCTAGTTGGACAAGCTTAACAATTTTATGGGCCTTTTAATTTGTTCCAAACTGCGAAACCTTAGAGAAACCACTTGAGTTGTTGGACAGGGTATGCTGAAATGCGACGCTCCTTCTCGCCTGTTGAAATATGCATAGGCAAGAAGCGTCGCATTTCAGCATATTTACTGAAAATTATTTGTTCAAGTGGCTTCACTGGGTCATGAGGTTTGATACAACATACACTGCTTTTTTGGAAAACAAACTGGCACAATTTCTGCACAACTCACTTGAATTGATGAATATTGGATCAAAATGATTTTAACTGTACGTTTCATGTATTTGAGATGAAATCAATACTATTCAAAAGCATAATTCATAGATTTCAGTGAATAAAGGCAAAACCGAAAAATCTTTGTTTTTTATGCCCCTGGAATAAAAGATTCGGGAGCATAAAGTTTTTGGCCTGTCCGTCTGTCTGTTTGTCTGTCTGATTTCCGAAAAACTTTAACATTGGGCATAACTTTTGAATGGAAGCTGGTGATAGAGGTTTCATATTTCACATGTGTATTTACCAAAATTTTTGACCTCATGACCATAACCTTGACCTTTCACGTACTTCTCAAAAACTCTAACATTGGGCATAACTTTTGAATGCTTATAGTGATAGGGCTTTCATATTGTACATGTGTATTCCTTGTGACAAGATCTTTCCATTGATACCAATATTACGCTGACCCTGACCTCTCACATACTTAACAGAAAATGGCGTTTATACTAACAAAGATGCCGCCGGGGCATTCTCGTTTCACAAACACAGGCTTTATAATTTCTGGCATGCTAGCTATCAATAATGAAAGGTTTTGTGTTCAATTTTAAATAAACTTAATTTGTGAAATCATTTCATTGTTTTATTCTTTTTCTGCTGCACATTAATGTGGAATTTTACAATATGATTTTATTTTTGATGTTGCATAATTGAACTATACTAGCTGGGCATATGACGTTGGACCACTTTATACGTCTTTTTTCAAATCAGTGAAAAAGTAATTGTTTTGAAATGTGACTATTTTTTTCTTTTTTGTACTTTTAAAGGTTGTCTGAAAAAAAAAACACTTCTCTGCATCCGGCAAAAATCTTTTTAGAAAGGTTGTGGGCTAAAATCCTGGTACTGGCACTATCAGTATTCAATGTCAGTATGTCAATTAGAACGTGCATGGGTATCAGGTGAGCGTTGTGCCCCCTGGGGCTCTTGTTTTATAACCATTTATATATCCATCTGTGTGTTTCTTGCGTCATGCTGTCTGTTTGTATGGTCATCTTACAGTGAAGAGGTTATTTTACACCACAATTGTGCGTTCTTCGAGATGTTTGGTAATCGGAAAATTTGGAGGGTTGTGCGTAATCCGGATAACCACACCGTCTTCTACTTGATTGGCAAATGGCCGTCCTAAGTCGGCACTGATTGCCCAATTTCTGGTCCTTTGTGTTTCATGTTTCTATGGTTTGAGTTGGTCTTCCTTGTCCCTTTTGCGTCTTTTTGTGGGTGCCTGCTCTGTGTTTTTGCATTGGGTGTTTTGGTTTTTACTTTGGGTGCTGCAACCGAGTGTTGTCGGAGATTCCTTTCTTTCTTCGCAAAACTTAAGTGTAGTTAATTTGGTGATTGCTTTTAATTCTTATTTGAGATTTGTACTCCTCTTTCACTCTCTCGCTGAAATGCACGTAAACTGATGTCACATCTTTGTTATTTAGGATATTCCTTATAAAATGTTAAGTGTTATAATTATCTACTAAAACTATATGGACGCAACCCTCACTCTGGACCGGGAAGCTGGAGATCAACAAAATTTATCGTGATATTAATTTTTATAATTTTGATGCACTTGTAAAAATACATCTTGTTATGTGTTCAGTAAATCTTGAAGTGTATTTGAATAATCTTGATGTTAATGTAAAAAAATAAACGTTATAACATATATATCATTTTCCCAAACGTAGGATACTATTTAAGGTAAGAATCATACAAAACACCGAATTGAACATTTTACCGAATTTCGATTTCATTTTGCATGCCTTAAGTGATGTTGCTAGCAAACAGAAAATGCTTACTCTCCCCGGACACCTGATATCATCTCCATCGGCAGTCCACTTTTGAAGAACGTTTTATTATTTTGTTTACTTTTCTATCTGACATTGTTTTGTTTGCCAAATGGTTTTAATTTTTAGATTATGATTTGATGTTTTGTGCTTAATTTTCATTCACTAGTGTTAAAATGTAATGTTATTTTTATATTGTCGTTGTTTGCGTACATTTGATAATGTAATATAGCCAGAACAAGTTCAAATGGCAAGTCATTTTGACTGACAAATGCTTAACTTTGTTAACGTTTCATAAGGGATAACTTTACTTTCGCGTAATTTCGCGAGCTCCTTTCGACACGAAATATAAGTCCTAGCTAATGGTAACTCCATTATAAAGAGACGAATAGAGATAAAATGTGACATATCTTTCCCACAATGTCTAGGGTATCCCTGTCCAGTACTTTATTGACTTAACATAGGACATTCTTTAGATGCGCTCGAACAAAGTTCATTCGCTGAATATGATTTTAAAAAGTTGTTTAGTTCATAGAAGCATTTCAAATGTATCTTATTTCTTCTCCATTGTATTTGTTTATATAAGAGATATTTCACGACTATCATAAAATCCATAAAATGCCTTCTCTTCGCATGTGTCGGACATTGGTAATAACGCATTAAATTTAGAATGACATCGCTAATGGAAAATGTGTACCCGAAAGAATGGAGGGAATCTCCAACAAGATCCTGTTGCTGAACCAACAGCAAATCACCAAAACACCCGATGCGAAAACACTAAGACGAACATACTAACAGACGAAAAATAGACACACGACATATAAACATCAAACACATAAGACTACACATAAACCAACGAGACCAATGGGTAACCGGTTCTGACTTTGAACGGCCATTTGTCACACAAGTAGCAAATGGTGTGGTTATCCTGGATCCTGCACAACACTCTCACTTCTCCGATTACCCAGAGGTCTCGAAGAACGTAGAATTGTGGTGTAAAACAACATCCTCACTGTTAGATGAGCAAACACAAACAAGACCGCAACACGCAGGGGCCCAAGCAACACAGATGAATAAGTAAATGGATATAAAAAGAGGACGTACGTGATACAATCGGTGCTCTGCCGACGCGAGCTCATGTAAGTTATCACCCGAGGAGTCCGACTGACATTCAGAGAGGACAGGTGGTCGAGACCCTGTCTTCTCTAAAGAGGTTTAAACAGGGCCCGTCATGGAGTCCCGTCGTCACAGTCAGTTAGAGTGCAAGTCTCAAGAATGCGCTGGTACATAATTGTAGGTGGGTCAAGTACCAAGCCTAGTGGCCGTCTGGTGACATTAGAATCATATCCACGGTATAAAAGGCGTTTGATGATTCTGACGCATTTTCGATGGTTATGCTGTCTACCTTTGATCCTTCTAATTTGCATTATCATATCACAATAAAATACCCAAGGTAATGTACTCTGTTGCGTGTATAAATCCGAATTTTAAAAGAAGTTGATTGCAATTTTTGTAAAATTTTCAGAAAGTCTGACTAGTTTATGAAAGCGGAATATTTGACCTCAAAGTTTCTTGGTTATTGGTAAATTTCTACCGTGAAAATCCAGAATAATAGTACATGCTCTAGCGTACCGGATGAACTGTGATATCAACGCATTTGAAATTTTCTGTTACAAAATCTCTTGAAATTGCTAAAACGTGGGTCCTGTAGCATCATATCCCAACCATTCTGCTACGTCTTTTGGTACATTTTGGACATAATACGTTTCATACTTTTTGGCCATATTACATTGTTTAGACTGAGGATCACTGACGAGGGTTTAGTACCCGAAACGTGCATGTCTGGTCCATGCTGTATATTTATCAGGTTTTAATGATGCTATTGAATTTAAAGACGTTTAACATGTAAATGCCGTATGCCGGTAATCTTGGAACATCACCGTCAAACCAGGGGAAATTTACTATGTTGAATCCAAAATCATTTCTTTTGTCATATACACTTGTATGAATCTTTCCGTTTGCAATTTTGATATTTAGGTTAAAAAATGGTGTTTCTGTGATTTTAACGTTTGCCTTGTTAAGTGTTAATTCTTGTGGATAAATTTCATCCTTATATAATTCGAAATACAGATACCTAGAAGTATTATTGAGACATTACAAATCATCAAATTTCTTTGCTTTTGAAGATAAATTCTTTTTCGTAAGTTTTTAAAAATAAATCTGCAACAAGAGGCGCACAGTTAGTACCCATAGGAATCCCTACAACCTGCTTGTATAGATCTTCACCAAATCTGACATAAACAAGAAGTCAATTGAAATATAAACAAATCTAACATAAACAACAATGTAATTGAATTAATATAATCTAACATAAATCTATCATGAACAACAATGTGATTGAATTAACAATTCATACTTTTGCCGTTGAAGATATTTTTAATACTTTGGAAAAGCGCACATAATAATCCCATATAACCATGCTCGGTCCATTATAACTTATATTATTTTTTGTCACCATCTGTAAGTTAGCCCTCAAACTTTGAGTCAACCAAGGCTTATATATCCATAAGAATCACTAAAGCTTGGTGTGAAAAAAATCACAGCAATTCAACATAATGATGCTATTACGATTAAAGTTGAGCTGATTTCATTATCAAGACCAGTAAAGTAAAGTAAAGTAAAGTAAAGTAAAGTAAAGTAAAGTAAAGTAATTTTTATTTAGAGTCGGCAATTTGTACATACATAACAAATTACATGAGTTCTGTAGAGCTCTTAAACCGGCTATCACAGAAGCAGACATCACAAGCATACAAAGACAATTAAATAAAACAAGACATAAAATATACAGTATTACAAGACATAAAAGACATAAATAGCATGACAGTGAAAAACATAATATATATACATATACATAAAAGCACACTTAAAAGTCCAAGCAACTTAAAGCTAAAAGTCAAAGCACACAAAAAGTCAAAGCATCAAACAACCAGCACTAAGCAAGTGAAAAATAATTCCATTTATATGATACTCAAGATACTATGTTGGAAGCGGGAGTTGATTTGAACAAGAGGGAGCGTGAGAGACAGGCAATCCTTCCATCTCATGCGTCCTCAAGTTATGTATTTGTATCCTAAATGGAGGGAGATTTAATATATATGTATAAATCTTTTATGAGCAATGCATCATAATAGAGAAGCAGAACTGAGTAGCAAACATCATCAAAACAGACCAACCTGGTAAAGCTTCATCTTATCATACTTATCATACATATCAACTTGGAATTTCTAAATATAAACGAGAAGGCACCAAAATGACTTTGTCCCATATGGATAATTAAGCATGATTTCATTATCCGAAAAATGTATCAGTGAATGAAAGTCAAACACAAAAGCCGAAATCAGATTCAAAAAATCACAATCAAAAGGCTTACGAATTTTGGAAAAAAATATAAATAGAACATTCTCACGCGAAAAGAAAAATCTAGTAAACAGAAAAAGATAATGACACAGCTCCATAGAAACACGAAAGACAGTTTTATCCAATGAGCAAACTCCATAGTACAGTGAGAGTACGGAATGAACTGTATTTGATCTGATGTTTCCTGAAGAGTTGGAACACTTCGCTTTTTTTTTCTTTATCTTTAACACCCTTTAACACCTGATGAATAAGACCTCAAATTCCGTCTGGACATTTTTTATAGACAGGTCAAGATTCGACTGAATAATAAGACCCCGTCACTGCATATTGATAGTATAATTCACTGTATTGCTTTGAATCTGTCAAATGGTATATCTTACTACATCCCAAATATGTCACTGTTCACGTCGAATTATAGGTCTGATAATCCTGATTACGATGTTTTTGTTGTGTCATGCTACTATTCACAAAATGTTTTCTTTACAGGTTCTTTTTACCAAAATTAAATTCCTCAGTACCATAACGACAAAACGCAAAAAATTGAGCCTAAATTATATCTCATATTATATAAAGCCGTTGTTGCATTCATAATGAACAACGAAGGATGTCATTATAAAACAATAAATTGAACAATGTTTTGTGCTAAAAATCATATCAACAATAAGTATCCTCAAGTCCCCTGCGAAGACAATCGTCATTTGTGGGATTTGGGTTTTTGGAGATGTGATAATTCGGCTTACATCGTACCTTTGCTTTTGTTGCATTCGTGTTTCCAAATAGCTTTGTCATTCCATCCTCTTGGGAATCTATTATGTTTTATGTTTTACTGTTTAGATAATATCTCTTAAGGCATATCATTTCTGTGTAAGGAATTCCAACGATTTTATGAAAACCATAATGAATTATAGGATTCATGTGAAAAAACCATTTAGGTCCGTGATGAAAATTAAGACTATTGCTTATCTATAAAACATGGTAGAAATGTTGGGGTTGTTGCTAGAATAGCACATTTGTAATGAAAATTCAAAAAGTGCTAAAATGCACTCATTTAATTTTGATTTTAGTTTTCTTTTTTTTATCATACAATAAAGCAGGTTAGCAACTTTGTAAAAAAAACTTGATTTTTAAAGTTTCACCGTATGTACCCAATTCACAGATCATTTAAAATTTTCTCTATTTTTTACAAAAAAATACAGAATCGACTAAGTTTAGGTCAAAATATCAGAGATACTGAATCAACGATTTTTTCAAACACGCAGTAAACTGTGCTCCTGAGCAAGACTGTTCATACTATTGTATAAAAAGTATATGTCCATCTTAAAATAGGAGAGAACAAACGCCAAATAATAGTGCCATATGTGGTAATCTTGAAAAAGTATCAGCGCGGTAAAATTTGCCTTAATTTGGATGGAATTTAAACAATTTATAATTTTTTGGTATCCATCAGCTGTACCTTATAAAACAGTTTAAGTGAATGACATTGCACACGTAAAACGGAATTCAGGGGTCATTACTTACGTAAGAGAAATCCGAACTGTCAGAAAATGAACCTCCAGCTCAATTTTTTTATTGAAATTACCTTGAAGCGTTTTCTTACAGACACTTCATTAAGTTTAGATCAAATTTTCAAACATATTCGCTTTGAGGTATGTAACAAATTCAATAGAGTCAGAAATAATACATTTTCCATAATAAATTGAAATACCTTTATATATAATTCAAGTTCAAAGAGTGGTTAAACGGGAGATGCGCAAGAATGGTCTTATATCGTGACCAATGGCGCACCTTAATTCCTCCTCATGGTTCGATTGCTTGAAAAAACACAAAAACTTAATGTCATTATTATTAAAGTTATAATCTACACGGATTAATTTCGCCTCGATTGCTTGAAAAAACACAAAAAATAATGTCATCATTATTAAAGTTATAATCTACACGGTTTAATTTCGCCCTGTAAGTGATCTCTACATTCTCTTACTATTGGTATTTTAAGTACAATACGTATCAAAAAGTGACGTGATCTATAATTCCAAATATCATGTTTGACCCATGTACAACCTAAAGCTTGCGTTCTAACAAACCCACAGTGAAAGAGTGTTCCGTAGACGGACAATTCAAACTTTGCTGAAAAGAGAAATTAGATAGACTCATTAAATAGTTTTACAACAATGAACGATGGTCGAATTCATTCGTTCTATTCATATCAATTTATATAGTCATTTTTCTCTGTAACACTTATTGTCGCCATAGCACTTTCTATATAGACATAACGTCAGACAGTGCAGAATTTTATATATTTTCATTTCCATGCTTCATTAACATCGACGGCGGGTGCAGCTAGCCAACAGGGGATGCTTACTCCTCCCGGGCACCTGGTCCCACCTCTAGCTTGCTAGGGGTCCGTCGATGTTTCATTTAATTGCTCTATTGTGAGTGCTGTTGAGATTATCGTCAGGATCTTCTTTAACTCATTATTATGACCATTAGCTCTTTGAAAATAGCTATCATAGGATGGTGGTCCATTTTTATGATTATTACATAAGCAACAAATTCCCTCCATGCAAGTAATTGGTATCAGCTTAAACGTTATTCAGAAATACATTCTCTTTCGGAAATTTCTTATTCGATCTTAATCTTGTCTTATCAAAATGTAAATTGTCGACCTTCGCCAATCCCTGTTTAAAATGCATTATAGTAAGAAATCGTAAACACTTAGATAACCGCTTTGAAAATACAAATTAAATGAAAATTACAAGACGAGCAAAACAAATGAAAATGCAGATGAGCTCACGATCCCTGTTTCAGACGCCAATTTACTTACGTAAACACACTTCCGAGAGCAACATTAGTGACCAAATATGTTTTAAAAGTAAAATTTTAGAAGCAAGAAATGTGTAATCAAATAAAACAGGAAGGTAATGCAAGGATGTTGACTCCCGTGTAAAGAGCAAATACCCTTCTTTGATTATGGGCTCTAAATGCCCACGCCGGACTAGTGAAGACATCGTTATAATATTTTCATAGCGCTACTGCACTGATTCGAAATATATTTATAAATTCTCAGTCACTTAAGAATCCCGGAGATTTGTTTTCAAAATTTTAACAATTTATTGAAATTTCCTTACAAATTGTTTGAACTATGTCAAAACAACAAATTTCTTCCCCTTCCTGTTAAAATATTGTCCCAAAACACTGGCAAAATCAGCTAAAATTTATTTATCCACCGGCAGCTTCGGTTAAACGTCGTGCAAAAACAGATTCAGATACAAATTCTTTAGATTTATTCAAAATAATAATAGAGGACGCAGTCCGCGCCGCAGGCGCGGACGTAGTCCTCATCAAGGTAACACGTGTATATATATAGGAAAAATGTTGTTTTTCAATTGAATTCTATGCTATACCTATAGGTTCCAAAACCGTGGTCAATGACGTCATTCTCCCCATTGCCCATTTGATCGGCGTGAAGCGCAAGCTTATTTTTTTGACAATGTCACTTGACGACAGAATGAAACCCATCGATGACCAAGATTTCTCGATCTCCTTTGAATATTCTTCGTTTGGCTTACTCCTCCAGTGTCCCAATGTATGATTTGTTCTTTGCTTCACGTAATACTGACATTGCACCATCATTTCCAACATATATCATGTTTAGTCCGAATATCCTCTTTGAAAATTACAACGTGACGTCAGCATGCGACGCGACGTCAGCATACAACTTTGTTTCGCGGACTTTCTGTCATCGACAGCTCCCTCAGAAAAATCCATGGATAAACTATAATGCTGGGAGAAAAAAACAAACAAACAAAAATATCTGCGCGATCAGCGACTTACCGAACTTCATTCTGCTTTCGAGGATGATTTGTTGATATTTTGATACCTGTAGATCGAATAATGTGGTTTATCTCCACATATATAAGATCTACATGTAGAATATACAGGAAATCTATGCAGTGTAAATCCCAACACAAACTTCTAAATGTCTGCTGCCTTTGGTTCTGTTTACAACGCGTCACAACTTACGTCATCATTTACAGTATTTAGTACAAATAGGTCAACACAGCTGGGGCTCTGTTAAAAGCATGAAGTATATTTTTATCTGTCAGAAATAACTTATAAGGCTAGGTATTTTTTCCCTTGGAGGTAGTAAATCATAAGCGGATCCAAGGTAGAGGGGTGAAGTCTTCAGATTTTTTTTAGAAAGGGGGGAGGGTTGATTGTATTCAGGGGGGGGGGCAGACAGGGGGTAGATTTCTACTAACTTCTCTCCTTCTCTCCCCTGTCCCGCTCCCTTCTCCCACCTCCTAACATCTCCCTCCCTCCCTTCTGCCTCCCTCCAGCTGCCTCTTTCCTCCCCCTCCCATTCATCCTTGCCTTCTATGGGGGTGGGGAGCAGACATGGGGTACCTGCTCTCTCCGCCCCCTTATCTCCCCTCCCACACCCTTCCTTCTCCCCCCTCGCTCCCTCCCTACCCTCCCTCTCCCCCTCTCACCTTCCTCCCGCCCTTCCCCCTCCCTTTCACCCTCTTTTAAAGTAAAGGAATGAGCAAGAATTTTGTCTTCAGATATAACATTGGAAAATCATTTACATTATTTAGAAGGGAAAATCCTGTAATACTAATGTTATACTGTACTTAATTTGTAAGTTTTAACCCCCTTTTCCAGATCATCCCATAAAACGATATATTGCTGATAACACTATAGACGGCGCCGAAAAGGAAGTTTTCTCTCTCTTTTACATTTTGAATGCTAATTTTTCCGGTGAAAGTAAAAGGGGAGAGGGGTGGGTGGGTGCAAGGGGGGATACATATTCCTGATACGACAACTGACATTTCATCACCCAATGAAATTTAAAAAGTAAACATTTAAAAGTTTAATTGAATTCATTGAATAATAAAGATACATGTTAATCTTATATAATATATAAATACTTCAGAAAACAGTAAAAAAAAAATTCTTTTTTTAATTTTAATGGTTTGTGCCCACAGTTTTCTTGCCCGAAATCTCTTTTCCTTGGTTTTCGTCAAGGTCCAAGGAATTAAAATGTATAGATTAAGATGGCATCACTTGATCTTTTCTTATCTGTCATTTATGTTTCAAAATTAAGCATTGCGATTTCATGTTTTAACTGATTGTTTTGTGACATTGATAATTGTTTCCCCGCATTTACGAAATATGTGCATGCTGTCGATCTAGAAATTGTCTATAATATCCCCTCTCCTGTAGATGATTCTGGATTTCAAGAGAAAAACTAATGTAAGGCTGATAAAGACGGTAAAAATGATGCTGGAAAAAATAACAAGAACACATATTGTATGACATATTTTATTCTTATTAACTAAGTAAAAAAAAAATTCAGTGATGTATGGTGAAAATTGGGCTTTAATTCATTGAAATTATATTTCATCTGCGTCCTCACAATGGCTTTGCCATAATTCATATTAATAATTAAAATAAAGAAAAAAAAACAGATTCAGATACAGATTCTTTGAAATAATAATTATGTATTACTGATTCTGACAATAAGTACACTGTAACAGATATCATCCAGATGTTAAATTTTCTGATCGACAAAATTTTTGTGGTGTTTGGAGGTCTTCCAGCAAATTGTCGGAATTCCAATGGGGACCAATTGTGCCCACCTCCTTGCCGACATTTTCCTTTACTCGTACGAAGCTGAATACATTCAATCTTTGGTCTCTGAAGGGAAAGATACTTAGCCTCTGACTTCAGCTTCACTTACAGATACATAGACGTTGTGTTGTCCATCAATAATCCAAAATTCGCGGATTACCTGAGCAGTATCTATCCTTCTGAGCTTGAAGTGAAAGAAACTACAGAGACAAATAATTCAGCATCCTATTTGGACATAATGTTGTCAATTGAACACCTCACTCTTAGACAAACGTGACGACTTCAATTTCAGCATTACAAACTTTTCTTTTCTGAGTAGCAACATCCCTTCATCGCCTGCTTATGGCGTGTTCATATCTCAGTTGATACGCTATGCCAGAGCAAGTACCAAATATACGGATTTTGTTCTGAGAGCTAGGCGTCTTTCAGATAAGCTTCTCAGTCAGGGATATGTTTGTGATCGACTAACATCGTCACTGAGGAAGTTCTACGGTCGATATGGGGAACTCGTCATACACTATAATGTCCCACTCTCCAGAATGGTGGATGATATTCTGTCATAGACCATTTGAACCATCCAACCAAAGATTGTAATCTATGTCTTCCGAAATGGAAGTAACCGGATGTGACAGTTCTACCGAATTGAAGCGGCGGGTGCTGCATGCAAGCAGGAGATGCTTACTCGTCCTGGGCACCTGGTCTCACTCCCATATCGGGGGTTCGCTTCTTTTCATGTGGTGGAGGTTTTTGTTTGTTTGCTTTGGTTCCTGTATCCTGATTTTGCATGCCTTCGGTTTCCGATTTTCTGAATTATCGATTTTGTGCTGTATACAGGGATATGGTCATTATCCATATTTGTCATGTAGAATCATATCCAGTAGCATCATATCCCACCCGTCCTGCTATGTCTTTTGGTGCATTTTTTGACACAACTTTCACACTCTTTGGTCATATTTCATTGTTTAGATTGAGGATCACTGACGAGGGTTAAGTGACCGAAACGTGCATGTGTGATCTGTTTTTAAATGATGCTTTTGAATTTGAAGACGTTTAACATTCTGGCTCATTCAGACAAAAAACGACAGACAGATAGTTATAATGTTTGTTTAAAAAAGGACAGACAGAAAGTTATTTGACAAATTCTTCCTGAAAAGGAATTAGCCATAAGAATTTTCAAATCAAATGTAGCATCAATAGTATACAGATTAATGTAAAGCCACACCTCTAATATAACGTAATGGACGTAATCGATGTATTAGCATACATTGATGGTTTTTTTTTTTTTTTTTTTTTTTTTTATTTTTAGCTGAGTGGCCGTGTTCATAAAAATGCGATCATGTGACAATGATCCTTCTCATGCATATGTATTGAGATTACAAAATTCAAGTCCGGAATCGATGGCGATTTAACCGGATTTGCCTAATACCCCATTCACAAAACAAACATCACACATAGTAACATCTTTGAATACAAGCAGTACTTAAAAATACTTAATACTCGGAGGGTCAATTTGTCGCTTTGTGTAAAAAGTAATACAATTTGCATTGAATTCATAGATTTATGAGTGATCAATCAAAAAGGGATCTAAAGGTATTCAATGGGTAATGAGAGGTAATTTGGGACTAATTTATGGGATCCTGCGACCTAAAATCACAGCATAGTTATGATGTAAAAAATAATTGAAAAATGTTGACAAATTTAGATATTGAAAAATCGTTTACTTTTAGAGTTATGTGCCCTTATAGTTTTACACTGAACTCTATGGGAAAAAGTTATTTTTCCTAAATTTTTCAACAGAACGATGGGGCATCAAATATCAATTGGTCAAAATTTTCTTTTAAATATATTTCATCAATTTTCGCTGAAAAATTAAAAGTTCACCAATTAGTTTTTCTGCAATTAATTTTTTACTATATTTTTCAACAAGGGGAGATAACTCCTTAAATGACCCTTTTCAAAATATTTCTTATTTCGATATCTACAAAGCTTATTAAAGTATCATATGACACAGAAAGATATGCAACGATGAATAAGTGACAATGACCATATCCCAATGCACAGTACAAAATCGATATTTCAGGAAATCACAAATCGAAGGCATACGAAATCAAGATAAAACAGGAACCAAAGCAAACAAAGAAAAACCTCCACCACATGAAAAAGAGAACTCTCAATTAGTAGTGAGACCAGGTGCCCAGGAAGAGCCAGTATATCCTGCTTGCATGCAACACCCGTCGCTTTAATTCGGCAGAAATATCACATCCAGTTACTTCCATTTCGGAAAATACAGGTATACTCTGTGGTTGGATAGTTCAAATGGTCGAAGACAGAATGTCATTCACCATTCTGGACAATGGGACATCGTAGTGTATGACGAGTTCCCCATATCGACCGTAGAACTTCCTCAGTGACGATGTTAGTCGATCACAAAGGTATCCCTACTGAGAAGTTTATCTGAAAGACGCATAGCTCTCAGAACAAAATCTGTATATTTGCTACTTGCTCTGGCATAACGTATCAATTTGGATATGAACACGCCATATGCAGGCGATGAAGGGACGTTCCTATTCAGAAAAGCGAAGTTTGTGATGCTGAAACTGAAGTCGTCACTGAGTCGACCTTAAGCATTACTGATGAAACATTATTTGTTTCAATGCCCATATGATGCACTGAAATAATTACCATAAACATATTAAAACCATGGGTGTGATCAATTTGGATGATATTTGAAGAAAAAAAGTTTAAGAATGAAATTCTACACATCTAACTTTTGTAAGTCAGGTTTTGTATATTAGAAATTTGTGTAGTGTAGAATTTTAAGAACAGTTGGAGATCCCCTCCTTTCTTTTAAGAACATTGATACCATTCAAACAATTTTCTTCAAAGACATTCAAAATTACAACTAATTATTTATTCCATATCCTAGTTGATGTCGTGAATAACTCCCCCGGACAACATCTTTTCTTTTTCTTTAATCACTGAGTAAAATTAATGTCTATGATAAAGATTTGTATCTTAATACTCTAGTGTCTTCCTTTATGAATTATTCATTGTAATATATAGTTCTTGTAATCTTACACATCAAAGACGTAATCCACAATAGAAATGTTTTCACCTTTAGGATATAGTGGGCAAATCTTTTCCGGTTGCCTTTTAAGGGATTTAAGTACCAGGGTAGAGCTTAATACGCATGTTTTACTAAAGTTGTTAATTTCTTCAGAAATGATATCCGAGAAAGCAAGTAAACCTTCATTTATTGATAGTAAAATGTTATCTGTTGTCCTTGATGAACTCAGATTCGTCGGAAACTATTTTGCTTTACAAAAAAAACTTTATGGCACTACACAAAACCCTGCATAATGTTCTATTTTTCTTATTCATATCTTCATTCCTTATTTTGCTTCAGTTTTTATATTTTGTTAAAATGTATTTTCCCTCTTATGATATCACAAAGTGTTATTGATACACAAATCTGAAAGCCCTTCTAATACGAAAGGCATATCCTTGTATGTACTTTCCTACATAGGGATGGAATTAACTTCTAATTGCTTGTGAATTCGCAGTGTGCATATTATACATGAATCTAGTGGTTTTAGATCAGACATAGATTCTCAGGCTTATATTCATTCTACACAAGCATGCACTATCAAAGGAAAAGTGACACAAGGCGGCGAAATCTACGTAATTTGTATCAAAGAGAATATAACACATTGTCAGATTATGGTACCTTTTCAAAAAGAAATGCTGAATGTACATCAGTAAATATTCCAAGGAGAATTTAAAACCCTTTGTAATTCAGGTAGTTTATTTAGTCTGATTGATAAACTGTTTGGAAAGAGTGGAAATGAAATTGACAAATTAAACTTTAAAAAAGATTTCTTGAATTATTACATTTAAAATTAAAAAAAAAAGAATTGTACTAAAACTGTAATTATTTCAAATTATCAAGCCTCATATAGAAAAATGAGGCTACGACTATTTCAAAAAAAAAAAAAAATGAAGAAATATATTACATCAACTGTAGAAATAAATTGGGGGAAGGTTAAGCTTTTGAACAAATGCTAATCTTTTTCCTTTGATTTACATACACATGTATAGAAAAAAATGTCAAATATCTTACTATTTGCTGAAATGCGCATATGATTCAATAAATTATTACGAAAGAACATATATTTCAATATGATAATCCTAACTTCACCAAAACTTCTAAAGAATGATTTATTTGGAAAAAATGCGTTTGTTTTAGTTGGAATACAAGGAATAATTTCGAAATATCTATTCAAAGTTCTGTTGCATAAATATAAATTTGCACTCATAAATGAAATAAAGTGCAACATTTCTCTGTTTGAACTTCAACATTTACTTCTCAACGAATATCTCAGAATAAAATCATCAATGTAATTATAAATCAGATAGTTTCCGTTCAGCTCAATAGATGCATTAGTTATTCAAGACAGAAGAATATCTTGCTGTTACAATGCCATTCAAAATGAAAAGGGCTATCACTGATAATGATGGAGGTTTTTCAAATGTCTTAGCGTTATGTTAAATGTCAGTTGCACAATAAGATGCTGATTTTATATTAGTTAAAATAAACATCAAAGAAGTACCTAACAGTTATTCAGTCTCAAAGTCGAGAAGGCAAGGCCAAATCGTGAGAATTCCCAAGGCAAGGCTAAATCGTGAGAATAGTTGAAATATGTTATTCTTAACTCTTTTAAACGGTGAGTTCATACTGAGTCGTCATAATAGAATAGAAATCCAAAGAAGGCCAAATATGGTGAAATAAAAATAGTGTCAGAACGTCAATGAAGAGAGGCTGAAGGTTTGAGCCTTTTATACGCCAACCAGACATGCGCGTTTCGGTTACTTAACCCTCGTCAGTGATAGCAGTAATGATAGGATATCTAGTAATTTTAACAACTTTTATCTGTAATCTACATCCTTAAATATAATGAATTGTTCTTCTTGTTCAGAATTTAAAATGTATATTCTATGAATAAGGCTTCAATGTTACATATGTCCATTTCAACAATGTGTTATCAATTAGGCTGGAGGTCAAAGGTCAAATTCATTTATATTTAAACACAACACAGGACTATCTACAAAACAAACAAGATAATTATTTTCCAAAATTCATGAAATAGTGAAAAACGTCTTGGAATTTCTACAATATAAAATAAAACCAAAACAAAAGAAGTGAATAGTTTTGACTGCGTTGAAAAGCCATAAAACAAGTTAGAAAATAACGGACTCCCCTGGAATCTAACAGCTGGCAATAACCAACACGAAAAAAACAAAAGTCATAGAACGACGATTAATGAACAGTTTTTGTAATTCAAGAATAATGATCATTTCAGAATTATGATAAAGCGGAATTACAACGTTAAGCGATTGCAGTTTGAGTGTTGTGTTCTTAGAAATTGATACCCTTGGCAGTCCATAAAAGGTCAGAGACGTGTATCTTATCCAAAACTTATCGTGGGATAAATTGCTTTAAGCGGAAAAATGGGATTGTACCAAACGATCGAAACGTGTTATTCGGTACAAAACAAAATTTCTGAGAAATTGTCGACCGTTTTATTGATGTAATTTAGAGTAATGAATAATAAATTGAAGAACAGCTGACAAAGATTTTCTTTCATTGAGAACCCCATGACTCTCACTCACTATATATCCATTGATAATTACTGGACAACGGATGTTCTGCTAGTAAGAATGAAATTCATAAAACCTCTTTATCAAAGATCAATTGAAAGATCAGTTCATAACCAATTTTAATTTGTAAAGCACTGCAATAATTAATATCAGTTGCGCCACCTACAATGAAATTCGTATTTACAATGGGACTGTGTGGAGAATATTCATATCTATAGTATTGCCCCTCATATTTCTTTCATGTGATGTTACTGTTCTCGTTATCTCCGTCTTTCCTCTCTTTTTTTTTTTCTTTTTTTTTTTTCGATACAGTATTGACACATTTATGTGAAACATATATATATTCTCCTAAAGCGGCATGTTATCATATTGGGATACATGTATGTGCACATGTAATTCGGTTAGCCAAACCGTTTGATTTTGCTTTATATAAACAAACCCGGTCATTCGGAGCACGGATTTCTTTGCCTCTGATACTATGAAGTTGCAAAGTTAGATATTTATTCACTCTTTGCGTTTCAATTATTCCTAGAAGTGGCGTCATCTGTAGTAGAATTTAAATTCAAGTTGATGTATGAATGAGAGCAAATCAACACAATCCTAATTCAAAAACCACAATCAACAATAAATGGAAAACCAAGCAAAACAACCAAAATATAGTGCAGAGGAGCGAAAGTGAATCCTTAAGGGAGACGCGATTATGTGTCCGGAGTGAGTAAGTATCTCCTGCTTGCAAGTAACTATGTTGCCGTGAAGAAAATGTAAAAACGATGAATTTATTAGCTTCGGTGTTTTTGAATGCGATGCTTTAACCCAAAATATTGTGATAAAAGATGGTTTTCATTGTATGATCCAAAATTCTGTTGTCACAAAGTAAGTCGCTGTTTCAGGAGTCTCTTGATATACCGCCTTACCATCAAACTAAGAACTTGTTACGAAATAGGTATCAATCAACTCTAGGGTCTTTTCGACATAAATGTCGAAAAAAGAACACATCCAAATACGGCAACAGAATTTTACTGCGTATAGCACGTGGATACGTATTGTAGCAAATCACAAATACCGTTTCTCCAACTTAGTTATGAATGACATTAGGGCTCTTTTCAGTAGGGCGGCCAAGCCAGATTTGCGCATGACGGCAACCGTTGCTAAGAACGGCGCATTAATATCGAACGAAGTTCGCGTCGCCGTTACTAAGCATTTTTTCGAAACACATTCACAGCAGAAAAATACTAATAACAGCGATGCAAATTGATGGCATCGGATTTTAAAAGATTAAACAAACTCTTTAAGCTTTTATGTCTCTAAATATACCCAAGATGTGATGTTTTATTCTGTAAATTTGTCGAAAATCAGCCGACAAAATGACAGCAGTACTCTTAACGTTCGACTTCCATGCCCCCTTCCTCGCAAACAGGGGGATTGTTTTCAAAAATATTAAAAAGTGGTTCTATAATTTTTTTATATGTTGTGGAGAATATATCCAAGTGTTCAATTCTCAAATTTAATGAAAATCGGTGAGGGACCATTTTTTTGTACCTCATTTATGTACCCCGATATGCTGCACAGTTTCGACAATTTTGGAGAGATCGTCAATCCACCGAACGCTTCGACATCAGAAATTCACAAAGCAGAATATAAATTCGAATTTACCATTCTAGAAGGAAAGGTTGTTTTAACCTTTTGATGAGCAAACATTTAAATTGTAAAAAATATCACCAGAATTCAACAGACCGAAGATTTTTCCAGCGACCTTCCTAATTTCCTCTGATCAAGTACAAAACTGCCACGCACAAGGGAAAAATGACATTTTCTTGGATATGCCAGACAATACATCCAAAATTTGAAATATACTAATTGTAACCGAGAAAATTACATATAAAGATTCCAATTTTGTTCTGTTTAATGCGCAGGAGCTTTCAATAATTGGAAAACAAAAGATACAAATATGTGATTTTTTTTGAAAGGAAGCCTATATTTACTTTTTTACTCCAGATAGTCACTACGAAAGAAATAACTATTATAATTTTATGTGCCCATGATCCATGACAGTTGAATTTAAATTCCTATATCATGAAGAAGAAATTTAATTGACCAATTCATCCTCTGCAAGAATTCACAAAAAAATGTTATTTCATTATCTCACTATATCTGCCATTGTCCAATAAGATGCACAGTCATTAATCATGTTAATTGTTTTCTGAAATTTTGACAGGTCTTGAACTCTTCCATCTTCTGTGAATAATCCATTTGTATGGTATTTTTGCACACTCACAATTCACAAAGAAGAATATGATGGCAATATGCACAATCTTCAAACCAATTCGATGTAGAATATGATATCAATATACCAGTCTATAGTACACATTTTCCAATCAATAATTCCTTTTAAATGCATGCCTTCCATATAATAAGCCACTTGGTGATTTTCAGACAGCAAGATTTCTTCTAACAAGTTTGACCTGAAAAAGTAATTTTACATTTTCAATTGGTTTTAAGTCATTCATTTATTATTTACTCATTTATTTATTTGTTTATTTTGATACAATTTTCACTAATGCATATTCATAAACTGAAAAATTCAAAATGATTCATTAATTGTACTTAAATTGTATTAATCCTTCATAACTATTTGATTGTATATGTTATTCATTTAGCAATCATAAATTTATCACTGGAAAGAATAGTATTGATATTAAAATTCAACACTCATCCAATGGAATTCATGAAAAATTATTTTTAAAGACTTGAACTACAAGATAATCAAAGTATATTATGATGTATTATCTATCTGGAAATTCATAGTTTAAATTACCCATGTTGCATTTTGCATTTTATATGTTTATGTCATTGTGTGAATGTAAATGTGAGTAACCCCCCCCCCCCCCCGTGTTTTTGCGTCATCAAGTTTACGTCACACCGACACTGGCACTTTACTGACATCGGCCTTCGTGAAGTCGGGTTGGACAAAAACAGCTTGAAACCTTCATTAATCTCTTCTAAATTGCAATTCCAAGGTTAGAAATGGGTTCACGAGATAAAAATCATCCAACAGTTATACTTTTTCATACACAAAATACTTTAAACTCCGAATAAAGTCATACATTCATGTTTACAATGTGACACACGTTCAATGTGTATTGGGTGCAAAATCGTGATTCTGCGCATGCCGAAACGAAGCTAACACCAGCTGATTTCAAACGGGAATTATTTCAATATATGAAAAAGTGGTTCTGTAATTTTTTGATATTTGAAAGATGCCGATGTGAATGTCATTTTTTGAAAATATTATAAAAATCTGTGAGGGACCATTTTTTTGTACCTCATTTTTATTTTCCACTTTTTGGGGCATTTTTTCCCGGGAAAATTTAGCCAACTTCAATCATCGATTTAGTAATTAAAATGTCAGGTTTGTCTAAAATAAACTAATTGAGGGTAAAATATAAAGCTAAAAGCAAAAGTTTGACGATATTTTATTTGCTGAAATAAAAAATTGTGCTGTCTAGAGCTTTCGGAAAAGGACCAAATGTCGGAGGCGTCCATATTTTCTCCGACGAGAAAGAGTGCGTCATGCATTCGCGGACTCACATTTTCCTTTTTACGCCGCACGTGCAAATCCGGCTTGGCCGCCCTACTGTTTTAGTAAAAGATTTTAAATGACGGAAATACTAGTCAATATGGGTTTGGCAGCACACTTATCATCGTTCCTATTATATTAAACACGATGCTTCTGTGAATTAGGATGGAATTTAATATGCAAACAAAAAAAATCGAACTGAGTTCGGAAGACTTATAGCGGTCTGAACGTTCATATGATGAAGAGTTGCTTACTTATCTTGATCAATTAAAATAAACATCAAAGAAGTACCTATCAGTTATTCGGTAAGGCAAGGCAAAATCATAATCATTCCCATTGGAACGGTTTAGAACCTCGTAAGGAATAACATTCCGAAGTGAGACCAGGTGCCCGGGGAGGGTCAGCGTTTCCTGATTGCATGCAACATCCGTCGCAACAGCTCCATGGAAACTTGACAAATTCGGTGATTGTCTCGATGATATTGATGTACATATCGGGAAGTTTTTTTTTTCTTTTTGTTTGGTGATGGTGACAGCCATTCAATAGCAATCCAGAATGTCACTGATCATTCTGGAAAGGGGGATGTAATATGTTTTTATTATATCCCAGTAGCGACTTCCTCAATGATGATTTCTGCCGTTCTGTAATATAACCCTGAACAAGTGAGTAGCTTACTTGCAAGCCATCTGAATCTAACGATGAAAGTAACTCTTTTTATATTCAGTTTAAGTCTAGGCAATTAATGTCGAGAAACAGACAATTTAGAAGCGTTTATTTCTTTTCCTTATTTCCAAAAAAAAAAAATAGGTTCATTAGAAGGACATGGAGTATTTCTGGAGTGATTCGTTAATACTTTACCTAAATGAAACAATCAGATGGGAGGAAGGCTGATCGTAAAGCATGTATCGGTGTGTCGCTTTTATGACTTCATATTCAATAACTCAAAATATTTCCAATATAGTGACAGGTTACATATCAAGCTTCATTCTCAACTTTCAGTCAGCCGTATGTTAACGGCGTTTTGTGATTTGCATGTCTCTGTATAAGAGTGTACTAAACTTAACAGCTGACAGAATTCTGGGTATAGCGCCCACAGAATAAACGTGTCTATGCAACGTGAAGAATTATGTATCCTTTTCCGTTTTAATTGCTTTAAAAACCCATATTTATATAAAGAATTTTTATTCACCTAGACAGGGATTTTGCGTCCCAATGAATTTACACCGAAGGATGCAGTTTTTGTGTTGCCTGCAAAGCATATAGCGACACTTAGGGATCACGTTGTCCGTCTGTCTGTCTGTCACACTTGGATGTCACAACCTATAAAAGTGATTCTCGAGTGTCGCTATGTTTCGCAGGCGACAAATGCATTTCTTCGAATGATTTTTTCAGTTTCAAAGGTTCTACAAACATATAAATGTTTTATCTTTTTATTTAATGGTATATTGTGCAGGGGCTTAATCTACTGATGAGTATTCATCAATATCATCATTAGAAACATGTAGAAAGTTCTGTCCGGAATTTGTCAGTATCGAAATACATGTTGTATCGTTATCATTTCAGTGCACCATAAGAGAAGGCTGCTCCCTGCTTCGTTTTCTTTACGATTTTATTTGCCTCTTTTAATAATTTCCCTAGACTATAAAAACTAAATAAGGAGGAGGTCTTTTGCAAACTCCTAGGCAAAACACGAAACAACTGAAAGTACAGAGGGGAAACATGCAGACATATCATACCGGTATTCGTTTTGCTCCCTTGATAGCAAATGATCTGGTTGTACGGATTACTTGCAACCAAACCTTCCATTGAACTTGATTGTGATTGTTAAGAAGTATTGAGGAAGACAGATTTGTTGTGTATAATGATCCCTTTATTGTTAGATTAAGGTTCAATATTCGATCTAGGAATCAGTGAATGAGTGTCAAACAAAACACAAAATCAGAATTAAAAGGCATACAAAATCTACAAAAAAAATTAAACAAAAGAAAGGTAGGAGACATCAGGATGCGCGGAACGCTTTTACGTATACACAGAAGCAGACGGAGACAATAACACAGCATAATAGAAACATAACACAAAGGACAGCACTTTTTGGTGAACAATCTCCGCAGAGTCCAGTGTTAGAATGGAATTTATTGTAGGTTTCGCCGCTAAAGGTTTGTGCTGTATTAATTCAAATGTCGTTCTATGGCCATGGAATCAGAGAACTGCAAAGTATATTAGGACTTTTTGGAATTAATCCAGAGGATGTATTCCGTTATAAATACAACTGTATTAAGGCATTATTACACTCATTCATCTCTAACGTAAAAATGAATTTTGATACTTTCAAAACATAAATCAAAAAATAAAGACGTACACTATAATTCAAAAATGCGATTCCAGTTATTCCAAAGCCTGCCAAACATAATGATTTTTTGTGTGGAACCTGCTGCTTATTTAGAAAGAAACAAACACATGTAGATGACCATTTACATGTATATAGGAATGAAATATATAAACAGCGTATGATATACAGTCTGTCAGCTGTAAATTTCAATCACATGATAAGTCTGATTAATTTTTACTAAGATTGACACAGCATTGACCCTGGAACCATCATGAAGTCCTGTTTTCATCCGCCAAGGTGCAACAGTTGAAAACTGAATATATGTAAATCATATCTACTTCCTGCAAAAAAAGTCTTTTTATGGCTGGGTCATATCCACAATGAACAGTGCATAAGTACATCAAATTAGTTAATGAAAGAGTTATTCAATAATTTCTTTTTATCTTAATTTCTTTATTTTGATTGTGGACCTTTTAATGTGTTCTTGATGTGTTTGTTCTCTTGTTGCAGGTGGTCTATTTTGGTGGTCACAGTCTGTTTTCGACTGTGATAATGTGTCTCCTTTCTTCTTTGATGTTTTTCTTTGTATCTCACCTGCTGTAAATGTGCATTTGATAATGCCATGGCAACTAAGTCTTAATGGAAATATTTTCCTTATTAACTTCACACCAATTAAACATTGAGACCAATTTGCAAGTTGTAATTATTTATATATATATTTTTTTTTTCATATTTTCATCCTTATCTCTATCAGAAGAAAAAAATGTTGCTTAGTATCTTGGATAAAATCATTACCAATTGCGCATATTGCTAAAAAAAGTACTTTGTCCTACGGAATTTTAAGGTTTCTGTGTTTTTTATTTTGTTTGGTCTTTATGGTTGGTTTTTCTTCTTTCTTTTTTTATCGTGTCCGGCTCCCTTATCATCACAAACTGGAACATTGACGAGATTACCCACACTGATCGTGACTAAATCCGATCTGGATGAGTACAACAGGCTCTGAAAACGAAAACAGATATGAGTTCAGTTGAATACAACGACAATTTATCAGCAATACAGCAGGTATTTTCTGCAAGATCGGCTTCTTATTAACACAATTATACTGTTCGTCTTCATCAGTGAGGATGGTCACCGCGGGCTTCATGTCTTTTTCTTGTATATTGTTTTATAGTATCTCAGCTTCGTCTTCAGGCTTGATAGGAAAAATCTGTCTTCTTTGAAAGTTATTGACCCTTTGCTTCATTGTCCATTCCCTGGGTTCACGGATGCAATCATAACTGAAGGTTAATTTACAACACCCAAAATGAGTTGATCACTATACATCGAAAAGCTTCTACCTATTTTTCCACGAATACAAGAAATTCTTCCTGATATCTTTGGAATTCTTTCAAAATGTTCAAATTCATATCAAATACCTTCGTATCGTTCCGTATCATTTATTCCATTTCACATATCAAAATTGCAGGGTGTAAAACAGACCTGCATTTGACTTCACGTTGAAGAAGGGGGGAAATCCTTCATGCTGTGATTTCAATTGTAAAACCTGCAATCCTCGTCAGAACGTGCTCCTTTGCAGGAAATTACATGAGTCTGTCAAATATGATGAAACAATAAGCTAGTGAATAATGTTCATTTGTTCTAGGATTTATGACCCGGAAATATCAGTCCGTTCCCCAGGTATGCACAGGGAGTCAGACAAGCTGGTGATTCGATTTACACGGAATTTCAAAGAGAAATGAGAATCTGCTCCTTTCAGAGATTTGGGTCCAAACGGTAAGGGATTTTAAAAATCATTTTATTTTTCATTTTTGATTCAAGGCACAGATGTAGTTGTTGTGATTAATATTTCATGTTTGAAAGTGTGCGGCTGGTAAATGTGTTCTAATTTATACAGCATTTGGAACTGAAATAGTTGAGAACAATTTTGACCAATTGAAAAAATTTTATCGCTTTTTGCTTGGTTGAACAACAAAGTTGTATTGAATTCTTTAAAAAAGGGTTTCATCAACTTCATCATTGCATATTCAATCCTGCGATTTTTGCATATTATTTTACGAATAAATATAAGATAGTTGTTTTCAGTATAATTGTAAGTGGATCATAAATTAATATTTTCAAAGAAAGAAATTCCCACGAAAAGTCTCATTTATCGAAAGCGGCAATTTCATTTGTCGTCTATTTTTGGGGGGAAAAGTCCTGGTTATGGCAAATTTGTGATCAGCCAATCGGCATTCTTGTTTAATATGCTGTTAAAGATGGTATATTTTGAAATAGGTACTCTCTTTACAGGCTTCAGTGGCCGTCAAAATCCTTTATGATGTCATAATGGTAAAGTGCAATAGGGGCATGGTTTTGGGCATTTTGTAACGGCAAAATTTATTATATGTTGAAATCAGATAGCTGATCAACCTTAAATCTACGACAGGATTCATTTTTATCTAAGAATCATATCGATCAAATGCAGATCATAATGTGCAGATAATTCGAAGATACTATAATTCTAAATAATAATACCTCATGCTGTGCTCCTCTATTGTCTGTCATGAGACTCACTATGCACCAACATCTTGCCCATCCCGATTCCTTTTTAAAGTGCGTTTCAATAAAAATCTTCTTTCAACAAGAGAAAGAGTAACACAGCAGCTGGACTTGTAATAGTTTTCCCAGAGACAATGATAGAACATCTTCCCTGTTTCTGTGGCTTTTCCTTCCACTGGCGGCGATAACGCTACTGATAAACCTCTGTGTAATAATGCAATACAGGAAAATTATGTGTGGTCATAATCAAACTATCATAGATTTTTCAATATATGTAACGATGCGTAACGATCACCAACAGGGGGTGTGTTCAGTTGTTCTCAAACTTGTTAAAGTATGAATTAGGTCACCGATATATATTCGGGTATCATTAACCGACATGCCCTGTCCGAAAATAGAAAAAAACACGACTGAAGCAAAATCAGTCTATTTATAGATGTAAATATAATATTGAATATAAAACTACAAGAATTTTGTTCATTCTTCAAACTTAGAATTTATATCACATAAAATGCTGATATTATATTCAGCTCAAAAAAAGTTAGAATCACACTGATATTTTTCTATACCTTCTAGCCAGTATGCACCCTTTGCAATAAAATGCATCTATTAAATAAATTATGGATTTGCAATTTTTAACAATAATCTGTAATTTTTTAAATTACCCTACAGGAAACCAGGGAAAAACTCCATCTTTATGTCTCCTAATATTACCGAGAATTTATGAAAATCGCTTTTATTTCAAGAACTGCTACATTTTTTTCAACGATTCTCGCGGTTTCCTGGAATGACAATTACAATCAATTTGTGTTTTTATCATGTTAAACGTCTTCAAATTCAATAGCATCATTTTAGATCAGATAAAATTTCAGCATGGACTTTTTGTCTTGACTCTGTTCTGTATGTAGTAAAATGTTTGAACTTTTCTTTTTATTCAAAATAAAGATAACGCAGATTCCGATATTCCGAAAATGCGACTAAGAAATTAAAAGCACTACCATATATTTACATTAATATAGTAGAATCCCCATGTTAAACGCCCATTAGGCAACTACAATTACATTCCAATAACTTGGGTTGTTATTGTAATGTCACATTCAAGTTTTGCATGTAGGGAGAATTTACCAACGTTAAAATACTTTTCACATTGTTACAGGCAAAATTTGCGATTTGCATTAAAAAAAAATGACCGATAATTAGATTCACGGCATTTGCACGTGACCAACCAGAATTATACACCCATGAACACCAAAAGTAAGACATTCATTTCTTAAATAACTTCATTAAAAATTATAAGAATAATGTCCTCACTATATTAAGAAAATATAAATGTCGAGTCTTACACAAGACGCTTTGTATTTGGTTGATATCTCTATGGATTTTGATGCTAATGTTTTTTATCGTTTCTCCCGGGTAGTTTACGAACCTAGTCATCTGAAAGGATAGATTCTTAACCCTTCCTGAGAGTCTGGCGAACATCTCAAATGATGACACATTGATGGAGCAGGCCTCATATTATGACTTGCTTCATGTTTTATTCATTTTATTTGTTGTTTGTCCATGATATTAATTTGTTTCAACAAAAGACAGTTAACCATCCTTCTGTGTTTTTCAGTCAGATGCATATTGAAAATATGCATAATATAGTAATGTCTTGTCGTTTGGAATATAATAGAAGAAGGTGACGAAAACGCTTGTTATTAGATAAATTGGTATTCAAGAGCGATAAAGCATCGTAGGAGAGCTGTTTTTACATGACAGACAGAACAAAACAAAAACAGAAAGTGCATCAATCGGTAGTTTATGTGCTGTCTTTTCTTACAAACTATGTAAGCTTAATCACCATGTCAACATTTTTTACACCAACAGGAACAGGTAATGCAACATCTGCAGAAGAAACAAATAATAGTGTACATGAACTTCATGTCCCGATAAAAAAGCGAAGGCGCTGTGGAAAATCTCTAAATCAATGTTGGTGTTGTTAAGTACCGTGGTCTCATGCTTTCAGGAAATGATTAATGATCATAGATTATGATTGATAAATATGATGCATTTTTGTATTATACTAAACATTTCTTAATCATAGTTGCTATCATTTTGATAAAATATTTGTTCGACATTCGAATTCTTTTTCACTTAAAAGTTATTTAGTGTGCACTGCTACATCCACAGCGAAACGCTTCTATGTACAACAAGTACATTGCAATTGCAATAAACAAAAGACAAATAAATAACTTGAAATTACTAATTAGAATCGAACTAATAGATCGGGTTGTGCGCACTTGATCCGGATAACCACATCATTTGCTATGAATATCCAAAGTCGGCGTCGGGTGCCTGGTGCACATTGGTCTCCCTCATTTTATGTATGGTTTTTCGTGTTTCAAAGAAGGTGTGCTTTGTTTGTTGGTCCGTTTGCTCTCGATGTTCTAGTTATCTCTGGTTGACTTTAGTGTCACAGTGGTTATTTGCTGTCTATTGTTTTTATGACCATGCGTGTGCTTTACGCTATGGTCACTTCTATATGAATACGCGGTTAAGTTTGAAATCTTTTCGCATTTTGTAGGTATTGAGTTCAAAATTGGCAATTAGGGAATTGAGGTATCAGCAATATCTACAAAAACCGATGATTGAAACCTGAATAGATATAGGTGTTCAGAAAGTATTAAACTATACAAAACAAAGAGAGGTCACGTCGCATCAAGGCCTAAAAAATTGATTACAATTAGCATCGGAAGATTTCCAAATATGTTTCAAGTCAAGTCAGTCTCTTTTCAGTCATGAAATATCCCAGGTTTGAAAAAAAAACATATTAAGACACTTTTTAAGCGAACAACTGTAAGATAGATCAGATTACAAATGCTCTGTTTATTGAAAAACATCATCATGGTCTGTAAGCGTGCAATGTTTAAGAAAATTAAAATGAAATTTTGGGGAAGTCCAATGCCATGCATAGTATTCTTTTGATAACTGTATTTGTAATATTTTATCAATTATTCTGTAACGTACTATCTCATTCGTGGCAAAGCTCTGTCCTGAGTTGGCTCTTTGGTATACATTTTAGGTGAAGAATTTCTCTTTACGTTAATTCACTATTTTGATTTCCTCTCTTTCGGCCTCGAGCATCACTGATGATACATTGTTTATATACATACATGGATTTCCACTCTTTTCAATAGAGTTAATTCGAACAAAGCCTTTGATTTTTCGACATTTTACACAACAATACCACATTCTAAATTGAAAGGAAGACTAGCAAAAATTAAAAGCAATGCGTTTACAAGCAAAAACTGCAATCGCAAATTTCAATTTATTGTTGTAAAACATGAAAAACCTACTTTGTTAAAGAAAAGTCCGATTCAAAAAAATAAGTACACGGAAACATATATTATCAAATGTTGAACTTCCTGATCGACAACATTTTTGTGGTGTTCGGAGGAAAGGTCTTCCAACAAGTTGTCGTAATTCCAATGGGAACCAATTCTGCCCCACTCCTTGCCGACATTTTTCTTTACTCATACGAAGCTGAATTCATTCGATCTTTGGTGTCCGAAGGGAAAAGGTACTTAGCTTCTGACTCAAACTTCGCCTACAGATATATAGACGATGTGCTTTCCATCAATAAACCAAGATTCGCGGATTACATTAGCGGAATCTATCCTTCAGAGCTTGAAGTCAAAGAACTACAGAGACAAATAAATCAGCATCCTATTTGGACATAATGCTGTCCTACGACACCGATGGTCACATGAACACCTCACTCTATGACAAACGTGACGACTACAATTTAAGCGTCACAAACTTTCCTTTTCTGAGTAGCACTATCCCTTCACTGCCTGCTTATTGCGTGTTCATATCTCCATTGGTACGTTATGCCAGAGATAGTACCAAATACAAAGATTTTGTTCTGAGAGCTAGGTGTCTTTCAGATAAGCTTTTCAATCAGGGATACGTTTGTGACCGACTAACATCGTCACGGAGGAAGTTATACGGTCGATACAGGATGACACATACACAATGATGTCCTATTGTATTGAATGGTGAATGATATTCTGTCTTAGACCATTTGTACCATCCAACCACAGAATATGCTTATATGTTCCGAAATGGAAGTAATTGGATATGAGAGTTCTACCGATTGAAGTGACGGGTGTTACATGGAAGCAGGAGATGCTGACTCTTCCTGGGCACCTGGTCTCACTCCCATATTGCTTTATTTCATATGGTGGAGATTTTTGTTTGTTTGCTTTGGTTCCAGTTTCATCCTGATTTTGTATGCCTTCGGTTTATGATTTTCTGAATTTTCGATTTTGTATTGTGTATGGAGATATGGTCATTATCCATATTTATCATTTGAAATATTATTGCTCCTTCTAAATCTTTAAATTGATTACTCCTCTTGTTCATTTTTCAACTCGAAGTTATTTACGGTACAGGGAATTCCTTGATCCCGAATTCTACCATTTTGACCACAGGCGAAACCTAAGTAATTTTACGACTGTCAGCCAAAAGATCTATACGATGCAGGTTTTGTTAATATAATTCCCTCACGTCAGAATCTACAGGATAGAACGGAGAAGAGACATTGTCTCATGGATTTGTTTAAAACTCTAGACAAACATATGCCTAACGAAGAGACGGCATATTTGTATAATATACCAATTCAGTTCAAGACCCAATATGGTTGTGCACTCAAATGATCAGATAAAGTGCACTTAAAAAGCAATATTTGAAAGACGAAAGGTACAGATCAGCAATAAATAACACTGGAAAGAATTGTGGTGCGATTGATTGCCAACGATTTCATGAAATTATTTACTTCGCTTTTCACATCAATTGCTTTCTTTGAGTTTGAGGTTAAGATGTTTTAACAGAAATTGAATTATTTTGAAACATATAACGCTTGAACTTACACAAAAAAAAGTAGTTAACTTATTAAAGAAGACTGAAAATATCCATCTAATGAGCCTGAAGCCTAATTATCAGTCTGCGACAGAAAATAATGGCATCATTCTTACAATGGACCGTGTAATAGGACCTCTAATACAGACATCTAATTAAAAATATAGGTCAAATACCAATATAGACATCTTATTAAAACAGATGGGTCAACAGTGAAATAAGCTATTCCTGTAATAAAAAAATTAAGTTTTCTTCATTAAGTTTATTTTATGTTAAGGACTTCCCTCATGCACTTAACTCTAAGCTTTTTCAAAATCAATGATTTCTAAGCATTATGATCAATTTTTACTGAATGAATTTAAGGATGGATCACAGTCAGGGAGAGTATATTTAAAGATAACTAAAAATTCCGGGTTATTATTAGTCAGATTGGTTAGCTTGTGGAAAAAGGGTTAATATAATTTAATTCAATTCGAATAAAATATCATTGACACAGTGTTCTGTGTCGCCAATGCATATATATTGCTCTCATTCCTTTTATATGTTGTTTGAAGACTTAGTTTATTATGTGGGAGTACTTTGTTTGTCTCTGTTTGTTGGTGTGGTAGTCGTATGCCCATTGTTTGTTTCTATCTTCACGAGTTGATAATTAAAGGTCTTCAGTGTTCATTTTATCCAACTTCTATTTATATTTATTAAGGTACCCGTTGTACAATAGAGTCATTTTACATGGTAATTTAATCATCATTATGAAAGTCAGACACAAAAGTCCAAATCAGATTTCAAAAATCACAAATTCTTGAATAAATAAAAAACAGAACTTTCTCATGCGAAAAGAAAAATCGGACAAACAGACGGAGACAATGACATCACGTCATAGAAACACGAAGGATAACTTTATCTGATGAACAATCTCCAGAGTCCAGTAGATGGCGCTTTTAAAACCTAAGTTGTAAAGTATGGTAAATCTTAAGCCTGGTAAGGTATAAAAGGTAATTATGCCCTGACTCCATGGTCTTGAAAGTCAAAAGGGAAACTTTTGAACAACTTTGGTGATTTGTTCATGATATATAGAGAAAATAAACAATTTAAATGTTTCATAAGTTATTCCCCTTTGTTTTAATAGCCACAAAATTATAATTTCTTAGTTTATAGTATCTCATCGCGCCGGGCATGAAACAATGCTCCGTTGTACATTAGATACCTTAAGCCATGCAAAAGTGACTAATTTTTCTCATATTGGGATGCAAAATGAATTTATGGTGGGGAAAAAATCCAACCATATTTCAAAAGAAAAGAAACTCCTTGTATTTCCTATAGCTACACACCAACAGTTGCATCTGAAGTTTACAATTACAAACTATTTCTGCAGTGTATTGATTTAATGAAGCCTCTCTTCATTCACTTCCTTACGAATGTTCTTCATCGGATTTCAACTACTCTCCTTGTGGACACGTTATTACTGGTGACCTTAGTATAGTCAAGAACGACAAGTTGAGAGAAATGTTAAAAAAGAGACCAGATACAGAGAAAGTAAATCCTTTACAAGGAACCAAAATTTCAAAATTATCATGGACTCTTGTGAGGAATATGCAAGACGTTGGGCAAAGAAAGAGGATGTACAGCTCGACACCCTTTCCGAATGGATTAAATCCATCAGAGGGTTACTTTTATCTAGAATTTACCGATTAAAATCAACTGTGAGCACCCGATTCGAGTCTATCTTTAAAGACCCTGACTTTATCACAGAGCTTAACTACCTCCAAGAACATTATGTCATCACACCAGCAGACAAAGCCTCAAATAATTAGACATTTACTCGCAAAAAGTACTATTTCGACAGTCTAGTTAAAGAGTTGGATTTAAATTCGACACCTGGAAATCCCACTTACACCCCAATAAACCTTTTTGCCTCTGAAATAATAGATAACCACAAATCAGCTCTTGCATCCTTTGGCTTCGACACTAACAACTTAGATATAGATTTACCATACTTATACTTCATACCTAAAATGCATAAGAATCCGTGCAAACAACGTTTCATCGCTGGTTCCTCAAAATGTTCTACCAAATCTGTATCGATCTTACTCACCAAAGTTTTATCTGAAATCAAATCTGGGCTTCAAAAATATCGCGCGACAGTATATTCTCGTAGTGGTATCAACCAGATGTGGATTTTAAAGAAGTCGAAGGAACTTTTAGAACATCTGAAATCCACTCATATTAGTAGAGTCCATTCGATCAAAGCCTTTGATTTTTCGACACTTTACACTACAATCCCACAGTCTAAATTGAAAGAAATACTCACAAAAATTATAAGTAATGCGTTTACAAGCAAGAACGGCAATCGCAAATACAAATTCATTGTGGTTAACTATGACAAAACCTACTTAGTAAAAGAAAAGTCCGATTCTGAAAATAAGTACACTGAAACATATATTATTCAGATGTTAAACATTCTGATCGACAACATTTTTGTGGTGTTTGGAGGAAAGGTCTTCCAAAAAATTGTCGGAATTCCAATGGTGACCAATTGTGCCCCACTCCTTGCCGACATTTTCCTTTACTTTACTCGTACGAAGCTGAATTCATTCAATATTTGGTCTCTGAAGGGAAAAGATACTTAGCTTCTGACATCAGTTTCACTCACAGATACATAGACGATGTGATGTCCATCAATAATCTAAAATTCGCGGATTACCTCAGCTCCTTCGGAGCTTGACGTCAAATAAACTACAGAGACAAACAATTCAGCATCCTATTTGGACATAATGTTGTCCTGCGACACTGATGGTAACATGAACACCTCACTCTATGACAAACGTGACGACTTCTATTTCAGCATTACAAACTTTCCTTTTCTGAGTAGCACTATCCCTTCATCGCCTGCTTATGGCGTGTTCATATCTCAGTTGATACGCTATGCCAGAGCAAGTACCAAATATACGGATTTTGTTCTGAGAGCTAGGAGTCTTTCAGATAAGCTTCTCCGTCAGGTATGTTTGTGACCGACTAACATTGTCACTGAGGAAGTTCCACGGTCGATATGGGGAACTCGTCATACACTATGATGTCCCACTCTCCAGAATGGTGGATGCTATTCTGTCTTATACCATTTGAACCATCCAACCAACGATTGTACTCTATGTCTTCCGAAATGGAAGTAACCGGATGTGACAGTTCTACCGAATTGAAGCGGCGGGTGTTTGCATGCAAACAGGAGATGCTTTCTCTTCCTGGGCACCTGGTCTCACTCCCATATCGAGAGTTCGCTTCTTTTCATGTGGTGGAGGTTTTTGTTTGTTTGCTTTGGTTTCTGTTTTATCCTGATTTTGTATGCTTTCGGTTTCTGATTTCAAGAATTATCGATTTTGTGCTGTATACAGGGATATGGTCATTATCCATATTTGTCATTTCATAGGCGCAATACAACTTCTAAATTATAGTCAAAATATATTTTGGAATTTCCGTTACAGAAGATTCGCTATGTTGCCTTATACAGCGACAACATTTGTTTGTTTATTTGTATTCATTTCAACCAATTTGATTTTTTTTTGTGTATTTTTGTTTTGTTTTGTTTTTTTATTTTGGACGCCAGATTCGAGTTGTGCTACCTGTAATGAACAATCTCGTTTTTAACACTGTAAACGTGGATAGTATTCCATCATACTGTGTAAGCTGAAATTAGAGGTGGAAATCTAACCTGTTTACAGATCAATCATAATTTACAGATTAATCATATCAATGTCAATCAGCTTATTGTCATATCTTGACGATCGTTCAATGTATTACCAATTGTATTAATCAGTAATTCCACTAATGTCGATATTTCATGTGTTCATTTTGACTCCTAGTTCTACAAATCAATTGATATGTAAAGATACTGCCATTTATAATGATTTCACATCATAAAAATGGGCGAACATCAGAAAAAGGTCAAAACTGACTGAAACATTCGCTTTCACTCAATATGTGTTCAATAACTAGCTTAGGGAAATACCAAAAACCCATATCAATTTATTATAGAGAGATTCCGATCATTGATTCGGGATTCCTGTCCAATGTTATGGCATATTATACACAATGATTTATAATACAGATATTTCAACGGTTATCAGAAATCCTCACGCGAAATTAATGAGTTCCATAAAATATTGTTCTTTCGGCCTTTCTGTCATATGATAGTATAATGTTTAAAGCAGCTTTATTATATAGGAATAAAATTGATAATTCGCGATGACTTAATTGTGGAAAACAAAGTTAGGAAAGGTGTATTTGACATTCAAACTGCAAAACATGATTGTTGGAGTCGGAAGTTCGATGACTATAATACGTGGCTGTTGGAGATACACAGGAAAGGATTTTCGGATTAATACTTTTGAAAAAAAATGTTTCCACAACTCTAGTGTGTTCTTGTAACAATGATGACAATAGATTCTAAAATTCTACGTACATGAGCTCACATCGACATCAATATTATGTATTCCTTTGATAAGACTGAGGAATCCTTGATATTATAATACTTTAGAATTAAATTATACTACAAAAATGGTATTTACACGTAATTATTTGTAGTAATATTTGAATTCTACGGTTTATCTTTACTTTATAAAAGATTTGAAATATAAGGTTTAACATATCCATTGAGTTAAGTATTTCTCTTACTCTTGTTTTTTCTTTGGATAAAGGATTCATGTATCGTACATGTACCACCGTAAGATTTCAGTCTGCAAAATGTGATTCAGACTCAAAATAACATTTCACGGAATTTGAACTTTGAAATTATGAAAATTACACATATACTGATGATTTACCTCGAACTAATTTGTCAGAAATATCGTCGTTTAAAAGATGAACTGTTCTATAGAGGTGCAAACACGATACATATATGTCGTTGGAAAGGTTACAGACGCTTATCTTTCCTCTGAAATGTCACTGCAGTGGCTTACTTTGCCACCACACAAATATTTTGGACGATACAATGAAAATATATGACCATATTAGATATCTTTGTCCCTTAAGTTAAAATGTATTTAGGTTGAATCAAGCTAAAAACATCGAATTTGATAAATTCACCAGTTTTGACCTTTTCCGCACAGAAAATATGGCGGATGCTGCTAGCGAACAGAAGAAGCTTACTCCCCCGGACACATGACGTCATCTCTACCGGGATTCATTTTTGCTCTTATCCAGAATGTTATGTTTGTTTTGGTAATTTCCATGGGTTTGAATGATTTGGATTTTAAATTCTGGATCTCTCTCAATCGCTAACTATAGACATGCTCTGAAACAAAATGGAAATATACTTGTACGAGATAAACACAAATATAGGATACTGTTTACCAAGGAAAATGGCGGTATGTGTTCAATCTTTACCAAAATATTTTTGTTGCAACCTTCGGTCTTTGAACTTATAAAGAGTGATAGGGCTTTCATTTATATGTATGACAAACTATCTTTCCATCTTGTGTTCAGATGTGTAATTTTACAAGACCCACCGACTTCCATCGGTGAAATCAATATAGGCGTTTTAGACTTGTCTTCTGAGTTATTTTAAATTCATAAAATGTGTATTCGATCAATGATAGGACTTTCATATTTCACATATATATCTGGGAACAAACCTTTTCATTAATTAACTTTACTCCTGTGAATACATAATTATTTCACAAACATATTTTGCTTTTTCTTATTATTCCTCCGTGGGCAAAGCAAATTTCAAGAAACCAGAAATGAAAATTAGAAAACGATCGATTGCATGATTTTCAAATTTTAAGGTGATTTTTGTAATTAGCAGGATGAGAAAAGGAAATAAACCTTTAAAGATAATGAAGTCATCTCTCACTTCAAGTTTTCTTTATGACCTGTCATTAACGTGTTCTTGCTTGATCTTAATTGTGATTATTTAAAACAAGCATCATTTGTTGAAAATGGTAGGAAGCTTAAAGTACATCTTGTCTAGTTAATATAACAAAAATCAATTCAGATCTATAATTGAAATTGAAAAAAAATTGATGCCATGATGTTTTGACTTCCGCAATACAATTAAAATTTGCAAATATGTTTTAGTGTGATACGTTAGCTGGTAGCCCCGCATACCACCCAGCACGCTTCTGGTGAAGAGCAGCGATCGAAACAAGAGCACAACAGGAGCGGATTGTTCTGATACAACTTGTCTTTATTCAATCATCGATACACAAGGTATATAGAAAACAGCGGATGCTACATCTCCCTTAATCTGTGAATGCATGATGTGTTTTGTTGAACATCAGATACGATGAAGATGTGATAAAATAATTATCAATTATGCTCATCCCTACAATAAGTACGGTAGTTCATCGTCTTCTATTAGTTTCAGGAATGTTCACACGTTTTTCAGTACCATTGAGCAATACTGTGAATTTATGCTTCTTTCCTGGAATTATTTTGTTGTCAAAATAAATGGAAACTAAGTTAAAATTCGGAGAAAATATGGTTCAAAATATAGAATTCAATGAAAATTGTACAATGTCATATTGCTTTGGACACCAGAAGCATACTCAGACCGGGAGAGAAAGTGTTGAATAGTACAATACCCACGCTTTTCTTTTATCTATTTATTTCAAATTTTAAAGTGTCATTTATACCTGAAAACGATATAAATAAACCAGATAAAATTTTAATGTCCTCCATCAAATTAGATGAATAGAAAGATACATGTATTCCACGCAGATAATTAATCCTAGATCAAACGACTGCTCTATGAGGATTATAGGAAAAGCTTCCTACTTGCAAACCAATTTTCATTACAGATTTTTTGTAAATGTTTCAGTGCTCCACGTAGCCTCTGGATATATTCATTATTTCATGTCGATCTTGTCTTTAACATTAAATGTGATATTCCTCTCACGGTTTCTCCTAGATTTTAATACTTTGGTTAACTGAAAAGAATAAAAGAAAAGGTGAAGAAATATTGTGAATTCGATAGAGACGTAATTCAATATTTTTTCTAGTATTGTTTCCTGTATTATATGTACATCATGAAACCTTCTTGTTTGCTTTATGAAGATTTGTCTGATAGAGTATTCATAAAGTCAATCGTACGCCTTCATTTCTTTCTTATTTATTGTCAATAAGTAGTTTATATCATAATCAATGTTATAAAATTCTCCAAATTGTATTTTGAATGGATACCCTACACATGATAATTTTCGCCTCCAGTTTATTTTCGCCTTCTTTGTTAAATAGCTAAAGGGCGAATTTTAAAAGAATTATGTATTTAAAGGTTTATTGAAAATGTAGACAAATTAAAACTGGACGATTAAGTCTATTCATGATTTACAAAGGGCGCAAATAAGATTAGGTAAATTCAGATAAAAAAAAGATTCATCAATTATTATTAATGCAGGAAATGATATAAATATTGCTTAAAATTAATAGAGGATTGTAAGAGATTTTCTTTTACATATTGTACTCATGACAATAGTTATGTGAATTTTCCAGTCTGCAAACGTTGTGAGATGCTTCCTTTCCAGAGTCTCGAAGGGGACTTTTAACTTTTAAAGTTTCATAAAGTTTATAGTATGAATTAAGGGATGACTAATTTTTGTTGTTGTTGTTGTTGTTGTTGTTGTTGAATGGAGGTATACCTTAAAAAAAACCGGAAAATTTTATCATTGCGCGTAGTGCATGATACAGAAGTGTCTTTGGCAAACATATTTGACAATTCAATTGTCAACTGTCAACTGTATCCAACATATGTTTGCCAGTGTTTTTGTATCTTATTTTCGTGATATACCTCTAGCCGACGAAAGACAAATTAGAGTCATTCTTTATTATTTTGATTTCCTACCAACGACCTTCAAATTTTATTTAAAACCAGTAGGAACCGGTAACATGAAAATGAAATGATATAAAAACATCACCTCAGATTTTTTCAAAATAAATCCCAAACTTTGCACTGGACTAATTTTTATTCCATCGAAACAGGGAGAGTTGACAAACACAAAGCATTCAAATTTTTAATCTCCATATTATTCAAATGAAAATTCGAGTAAAGTTTCAAAGAAAACCTACGCCAAAATATCTCTATAGATATAAGGAATAATTGTCTTATTTTTTTAAGTTTATAACTTTCCACTCAAGTTCGACTTCACGTTTCATGAGATTTGCGCCTGTCGAATCAGAGTGTAAAATAGCAAAGAATGAATTATAAGACTCTGATTCCTTGATTTTGACTTTGAAAATACTTGAGCGTTCACGGAAGACTTGAATGGAATTTCATTTCCAAAACATATTGCAGCGTTATTCTGTTTTATATAGAAAACACAATACGGATTAAACTCATCATAGATGTTTCCATACCAGAATACTGCTATGGTGACAGAACAAAATTCAAAAACTTTCATTTTCTTTCTCAAATACTCTTGTCAACCGGAGATGCTTACTCTTCCCGGGTGCTTTGTTTAACTCCAAGTTAGGTAGTACTCTTCTGTTGAAACGGTTGACTTTATCATTTTCCCCATTTTTATGTGATTTTGCATGTTCTTTGATTCATGATTTCGAGAACATTACTGATTTATACATAACATGTAATTTGTTTCATTACTTTTTAAGAATTATCGTATCACAAAGGAAGAACTGTTTCTTGGTCAGGCAAAGTGTGACGAGGAGATATTGTAAATGACCACTTACAATCTATTAAAGATGTCATTCCATTTTTGATATAAAAGAAAGTTAAATTCTTGCTCGAATCAGGCATTTTAAAGGACTTTTCATTTATTACGATTGTTCTTAGACCTTCCACAACTGCTTTTGGTGTTTAGGGAACCATCGATATTAACCTTGTATGACCGTTTGATCATTGTTTCCCTAAGTTAATTAACTTGTCATGATCAGTCAAACATAATGATCATGTGGTTACAGAAATTGAAAAAAACGGGGTATCAATAATCAATCTCCGAAGTTACTTTTCTGTAGATTTCTTGTGTACGCTTAGATATAGAGATAGTATCAAAAGAAGCAGTCAATCATAGCTATCTCTCTACTCCATAGGAGTGTAGGGAACTCCGGCGGAGGACGGATTGAGTATATTGACGTCGGATATTGGCAGTCCATCTGACTGGAGTATCTGAGGAAGGAAAGTCAAGAACCTAACACGGATATCAAAATGTGACAAATTACCAAAATATAATCCTCGCTGATAGGTGAATCATTTGGATACGGACAATTCAAAACTAAATCCCAGATGTCCAGTCTGAGGGGGTTTATCGTTTTCTTGTTGCTCTTTGGTCAAGGTAAGCAGTTAGAATCTTATTTGTTTTTTAATATTTTTTTTAGATTTATTTATCCTTTTTTACCTTCATTGTCTTTTTTGTTAGATTAAAATATTTTTTTGCCACTCTTTGAGGGAAAACTTGTTTTTTCACCTGTTGAAATTTGGATTATCAAATAGGAGAAACGAATACAATCTGTACAATTGAAAATAGAACAAACAAATGTTACTTTGTTTTGTTTTGTTCATGAGAAACTATGTATTTCCCTGGACCATGAAAAAGAGGTTAACTATACAATAATTATTAGTTTACAATGTGATATAAATCACAGTAACTTATTGTACATTTTGCACAAAAAGGTCCACTTTTATCGCATATACAGAGTAACGATACAAATGCAAAATTACATTTTTTTAAACATTTTTTTCTTGAAAAAAAACTATAATTTTCAAAATCAGTATTAACGAGCACATATGACAATAATTGTAAAAATAAACTCTCATTCAAAATGAGTTTGCTTAGAACTTTTCATGCCAGATCTATATCTGAGAATAGGCGATGATAGGTAAAACTTCAATATTAAAAGACGTTTAGATATGTATCCTTCATTACGTTATAAGAGCTACTCTATAATGAGTAATGTATTGAATGTGAAGATGGCACTGATGAAGTTGTAAGTGGATTTTTATCGGGAATGCTGATAAAAACAGCTAAGTAAAATAAACAGCTATCGAAGCCTGTTCAAAAACAACACCTTGATTAACATCTTACGTTGTACCAAACATAACAATTTACGATGGGAGAAACAAAGTACCCCCTTCAAATCCTTAGGAGCAATACTTAGTATATACAGTATTTCCCTGATTATAATGATGTTCATGAATTACATTTAAAACAAAAACTTGGGGGTTTTAAGTCCTTTCAATAGTCCTTTCTTTTACTTTTTTGTGCATGAGAAAAAGACAATATAAGACAACTACAAAAAAAGACTCATTACAATTTCGAAGTCATAAAATAAAATTTGTTGAGGCAACCATGATTTTAGAACCCTTTTACTCAAAGAGGAAAACAAAATTTTAATTTGGAAATGTTCTACTGAAAATATGCTCCGAGATCAAAAATCATCTCTATGATCCATTCATTTGATAGCTATCATAGAATGTTAACAGAATGTCTGCGAAGTTTGCGAGTATTTACGAAAAATAGATTTTACACTTAAAATTCTCTCGTTTATTTGAATTGAATTCTGTCAATCAAAGTGCATTAATGTAGAGGAAATCAAGTGAAAAATCTTCCAAAATTTGTAAAATCGTTTATTATCACTCACTTCAATTTTTGTTACTGAAATTGAAAATGATTTGATTCCATCGGGGTTTTTTTTAGGAAAAATGAAGATCTATTAGTGATATTCGAAGAAACAGCACAAAGTGCATCTCTATTTTAACATTTAAATTGAACAAAATTCTAGTTGTGTGATAATTTGCATACAAGACCCATTAGATTTTGTTTTTATTACTCTTTTAAGGTTGGAATTACGCATTCGAAAATTTCTGTAAGCAAAATTTCTTGGAATTTCTAAATCGTGGGTCCTGTAGCATCAAATCCCACCTATCCTGCTACGTCTGTCGGTACGTTTGCATATACTTTTTGGCCATATCACATTGTTCATATTCAGGACAACTGACGAGGGTTAAGTACCCGGAACGTGCATATCTGGTCCATGCTGCAAATTTAAATGATGCTATTTGAATTTGAAGACGTGTAACATTTGTACCACTTGTTGAGTGTCACTGCTGGTGGACGATGAGTTCCCGAGGGCACATGTAGCCAAGTTTGATCAACTTCGGTTGATCGTTGCTTCAACGCATTCGAAAATTTCTCTTATCAAAATTTCTTGGAATTTTTGAAACATGGGTCCTGTAGCATCATTTCCCACCTAATCTGTTATGTCTTTCGGTAAATTTGGGACATAATTACTTTCAAACTTTTTGGCCATATAACATTATTTAGATTCAGGATCAATGACGAGGGTTAAGTATCCAAAACGTGCATATCTGGTCTGTTCTTAAATGATGCTATTTGAATTTGAAGACGTTTAACATTTCAAAAGGGAAAAAGCTTTTCTTTCGAACTTTCGAACACAATTTCTCTTAAATTTGTTTTGTGGTCAGTAGATAGTCTGAACACATACATTGTCTTGTACAAGGGACACCACATCTTGAACAAGTGTGTATATGACAGATCCTCCCAACACGTACACGGTATCTCTGGATTCTGAATGAACCGTCCCAATAAAACATATTAAATTGCAGGATATAGGAGGACTTAATGGTTTTCCTCAGGCAGACTGATAAGTTCAATTTTCTCTGTTCATAAAACACTCTCTTTGGTCTTGATTTATACGTAAAATGTCAAACACGATTCCTTGCCCGATGGACATCGTAAAATTGGAAGTGTAGAGTGACGCTGAAAGATATATTTAAGGCGACAAACATCAATCAAAAACATTTTAGACGACACAACGACTAAATGTGAACGAATGGATCTAGTTTTATTTCTTTTGCATGAGAGTGGAGAATTATTTCTATTAAAACTGTCCCTTCTATGTACACAGAAATAGCTCTTCCATTCAAGATATTTTTATATCCATTTATGCATACTTAAATTAAGCTATTGGACAGTGGTTATGGAGTCGCAACGTACAAAAAAAAGAGATCACAAATCTTTGGACAGAACTAGTAACATCCTATCCTAAATCCTGCTACGTCTTCTGGTACATTTTTGGGCATTTCATACTCTTTGGCCATATTGCATTGTTTAGATTGAGGATCACTGACTAGGGTTATGTACCAGGAACATGCATGTCTGGTCCATGCTGCAAATTTATCTATTCTTAAATGATGCTATTGAATTTGAAGACGTTTAACATTGGTGTAGATCTTATGTGAACCATGCCCAAAATAAGTAACAAAAGTAAAGAGGTTATGGTAGTAAATATCTAAGGTCCTTCTTGTGATAGTCTATGTGAATGAAAAGCTGAATTTGAGTAAAAATATCTTTTTTAGAAATACAGAAGCATGTATAATTTGTGCACTAATGCGCTAAGCCAGGAATAAATTTCAATTTGTAATATAAATTATTTGAAGCTTTCCTTATTGACTGAACAATTTTGCAACAGATTGATTGGTCGTTTCATCGGATCCTCCTCCTTCCTTTTCGATCTGGTTAGAAAAATGATCGAAAAAATGCATCCTGTTTAATGATATCGACGTTCGTGCTCAAAGAATTTAAATGTATGAGGGGGCGAAGCACCTTTCAGGAAACATTCCCATTTTTAGGTTCCTTCTCTCGCTCATCACATATGGTATATTTAGATGGAAATGGGATGGGAATTATCTCCAGCATGACCACCCTGCATTCACCCAGCGAAACAAACCCAAAAGAAAGTGACACAAATGACATCATACAAACTCCAAATCGCAAAAAGACACAACAATATTCACTAGAACATCGTACAAAACAATCGTAACAAACTTACAGAAGGTTGCAATCATCAAATCATTAGCTTTTTCTGATAAAGATACATTGATAATCATCCAATACTTTTCCCTACAAAGACAGAGGTTCTCAGTATGAAATGAAAAATATTACTAAAAATAATTGAATATCGGACAAACCTTTTCCATTCCCTTAAAGATGTCCCAAATCATCATAGGATACAAAACCCCCCAAAAAATGAAAACAATAGACCAATAGACCATGGAGAATAAAAACAGGACAAAAATAGACAATGAAGTAAGCAAATGAAACATTTTATAAATTTTAACTAAAACTAACTCCCACGAAGTAAGTTGGGCCGGTTGTCGTATCAAAGTACTGCCTGCATACAGGGCTTGACATTTCAGCCCGTATATTATGTTCAAATCAGGTAGGTTCCAAGAAAGAAATATGTCGGGTACTAAGAAAGTGATTCAGTGGTCTTAATGTTTTTCAAAAGTACATCATTCAAGTTCTAAATAATGATATGTCGTACTATGTATGCTTCGCGATTAGACCAAAGCAATTCAGCATAGACATTTTAGTCGATCACAAACATTAAAAGCATAAGAGACGTCTTGCCCTCAGAACGAAGACCATGTTACTTGAACTTGCTTTGATATAGCGTACATGTTATAACTGAGACCTGGATACAAAGTAGGTAGGCGATTATAGAATGTTGTTACTCAGAAAGAGGAAGAGTGTGATGAGGGAATGATATCGTCATGCTTGGCGTTAAGTTGAGTCTTCAGGCAACCAATACTACCATGAGATATCCTGATATTCACGCTAGAAGCTGAGCTAGTATCCAAGTTCTTCAATTGAAAATGACCCTCCCTTTCGTTTTCAGAATATCCTTCATTATATCAAAGGGCATTAGATCCTTATCAATACATGGCAAACATTTAAAGTAACATCTACTCAGTGTCCTTGACATCTGTTTGTTTTTTGTTTTTTGTCTATAAAGTATAATTATTAAACTAATGAAACATTATTTGTTGAAATGCACAAATGGTGCACTGAAATTCTTTCAACAGAAGACATATATTTCAACCACTTGGCTGGTATCACTGCTGGTGGATTGCTAGTCCTCGAGGATATCGTGCGCCTAGTTTTAAAGTGCATCGTCATTCGAAATATATTTTGTATTCTCCATCACAAAATCTGGTGAATTACTCTAACACAAAGGGGTATTTCCCCGCGAGTGCAAAGCCCTGTCTTCAACTGGATACCCGGACTAATTTTTAATTTTGTTGAGTATCTCGATCTTCATATAATTATAACTTTCGGCCAAAAGCATCACTGATACATTACTTGTTGTGATGCGTATTTGTTGTGCTGAAATTTTTTCAATAGATGATATACATGTATTTCAATAATGATAATTTAAGAGTCAAATACGCTATAGTTAGTCTGGACTTGATTTTCCATGTTCTGGTAGTTTTAAGTATTTTCCGGGTTTTTTTTCAATAATAGAAATGGTTCCATTCATCATTTTAACTTTTTTAAAAAATGTTTCGTCGGCAGTTTTTCCTACTGAGCTCTTAAATTTTATCCCTTTACGAAATTGTCTCAGCATAAAGTTGTTGTTTTACTGAGATATGAGAATACCGAAGCCTGGCGATTATTGGTTATGGCCATCCATATAAATGTGAATAAGATTATACTAGTACCTAAATTAAGTTAATTATTTCGCCATTTGTGATTTAGTCTTTGAATTTCAGAAATGACATTTGCTGATGATTCAATAAAAAGGTTATCTAGTCCAATATTATATCCTTTAACATGACATGTGTAATGACCAGATATTCCTGTAATCATTAAGTATCCTCCCAGGTTAGTGGTGCTTACCACTGCCGATTTCACTGAAATATATTGAAATATATATTGTTCATGTTGTGATCCCACTCACTTTGAAAGATCAAAGGGTGCCGCTTATATTACCGATCGCTATAGAGTTCAGGTCATATACAAGATAAAAACTTCAAGATATGAAAGTTAGTCTTTATTATCTTCAATCATAACATTCTTTCTTGAATAACGTAAAATATTTGTGAATCATATTTCCCATAACTGATGTCTCAACAGATTCTGTATCCAAAAAAAGTGATATTAGACATATACTATGTATCTAAGAAATTCTGCATCCTTGCAACAAGTATACAAAATATATTGAAACAAATATACATATACATTGTACCAATAGATATTCAAGATAGCCGGGCACAAATATCTTTTAGTATTTGTATTGAAATTCTGAAAAAAAAATTACCCAATCTAATCATAAATTTCACAAAAGAATGAACAAAAATCCCCCATAAGCATGACAAGGAAGTTTATTTAAAATAAAATTAACAAGGAACACTCAGATTCCAGAATAGTAATCTTTGTACAGTATTTTCTATAATGAGTTCATAGGAGGACTGTCTGTAGTAATGAAGTACACTATCTCCAATGGGTCACTTCCGATTAATGGCGACGACACAAAATTATACTCCATGAAATTTAACTTCCCGGCAACATGATATAATAGCATTATTATCTGGCATGTCTGCAATCAATCGACAGAAGTTGACGATACAGCAAATCTACTTGCTCACGTAGGCAGATATTGCTTTAATAGGGATACGTATTTCAGACAAGTTGTCTAGTAAACTGAATAACATAATCTGCATATTTATTTGAACATATCATTTATAAGTTTATATTTTCAGGAAGATTAAAAAAGTTCAGTTTGCAAATTCTATGTAACTTCAATGTAACAACTTTCATGGTGAATAGTTCGACATACTTCTTTCTTTCTATTTTTATGCTTTAAAGTTATATTTTCTTTGTTCATCTAAATAGTATTTTCCTGCCTATATGATCATTCATCATTAAAATTATTGCTGAAGTTGATTTTTCTACTATCATTATAGGTCATATACAAAAATGCACTAACCACTGGAGGTTTTAGATGAATCCATTTTTCATCTTATGCCTACATATGTCTCCATTTTCAATGATTATAGTTTGCGTTGAAGATGGGGAAAATACCGTGACTTCAAGATGGTTTCCACAGTAAATAAGGCAAATGGTTATACTATACAATGTTTAAGTTACACTATAGTGAAGACAAAGGAGCTCTCATATTTATTTTGATGCAAAATTTATAATATTTTCAAATAAATCCAATGCTATTTTGTAGGACTTACAAAAAAGTTTTTCTCTACTTTACAAATCCTTTACATAAAAGATATCCAATAATATATTGATATTAATGTTTGAAACATAATGTCTATCGTTGAATTCAGAAATATATATACCGTATGATTTCAGTTAAATGCATCGCCACCTTATTTAAGTAAAAATGCAAATGCACATTTCAAGTTAGATCCATTGTTTCGTGTTCAGCAAAATATACTTTCTCTGTCTAGTGACATCTTTAAACTGAAAGCCTCAGGAATCATTATTTGCTTATGTGTGCACGAAAGAATTTTTTATATCTTCTTTCTTTTATTGTAAAAGCAATACATCAAAATCTGCAATCTCGGGATATCAAGGAACTTTTCACTTTTTTATCAAACAATCGCCTACGTCAATTTCAAACGGGAACTTTGATACAGCAAACCCATTGATAACGTCAGATCAACGACCTGTGCCTCAATTAAGTGTAACATTATGACAGTCTGAATGGAATGTGTCAATGGTGTGACTTGCTTGCCGACGAACTATTGCATGAGCAAGAACTATTACTGTCAACACATCAAAGCTCCAGGAGTGCCACTGTTAATTGTCTAAAAGATTTGGGGGACTAAAGATTATCGCTAATGTAAAACAAATGTCGAACAATCGGTTAAAGGTTCTATTTTATTTTAAAATCTAGATTTATTCGTATCTGCTAGATGTATCTTCGGATCGTTTTCGTTTGGAAGGAGATTTTGTCGATACCTGGATTGATTTTGCAAAAGATGAATGGAAATACACGGAGTTGACACAAATTTCTCTAAAGAATTACGATACGGGTCAGACAATTTCCGTTCACCGATCCTTTGCTTAAAGCCTCTTACGTCGTAATTAGCCTTTTTCCTGTATGCTTAGACAGAGGAACAACCAAACTTTAACTAATAATTAGTTAATAACACCCTCGGGCTTGTATTTTTCCTCGTTAAAATCTCTTTGCGCTTTTTGGGATTGTGTTTGGAATTCAGACAAAAATGTTCTTCAATATTCTTTCTTTTTTTTCAATATTCTTGGAATGTGTTTCAGCTTATAGGTCTGCCGTTTTCAGTCTCGATTTTACATGTGCATAATATTTTTATCTTTATATTTAAGTACAAATGACCTTGAAATAAACTCCACGAAACCTTAAGATTCCATGCTTTCCAAAAATGAGTTTATGTATAAATCAAGGATTTCAAAAATACATGTAAAAACATTATTGAGTAGAAGTCAAACACAAATCTTAAATCATTTTTTTTTAAATATCACCATCAATGGGTATACAAAAAGAGAGAGTATGTGAAACCAAACAACACAAACACGCCATTCTGCAAACAAGAAAATGTGAATCCCTAATGGAGATGAGTCATAAGCCTTACATGAATAAGCATATCCTGTTTGCTAGAAACAGCAGTTCGACATATGCGAAGAGATTAATGTGAAAGAAGGGAGGGATTGGGAGATCGCGAGAGTGAAAAAGAATAGACAATTCGAAATATTCTAAACGTAATTAAGTTTCTGTATAATCAGTAATTTATTGTAAAGAATTCATTTACGTAATATAAAAACGAACTGTACTTTTTTACCCTTCGGGGGAAAAACAATCAGCCTTTAACTTCAACTTATATTGAGATGTTAAACGTCTTCAAATTCAATAGCATCATTTAAGAACAGATCAATTTGCAGCATGGACCAGATATGCACGTTGCGGGTATTTAACCCTCGTCAATGATCCCCAAACTAAGCAATGTAATATGGCCAAAGAGGATTGTTCACATTCAATACGAAACACTAGATTTTCAAATGGCTGTCTCGAGATTTAAATGGTCTCCCTCTTTTTATGTGTTGCACCATTTCATGTTCCCTTTCTTGATTTGTGTGTTTGATGGTCCTATAAGTGTATGGGATCTCTTTTTATTCATTATATACAGCCATTTTTGCCTCACATGGAATTCTTGTGAAATTTACGTGAACTTTACATAGAAGTTCACATGAAATTTATGTGAAACGAGCACGAACATGAGGATTTTCCACAGGAAATTCATATGAAGTTTCTGACATGAATTCCATGTAAACTCGGTATCGAATAAAGGTCAAATTGAAAATCCATGTGCAATAAACTTTATGTGAAATTCATGTGAAATATTTTTCACATAAATCTTATGTGAATTTTTTATAAATGACATGAACTTATACTGAAATGATTCTCATTTCATATGAATTTCATGTGAGGCACAATTGGCTGTGTATATCTCATTGACATGATGATTTTGTTGTTCTGCTTGATGACACATATTTTTGTTGCAATTCTAAGCGTGTTCCGTTGTGACCCCTACAGCGTGGTCGTGTTTAAGACCATTTTCCTTATTCCTGTGTACATAAGATCCCTTGTATAATGACGAAACAGAGAATGATAATTGTTTTATTTTTCACTCATAAATGAGTAAGGGACTAGGGATACGTTTTAAGTTTGATGCAGATCATTGAGCAATCACACCGCATTTTCTTTACTTTTCTTACGCTAACATTAAATCAACTCAAATTTCTATTTTAATGCGGAACAAGAAATAATCGCTTTGATGGAGTACTTATAAGAGTTTATTAAGGGACACTAAATCAGTCTCTGTCATTCCAATAAATGACATCGATCTCACACGTCATTACATTCTGTATTAAGGAACTGAAACTTTTTTAAATATCTGCAGAACATTCCCGCTTCATAATGAATCTTAAAAGGAATTTGATCAAGGTTTCCCAGAGTGTAAACTGCCATACAATGACATAACTAACCGCTACGTCGATCAAGGGAAGAAGTCAATATTATGATGGTAAAGTATATATGTATCAGGATCTTCTTTAACTCATGTAATATTTTCAGTGACTTCAAAAGGACAGTATTTTGGAATAAAGTGTTTCATGGGCAAATATCTTTCGAGCCGTCATGAAGCATTTCCTATATGTCGGCCTCGTGTATCACTGATGAGACATAACGGGAGATTGTTCATGTGATAGCGTTGTCCTTTGTGTTTCTATCGTGTTGTATTGATGTCTCCGTCTGTTTGGTCGCTTTTTTTTTCTCGTGAGAAAATGTTCCGCTGTTTTTGTTGATGGGGATCTCCTCCTTATTTTTAGTTTGTTTCATGTATTTTTCAAGGATTTTTAGCGAAGCGAAGCGAGCAAGCGGGTTCGAAGGGCAAGCTTTAATTGTAAGACATACATACGAAATAAGTGGAAAAATTATCGAAGATTAGGAAGAAAAGATGCATACTGAGGCTTTCAAAATAACAAAGTAAAGAAAATGAAACATCACGGACAACTTATGTTAACGATTTGTATTAATGAAAATAATACAGACAACAAAATGTGCTTTGCAAAAGATGGACACAATCGGAAATGTAAATTCATAATTGTACTTTAACGAAACAACATGCAAGTCATGAAAATTCAGTACCGAAGTATTAAATCAAGTCCTCACAGAAAATCATTCCATTCTGATTATATGGAACTCAGCATCGCATCTCTTCCATTAGCTTTGTAGATACTAAATACGATTTATATCTTAACAACATCAATTACACCATCCTACGCCTACCAACTGGTGTTTTCCATGTTAATTTCATACTCCTTTTCTCCCAATCACAGTAATTAATTTTTACTCATTAATGACACGAAAGTGGTGAGAGGGATGCATATTGATAATTTTCACTTTGCAATCTGAACGGTCCGGACTTGACTTATGCGCTGTAATAAGACTTTTGATACGTGTAATTAAGTTTCCGCTGCAAAAATAAATTCTCCGCGATAAAGAGTAACTTTACAGCAACCCCGACAACCAAAACTAAATCATATCTTACAACATATAGGGCGTATAAAAGTTCAATGCAACGATGTTAGCAAATACAATTTGGCATGTCAGACTGACGCTGCAAAATGGAGTCATCACACGTCAGAGTAGAAAGCGAGATTCTCAAATGTGTTTTAATTAATACATCGCATATCATAAGTCGGGTATAATTGGATACTGCTATCCAGAAATAGAAATGTAGTCATGCGGCAATTTCGATTACTGTTTTTGTCTTGAAAGTAGTATATTAAAACAAATGTAAAATGAATTTTATGTAATTGATTTGTAAAGTATCAATGAATAGGATGAATGTTAAACGTCTTCAAATTCATTAGCATCATTTTAGAGCAGATAAATTTACAGCATGGACAAGACATGCACGTTTCGGGTAATAAACCCTCGTCAGTGATCCTCAATCTAAACAATGTAATATTGTCCTATGACACATTGTAATTAAAATTTTGAATATGCAGTAATGACGACTTTAAGTCATTACTTCTTATTTTTTAAAAAAAATAATTTTAAAGTGTCATAGGACAATATGACAAAATCTGTGAAAATTATGTCCCAAGTATATCGACAGACGTAGTAAAATGACTGAGATATGATGCTACAGGACCCAGGTTTTAGAAATTTGAGAAAATTTTGTAAACAGAAATTTTCAAATGCGTTTGAAGAAACGACCAACCGAAATTGATCGAACTTGGCTACATGTGCCCTCGGGGACTCTTGGTCAACCAGCAGTGACACTCACCAAGTGGTGCAAATGTTAAACGTCTTCAAATTCATTGGCATCATTTTAGAGCAGATAAATTTACAGCATGGACCAGTCATGTACGTTTCGGGTAATAAACCCTTTGATTTTTGAAAATCAAACACAAAAATCCAAAATAAACAAATTTAGATAGGCATAAATATTGTTGAAAGATATGGTATAAAACAAAGATACAAGACCAGGGAAGAAAGGGAACTAAGTTAGACATATTCATGTGTATTTCTACGCTAAATTGTAATTTGCAAATACGTTTATCACAAATCTATTTAGAATTTGTTTCTAAAAAGTAGTTAAGTAATATTTTTTTTTAATTTTGAATAATGGCCAGCTTCGAAGGGAGCACAACATTCATTAACCTGTCCGTCTGTCCAATCGACTATGTACTATTCAAATGTCGAGGGGTCCCAACTCTATAACTTCTTCAGGAAAATTCCAAACCAATTTCCATGCACCAGACACGTGTTTCGAATATTAAATTCTCATCAGAGATGCTTCCAGCGGAGCCACCAAAAATAATTTCAGTAGCGCCCTCTTTAATTTTTAAGTGAGTAAAGTAAAGTGTTACATGTTTATTTTACACCGTTACAAGTGAATGCCTGGATTCTTCACTGGAATGTTCATTTTATCAGCTTTGGAATAATGAAAATTTTTTTTACTTGTCCTTGTCCATTCTGGTTATTTTCAAAGTTATTTTTTTAATTGTTTTTCATCCACAGGCATGACAATCACTTCTTTGATGTTTATTGTAAAACATTGGTTTAAGAAGCAACAATTTGGGGGGAGGGGTTCATTTTCTGAAATCGAGCTCTTCTTTTTATTTGGTAGTGTAAAGTTTTTCTTTATTTCTATTCAACGCGTAGATTTTGCCCGTCTCTTTTATGCGACTGAAATTAACATAGGATAAGGGTTTGGAATTCTGTAATGAAGAACAGTTCTTTCGTTTCATTTCGATCTTTTGGTATAAAAGTGAAATAAAGCTGCATGAAACTAAGGAAAAAACTTTCAGACTAAACTCCCTGTATCATTGACGTCATACATCTTGACTGACAAAATTATTATTGCGTCTACGTCTAAATATGTCTAATTCTGGGAGCATGGTTCTGATGAAAATTGATGTAGTCGATGTTAGGTGCCCAAAACGGCATCAAAAATTACATAACTTCTTGTATAGGCTACACCTATTTATGTGACAATTTTCTATAACAATACACTCATAAAGATACCGATATAACGGGGAGAAACCAAACAACTTTTAGTCGATGACAACATCGTTTGAAAATGAGATTTTTTTTCCAAGACTGAAAAAAAGGCCAAGAAACAGTAACTGTTACATATTTATTGGAAGCACATTTATGATGTAAACTTGTATTCCTTCAAAGATATGCTATGACTTTCATAAACTGAAACTCATCAAAAGTAAATTACTGAAACAAGGTACTCGTTTATTGTGCCTTCTGTTGAATTAAACATATGAGGCTAATTGGAGTAAATGTAAATACTTGTGACATGTTATTTATAACAAATTCATAATATGGATGGTGTCAAAGAACTGATTAAGTCTGTTGAATTATTGATGGAGATATACACATCTAAAGTGACAGTTTTGGTATGTTTGCAAGAGATGCCTACTCTTGGGATGCACCGTGATTCCTCACCATTCCCCCACTCCTTTTAACTCCCCTCCTTTTTTTTTTTTTTGTAAATCACATTAGTTCCTGTAGATTGTTCAGTTTGTCTTTCTGATTTTTGTTTTTCATCAATTTCGGTTTCATTATTAATCTACGGATTTTCCATATTCTCCAATTTTTAATTTTTATATCTATTTGGATATGGGATGTTTTTAACAAAAGGTATAAAAAATAATTTTGGGTTAAGAATAAATAAAGTGGAAAGTTGTAATATGGATTAAAACAGGAAGCAGTGAGGGTCCCAAAGCATCATCACTCCTTATGCTATCATATAGGTATCTAACAAATGGTCTATCGGAAGTTTCCGAAGTGCAGATATTGGCGATCCACGCTAGTTTAATTAATGTACCTAATTTACTTATAAGGTCCTGAAGAAAATGTTTTTCCTGCTAATGAACAATTTTTTGCCTGTAAGCCTCTTTTCTCTATCGCGGAAAGATAAATTATTCCTAGCGCAAAATACCAGGACCTTGTTAAGCGTAAAAAGTTGTAGATTTGGTGGTTACAACAGCTGGATCCGGCATAACTATTACCAGGCAAAAATCGAAGAACGTACATGAACTTTTCTCTAAGCGTAGAAACAGGTATGCATGTATTTTGCAATCATATCGAATGTCTATTTCACATTTTTGGGAGTAATCAGATTTACTATGTTTTGAATTGTCTCTCAAAAAGATGTAATTGAATGTAGACCTGAAACTAAAACATTACACACTTTTTTCAGATCCCATCATTCTTTGTTATCGTCATTTATTTCATGCAATATTATGAATAAATATGTTTAAACTAACATTAAAGACAAAAGACTACACATAAACCAACGTTACCAATGGACAATCGGTGCCGACTTCGCGGACGACCATATGTCACCAATAACTTCTTTCGTCATGATGTCTAAGAACTTATTATTAATTTCGCATTGAAATTGTGGAAGCTTCTAATGTAACTATATTATTTGTTTTTTATTTAATATTTTCTTATGTCAAAATAAAGCAGATCAAGAGGGGATTAATCAGATACAATTCATTGTCCTTTTTTAAGATAATGGTAGCTCATGTGATTTTTACAAAAGTCGTTTTGGGTACACATTCTTAACCCTTGAATGAACTTGTTTGATTTACGATCATCTTCGTTTCAATGAATATAATGAATGTTCTACTAGGTATCATTAAACTGATCATATCAAAGAAAAAACATAATCACTGCCTTCAAATTTACCTTGAATTGATAATAGCTGATTTATAACAGGTGTAAGGAAGTATTGCTTCTTTCTGAACGCCATGGTTCTTAACTAATTTCTGACTCGTCTAACATTTCATAGAAAATCAATTTTATTGCAATGAAGTCAGTTTGAATTAGATCTTGATCAGTAAAAATAATTTCAAGTCAAATAAAAGTAAGATTATGTATCTGTTTTGGACGATATGTTTGTTCTATAATTCTCATCTTTATTTAGGTTAAAAATCATTCATAGAAATCCCTCCCGTAATAAATTTTCATACGATACAAATATAATGCACCAAACGGAAATCAGAAGGTAGTAAATTATCATTTTCACTGTATGAATTCAAATTCACGCCAAACTTTTCAAACATAGGATGTATCAATTCAAAATATATATCAATAGAAATGAGTAGAATTGAGCATCAATGTCAGAGTGATCTGTTCTGTACCATGTGCAGCAGTCTTTTTATGTTGGCATCCTCAAGTATGTTCACTCTCAAATTAACTATAACGATCCAATAAAACGCAATCAAAAGCCAAACACTGATCAATTTATCAAAACACCTACATACAATGCTGAATTATCTTTCATTTCTCTGATTGAATCTTTATTTTAGCTCATTGAGTTTAATATCTTTCATTATGAATTATTGTATTAGGTTTTTAAGCCTTACATTTAGCAAGAGTTATTCGTGAAAAGGAATGAGAATTTTAAAAAATTATAAAGCTTTATGTGTATTCTTAATGAGATAAACTTATTTTACGTAACAAATCTACGTAAATAAATAACGTAAGTTTTAAAGACATTGTCGAAAAAATATAATTTTTGTGAGTTGTATGCATTGGATAACCGAAACACATTTCCGCTTTTTAATATTTTCCCCTAAAATAAGATCGAGATATCATAGAATAGACTCAATTGCTTCAGGTCAAAAGTCAGGGAATCAGCTGAAGTAGTACTAAATAGGTTCTTGTAGGTCAGGTTTAGAATTCTTTATTCATATCTTTACTATTTGGATTTCCCCTTTTCGGCCTCGAATATCACATGATACATTGTTCGTTAAAATGCACATATGGTGCACTTAATTATTACGATAGAACATATACTTCAATATGATAATTTCAACCACTAGTTTGATATCTCTGCTGGTGGACAGGATATCGTTCGTCTAGTTTTATCGCTCGCCTAGTGTTTCTTCACTGACTTAAAATATATTAGTAAATTTTCTGATACTAGATTTGATAAATCATTTTTTTTTTTCTGTAACCAAAGAGTTTGCTTTTTCGTGTGCATTTTTTGTCATGTTTATAAATGCACTATTTGGATTTTCTTTCTTTCGGCTTCGAGCATTATTGTTGATACGTTGCTTATTAAAATGTGCATATGGCGCACTAAATTATTACAAAAAAAACCCAAATATGTCAACATGATAATCAATTAAATGGTAGACCTAAAAGACCAATTCTCAAATATGAAATGTTGAATCAATTTGAAAACAAAGTAAAGATTATCTCTAGTATCGGCATTGGAAAGTAAAAACCATGTGAAACACCCAGTCGCAGGGCACTTTTTAACCCTGCAGTAAAACATAAGTGACAGACATCTTGATATCTTGATAGCTAGATAAACCGAAGCTCATATATTCTTAGTCTTCAATACAAGAGTCATATACTTCACTGTTTCAGAAAAAAATACATGCACAAGTTCTTAGATCATCTTCAGTTTATTGTCAGTACTTATGGTAATTGAAAGGAGACTAGGTCACGACAGATTTCCGAGAACGGTCTATGGGTTGCCAGGAATTTGAGTAGTCATTGAAACAGCTTTCCTGTCTTTTCTTTAGCCTTCATCTTCCATTCCTTTCTTTTCAGTCTTTGAAAGACTGTTGTAATCATTTTGTAACAATTTCCTGTAAACCACATAGTCAGAGACTTCCGAAAGATGCTTCGTCACTCATTTCATAGAAATGTTTATAATTTCAAAGTATATTATATGTTTATTTTTGAAATGCTTTTTGTTGCTGGAGATATATGGTTGAAGGGACACAAAAAAGAGGGAAAATTGGAGTTGCCATATCTTAAAATGCAAGTCATGAGTGGGTAATGTAAAAATTGAAATTTTATAAGTCCGAGAGAGACATTTTATGACTGGACAATTTTTTAACATAGACGACGTCACTAAACCGTGTCTTTTGAAAAAAAGTACCCACTTATCAATGTACGCAGATGCCTTCCGTCTCCCCAGGCATACAGACTTTGTATAAAAGGAAGCAGGGGATCTCCAACAACACTCGGTTGCAGCACCAAAAGCAAAACACCCGATTACAAAAACACACCTGAGAAAGACACTCACAGAAAGAGACGCAATAGGGACAAGGAACACCAACTCACACCATAGAAACATGAAACACCAAACACCACACATAAACCAACGAGACCTATTGGCAACCGGTGCCGACTTAGGACGGCCATCTGCCACGTAAAGAGCTGACGGTGTGGTTATCCTTGATTACATGCGCACAACCCTCCCACTTTTTCGATTACCCAGAGGTCTCGAAGAGCGTACAATTGTGGTGTAAAATAACCTCCTCACGGTTAGATGAACATACAAACAGAAAGCATGATGCAGGTGCCCAAGAAGCACACAGATGAATATGTAAATGGATATAAAAACAGAAGGCGTGCGAAATACAGCCCGTGCTCTGCCGGCTGTAACGAGCTCATGCATGTGATTACCCGAGGAGTACGACTGAGATTCAGAGAGGACAGATTGTCGGTGTCATGTCTTCTCTAAAGAGGTTTGGACAGGGCCCGTCATCGAGTCATGTCGTCACATGCAGCCAGAGTGCAATTCTTAAGAATGCGCTGGTACATGCCGGCTTTAGATTTGCCCAGTACCAAGCCAAGTGTCCGTCTGGTGACAGAAGGATCATATCCACGGTATAAGAGGCGGTTGATGATTCTAACACAACTTCGATGGTAACGAGTACTCCGGTTTCCTCCTGCTCCTTGGACCCCCTCACGCCAACATCTGAGCCAACATGATACATAAGCATAATTTAAAGACGTTTAACATAAGCATAAGTTTGTTTGACCCCTAATTTGAGTTATTCTGTATTGTTTGTGACACATTACAGTTGAAAGTTGTTTTTTTATACAACAGTTGTGCTCCATGGGAGACTTCGTCATCTGATAAAATCTTATCTTCAGTTTAATTGAAATAACCATAGATACTATGGCCGTCGTAATTTGAATTTGCAGCTAGAATTTAAGACCTTTCTCAACTGTTTATCTTTGTAATGTCATTATTTATGGGATGTTTATGATAAATATTCAATAATGCTGAAACTATTCATTAGTTCCTCTAGGCAGATCGTTTTGTTTTTATCAACGTTTTCAGAAACATATTTAGTCTTCTTAGCATGAAAGTCAGCTGACGTTTTCTGCTAATGTCATAAAGATGAAAGAACAGAATTTTGCATCATTTATTTTACGAGAAAAATATATTGCGCATAAAATTAATTAATTAAATTGTCCATGCACATCTTGCGTTACTAAACTGTTTACATTTATTTTATCAATGATTGAGTAAATAACATGCTCTTGTTTGTACTTAGGTGCATCATGTGCTTTTCCTTAAAAAACAAAATTGATTTCCCATGAAACCGTTATTGATTGACGTGAGGAAGAAAATTATGAATAACAAATGTATGCGCAAATTTCTGATGTAAGGCACTTGAATGGAGCAACTACGTTCTGGTATACCAGAAAACGATATCTAGGGGCAATTCTTCACATTAATTTCCAATCAATTTTCAATAATTTTCATATCTAAAGGTCTCAGCATCAAACAAAATAATTGATTTCCACAAACTGAGCAAATCTTTTATTTCTTTTATTTTTGAAGTTAAATTGAGTATTATGTCTACTCCATATGATGATGTGAGGAAATTTCTATTTGTGGGGCTGTGCATCTATATGAACACTCTATCTTAAACACTATAGAGTATGATAAGAAATGGCAAATTACGACTCCTAGAAAATATTAAAGAAAAAGTAAGATTTCATTTCAGATTTTCAAGCTTAATTTTGATGACAGTTCAAGTTTTAAATATAAGGCCTATTATGTATTGACCGTACTGAAAATTGTAGAATGTGCCTTTTAATTTGTTCTGAGGCGACACAGTAAGAATGTTATCATAAAGGCATCCATCAATTCATTATAAGATAGGTTAGATCATTAACCATAATTCAAAATATTTCAAGACAAAGTATACAGAACTTACATTTCACTATAAAGTTGCGAGCATATTAGTATCATATCTTTCAACTAATCATAATTTCGTAATGCATTTGTTTATAGAGATGATAAAAGAGAGATTCCTTATTGAATCCATGCTTAATTGAATTGTTGTTTTCTAGTTCTATGGAGATATTTCAGTGCCCCTGTTTATTTGACCTACTGTCCCCGAGTACCTAAGGCTTTTCGTGCTTCTGCACTTTGTTCGATAGAAATGTCATGTTTTTCTCCTTTGTACAACTTTTCATGTCAAATGATATTATCCAGTTTCAGGAGATGACGAGGAAATCACTGCATTAACGTCTGAAGAACGTTGTAAGGCTTCCGACATGTTTCTGTGTAACGATGTAGGCTCGGAGTGTATACCCTCGGACTATGTATGTAACGGTGTCAGCGAATGTAGCACCGGCAGAGATGAGAACGTACTTACATGTGGTAAGTCTGGGCAGTAACATTGGTTGTTTTCTTATTCTCAAAACCAGCATCCTCTATTGTAGGAATTTCTTTAAAGATTTTAAAGAAAATCCCATGATAAGGGAACATCCTCAAACACTATACAAAAATAATTGCCTTTCTGGTCTTTCCTAGACAAATGAACTAAAAGCTACTCCTTCCGTCAATAAAATTCTTTTCACGATTTCATTTTCCTTTGAAAGACATAAAGTTATGTAACAAATCAATAGGATTTCACTATATCAAACAGAATTCCATGATCACATGTATTCCTTGTACAATCCGTATTCACTTCACGACATGACGAGGCATAGGGCATCAAGACACGAAACCGTAAAGAACAAAAATATTTGACGACCTCGCCTACATGTATCGTATATTGAACACTTAAGCCCCCTTCACACTTTCACGGATCTGCCCACGGATAGCTACGGATCGAGAAAAAAATTACATCCGTACTTTTACATGTTTTAAAATCCGTACCTATCCGTAGCAATCCGTAGCTCGATCCGGCTTTTGTCGTAGCTATCATTGGCAATCCGTAGCTATCCGAGATAATTTTTTTAACATGACAAAATTTTCTACGACTCCGCAACGGATAAATTTGTCGTAGCGGAGTCGTAGGAGAGTCTTGGCAACCCGTAATGGAGTCGTAGCTATCCACAGGGGAGTCGTTCTAACCATAGCAATCTCTCCTACGGATTGCTACGACTCTCCCACGGATTGCTACGACTCTCCTACGGATTGCTACGACTCTCCTACGGATTGCTACGACTCGCCTACGGATTGCTACGACTTCCCTACGGATTGCTACGGATTGTGTCTGATATAAACTTAAAACCTGGAAAAAAAATCTGTATTCTGTGCGTTTTTGGTCAATATATGAGTTAATACTTCAACTATTCAATTTCAGGTAATGATAAAAAGGCATGTATAAAACCTCAATACTGCTATAAAACAATTGAGACTGTCTCAACTTGAAAATATTGGGTGTTTGAGTATAAAATCAGTGTTTAAAAATACATAGGAAATCCAAGCCAGTACTACCAAATCGTACTGAAGTCGTAGCTATCCTTGTGCGAATTTTGACTATCCGTACTTGAGTCGTAGTAATCCCTAGCAATCCGTACCTATCCGTATCTATCCGTACGCGTGTCGTAGCAGTCCGTATCTATCCGTATGCGTGTCGTAGCTATCCGTATGTGTGTCGTAGCTATCCGTAGCAATATCGGGACGATATCCGTAGCAATCATTAGCTATCTGTAGCTATCATTACTCGATTCGTATCAAGCCGTAGCAATCCGTATCAATTCGTACTGGAGTCGTAGGTTCATGGTTTCCCGACTCGCCACGGATAGATCTTTATTTATTTTATTTATTTATTTTATTTATTTTTTTTTTTTTTTTTTTTTTTTTTTTTTTTTTTTTGAGTCGTAGCGGAGTCGTGGCTCGATCCTTTGAAGTGTGAAGGGGGCTTTAAGAGAATTAATTCATCATTTAGATAAAAAGTTTGTCCTTTTTTATGAGGCTCCTCATCTTTCTATTCACTATCAATTTGTTTGTGTTCGTACAAAGCTTTAATTTGTATTTTTTGAGAATCTGTATATACACTTTTCACATCAACATCAATTTTCCTTTAGAAATAGAAACAATGTTTTCTAAAAGTAGGACAAACTTCAAGGTCACAAGGTCAACTTTTTGGTATCCATCTAAATGTTTTGTCAAAAGGAATACGCATGTGTAATATGAAAGCCCTATCTCTTACCATTCAAAATGTTAAACGTCTTCAAATTCAATAGCATCATTTAAGAACAGTTAAATTTGCAGCATGGACCAGACATACACGTTTCAGGTACTTAACGTTAATCCAAAAGTTAATTTTTCACTAAAGCAGGTCAAATTTTAAGGTCAAGGTCATAAGGTCAAACGTTTCGGTATCTGTGAAAAGGTCTTGTCATAAGGAATACACATAGCCCTATCATTCATCATTCAAACGTTATGAGATAAAGACGATACTGACAATTATGTCATCAGCACTAACAATATAGCACTAAATTGAGCATCGACTGATCCCTAGCAAGCTAGAGGTGGGACCAGGAGCCCGGGAGGAGTAAATATCCCCTGTTTGGCTAGCCGCACCAGCCGTCGATCTTCACGCACGAAAATGAAAACAATATCTACAAAACATGCACTAACTAATGTCAAGTCTATATAGAAAGTGTGACAGATGGAAGACCTGATGGCAATTCAAAATACATTAGCTGGATTTTTTTTTTTTTTAAATCATCATGTGAAGAATGATGATTCTCTGAGCTGAGCCTTCTAATTGGTCTGCACAAACTTAAATTTCGAAAGTTCGCGCAAATGAAACAAGAGTTCGCTTAAACCTGACATACCATACATAATGTTAAACGTCTTCAAATCTAAACGATGTAATATAGCCTAAGAGTGTGAAAGTAATTATGTCCAAAAATGTACCGAAAGACGTAGCAGAATGGGTGTATGTATTATCTATTTTTCTAAAGGTTAGTCTTGAAATCGTCACTTGCCTGATGCTCATTGTTCTCCCTTGTTTGTTTGTTGTCCATTTTGTCTCTACTTATTCAAGCTGATTTTTATTTACATTGGTCCTCTTGGCATGACCGTTTTCGTCGGCTGTATGTTTGTGTGGTTGTTTGTGCGTTCTACGTTATGACTGTTATTTATTGCAATTATGTAGTTTTGTGTGTGGTTTTTTGTTTTCTGGTCACTTTAGCTTGGCAATGTTGGAGATATTTTCCGTACTATTTAACGACTCAAGAGTAAAATATTTCAAGCACATACATGCTTATGTTAATTTGATTGCTATCTTCCAGCGGTTCTGAATTTTTGTTACATAATAAAAGATGATTGAACGAGGTAATTGACACTTTCATTGGTCTTTAGGTAAATGTCTGGCAAAAAATAAAACTGCCTACAGACAATAAAATCTCCGATTGGGGTCAATGGCGGCTACCCAGTGTCAGGGTAAACGAAGCCACACATGTGAAACAATCTTACGTGAACATTATCTGTTTATTTAGGATAATCTAAATCACGTGTTATGGTAATAAGGTTTCAGTTTTAACTCTTGCGCAAGCCTCCTTAGAATAATAAAGTACCTTATAATCAACCTATAAACTCCAAGTGAGCTTGAGATAAAGGCGCCATTAAACCAAAACACTTCACCTTCATATTTCATATCACTTATACATCATAATAAAAATTGATTGCAACAAGGCTATTAAAAGTCTTGTGCATGCCTCGAAAGAACTTGTAGGAAATAGTTTGTAAATGTTCCAAATCAAAGCAAGAATATATTAAGTTCACCCACAAGATTTAATCATTAAGATAAGCGCATCCGAATATATGAATGAGTGCTACATGACATGCAGAGGATGAAAAATTCTACTATTCGTCTGGTATGAATGTGTTGTCAAACATTTTACTTTCATAACAGCAATAAATAGGGCTGTCACGATACGCTAAGCTCAAGATACGATACGTATCACGATATTTACTCACGATACGATTCGTATCACGATACATCATTATTAATGTAGATATGTAGCCATTTCTGTAATTCGTCAGATATCTTAATAAAACAAGCTTAACAACAACAAATGAAAATCAGTCATAATATGAATGCTTTGAGAATTATTGTATTGACTAAAACTGGGAAAAAAGTACAAAACTCAGCAATATGTAACAATATCACAGTGATCGGGAGGGCAAACTTGCTCAGTTGGACTATGGCCCCATCCACTTGGGCCATTCTCAAAATCAAGGGGCCATCTTTCTTCACGAAAGGGCCATTCCAAAAATGATCAATTTTCTTTGCTTACAATGTTTGTATAACACATCAGATGTTTGCACATTTTCAGTCGTGAAATTCCCAATTTTACCATTTCCAATGAATAATTTACATACATATCATAGAAACTTGCAGCCACCTATCCTGTATTTTTCGTGTCCACGTATGGGCAACGTCATGCTCAACTTTTTGAAGAGGGGAAAGGGGGTCGACTGCAATTGCCATTCCTGTACACATTTTACTATTTCAATTTGAACCCATTGACTGACCGCCTAAATGACATAATAATTTTACGGACGAACGCATGCACAAGTACCTTTACGACGATAAGATACGTAAGTGGACGTTTGGGGATTTAAATCTCAGGCGCAGAACAAGAATAAAAAAAAAACGTCGGAGAAAAATCAATATTTATATTATAATTCGGGTGAACGGAGCAGAAGTGACTGGCCATGTAAAGTAAGCTGTGATCCACACGTTACTGCTACTGGTGTAGATCTACATGATTTGGAGACCAAACATGGACATCGTAGAATAATGCGCACCAGGGCGAAGCGAGTTGCCGATTTTATGGGCCATTTTTTTTTTATCAGAATGAGACTATGTCGCAGGGCGCGTGGCCTTCCCAATCGCTGATATAACGATATAAAGGAGCGTCTTTTAAAGTTATCTTTGACGACTCGGCGTCGAGCGTCGCCATGTTGATTTTTAAAGATAAAACTTAATGCTGAAAACGAACCGTAAATCAACGATACGACCTCGTCTCGTATTGTGTATCGAACCGTCGTCAAGAACCGCGGTGAATCGAGAACCGCGGTGAATCGTGACAGACCTAGCAATAAATGCAAGAGGCATAAATCGACAAAATATTCATATAGTCCTCCTATCTTAGTTTATTGTTTTTAATGTTTGTCAGAAATGAAATTTTATATTGTCATTCAAGCGTTGTAATAAGGGAGAGGGTAGTATAACGTCACCTAATTGCTTAGGAAAATGATATTTTATATTATTTTGATGATACTGTTTCTTTGAAATGAACTATCATCCTCGGGTGATAATGATTTTTATTACATTTCACATTTATTTTTTAAAAAGTTAGAATTTCAAGTTTAATAAGAAAAGTGTTTCTTCAGCTTTCCTGCAACAGAGATGACAATTTTTCTTCTTTATTGTCTGTATTTGTCCTTTGTTGCAATGATGTGCTAACCACGACTAAGTTTTTAATTTTTCTTCTTTTTTTTTTCGATTACTTGTTTTCTGCAACAAAATACAAATCATACAGATCATGAAAATGTAGTGACCTGTGTAATGTCTTGGATAGCAATTATGTTGGAGTTGGTGAGAAAGGGTTGTAGGAACCCCTATGGATATTAACTGTGTACATCTTGTTGCAGATCTATTTTTATATACTTATGAAAAAGAATTTGATATCTTTGAAAGCAAAGAAAACTTGATAATTTGAAATGTCCAATGATACTTCTATGCACCTGAACAATATTCTGACTATTGACAACATTGATTTTGAAAAAAATGTAAGAATAAACTTTACCCGCATTAATTGGCAATTAATAAAGCAAACATTACAAACACAGAAACACCATTTTTAGATCTAGATAGGACAATTGTTAATAGAGAGATAAATACGGGTGTCTTTAACAGAAGAAAAGTTTTGTATAAAACATAGTAATTTTTCCCTGTTTTGACGGGGATGTTACCAGGTAACTATCGTGCGATATTTATATATCTCAACTCACCCGGTTACACTAGAAATTGTACTAATTTCTTGGATTATCACAGTAGAAATTTACCCATGACCAAGAAGCTTTTAGGTCAAGGTTTCCGCTTTCATACACTAGTTAATACTTTACCACTTGAGGTATTTCGACATTTGACTGTGGGTAATGCAACCGAGTCCTTGTGGAAGTCCCTTCCTTTCTTTTGTATGAAATAGCTTATTAATAGAAGTTCCATGTTAAACGTTTTCAAATTGAATAGCATCATTTAAGAACGATAAATTGGCAACATGGACCAGACATGCACGTTTCTGGTGATTAACCCTCGTCAGTGATCCTCAAATCTAAACAATGTAATAGATCCTCAAAAAAGTGTGAAAGAAAGGAGGGGATCTCCAACAACACTAGGTTGCAGCACCCACAGAAAACCCCGAAAAACCCAATGCAAAAAACACAGAACAGACACCCACAGAAAAATACGCAAATGGGACAGGGAACACCAACTCGCACTATAGAAACATTTTACATAAAAGACCACACATAAACCAACGAGACCAATGGGCAACCGGTGCCGTCTTAGGACGGCCATCTGCAACGTTAAATGCAGACTGTGTGGTTATCCTGGATTACGTGCTCACAACCCTCCCACTAGTCCGATTTCTCAGAGGTCTCGAAGAACGCACACTTTTGGTGTAAAACAACCTCCTCACTGTTAGATGACCACACACAAACAAGACCGTAAAACACAGGGGTCCAAGCAACACAGATGAATATGCAAATGGATATAAAACGAGGACGTATGTAATACAGTCCTTGCTCTGTCGGCTGTAGCGAGCTCATATAATATATTATGTTATCACCCGAGGAGTCCGACTGGCATTCAGAGAGGACAGGTGGTCGGGACCCTGTCTTCTCTAAAGAGGTTTGGACAGGGCCCGTCAAGGAGTCCCGTCGTCACAGTCAGTTTGGACATAGTAACACAGTGAAAGTTACTATGTCCAAAAACGTATCAAAAGACGTAGCAGGATGGTTGGGATATGATGCTACAGTACCCATGTTTTAGAAATTTCAAGAAATTTTGATAATAGAAATTTTAGAATGCGTTGAAGAAACGATCAACCGAAATTGATCGAACTTGGCTCTATGTGCCCTCGGGGACTCCTGGTCCACCAGCAGTGACACTCACCAATGTGTATGAATGTTAAACGTCTTCAAATTGAATATCATCATTTAAGAACAGATGAATTGTCAACATAATCAATGTAGTTTTTTAACCACCAAGATAAAAGAGCGAGACCAAATATTTGAATATATGCTACATGATGCATCTGGAAGGAAAATTGCTACGTTGGGCGTTGGGGCATGGATGTGTTGTAAAAACGTTTACTAATACAAAAGCAATAAATGAAAGAGACATAAATAAGTTAAAGCAGATCATGACGACAATAAAGTTCACTAGAATTGTGTTGACAGAAGCTTAGAGCACATATCATTTTTCACTTTATCGATTCCCTTATCGTGGTGGATTGATTTTAATTTTTGTCATAAAGGAAATTATTTTGTCCTTCAAGCGTTATAATATGGGAGAGGCTAGTGTTACGTCACCTCTTTGCTTAGGAAAATGCGATTTTATGTTATTTTGATGATACTGTTTCTTTGAAATGAAATGCAAACCTAGGGTGATAATGATTTCATTATATCTTTTAATATCAGAATCCCAAGCTCACAAAGAAAAGAGTAAAAAATCAAAATATTGAACTTTCTAATCGGTAGAATATTTGTCATGTTTTTAGAATTTTGCTGATAATTGATATACTCATATAACGCCGAGTTTGTACAATCCTTGCTTTCTCAAGGAAAGATATGGATGAGAAACAAAATAGAGGAGGGGATCTCCAACATCACTCGGCTACAGCACCTCATGCACCCCATGTAAAAACACAGGGCAGACAAACACAGAAAGAGAAACAAGGGACAAGGAAAAGCAAAACATAGAAACATGAACACAAAATACTACACATAAACCAACAAGACCGACGGCCATCTGCTACGCCAGAAGCAAATGGCGTGGTTGTCCGGATTACGTGCGCACTGTCCCCCTACTTTTTCGGTTACCCAGAGGTCTTGAAGAACGCAAATAGTGGTGTAAAATAACCTCCTCACTGTGAGATGAGTTCTTAATTACAGATAGATTGATGTTGTGTTCTCAATAAATAATCCTTAACACAATATATGTTGGAACAAAATTAAATGTGGACAAAATCAGTGAAAAATAATCTCATGTTACTTTTTGCCCATTAGTCACCTACATACCTCAATAAATGACAAACTTGACGACTTAAAATTTCAAAACTTAAAAAGAGTTTATGTCCCCTGCTATTGGTGCATTTATACGCAACTTATAAGCTATTGCATTGCGGGCTTGAACTACAACGACTTTATTCTAAAGTTCGAACGATACTATGAAAATATATAACACAGTTATATCTCATTGTCGACAAATTTGAAAGAAATTACCGCTAAACTTTCTGTCTTTGTTGCAGTTTACAAAGCTTATAGAGATCTTATTTCCTGCTTAGTTATTTTACTAGCACCACCTACCTTCTTTTCTATCAAATGCATAGTTGTTTGTTTGTTTGTTTGTTTGTTTGTTTGTTTGTTTGTTTGTTTGTTTGTTTGTTTGTTTGTTTGTTTAGAAGGGGCTACCTTACATGGATTCATTTGTTCATTTTATTGTTTTCTATGTGCTTGATGCATATGTTTATTAAGCTGTTGCCTTTTGTTTGTTTTGGAGATCTTTTTTATTTCATTATTTCAAAAATGATTTGAATTTACCCATTAGTGATGTAGCTTATAATTTACAATGCAATGAGATAATAACTGTATTCCCGAGTTACTAAAAGAATGTGAAATAAGTTTCGGAAAGCTTAAGAAAAAAACCTAATATACCATTAAAGAACATAATCCATTGATATTTGTTTTTGTTTTTTCATACACAGCATCTTCGGCATTATATAGGAGTCATTATCGGGGTGTTCCAGAGTCATTTTTCCAATGAAAGTTGCTCAAATTGTAAATTCAGAGAATTAGTTGGCCATTGGCATTCACATCACCATTAGCCTAGTTTTAAGATTTATGAGACAGTAATGGCAATATTTTAACCGGTACTAAGCCGAATGAAATTTTATTGTTCGTGTTTAGGATTTCTTCGATGTCGTATACGATACATTATCTATATCATGCATTTAACTGCTTCGCTAATCTCAAAATCGATCAATTTTTAAAGTATTCGGTGTGAGAAACGATACAAAAGTAATGCGTGTATCTATGCTTCTGTCAATGTTATACGTCTTCAAATTCAACAGTTAGGCAAGATGTCTACGTAAGCGAGGGATTCTCATGATATTTCTATGTGTTCAAGTTTCTCTGAACTCGAACATAGACTTCCATGAGCATGGTGAGTTGAAATTAAAACAATAAATTTGTTATTGAGTGGCAGCTCTATCTCTTTTATTTGATCCGATCTTCTGTTACAATCACTCATTTTCCAAGACGTTCTTTGAAATATAGCATTTTCTACTAGCGTCTTGTCGTTATATTTAAATATCAGAGCCGTTACAAATGCGAACTTTTTACGATGAAAGACATCCATCATTTATTTCTTTTGCACCGTGTGAATCATGGTTATATTTTCAGATAGGAGATATGTCTAGGATGAGTCTCATTAAATATTCAAATGCACCTTGTTCAAATATCATGAAATATTATGATAGTAATAATTCAACTCTCCTTACAAAGAGCTTCTCAACGACCAAAGAATAAGGAGAGTAAGCTAAAAGCATTATTAAGTGGACTGTACAAACAGTTTTTGGACATTATAGCTTTCAGTCGTCTAGATATCCAATGTATAAGATGCGACGTTTAAAAAAATGTTCTTCAGTATATTTTAAAAAAATTACTGTTGTGTAAGGTCTAGATTCACCATTCAAGAGAAAACATCCTATTTAAGATTAACATTATTAGGATACCAAGTCTTGATAATTTTAGACAGAAATGACTCAAGACTCCATGACAAAATACATGTATGTATAAAACCATGGATGTATGATAAAATACGACAATCAATATCATTGAGTAGAAAAAATAAGGGGGAAATAACACAAAAAATTAAACCAGAAGTTACACCATTCAAACAGAGAGAGCTCGGGGAAAGTCAGAATAAATTGCTTGTATAGAAAACGAAAGACTTGGAAATCTCTACGTGGAACATGGCAGTTGGGAGATACAATGATCCAAATGTAGGAGGAAAATATCCGAAGCTTCACTATATATATGCAATATAAAGACATTCAAAATTAAGAAACGATAGCTATAATACCTCATATAAATGAACAGAGAGAAAATGACACCTGGTAAAATAAAACAAAGAGGCAATGACAAACTGCACTTCTCTTCGGTCTAAAAGTCGTCGGAGAGTGGCCGATTCAAAGTTCTTCCAAACTTTCAAAATCCAATGATTTACGATCCAGAAGGAAAAAGTATTTGATAAAGTACAAGCCTACCACTCTGAGACAAGGTAGCTTCTAAACATCGTACCTTTTAATTCTAATTAGCATAAAAAAAGGAGTTAACACCCTTACACCAACCAGCCATTAGCTTTGGTCATATTTTCAATAACACCTCTGAATAGTCCCTATACAAAATTTTGTACCACTCACTTTTGACGGAAAAGCTATCTGAAACGCTATCTGACACTTTATATCTCGCTGTGTATGTCTTTTCTGTTTATACCCAGTCTTGTTGAAGATCCTGTTTTCTTTGAAATAACACAAGAGGGCGCCACGAAATTACTTTGGATTGGCTCAAAGCACCACTGATTAGGATTCATTTTCCGAAACGATAAAACATGCATGTCTACTGCGCCGAATTAGTCATTTTAGTGTCCTGAATGCTGCGCTCTGGTGGCAGGGTCAGAACACTTCGTTTTTCTTTACAATAACTAAAAGAAAATACTAACACAAATATTTGGACTTGACGAATGACAACAAAAGTCTAGACGAATTTCAAACACCTACGTCAGAAGGAGGATCATGCAAAAAACACTTAAACGAAACGATAAAACATGCATGTCTACTGCGCCGAATTAGTCATTTTAGTGTCCTGAATGCTGCGCTCTGGTGGCAGGGTCAGAACACTTCGTTTTTCTTTACAATAACTAAAAGAAAATACTAACACAAATATTTGGACTTGACGAATGACAACAAAAGTCTAGACGAATTTCAAACACCTACGTCAGAAGGAGGATCATGCAAAAAACACTTAAATAGGAAAACAAGTAAAACAGAATAAAGAACTGACACACTGAAAGGAATTATCGCTTTTATGAAAATTAAAAATTATGGTAATTTCAAATTAGATAAGGCAAATGAAATTACACGTTTACAATGTCTTTAGAGCTGAGAAAGGTATCATATGAACTATAAGATTTAGGGCTAGAAAAAGAAACAAAGATAAGAAGATTCCCTAAGACACTATGAAAGTTGCCGTCGATAGAACATCTTACTACAAGATAAAAGAAGGCGATGCATTAACAATATACCCGTATTTGCTTTGAACAGACAAAATTCTTCATTTGTCGAGTAGTCACATTTTTCGATTAAACATCAAACATTACAAATACATAATATGTAGTGTTTAACTTTTTTCAGGATGCCTTGACAATGAGTTCCAGTGTAACACAACAGTTTGTATAGATATGATAAGGAGATGTGACACACATATGGACTGTGAAAATGGAGTTGACGAGGCAGATTGTAGTAAGTTATCACTTCATTAAAGGTACTTTTCTGATGATAATATTTCTTTTCGCGGTATGAATCCATTACTTTCATTGGCCGTTAACCTTGGGCTTTTTAATAAATTTACCATCTTACTAGAAACAGTGAGAACAATGTACGAAGATCACGCTTGTCGCTTAAAAATGAATTTACATAACACGAAAAATCCTTTCCAAAGCGTATAAGCTGTAGAGATCCCACGGTGTTGTCAATTAGAGATTTAATCTAATCTACACGAAGGAAATAAAGGAACTGATGTACGTGAAATCTTGTCTAGGAGCAGGAAGTCACTGCTTCCTGATGAAACTTAACATCGCCTACTTCTTCTTAACCCAGGTTCCTTCTTTAATTTTTTTTTCTGTAAAAGCGATTTATTTCATTGGTTTTCTTTCAGTACTTGCGCATGATCCTTGCTTTCTATTTGAAATGTTATCTATTCCGAATAATGAATAAACTAAAAGGTATTCCACAATCGATTCCTTTTGTTGGAAATTTATCCTCTTCAAAATCAATGCGAAGAGTTTTGCAATTATGATTAGATATCTGCTACTCACACTCAATTTCACAGAATTATTAACAAGCCATAGAAATGAAAATCTGCAAACAGGAACAATCTCTACATTTGATTTTAACAGAACAAAACTTGAGATCAGACATTATTACGTCGCTCCCAGAGAAGCAGCAATAAGGTCCTCCATATACCTCAGAAATCCAGAGTTGTGACTAGTTGAGGACAAATGTTTTTCAGTTAGTTTTCAGCTACAATGGAGTTTATAATTAAATAGAAGCTGACCAACCTTTCTGTGATGTCAAGTTCAAAATAATATCAATATAAATCATTTTGGTTGCCAAAAGATATACAAATCCCTTTTCACTTATGTCCTCATGTACCTAGAGTTTCTTGTTCTCTTGTTATTGTGGGTTTTTTTCTATGAAGATGATTTTACACCAGAGTTGAATTAACATTATTGTTTTCAGAGTTATATACGTGTCCTATGACCCATAGTAAATGCGCCAATCATTTCTGTGTCCCTCGTGATGCTTTGTGTGATTTCAAGAATGATTGCGGTGACAACAGTGACGAGGAAGATTGCGGTGAGAGTCTATTTATTTATTTATTTTATTATTTATTTATTTACTTATTTATTTATTTATCTATTTATTTATTTACTTATTTATTTTTCAATTCTTTCAATAAATTCATCTATCTATCTATTTGAATGACAAATATGGATAATGACCATATCCCTGTTTACAGTACAAAATCGATAATTCAGAAAATCAGAAACCGAGGCATACGAAATCAGGATAAAACAGGAACAAAAGCAAACAAACAAAAACCTCCACCATATTAAAAGAAGCGAACTCCCGATATGAGAGTGAGACCAGGTGCCCAGGAAGAGTAAGCATCTCCTGCTTGCATGCAACACCCGCCGCTTCAATTCGGTAGAACTGTCACATTCGGTAACTTCCATTTCGGAAGACATAGAGTACAATCTTGGGTTGGATGGTTCAAATGGTCTACGACAGAATATCACCCATCATTCTGGAGAGTGGGACATCATAGTGTATGACGAGTTCCCCATATCGACCGTAGAACTTCCTCAGTGACGATGTTAGTCGGTCACAAGCATATCCCTGACTGAGAAGCTTATCTGAAAGACGCCTAGCTCTCAGAACAAAATCCGTATATTTCGTACTTGCTCTGGCATAGCGTATCAACTGAGATATGAACACGCCATAAGCAGGCGATGAAGGAATGTTACTACTCAGAAAAGGAAAGTTTGTAATGCTGAAATTGAAGTCGTCACGTTTGTCATAGAGTGAGGTGTTCATGTGACCATCAGTGTCGTAGGACAACATTATGTCCAAATAGGATGCTGAATTATTTGTCTCTGTAGTTTCTTTGACTTCAAGCTCTGAAGCATAGATACTGCTCAGGAAATCCGCGAATTTTGGATTATTTATGGACAACACATCGTCTATGTATCTGTAAGTGAAGTTGAAGTCAGAAGCTAAGTATCTTTTCCCTTCAGAGACCAGAGATTGAATGAATTCAGCTTCGTACGAGTAAAGAAAAATGTCGGCAAGGAGTGGGGCACAATTAGTTCCCATTGGAATTCCGACAATTTGCTGGAAGACCTTTCCTCCAAACACCACAAAAATGTTGTCGATCAAAAAGTTTAACATCTGAATAATATCTGTTTCAGTGTACTTATTTTCAGAATCGGACTTTTCTTTTACAAAGTAGGTTTTGTCATAGTTCACAACAATAAATTTGTATTTGCATAATAAATTTGTATAGCAATTCATAACAATAATGAGTGAAAAATAATTTTTCAACTAATGGTTCAAGTGAATGACCCATCAACGAAACGTAAATAATTCTTGAAACATTAAAACTATGATTTTTTTCTTCGGTGTGGTAGATTTGTATATAAGACGTAGAAAGGTTCTTTTATTTTATTCTAATTTTGAAAATTCAGGAAAAATATTGGTTAGGTAGTTGACATAATTGCTTATCGAAAAATGGATATTCGAAAGAAAGAATAAATGAAAAACTCAGGAAAACAGAACCTTTCAAAATTGCATTTTTGATATTTTCTTAGATTTCAAACCATGTTACTCTACGCAATTCCGATGTAACAACAGCCAGTGTATAAGTATAGGATGGGTATGTGACGGAGAAAGCGATTGTATGGACGGAAGTGACGAAACAAATTGTGGTACGCAGATATTTATCATTCGAAGTAGATGGCTGTGCAGTATGATTTGTAAGAATCATATCACGCCAGCAACTAATAACGATATCAAAACTTGAAATTTTAAAGTACATTGCGTAATAGAAGCTTTCGACAATGTAACGGCTTCTTTGATGGTTGCTTAATTGCTGTAAATGTCATTAGCTATCTACATTTGGTGAAGATAAGAAAATGATAGAAGCAATAATTCAAAGTTATGAAAGCTGTCAAATTTTATGAATACTGAAAAAAGTCTTCAAATAAATGTATACTTATGGAAATATTTACCATGTTTACTATATAAATTACAGATAGCCAACTACGCTGTGATAATGGTGTACCCCTTAAGACTAGTCAGAGGTGTGACGGTTGGATAGACTGTGACGACCAGAGTGACGAAAGTAGCTGTAAGATGGCCATTTAAATCTGAGAATAGCTCTTTGTTGACATCAAAATTCTATCTATCGGTTCCTAAAATCCGTCCGTTCGTATAAAAAATAAATATATAAATGGTTTGCATTAGAATGATTCAAAACGTATCTAACATTTATTTCGAACTTTTGAAAAATAGGTAGCATCTGCGAATCAGGATATTTTATGTGCGACAATGGACGATGTCTGAGAAACTCAAATGTATGTGATCTCAAGTGTGACTGTGGAACAACTTGTGAAGATGAACAGGGATGTGGTAGGCTCTTTCATTCTGTTTTACTTCTTTCTGAATGTTAAAAATCCATTTACAGTTTTAAACCGTTCATAATTATTGTCATTCTGTTCAAAGTCATTTTTGGAATTTTAAAGTTTTATTTTAGAATTACCTATATGTAAATAATAATTAATTATTCCCGAAAATCATATTACTTGGACTTCATATGATACTCTGGTTTAACCTCGTGTTATATGTCATAAGACTCCAGAAGGATTGTTTAACCTAGGATTATGTCTGTCCATTTCCTTTCTAGCTCAATACTCCTGTGAGGTTGGTATGAAGTTTGCCTGTCGAGATCTAATTACCGGGGAGACATCGCGATGTATCGATGCCCATTACGTGTGTGACGGCATCAATGACTGCTGGGATAGCGGGGAAGGTACCGACGAATCAGCGTGTAGTAAGTCGACAAATCACACTATTTTATGTATAGTTGAAACGCAATTTATCTAAATACCCGTACGACTTCTTTTTCCTGCTTGCATACATTTTGCTCGCAAAGTTACAGATGACCCTCGAAGAAAAATATTACTTTAGACATCAATTTGTAATGCAGATATAATGTAGTCCATCTTTATTAAACTGATAAAGCATGATTGTTGCCGATATTCAGATACCGGGAAATTAAGAGTCAATGAGACGTTAAAGTGCAATTTGGTCCTAACTGTTTTACTAAAGCATTACGTAAACCAATAACAAATTACCAAAAGAAGAGACTGATTTCTAGGCATGGATGCGTTCTACATCATCGATCCCTCAGACTCCGTTAATCTCACGCATATCACACACACTGCCACCCTAAAATTGGAAAAGACTTTTTGTAAACTGGCACGCCAAGCTGAGTTTCTGACGAATTGATTCGACGATTCATCGCAGAGTCAGAATAAGAGAGGAAGTGAATCTTTCTAGCTTTAAATTCTTTTCAAAAGAAAAAAAAGACATTTTAGGATCACACTACGGTCAATGACTTACCAGATCAGAAATTAACTGATCTTACCGAGCAGACAGTATCGAAAAAGGCTGACATTAGTCATTTCTACAAAAAAGATGAATTCCTTTATGTTCTTCAACAATAATAATGCACGGAGTATGAATGTAGGAGGGAGTGGATAATTTCATCTTGTCCTGAATATATACATTATTGTTGCTTGTAATGAATAGCTTGATTAACCTACCTCCAGGAACATTATATCATCACACCAGCAGATAAAGCCTCTAATAATTACACATTCACTTGTAAAAAGTATTATTTAGAAAGCCTTGTCAAAGCAATGGGACTAAATTCGATTTCTGGAAATCCCACCTATGTTCCAACAAATTTTTCGGCTTCAGAAGTAATTGAGAATCACAAATGAGCACTTGGTTCTTTCGGTATTGACACCAACAAATTGGATCTAGATTTACCGTACCTGTATTGTATACCAAAAACAAAAATCCGTATAAACAACGTTTAATTGCTTGTTCCTCAAAATGTTCGATCAAATCTGTATCGGTCTTACTCATTAAACCTTTATCTGAAATTAAGTCAGGCCTTCAATTAAACATCAAAGAAGTACCTAACAGTTATTCGGTCTCAAAGTCGAGAAGGAAAGGCCAAATCGTGAGAATTCCCATCGGAACGGCTGCGAAAGCCGGAATGAACAACACTCCGAAGTGAGGCCATGTGCCTGGGGAGAGTCAGAGTCTCCTGATTGCATGCAACACCCGTCGCAACAGCTCCATGGAAACAGCTCCATGGAACAGCTCCATGGAAATCAAAAGTATTGTTCAATCGTGTATTCGTGTAGCGGTATAAACCAAATGTAGATATTAAAACATTCGAAAGAGCGTTTAGAACACCTCAAATCAACACACTTCAAAAGAGTACACTCTATAAAATCGTTTCATTTTTCGACACTTTACACCACAATTCCAAATACAACACTGAAAGAGAAACTGTCACAAATTATTAGCAACGCCTTTACGGTAATCGTAAAAATAAATTCATTGTCGTAAATTACGACAAAACTTACTTTCTAAAAGAGAAATCCGAGTCAAAAACAAAGTATACCGAAACAGATGTCATTAAGATGTTGAATTTCTTGATCGATAACATTTTTGTGGTCTTCGGGGTTAAGGTCTTCCAACAGGTTGTTGGCATTCCAATGGGAACCAATTGCGCACCACTCCTATTCACATAGTTTTATACTCATACGAAGCTGATTTTATTCAATCCTTAATCTCTGAGGGCAAAACAAACAGTTAGCTCATAACTTCAACTTCACGTACAGACACCTTGATGATCTATTGCCCATCAATAATCTAAAATTTGCAAATTACCTTGGCGCAATCTATCCCGTTGAACTTGAAGTTAAAGAAACGACAGAGACCAATAATTCAGCGTCCTATTTGGAGATCCTGTTGTCTTTTGATGCCCATTTTATGTGAACACTTCTGAACACTTCACTCTATGACAAACGTGACGACTTCAGTTTCAATCTCACAATTTTCCTTGTCTGAGTAGCAACATCCCGTCGTCACCAACATATAGCGTTTTTATCTCTCAAATAATACGTTATGCTCGGGCAAGCTCGAAGTACTCGCATTTTGTTCAAAGAATTAGACGGCTTTCAGCTAAGCTTCTCAGTCAGTCAAGGATACATTTGTGACCGACAAACATCGTCAATGAGGAAGTTCTATTGTCGAGAGTCATAAATGATATTCTGACGTAGACCTTTCATGCCGTGACATACCAATTTATAGGTTTGTCTACCTTTGTGGGAGTTACCGATTGTTACCTTTCTTCCTCATTGTGGGATTTATCGATTGTGATCTTTCTACCGAATTGAGGAAGTGGGTGTTGCATGCAAGCAGGAGATGCTCACTCTTCCTGGGCACCTAAACTCACTCCTTCGCATGGAGTTCACTTCTCTTCATATGGTAGATTTTTTTTATTTCTGTTCTTTTGCCTTAGTTCTGGTTTTATCGCGCTTTTGTTTGCCCCCGGTTAGATGATTTTTCGATTAACTTCTTGATAGAGATATGGTTTTTTCCATATTTGTAACTGATACGTAAATGGAAAATGATAATTCTTCGAAAATTAAAAAAAATAAAAACTTCTCGCTCAATTTTATCTTCAATGAACTTCATTCGATCGATTGTTTGAATAAAACCTATGAAGTATATACATGTACATATTGTTGGTTCGTTCGAAGGTCAGATAAAAATGAAAATATAATATGCACCTTATATGAATAGAATGCACATAATCATAATATGATTATATACATTCTATGTTCTACATTCTATGTTCAATTATGTTCTTTCAAACAACGAAATTGATTTTGGGGTAGATCAATGCTTGATGTCAAATTGTCAAAAGATAAACGTCTTTCTTTCCAAAATCATAATATGAAGGGATATAGGTATAAATCATTCAAAAGGATTCATAAACAACGCAATAATTCACGTTTTGGCTACTGTACTCTGTCATTCTTAGTGTCATGTGTGCGATACTGAATACAATCTGGCTCTTTTCTTGACAGAAATCTTCGATAATCATTCTGTTTATATTTCCTGGGTGCATTTTGTGTCTGCATTGACTTAATGTTCTTTCGGTTTTTACTTTATTCGATATTCCGTACAACTTGCAGAACTTCACACGTGAAATAACATACTTCTTGTTTTTACTTGTTATTTGTTTGTTTTTGCCAATGCATCATTTGCTGTCTGACGTAACCCTGAAATATAGTAATTAGTTTATGATCATTTCTGAAGTGCAGGTATGTTTACCTGATTCCTAATATAATCCGTCATATTGTAGGAAACATCTCCCAGCAATGCGAGGACGCTTCTAGGAGAGACGGGATACAGTACTTTCCCTGCTCCGAGGGCCGATGTCTCCCTGCTCAGGGACCGGGAAATGTCCTTTGTAACTATTTTTACGACTGCATCAACGGGGAAGACGAATTAGGCTGTGGTGAGAAGATTGTAGCGTAGAGCAAATCACGGTTTAACTACCGAATTAGTCTGCTTTTATATTAACCGCTCATTTTTATTGCCTTTCCTTTTGAGACTGAAAAGTTCATGGTTCCTCAGGAATAGTTCGTAAATTGTCGGCATAAACACTTGCAGGCTGATGGTATGATATTTTGGAAGAGTGCAATTTAGATGCTTCCTCGCAAAGACACGTGTAGGTCTTCACAAGCACAACTGAATATGGAAAGTTATACACAATATCGGTCATTGGTTAAATAATCGATTATCTCTTGATACTTTTTATTCTTATGATCTTTTTCTAAACTCAAATCGTACACACCACAAACAGAACATCCAAATTCATGAAAGGCTAACCCTTCAAAGATATCAAAACATAATAAAAAATAAATAGCATCATCGAACGCCCAGTACTTTTGGAATGCCTAAGTCAAAATGTTTCCAAAAATAAGTATAGGTCAAAGGATACAGTGTGTCCTCAGGAGAAGAAAACTACTGAATTCATTATTTAGATATGACATGTATGATTTCTTTAATCTTTATCCCATTTCCTCTTAGCTCTGATAAATGTGGGGAAAATACCTTAGATATTTTTTGAAGAAAAAAAGAAAACATAATTTAGAATAATACGGAAGTGTTCCAGCTCTTTGCCTTCTTTAATGAAAATTGAAACCAATTTTAATGTACCAGACACGTGGTTCGGTTAGTAAATCCTCATCAGTGGTACTTAAACAAATGCCGACGTGATTTTCAGACACAGCCAAAATGTAATTTAGTAGCGCTCTCTAGTTTTATTTTTTGAATTTCAGTTTATGCATTGTGCAAAGAGTGCTCGGCTACAAATTTCCTGTAGGGTCGATTCAGTAGCATAGTTAGATAGAATATATGTCCAAGCATTGGAGGGATGGTGCTAGGATGTTTACCTCCTTTAATGTCAATGATTTTTTAGATGAAATGACAAATTTTCAAATTAGCAAAACAATATATATGATGTCAAATTGATAAATTGCCAAAACAAGGCTTAAGAGAATACTTTAATAAATCTTGTCTACTCATTTTGATTAACGAAAAAAAAAAGCCTCACCGAGACTCACTAAGAAAATTCGAAAAACCCCAAAGACTTTCTGTAAAATTTAAAAATAACTCCAAATGTCACTCAGCATTCCGGATAACTGGGTGTCACATTAAATGTCCCCTTCAGATTAGCGCGTAGAGTATTAAACCTCTTAGAAATAGTAGTTTTCCAGAACAAAATGGTTTCATAAATGTGCTGACATTTTACCTTTTGCTCGTCGAAGCATTGTAATTAAATTGTAAAGTCTTCCTGTCTTTTGTGGAAATTGTCTAAAGCTCAAATGTTTCAAGTAAGTAAACCTCAATGAACATTATGGATTAAAAATATTGTATGAGTTTCTTCAATCCAGCTGCCGCTCCCAGAGATTTTATTCGTACCGAATCACTGAATATGATAAAATGAATTTCTGAAAAAAGAAAAATCCGTCTGAATCTTTGTTGAAACCGCAGCTGCATACCTATCACAATAATTTTTCAATTTGAAATTTGCATTTTTATTCTACCTGTTGTGAAAAGGATACGGTTGCTGAACAGAGGCTTGCTTTATCCTTTACAGTGTTTCCCGAGTGCAGCAAGGATGACTTCAGATGTGACAATAACCAATGTATTCCTACAGAGAAGAGATGTAATGGAGTGGCCGATTGCTTTGATTGGACAGATGAACAGTTCTGTGGTCATTATCTTAAATAAGCTATTTGTTGTTCATTCTCTTCTTTTATTCATCAGTCCAAATAGCTTCATTATCGTTATTAATTTTAATATGACGAGTACAAAGAGCCAACTTTGCTTTCCTCATTCTTTTTTACTTATCTGTATGTATGACTGTTGAAAAAATATGACATCACATTGATCATACTCCTAAAACATTTAGGGCTTCTCCTAATCATATCTTTCGTATTAGCTTATAGACTTAAAAACATCCACTATGTGAACTGAAGAATGTTTTTTCATTGATACCCTTTCATTTACAGAGGATCTGGATTGTACTTCGTATGAGCGGAGATGTGATAGTGGTCAGTGTGTCCTTCAGGACAAGTGGTGTGATTTCTTCATAAATTGTCCTGATGCTTCTGACGAACAAGATTGCGGTTTGTTAATTTTTTTTGTCAAATGATTAAGGTGAAGGCTTATTTGATGTTTTTGGTATTGCATCTCACCACCAAAGGGTTTGAAATATATCGTGTAAATACTGCGTGAACACTCTGAATTGCGTACCTGAAAATAATGAAATTATTTGAATTGCAACTGAGATGATCATTTATATGTTGAGTATTTGTTCAAATCAAAGGATATGCTATCAGACATGCCATCAAATATCCCATCAGTGACACCACTTTAATTCACTCTAAATTCTGTATTAAGTGAATTTGTATCCTATTTGTAACAGAGTACAGACCATGTAAGCCATGGGAGTTCAGATGTAACAATGGACAGTGTATTGATTCAGAGTACGTTTGTTATGGAGGGAATAAGAACACTGACAAGGGATGCATGGACCAGTCTCATCTCTTTCATTGTGGTATGTTCATTGACACCTCCTCTTCACATTAATAGACTGTCATTGAAATCATATGAAATCTTCGCATATAACTATTACTTGATATGATAGATTCCTGTGAATTGGGTCATCCATAGTTGATAATGTCAGTTCTATAAAGAATTACATTTATTTCTTATTTTATTCCATCATAAAAATTCAACAAGCGAAAAAAACTTAATTAAAGACTTAACGTCAAGTATTCTGTTACTTCCTTTCAAGGAGGGGCATTTGAGAATAAACAAAAACTGTTTTTGTGAAACACGAGCTTCCCCGCTGGCATCTTTGTCAGCATAAACATCTTTGTCTGTTAAGTAGGTCAAACTCAATGGGCAGGAGTTTCTAAAATATAGAGAGTCGAGTTCATGAGGTGAAGCATTTTCGTATCAACAGAAAGGTCTTGTCACAAAGAAAACACATATGAGATAAAAAGGCTCTATAAAAGTTAACGCCAATGTTAAAGTTTTTTCAAAAGTAGGTCAAATGTCAAGGTTACGAAGTCAAACAATTTGGTATCAATGAAAATGTCTCGATCATCACTGTCATAAGAAATACATAAGTGGAATATGAAAGCCCTATCACTCACCATTAAAAACTTATGCTCTTTACCTCAAACAATCAAACAGACAAACTGACGGACAGACCAAACACTATTTGTAGCCTAATCTTTGATTCCGGGGACATTAAACAATTCGAAAGTGAGCGAGTATAAATTAAAAAAAAACTTGACATATATTTATTTTTTACTTCATTTTCATAAGAGCTTCTTCAACCAATATAAACGAAAGTTTCCAATTCCATTAGTTGCGTATCATACAACCATGTTTAAGTTCTCATGATAACCCTCAGATGTCACGTATGTCCTCTCTTTCCCTACTTGTGTTATAAAGTTGTTAAGAAAGAGTACAAAAAAGTCAATATTTGTTCCAAAAATATGTTTTACGTTGTAGCCTCGGCTAATTGCACGTCTGAGCAATTCAAATGTCGTAATTCATATTGTGTGGACTTGGACTCCAGATGTGACGGGCGGTTAGATTGTCCTAAATGGTCGTACGAGGACGAACTCGGATGTCGTGAGTATCGTTTCCATGGTTATGTCATAGCAACATAATAATACTTTCACTGAGTTAGTCAAATAAATGATACAAGTATAATCCAGAAAAAGAAATGATTTCCAATACCACAGTTAGTCTAATTTGAAACTATATAAAGACAAAGATATATACTGACAATGCTGCTTTTGGTCTTCTTTTACATGTAGCCTATACGTGTCCATTTCGGACGAACGAATGCATTTGTAATGACGACGAACTTAACTGCACTCAGAGGGGTCTTCGATCTATTCCTACTGACCTTGAATTGGAGAATCAACTGACGAAATTGTGAGAAAGATTTATTTGCTTAAGATAATTGACATTTGTTAACTTTTCACTTTTCCCAATGTCTTGCCTTTGACATTTCGAAGACTTTTATAATCTAAAGTAAATCTACTTCAGTGTCTTTTCAGAAAGTTTTTGTTTTCTAAAAAATGTTTTCTCCTTACATATTTATGGTGCAGTATTTTGAGTGGGAACTTCCTGAACACCAGCCTTAACAGACATACATTCAAGGAATACCAAAGCATCATTCATTTGTAAGCATTCATTTCATTAACAAGCATGAATCACATCGGTGAATCTGTAATGTCTTGTTTTATTGTAGTTCGCAGTGTGTTTTTATCGATGAAAATAAGTTTAAGCAAAATAAATTTTATGTATGTTTATTTTCAGAGATCTGAGCAATAATTCAATTGAAATCATTCCACAAGGCTGTTTCCAGTATCTATACCGGCTATTGACCTTGTAAGTAGTATACTTTCTTTTTGTAAGATCTTTGTTATGTGTTGTTTTCATTTTTATTTTTCGGAAGTATCCCTTAAACAGAGAGAGAAAGTTAAAAAAAATGAAATTAACTAATGGGCACATAAAAAAAATGAAAACCCAAAATAAATAACTTAATCATTCTGACTAATGATTCCCTGCATGAAAGCAACACCAATCACTTAAACCATGTACATTTAAAACAAATCATCAAAGAGTAAGTGAAATAATTCTAATCATTTTGATTTTGGATTGAATATTCTCATTTTTATATTATTCTTTTTAAGGAATTTGGCGAACAACAAAATAAGGACGATATCAAATGGAACGTTTATAGGACTGTCCAACGTCAGAACACTGTAAATATTGCTTACTGTTTACTGTCATATCTGCCGATGACTTATCAATGCTGTATGAATATGAAATATATATATAAATCAAGGTTCCAAATAAGGAGCTAGATTCGATTATTAATAGAATATTCTGATTGCAATGCTTACATGGGAAAATACATTTCAGCCAGTCGTGCTTATCTGCACGAAAAGGTCTAAGAGATTGATAGAAATACCATTTCTTTCTGTTTCCAGATATCTGGAAGGGAACGCTATCGCCGACATTCAATCATTTGGACTTACGGGTCTCTCCAATCTACAGACCTTGTAAGTAAATCATTCTAGCACTTTTTGGAGATCTATAATTCTTGTTCATTTGGTCACGTGATACGTAGACACCGTGATGGATCTGTTTTGTAAAAATTATCTAATTAACCCTCTTCTCTTCACAAGTTTATGTCTTACTTCATCCTAAGTTAAGAAACTTGACACTAAAACGTGTGGGCCCGCGACAACACTTGAAATTTCCTATTTATAACAGAGTAACTATAATTTCAGGGACCTAAGTCATCAACGTATTAAGGAGATCCTCCCCAGTACTTTCATCGGGCTCAGAAGTGTCTACAAATTGTAAGTAAATAGCTATCCATTACTCGTCTGAAATAAAACTTAAAAGATTTTCTTGGAAACATGACGTTTTTACCACTCAAATAATTTCGTCCGTCTGAAGATTGCTTATTAGGGTGGAATACGGCATTTCCTGAAAGATCGTACCGATTACACTATGTTTCACGTCACATGACGTTATTTCCAAGTTCATTTAGGTGTGCAAATTTCGAGTGTTTACTATTTGTGACATCAATTTTTAAAGTTTGCAAACCTCGAGTTTGTTGATTTACTTCTCAAGTATTGTTGCATGAAATTTTTCGTTTTCATCATTCATCATTCATGTTCCTTTTTCGAGGACAAACTATTGCAAAATAGATAATCAATAACCAGTGAAATTTACTTGTATATTTATCGTATTTTTCTGGTTTTTTTTTACGAATTATGCGTCTCCATTAGGGGGTTTAGCTTGTCAGGACTCGCATCTTCCATCTTGAAGTTGTCAGTTGTCAAAAATAAATTGTTATAATATTGCAAGTTCTCTGAAGGTATCCGCGCATGATGATTTTCTATTATCCAAAAAAAATTAACAAAAGATTTATATGACGCATACATAAGAGAACAAAATGAATGAGTATTTTCATATATAAAGCCTCAATCAATCAGTAGATGAAAGTTAAACATTAAAAAATCCAAAATCAGACGCAAAAAGTCACAATCAATATGCTTACACATTCTTTAAATGTTAATAGCCATTCTCTGTAAGGACCAAAATCGATAGGCACGGCATGTCATGGATTTTGGTGATTTTCGGAATAATGGGTATATATTAAGTACTGACCATGAAAATAACACTTTTCGGCCATTGTGACCTATGGTTGCCATGGTAACGAGGATATTCTATTTATAGCACTTTTGGGACCATGAAATAAGCCAGCTCCGGAGACTTCAATGCCATGGATACCACTGTAACAGCTTGTTCATTTCTATAAAATATATTCTTCCTTATTTCCATTTTTACTAAGTACACTTAGTTATGTGATATTGATTACAGGAAGCCTATTGTATTAAGCCAAAATAAGTCAAAATGAAGCGAAAAATAGGGGTGAAAATAGGGGCCAATTTAGTGTGTTTTTTACCTTTTTCAATCTTAAATATCACAAAAGGCACCAATAGGAGACCAGTGATTTTCATGAAAGGAAATATATGTTTATTGACAAATAAACTAAACGAAAAATTGGAGTGGACTTTATAAGAGTTTTACCTAAATTCTGTCGTCAAAGAACGTTGCCATGGCATGCTTGTTTCATATTATCTTTGAAATTGATTTTATTCCTCTTAAGAGTTACATAAATTTGTCAAAATGTATGGATGTATAGATATGACTTAAATCTTTTACATAAGAACAATTAAAATGTTCAAGTTCATTGGCTTGATGTTCAAGGTCATTTATACTTTGAGACTCAAATTTTGCATAAAATATTGATTTTTTAAAGTTTTTGTTACTGATTCTAATGATTTTTTTATTTGAATATTTTCATAGGTCATATTGTTATGAAAGCACATGAATATAAGAAAGAAAAATCATAGAATTTATTGAACTGGAGCAATTTGATAAGAAAATATTTTTTCGTCAAAAACAAGAAAATACAGATTTCGTCTCTTTTTTTATCAAAATACTCACCAAGAATTTAGATATTCGAAGATGTGAAGAAACCTTATCAATAGTTCTAAGAAATTAGTGATACATTTATCATTTTAAAGCAAATAACTGTTAAGTTAAACACTTCAAGGTTTTTAAAATATTGGCACCTTCATTTTATGAAAAATAAGGATTATTCGTCAAATCTGGTCACTTTCAGTTTAATGACCTTGGAAATTCAGTGGGTGACCTTGAAATATTTTCAATGTCATTTTAATATTAAAACGCCTCTGATAGATGTATACATGAGCTTCTGTTCCAATATCATGCGTAGATAGTTTGATAGAGGTTGTGTTTTAATTCATCGTATGGAAACTTTTCAGCCGATTGTTGCCATAGCAACTAAATTTGATGCTACTTTGCATATAAAAGGACAGTTTAGCCCAACATTTTTTTTATATTAATGTATAGTTCAAAGATGATACTAAATGGAAAACTAGACTTTGGACTTCAAAAATTGGTGCTTTTATGAAATTTTCAACCTTGTAAAACAGTAAAAACATGCAAAAAAGGGTCTTTAAGTGCCCAAAACAGAGCCTTTTGATAACCTGTTTTGACCCAATTCCTCATCTTGTATACAAAAGGCATCCGAGATGATTTTAAGAAAAACTTTACAAATATGCATAATACTAAGGATTAAAAGAAAATATTCAAAGCAATTTCAGATTAAATTTGAACATGTTTCCATGGTAATGAAGCCTACAAATACGCCTCGTCCTGTAGATTTTCCCAGACAGGGTAACCATGGCAACGACAACCTTTTTGAAAAAAACTGGGGTTGATTTACATACTAGTACTTCATATTGAACTTCCATACCAAAAATTTCTAAAATCCATGACATGCCGTGCCAACATGTCTTGAAATTCTTTGGTTCTTACAGAGAATTGCTGTTAAACGTCTTCAAATCCAATGGCATCGTTTAAGAACAGATAAATTTGCAGCATGGATCAGACATAAACGCAATGTAATATAACCAAAGGGCGTGAAAGTAATTATGTCCAAAAGTATACCGAAAGACGTAGCAGGATGGGTGGGATATGATTCTACAGGACCCACATTTCAGAAATTTCAAGGAATTTTGAAAACAAAAATTTTCGAATGCGTTGACGAAACGATCAACCGTAGTTGATCGAATTTGGCTACATGTGCCCTTGGGGACTCCTGGTCTACCAACAATGACACTCACCAAGTTGTACAAATGTTAAACTTCTTCAAATTAAACAGCATCATTTAAGAACAAATAAACTTTCAGCATGGACCAGACATGCACGTTTCGGGTACTAATGTTAAACGTCTTCAGATTCAATAGCATCATTTTAGACCAGATAAATTTGCAGCATGGACCAGACTTGCACGTTTCGGGTACTTAACCCTCGTCAGTGATCCTCAGTCTAAACAATGTAATAGGGCCAAAGGGTGTGAAAGTAATTATATCCAAAAATATACCGAAAGATAGCAGAATGGGTGGGATATGATGCTACAGGACCCACGTTTTAGAAATTTCAAGAAATTTTGTAACAGAAAATTTCAAATGCGTTGAATAGACAGACGATCAACCGAAGTTGATCGAACTTGGCTACACGTGCCCTCGGGGACTCCTAGTCCACCAGCAGTGACACTCACCAAGTAGTACAACTGTTAAACGTCTTCAAATGCAATAGCATAATTTTAGACCAGATAAATTTTCAGCATGAACTCTCTTCAGTGACCCTCAATCTAAACAATGTAATATAGCCAAAGAGTGTGAAAGTAACTACATGTGTATCCAAAAATGTACCGAAAGCCGTAGCTGGAGGGGTGGGATATGATGGTACGGGACCCAAGTTTAAGAAATTTCAAGAAATTTTGATAACATAAATTTTCGAATGCTTTGAAGAAACAATCAACCGTAGATGATCGAACTTGGCTACATATTTTGTGGAGGAAATCTACATTGAAAACAGCAGAGTGGATTGTCACGACGCGCTGTGCAGTGTCGATTAAAAAATTCCCGCCTACTATGGCCGTAGGATCAGAAATTAGAGTGAAAAAATTGCCAAAATATGTTCTGAGTGTATTGACTTCATTTAGATGTATTCCGTAAAAAATGCAACTGTAACCTGACATAACATTCAATAAAGAAATCCGTTGGAGGTGGCACTACCTTGATTAAATTAATAAAGAAGAATAATTTAATTCATAAATGTTTTTAGAATTATTTCAAGGTCTGAATGTATAGCTACATATTGGACGAGGGTTAAGTACCCGAAACGTACATGTCTGGTCCATGCTGAAAATTTATCTGCTGTTAAATGATGCTATTGAATTTGAAGACGTTTAACATCATTCAGAGTGACATCATTTCAATTTCAGACACTTAGCTTGAGTTCTGATATTAACGAATGTAGATGTCTTTATCAGCTAGAGTTGACAAATTTCTATTCCCCAATCGCTACGCACAGACATTTTATTGTCATGTATATATGCAAAATAATTTGTGTTTCCCATTTAAATCGTCATTTAATAACTCCTTTAAAAAAGTAGGTCCAAGTTTCTTACATGTATTTAGGAATATTTCTATATTGTTTAAGTTGCAAAGCTGAGATCACGATCATTTAACAAAGAACGCTTTCTTTGATTTAAAAAATACTTTTAGCAACAATTTAAGGCGAAAATCAATTTCATTGCTCTTTATCTTAATGAAACAAAATGTTATTACATTGCACTTCCTCTCCTGGGTCTGTTTATGTAAACCATAATTTTCTCTCCATTTCCCTCGTACAAATAAAGACATCACAGTGGAAGATCTTTTATTATGGATTTCTCAGACTCTGGGAATGAATGAGCAGCTATGTCAATTGTATTTGACGCGAGATGTCACGTGAATGTATAACGACCAACAATTGTTATGAGTTGAAAGCTTTTCCGTGCTAGAGTTGGAGTCACAAAAGCTGTCATACTAAACGTGGACACTGATTGGCCAACGTATAACAGAAAATTGTAATCGAGTTTTCAAAGAGAGGAAACCCGTCAGTATTAACATATAAACACGTCGTTTTCCCTAATTTGAAAATGTCAGTAAATTACTAAGAATTCACATAAAATCTCCCTTGTATTGCTTGACATTCTAATGGACATCTCCACTAAAAGATGAGAAGTCAGTTGATTGCATTTGTAAGCTCCTTTGTGAGTTGTTATGTTTATAATGGGATGTCGAATAATAAAACGAGAGGGAGAGTGACGGGGAATAGAGATCAGAACGACGTGAAAATACTTAGAAATTCAACTCAACTTTACTTTCAATTTTAGATGGTTTGATTGTAGCACATAAAGATTCAGAAGTGTATGAGAGATTGTCAGAAATATTTAAAAAGCTTTTTTTCCGTTTTCCACAGAGATTTATCCCACAATGAGATAATACAGATACATGACGGTGCCTTCAATGGACTCCCAGGCCTCCTCACTCTGTATGTCTAATTTTGCCTTCTTCTGTTTTACTGATTTATGAAATATTAAACATAAGATTTGTCTGTTCGTTCGTATTCTTTTCTCTATACTCTATCTCATGTCGTACACAATGTTACATTATATATTTCAGAATTATATCTGAGAACAATATCCAAGTTATCCAGCAGAATGTTTTCCATGGATTGCCATCATTACACTCTCTGTAAGACTTTATATTATGATATCATGATACTAAAAATGTTCTCCTTCATTGGTGTTGTACGTCATATCCGCTTATATAGACTAAGTGATTATGCACATTTGCTATGTGCTGTGGGATTCTATTTCACGTCTGGTTGATTATTTTGATTTAAGTTAGGATATAATATCCGAAACATGCATTTGTGATGTCTTCATGCCCTTTCAATTACATTTACATGTATCAACAAAAACATTCACACTGACCACTATTTCTTCTTTCTATGTTCCCAGATACACAGACGAGTTTCCATTCTGCTGTTTGGCGCGCTATGTACACAAATGTTATCCCGAACCCGACGAGTTTTCCTCGTGTGAAGACCTGATGTCCAACTATCTGTTACGTGTGGCTGTCTGGATATTGGGCATATTAGCGTTTCTTGGAAATATTTTGGTTTTCATTTGGCGCATACATGATAACAGAAACGGAAAGGTATCAATTTAAATAAATAAAATGAGAAAGTTTTGTCTGCTTTCCAGCGCTAATTATAAGTGAATGTAACAAATCTTCTTTTTTTTCTTTGCAGGTTCATTCATTCTTAATTACAAATCTTGCTATTGGAGATTTCTTTATGGGGGTATACTTACTTATAATAGCCGTCGTGGATAGTTATTATAGAGGAAAGTACTTTATATCAGATAAAACATGGCGGGAAAGTGACTTGTGTAAATTCGCAGGATTCATATCAACTTTTTCTAGTGAGTTATCGGTGTTTACATTGACAATCATCACTATAGACAGACTTATTTGTATTATATTCCCATTGAAACTGAAAAGATTGGGAATAAAGGAGATGCTGATTGTAATGCCATGTATTTGGATTTTAGTGACAGTTCTCTCTGGAGCACCGCTGTTCGGAATAGACTATTTCGAGAACTTTTACGGTCGTTCTGGGGTATGTCTGGCTTTGCATATCACTCCAGAAAAACCGAAAGGCTGGGAGTATTCAGTATTTGTGTTTTTAGTTTTAAATTTAGTGTCATTTCTCACGATATTAATTTCATACTTGTGGATGTTTCTTGTCGCTAAGCAGACTACTACTGCAGTGCGTAAATCAAAGGCCAAATCCGACAAATCTATGGCCAAGAGGATGACCCTAATTGTTATGTCAGACTTCTGCTGTTGGATTCCAATCATCTTGTTAGGGTTTGCTTCATTAGGTGGAGCTCATGTGCCACCACAGGTAAGAATACGTGTTACATCGATAGCATTCATTGAACTTGGTAATTATAGCTTGCTTTTAGAAAGGCGCAAAAGATTAATCATAGTTTCACGATTGTTTTTGAGTTTTCATGTAAAAGTTGAAAGGGCGGGATCTCAAACAAGACTTGGTTGCAGAATCCACAACAAAACACTGAAATATCCCTATGCGAAATCACAGAGTAGACATACACAACAAGAGACCCAAAAGGGAAAGGAACGCCAATACGACATAAAAACACCAAACACAAAAGACTACACATAAAGCAACGAGAACCAATGGACAAACGGTGCCAACTAAGGACGGCCATCTGCCAAGTTAGTGGCAAATTTGCGGTTATCCGAATTACATGCGCATAACTGTCCAGCTTTTTGTAAGTTAATTTTATATCTATTACATGCATGTTTGATGCCAAATTTTGGTTTTTGTGTTTGATATCTTCCAGCCATCAGATATCTAGTTTTCCTTTGATTATGCATAAGTTTGTTCAGTACAATTGTGTATACTGTAATGATTAATATGCATATATTTTACAGGTGTATGCCTGGGTGGCGGTGTTTGTTTTACCTTTGAATTCTGCCATGAACCCAATTCTGTATACCATCTCCACTGCGCCATTCATGAGAAATATCCGTAAACGAGTCCAACGATTCCGGAAATCCTTCACTGGGTCGCTTCGCACAAGTGAGACTAAACATTCTTTTATAGGTAAATTGTGCTTGCGAATTGGACGATGACATTGGATTATATCGAATACTCACTGCAAGGCTCCTTTGCGCATAGCGAAGGTACATGTAAATGTCGTCTATGTTTCTAATTACCATTACATTGTGAGTATGGGCAATGCATCCCTCCATTCCTTGCACCTCGCGCTTGTGTTTCGATATAGTCCAATAGTCTGCACGTTTTATTAATTATTATTATCAATTAGACCACAGATGAGTGCATGTGTGATTTTCATAAATTCGGACGTTTATTCCTGTTAATGTTTTACATAATGTGTGTTAAGATTTGCATGTTTTAGTGAGAAGATTTACGTCCTTACGTCTTCGTTCTGAATGTCAGTCTTAATTTTCTGTGTTGCAGGAAAGTAGTATTGAAGCGTACTGTAGAGAACTTTTCAATTGAACTAATAAGAAATGACCATAGTTATAGTACAACATCTAATGCATAAGACATCAAGGCGAGTAAGATCTAGCCAATTCATATTCTAATGCTAATTTTACCTATTAGGTTATTAAGGCATGTCATTTCTGAATAAAGGAATTTCAACGATTTTATGATAACCATATGAAAATATGGTATTCATGTCTCTTAATCATTTTATGAAGGAAAATTAACAGGTCCGTGATGAAAATCAAGATTTATGCCATTTGAATTTGGAAAAAAAGTTGTCGGAAATTTGTTGCTAAAAATAGCACATTTGTAAAGAAAATACAAAAAGTGTTGAAATGCACTCATTTGAGTTTTATTTTACTTTTCTTCGTTATTATACAATAAAACAGGTTAGAAACTTTGTATAAAAGTAGAATTTGATAAAGTGCTACCTTAGGTGCCAACTTCATCGATGATTTAAAATTTTCTAGATTTTACACAAAAAAAACGAAAATCATCCAAGTTAAGGTCAAAATTTCAGAGATACCGAATTTCAACGATTTTTCCAAATACACAGTAAAACGTGTTCATAGGGAAGACTTTTAAAATATTGAAGAAAAAGTATATGTCCATGTTCAAATGAGAGAACAGACGCTCACAATAGTGCCATTTTGTGTCAGAGCTGAAAATTTGCCTTATTTTGGGTGGAATTGAAACAATTTATAATTCATCGACCATACCATTTAAGAAAGCTTATATCAATAACATTCCATACGTAAAACAAAATTCATGGGTAATTACTAACGTAAAAGAAATCCGAACAGTTAAAAAAAGTACCTCCACGTCAATTTTTACAGAAATTACCGCGAAGCATTTTCTTACGCATACTTCTTTCATTTTAGATCTAATTTTCAAACTTGGCCGCTTTAATGTGTCTTATGAATTGAAGTCTCAAAAAGAGTAAGAAATGATACATTGGCCATAATAAATTGAAATATCTATAAAAGTCAAGCTCACTGAGTGCTAAAAAGGAGATGCGCAAGAATAGTCCAAAATCGTGACCAATGACGCGCCTTAAGGCATGTCATTTCTGAACCAAGGAATTCAAACGATTTTATGATATTTTCAATCATAGGTTTCATGTCAATTTATAATTTTATGAAGAAAAATTAATAGGTCAGTGAGGAAAATCAAGACTTTTGCTTATTTAGAAAACAGGATTAAAAATGCTTGAAATTTGTGACTAAAAATAGCAGATTTGTAACGAAAATACAAAAAGCGTTAAAATGCACTTATTTTATTTTAATTTTAGTTTTCTTTATCAATATACAATAAAACAGGTTAGAAACTTTGTATGAAACTTGATTTTGATAAAGTTTTACCGTAGGTACGAAATTCACCCATCATTTAAATTCTTCTCAATTTTGCACAAAAATACGAAAATTATCTAATTATACGAAATTCAGGGGGTTATTACTTACGTAGGAGATTTCCGAACTCTTCTAAAGAGTATCTCCAGCTCAATTTTTCATAGAAATTTACCGTATTTGCTTTTAGGTATCTAATGACGAAAAGTCTTCAATAGAGTCAGAAATGATACATTGGCCATGATAAATTGAAATATCTATATATTCTAAGCTCAAAAAGAGCTAAAACATGAGATGCGCAAGAATGGTCTTAAATCGTGACGCACCTCAATACCCTCATGTCAGTGAATCAAATGCAAATCTCAGAATCCGACAATACTATCAATGGGCGTGCAGATCAAACTGGCTGATCAAAACCCATTATCAGTCTCAATATTTCACAATTAATTGGCATAAAAATTATTGAAAAACATGGAACTTAACAAAGATAGGGAGGATATCCCCAATAGAGAAGACACCACAATGTATTCTAACAAGAAGAGAAAAAGCAGAGAGGGGTGGCGCTACTTTAAATACATTTCGAACTTTAAAAGTTCAAAACATATAACCTTGAAAATGCAAATTTACAAATGAAATGATAGAGGGAATAAATCAATGCAGCGCCACACAAACCAAGAACGGCTCAAATAAATACGGATAACCAATTAAAAATTGTCGCATTATGGTCACGGCACGGTCGGAGCTCAGACAAGAATCATAGCATTCCGAAGTGAGACCAGACGCTAAAGACTTTTCTATAAAAAAGAAATCAAAATGAATGAATGAATGCCCGTAAAAAAAGTACAATTTATAATCAGAATCAGATACTTTATAACTCAACCTCAGGACATGAGATATCAATGATAAAACTAACTAAAGAAGTTATTCATATCAGGTTCAATGTTTTAGGTGCCCAAACTTTTGTACAAATTGGGTCTGAGTACCTTGGTAGATAGAAGAATAATTATCGGCTGATCATTTTTGTTTTAAGTACAAATATGCTCACATAATAGCATATATCGAGTATTACCATCAAAACATATAGTAAACTACGTGAACCAGTTTTGGTACATCCGAGACTGAATTCATAATCAAAGACGATTATTATTAAATCTATGAGAGATCGTATAACGTCCAGACCACTTCCCAGCCATTGTGAGATAATAGTACAGACATCAAGAAATGAAAATTAAGCATTTATGTTGGTTAATAATAGAGAGTATAATTATGTAATCTTTAATCACAAAGTAATAATGCCTAGATAGGAAATTATCAAATGTAAGTCTTCTAAGCGTCTATCACACCAAAGCATGGAAACTTTTATGATTCATCTCCTTTAGTGAAGAATACTAACAAATACTTTATATGGCTTCTTAAGTATTTACCATCAGTTGTATCAGATTAAGGAATTCTTTAAATTACATTTGTCTTTGTTGAAGACATTAAGTAGGAATCGGTTTCGGAATTTCAAGATCGTGTATTTATGTTATATAATACAGCTTTAATTGTAGCGACGAGTTTCTTGGCGTTCTTGTTATTGTAGTTATTTTGCAAAAGAATTTTGATATTCAAGATGTCTGAGGAGTCACAACTATATCAAATCCTTAAGTATTTGTTCACAGCTTATTATAACTTGGCTCGAGTACCTGTTCTTGATCTGTTTTTTATTTATTTCAGATGGTTCCTCCCACAGCTGGAATAAGAATTCCATGTACAGACAACTAGAGCTAACCAGGCTCCGAGGTCTGAAGAAAACATACGTACCAAATACGTCATTACAAAACAACCAGAAGTCAACACGGAGTAGAGACAGAACTTCATGACTGACTTCTTTGTCATGAAAATATATCAGAAACCATCTTATCCCACACTTCAATATTTCATCAGAGATTGACTTGTTGTAGCTTTTGTTGATATTTTATGATTTCTAAATGTATTAAATCTATCTTGAGTGTTCTCCTTTTTGTGCCGGAAACAATTTTAGCTTTTGTCGCAATAATTTGGGTAACTCGGTATGAAGAACTGCATCTTTAATATCCATGTTTTCCATTATTGAGAGTTCTGTCGAAACAAATTCAAGATTTCACATTCAAACATCCGACAAGGGATGTAACTTCTCTTCCTCGCCTTCAGGGATATTCATGCTGTAAAAACCATCCTGTGTATACCTTGTAGGACATGGAAAACACCTACTCTTCAGTATTTTGACTAACAATTGCTATAGCTGTTTGAATTTGGTAAAACAAAGATTTAATTATTATACCATATTATCAGATTCATATCAGAAACCATATTAGGATAAAGATTTTTTTCTCTTTTATACACGGACGGAGAGCAGAAAGGATATCCGCTGAATACAGTATCAAGTTTCCTTATTTTGGTTCTAGAATTATATATCTGTTTGAAATTACATAAGTTACCGACAGAACAATTCACCATCAGATGAAGATCGTCCTGAAGGTATCATTTCATCTCAATCTGTATCATAAATAGTATTTTCTTCAGATGTTCGTCATTTATAAACATTTGTCTTAAAATAATGTCCATCAAACGTTTTTTCCTACAGACTGCTTGGAGGCTTTCTCTTGGTTACGGTTAGAAGTTCAACATTCTGCTATCGAATTTGATCCTCACCAATATGAATCAAAGTTCTTAACTCGTCACGTAACCATTCAGTGAGTTTTAGAATCCGATCCGACAAGATAAATCTCCACCATATACAAGGAAATTGCCATTGATGGGCGTATTGGACAGTGCGGATTAAGTGGCTTTACCGTGTTAGTAATTGACAAACATCGAGAGTTATGTTAACAGGAGTGCCCCTAATCCGCCTAGATTGAAGCAAAATTGATGTTATGGAGAAAGATCACATGTAGATTAAGTGCATGTTAAGTTGTTATTAGTTTTGTCAATGGAATGAATCAAATCGAACACTCTTGCGGACGTTCTGTATTGTTATAATGACATTTTCTGTAAGTGATAAAGCAGATTATGGCTGGGAAAGACTTTTTGTATTGAATGAGTACAAAGAGGTTTTTTTCATACACCAAACCTGAAGTTGTCTCCCAACAAATTTCTGAACCGGTAATGTTGATGAGTATCCCCCTCCTTCTCTGTACTAACTAGTATCAACATTTGTACTTGGTATAATTTTGAGTCTCCTCTAATTTCTTCTCTAGTTTTATTGATTAGACGTTAATTGTTGAAATGTACAGATTTTGGTACTATTGTATATGCTTAATATATAGTATACGGGTCAGTTTTTCGGAACAATAAGAATGACAAATATGGATAATGCCCATATCCCTGTTTACAGCACAAAATCGATAACCCAGAAAATCAGAAACCAAAGGCATATAAAATCAGGATAAAACAGGAACCAAAGCAAACAAACAAAAACCTCCACCTTATGAAAAGAAGCGAACTCCCGATATGAGAGTGAGATCAGGTGCCCAGGAAGAGTAAGCATCTCCTGCTTGCATGCAACACCCGTCGCCTCAATTCGGTAGAACTGTCACATCCGGTTACTTCCATTTTGGAAGATATAGAGTACAATCTTTGGTTGGATGGTTCAAATGGTCTATGGCAGAATATCATCCACCGTTCTGGAAAGTGGGACATCATAGTGTATGACGAGTTCCCCATATCGACCGTAGAACTTCCTCAGTGACGATGTTAGCCGGTCACAAACATATCCCTGACTGAGAAGCTTATCTGAAAGACGCCTAGCTCTCAGAACAAAATCCGTATATTTGGTACTTGCTCTGGCATTGCGTATCAACTGAGATATGAACACGCCATAAGCAGGCGATGAAGGGATGTTGCTAGACGATCCCCAACAAGATAACCTTATTGTGATCTCAGCGGAACACACACGTATGAGGGGAAAATAGCGAGAACAGTACGTAGAAGCATCATGTCAACGAACAAACACATTCAGCGAGAACAATCACATCACAACGACCAACAAACAATGCACAGCAGAAAGGAGGGGATCTCAAACAACACTCTATTGCAGCCTCCACGGCAAAACCCCAAACACTCAATGCAAAAACACAGAGCAGACACGCACAGGAAGAGATGCAAAAGAGACAAGGACCACCAAATTAATTCAAAGAAACATTATTTACAAATGACTACGCGTAAATCAACAAGACCAATGGGCAATCGGTGCCGACATAGGACGGCCATCTGCCACGACAGTAGCAGACGGTGTAGTTATCCGGATTACGTGCGCACAACCCTCCCACTTTTCTGGTTACCTAGAGGTCTCGAAGAACGCACAATAGTGATGTAAAATAACCCCCTTACTGTACGATGACAATACAAACAGACTGCATGACGCAGGGGCCCGAGCAACACTCAGATGGGTATGTAAATGGATATGAAAATAGAGGGTATACGAATACAATCCGTGCATGCCGGCTGTAGAAGATCATGCATGTTATCATCCGAGGAGTCCGACCGACATTCAGAGAGGACAGGGGTCGGGGCGTTGTCTTCTCTAAAGAGGTTTGGACAGAGTCTGTCATGGAGCCCTGTCGTCACAGTCATTCAGAGTCTTAAGAATGCGTTTATACAACTTTTAGATTGGTCAAGTGTCCATCTGGTGACATTAAGGTTATATCTACGGCATAAAAGGCGTTTGATGAGTTTGACGCAATTTCGTTCGTAATTCTGTCTGCCTTTGATCCTTCTTCTTTTGTTTTTAATATCACCATAAAAGGCAGGTTGTGAAATACCTATAGAAATATACTCTGTTGCTTGTATAAGCCCGAATTTCAAAAGAAGCTGCCAATAATTTTTGTTTTATTTCCAGAAAGTCTTAACTAGTTTGTGAAAGCGAAAACCTTGACCCAAATTTTTTTTGGTAATCTGCAAATTTCTATTATGAAAATCCAAAACATTAGTATATATATAGAAATTTTCTGTTACAAAATTTCTTGAAATTTCTAAAACGTGGGTCCTGTAGCATCATATCCCGCCCATTCAGCTACGTCTTTTTGGTACATTTTTGGACACAATGATTTTCATACTTTTTGGCCATATTACATTGTTTTGACAAAGGATCACTGACGAGGGTTAAGTACCCGAAACGTGCATGTCTGGTCCATGCTGTAAATTTATCAGGTTTTAAATGATGCTATTGAATTTAAAGACGTTTAACATGCTATAGCGCACCGGATGAGTTGTGAAATGTAAATACTGTATTACAGTAATCTAGGAACATCACCTTCAAGCCAGAGGTAATTTATTATGCTGCATCTAAATTCATCTCTCTAAAATAATAGAAGAAATCCTTATTGCCTTACATTTAGAAGCATGATGTTAACACTATCATAAAGATATATATCCAATCAACAAATACTGACTCTTAGTTAAACTTATGACAATTTTCAAGATAATGGAATTTATTTTGGCAATATGAAAGATCAAGGATACGTTTTGTTTATACGACGTTTCCATTGGTTTGCTAGAATAACTAATACTAGTTAACTTTCCATGAATTCAATATGATGTCCCTAAACTGTAAATCCTGCTTGATATACGAAGAGTAAAATACCGAACACTAATACATATTTACAACAATCACAGAAAAGACATGGATGACAACCAAAAATCATAAGCACCTCACATAGGACATCACATATGGTACATCAAAGAGTACAAGCGCATAAGCTGGTGGCTATTTAAAGGGAAGACAGGCACTCGTAGAAGATCAATAAAGAAACACCAAAGACAGATGAAAATGGGAACAGTGTCAATAAAACACAGGGTGATTGATCTAGAAATAGAATTGATAAATAGGTGTATTTGTGAAACACGAATGCTCCCGTCGGCATCTTTGTCAGTATGTCAGAAGAAGATCATATTCCAAGGTCAAGATGAAATGGTCAAATTTTGTACCATTGGAAAGGTCTTGCCACAAGGATTATACATCTTTAATCTGGAAGCACTATCACTTACTATTCGTGAGGTGTAGCCATAGCTAACGTTTTTCACATGTTGGTCATACTTCAAAGTTAAGGTCACAAGATCAAAATGTTTATTTCCCATTGAAAGATTACACAGTGAAATATGAAAGCCCTTTTTATTACCATTTTTAAAAGAGTTAGGGCCCATGTTACAGTATTGTTTCAAATATAGGTCAAGGTTCTAAATGATGCTATTGAATTTGAAGACGTTTAACATTTGTACCACTTGGTGAGTGTCACTGCTGGTGGACCAGGGGTCCCCGAGGGCACATGTAGCCAAGTTCGATCAACTTCGGTTGATCATCTCTCTCTTCTACGCATTCTAATATTTCTGTTATCAAAATTTCTTGAAAATTCTAAAATGTGGGCCCTGTAGCATCATATTCCACCAATCCTGCTACGTCTTTCGGTACAATTTTAGACATAACTTTCACACTCTATGGTCATATTGCATCGTTTAGATTGAAGATCACTGGCGAGGATTAAGTGCCAGAAACGTGCATGTCTAGTCCATGCTGCAAATTTATCTGTTCTTAAATGATGCTATTGAATTTGAGGACGTTTTACATTTGTAAAGATCAGAAATGGGAACCTGGGTGCATTGAAATTTTTTATTGCAATATTGCAATAAAAAAGGACATTTTATCGAGGTATGGCTTTTACAAGATGATCATAACATGAAATGATAAGTATGAAAATATTAGTGTTTAACTTATATAATAAGTGATATACTTTTACAACAATCGTACAAAGCATTGGTCACCATAAGAGAACACTCACACCTACTGGACCAACAACAATATAATTCTTCAAAGATCATAATGAAACAGTTGCCACGTGAAGCAAGATGAAATGTACTGCCTCAACATTAATACAGGGACCTTAATCAGGTAATTGTCAAAGAAAGGATCTATCTGTCAATAGTGTCAATAGTGAAGCATCACAGAAGGGAAGTATTATAACGACAACGAAGGTGAGTCTCTAACTCAGACAAAGTCCTGCTGTGGCCACAGAGATGACCGGTGGCGATGTCTGACCGCTTGACGGAAATCCTAATGACTTCATATCAGACAGAGACGATTTCTACAACACGTCTACAAATACCTTTTTAAGTCTTATCAAATATCAACGAGAGAGGAAAACCTAAGGATCTGCTCAAAAGTAATGAAATTTCAAAGTACTTCATTTTTTTAATCAATTTAGCCAAATATTTTAAAAGATAAGCCCCCTTCAAAATCTGGAGAAAACTTTACATAAAACTGCGCTAATAGAGAGATATTTGAGTATAAATTTGCTTATTTTGTATAGAAATCAATGAAAATCGAAAAAGGTTTCATAAAATATCGCCCCCCCCCCCTCCCCCTGTGAAACACAAAACCATTTCTACCCGAGATGTATTTTCATAATACAATTTTTTTGTAAAAGCGGAGTTGTGTTTTAAAGGAGAGGACAATAGTCAATTTACGAAAATGTGATTGGGCGGGTAGGGATGAAGGGAAAATTGTTAATTGTAAAAATGAAAGTGAGAGTGAGTGTTCGAGTATATATCTCTGGCCATGTGTCTTCGGTCTGATAAATCCGAAGGATAATGATTGGAGAAAATAATGTTTTAGTATGATATTTCTTATTGAGTCTTCTCATTGTAGTTCATTTTGACATTTCGATCAACAAAAGCAACCGATCGTTAGAAATTTCGACTCGTATTATTTATTTAATAAAAGGACCCCACCCTCATTTCTGCGTTAGAGAGAAAAGCTGAAAACTATCAATTATGTCAATATTGAAATATATGGTCTATAGTACCAATTCTATACTACTAGACACGTGTTTCGGATATTGAATCCTCGTCAGTAGTACTTTATGTCAAACAGTTTAAATAAAGCCAAAGTTAATTTTCCTGGCGCCATCTACAATACAGACTTTAAATTTCCTCTTACCAAAATGAGCGGCTCCAGTGAAGGGTTTATTCAATGCTCGATTTAGATTTTTTATTCTAAGATTTCATTTTAAAAACTTTTTAAAAAATCTAATTAACATATGGGTTTTTTCCTCTCTCTTTGATATTTGAGACTTACAAGGTATCATTTATGAAGATAAAAATGAAATCTAATGGAAACAAGTTTTTTTTTTATGGTACAATCAGACAAAAAACAAAGAAGTGAACTATTTCCCCGTTCTTTACAAAAGGTTAGGCTTAATTAGTTTGCTCCTGGGGTGGCTAACAGACGGTTTAATTTGGATTTACAGGGTTCTAAATGGAAATTATGAGAGTTGTTTACCAAGAACTCAATTAGCTTTAACCCTTAGACTCCTCAGACTAGACGACAAAACTACAGGAGCATTCCAGGAAAGGTAGTTCTGAAAACTAAAAGCATTTTGTGCTCTATTGAACAAATCATTTTCAATATCGAGTTTGTATTTGATGTATGTCATACACAGCTGTCTATTACACTTTAAAGAATAGGACGTAACTATCACATAATGCTCCTTTTGCAAGATGGTCTTTCACTCGCCTTTCTTTCGTAAATAGAAATAATAATGCATTGAAGCGTACAATTCTATTGACTGCAAATTTATGATGATGAAGAAAAACGAAGTAATCCACTCTGTGCCAAAGATGATGATGATTGTCTATTCTATAGACACATTTTGTTGCGACTGTCGGAATAAGTAAAGTTACCTTCAGCCAACGCGGATATCAATTTTGTAACTTGTCATCAGATAGTATTCTGGCCTTTTGAAAATGTCATTTATCAAAATTATCTAAAATTTAATTCAGTGGCGGATTCAGCCGGGGGGGGGGGGGGGGGCACGTGCCCCCCCCCCCCCCGGCAGTGCCCAAAGAAGGGGCACTTATGACATGCTTTTCGAAGTATTAAACTACTTTTTCCGTAAAAAAAAATCTATGAAACTAGTCAGAAATAGCCCCAAAACACCCCAGAAACCACCGATTTGAGTAAATTGTCCAAAAATTTCTCGGGGATAGATAGTCATGTCCATTGTCTGTACGTGGACGTACACACGTTTCGGAAACAACCTACATTGAATCATATTCACATCGAATTTTCTTTATCTGAGGGATGAATCGGGAACCTTATATCCTATGCAAGGCATATTTAACACACATATTTCTTGACCAAATCTTCGATACAACCTCCTATAAAACTTACATTTTTTAACTCTAAATTTGAGGTCGTGATCACAGGCTGCCGATGTTTATCTATTAAAAAATATAAACCAACCTTTTTATTGTTTTTTATCATACGTACAGGGAAAGAGGAAAAGGTATTTTACAGAAATCGGGGCGAAAAATTTAACCTAAAAATGTTGACATGTTTTTTTACCTGCTGAATCGTTTATTTTAGTTTTCATATGGAAATCCAGGCATCGTTCGATTCGTTTACACTTCAGCTATTTGCTTCTATAACGCCCAAGTCGAAATAATGTCACTAGAAGACACAGCACGGCCGTTTTCCTGCTCCCTTACCGAACCTCGACCTACTTCACCGCTGCCATTGTCGTTTAAATCACGTGATCGCTAATAACAGAAATAATGTGCGTGACGTCATAAGACACACCTACCGTACGATGTATTCAAAGCTTATAAATGCTTTAAAAGATAATGAAGTAGCATAAGTCTAATCTAAAAAATAAGGCAAACAAAATTTTGCAAAACGTTCCATTTTATTTTGACGTTTTTTTATTTATTATATTTTATTTCTGTTTCTTCAGCCCGGAGTTGCACACGTCATTAGCGATCACGTGATTTAAACGACAATGGCAGAGGTGAAGTAGGTCGAGGTTCGGTAAGGGAGCAGGAAAACGGCCGTGCTGTGTCTTCTAGTGACATTATTTCGACTTGTGCGTTATAGAAGCAAATAGCTGAAGTGTAAACGAATCGAACGATGCCTGGATTTCCATATGAAAACTAAAATAAACGATTCAGCAGGTAAAAAAACATGTCAACATTTTTAGGTTAAATTTTTCGCCCCGATTTCTGTAAAATACCTTTTCCTCTTTCCCTGTACGTATGATAAAAAACAACGAAAGGTTGGTTTATATTTTTTAATAGATAAACATCGGCAGCCTGTGGTCGTGATCTATCTTTTTAAAATGAACAATTGAAATTGTTTAGGCCAGATTTAAACCGGCTACCTCCAAGAATTTTGAAAAGATAAAAATGCATGTTTTTCTTTATTTTTAGAATCGAAGTTATCATGATTACATTTTTGGTTAAGAACCTAGGTAAATCAAAAACATAATCATGAAAGAACTGCCAAGAAATAATTAATTTCAAACCTTTCAATCTGGACGATGCAGGGAATGGGACACCCGTGATCTCTAGTTTGTCAAGGAAATTTATCATTTACAAGGGAATTTTTTAGGGTCTGTATGGGGCCGAAATTGGGTAAAAAGAGGTACTTTTCCCAAATTTTAGACCTAAAATTCCCAATTCAATCTTTTCTCCAAAACGAGAAATTCATTTCCAATTTACGTATCATTAACTGAAAGGAAAACGAAAGTAGAACAAACATGCTCTAGGAGGGATTCAAAACATAGACAATATTGATATGATAAGGGATAATTTGCATGAATATATCTTTTTGTTGTTTGAAATTTATTTCCCAATTTAGGTTAAAATGTTGCAAAATTCCCAATTTCATCGGCCCAGGCCCCTTACACCAGGGGCTAGAAAAAAGACCCTGTAATTACTTATTTTCTTTACCTTTATACAAATATTAACAAACAAGCGCGGATCTAGAGTGCTTAGGGGGTCAAGTCCTGCCTGGAATTTGCATAAAATGCTGATTTTTCCTAGTTTTACGAGAATTTATGGCTGGACACCCCTCCCTCCCATGGGCTGACCTCTCTGCCCTTTCAAAACTTCTCCTGATCCGCCCGTTTCTTTAGAAAATCCTGAACATGTTGACTTCTGCATGCCGTGCAAGAACAGTACAGCATCAGACAATTTCGAAAATTTTCAAATATATTCTATATAAATAATAATTATTGTTACTGACACTGACTGAATCATGCGCGCCAAATCCCTTTTGATTTCAGTTCAAATACGCTTCAGATGCCATCAGATTGCTTCATTTTTTCAAAATTTTCTCGGGGGAGGCCCCCCGAACCCCCACCAATGGGAAGGGGTAACCCCCTCCCATACCCTCCCCCACTCGGCCCTTCGGGCCTTGCAAGTTTTTTCCATCAAAATTGTATGTGCCCCCCCCCCCCGGCAATTGGGATTCGGATCCGCCCCTGTAATTTGCTAAAAGTTGTTACCTAAAGTGTTTTAGGCTGTGTCCAGTTATTGTGAGAACTGTGGAGCATCCAAGAACTTTATGTATACCTGTACTAATTAGCAAGGTACTGCTTTTAAAGCGTCACCTACAATGCATTCAGTATTTAACATTCCAATATAGAAAATTACACTGGACTCAAGATGAAGATGTCCTTCGTGTTTCTATGATGCTGTGTTATTGTCTCTGCCTACTTGTCCTATTTCCTTTTCTTGTGAGAAAGTCCTGTTTTTCCAAGAATTTATAATCCATTTGATTTTGATTTCTGGAATTTGATCTCGGGTTTTGTGTTTGACTTTCATTCACTGATGCTTAAAATAATAGATTCACAACAATATATTACCTTTGTAACCTCAATGGTCACACGATTTTAGTAAAAGTTATATTTTCATCTTATAGGCAAAGTCTATATGGTCATAAAACTCATGTATCTGTAGAAAGGAATTAATACAGACAAACGGTGGCTCGTCATAATCATCTTCAGAAATACAACAAGATCTTTTTCTTTGGTGTGAAAGGCTAGGGGAATCTCAATAATCCATTTCATTGTGTGATGACAAAACAAAGATGTGATATCAAGAGCTTTCATATGCGTTTTACTTCGTTTGCTGTGACCTTGACTTTAGAAATCATGCAAAGATTTATGACTAAAGTAATCTTTACTTCGCATCCATAAAATTTAATGATCATTGTCGATTGACCTTGACCTTGAAAATGAATTGTGGCATCCTTTAATCATGGGCAACTTGCATGCTACATTTGATTAACATTGTAATATTCTGCGACTTTTACCTGCCCATAAGTTTTTGAAGTAATATTTTATCCTCAAAATTTAATAGCAACTGGAATTGAACTCTAACCATGAGTATAGAGCGAAATAAAATGCACGTGAAGCAATAAACATCCATAGTTTGAAGACCAACTAAACTAGTAGATGTGCTGATAAGGACCAAAAATAAACAAATAAATACAATCTTGTCATTTCTCTTCCATTAAATATATATGTTTTAATACTCTGCCCAAATATCATTTTGAGATAATTAATCCAGAGATGTGTAATACCATGATTTTGCTTGTTGTAAAGCAACCTTTAGTTTAATCTCTGACCAGGTATGACTCTTTTCATCATTGTCAGCTAAACACATGCAATTTACTGGTATCCATACTGAAACACCAAAATAATGTCTCATTATTTATTTTAACATCTAGGATTATGCAAGTTCTACAATAATCCAAAAGAAAGGAGGGGATCCCCAACAAAACTTGGTTGTAGTACCAACAGCAAAACACCAAATCAGCCCATGCAAAAACACAGAGTTGACATGCACAACAAGAGATGCAAAAGGAATTACTTACATGTAAAAGATTCGGTATATCATTTCATTTTCATAGCAAGAAGGATTTTAATTAGTATTAAAATTGATGGTACCAATTCTGATTTGTGTTAATATTGTTGGTGCTATAAAATTCAATAGCTTCCCATGAATTTTCAAAGCATTAAAAATCCTATCCTGTAAAACCCCATTAACAGACACCAGTCAAATACAGTATTATGGTAATTCAAACAGGTATATAACAAGCTCTATCTAATAAACACAACAATTTTCTTTTACTGATTTGCCATATAGTGCTATGCAAAAACGATTCAATTATACATGTATATTTACATTTTCATCTACTTCAAGATTACACAATACAGTATAGATTCATTCAAACATACACTATCAATTATACAGCTTGTATTGTCAATACTAAGGAGAATTTAACAAATGTATATTGTTATCTGGATTATCTTGACATGTCTATTGTCTAATTGACAGTATACATATATATTGTAATTGTCTGTGTATATCATAATTCTTATGTTCTCTCTATGCTACTCAATTCTTAGAAGATAAGTTTTGAAATACATGTATATATGCAATAATGAACTTTTTGAATCTTAAAAAATTTAATCTCAATGTTGAGAAAAAAAGAAAAGGCAGACTTAACATCATACTACATGTATATTTACCAACAATGCTTATGATTGAGGCATGCAAATTGAGACTCTTATTGTAGAAGACGTGTTTTTGTAAGTTATCATCAGATAAAGAGATTTTTCCTAAATTCTTGTTCACATTTCAGTTTCTATGTACATGTGCCTAACATATTTTCAGTTAAGATACATTAATGCACTGTAATCCTGCTACAGAATATAAGCTATAATAATTTGAATAAACCTGGCTCACATCTGATATTAAGTGAGCGACAGTAGAAGCAGTGTCTCTATCAGTTCATTTCTTTCGTTTGCGATCAGTATATCATATGGACGTGTATAATGAATCAGCGCTCTCTCCCTGTCTATATTCCCACCATCAATAACTTTTTCATAGTGGAATATATCCATATCAAGGCATGTTAGAATCATCTGAAAGGGAACAGAAATAAGTGAAGAGAGGAAGATGTCTAATTAACGGCAAACAAATTTTAAAACAGGTAAAGACTGATTTGGAAGGAGTGTTTTAGTATGGGGTTTCTTCAAAGAGTTTTTTTTTACAATTTCAAGGGGTCATTTCCAAAGATGGTACACAGTCTTCAAGGGAGAATATGGTACATGACCCCTGTCCTTCAAAATTAGTGCAAGTTGCCATAAGTTGGGGTGATCAAGGGGTTCAACAGATAGGCTTAACACAGTCACTGTTGAGAAATCACATCATCTTTCTTGTTTAAATCATTATTAATGAATACTAATGTCTCTTATTTTTCATAGGAAAGTCAAAAGTGTAAATTTGTTAATGACAGACCTCTGATTCCACACACAGCACACCTAGTACACAAGGTTTGAAACAGGAATATTGTCTTTCTAACATCAGCTCTCCCACATGGCGACCCAGGACATCATTGTCTACATTAGAATGGATCAAATATGGAGGTTCTTCATTTGCTTGACTAAATCGGGACTTTTCTCTAATCATCTGCATAAACAAATACATTGTATCAAGTTTCATTAAGGGCAATAAAAATGCTCAAAGTTGACCAGTAATAAGCAATCTGCATGCAGTCTTAAAGTAATATCCAAGAGATATAGTAATCTGCAGTAATGGTCTTCCTTTAAATGTTTTAAAGCTCCCATCAAAATTAAGTTATGGAAGTTTTAAGGGACGTGACAGAGAAGATTGTAAAGATTAAAATCTTCCATGAATATATTTCTTAGTGACAAACATGACAAAGTAATACACGAAGTAATACACTTTAAAAAATGTCTATAGGATTAGGATTCAATGAACAAACAGAAATACATTTTAAGTTGACTTCTATAGCTGCATAAAGCAACCAAATGCAAGAGTTGAAATAATTTTGTTCATTGGGAATCAATTTGCAAAATATGGGACACATTTGCAGCATAGCTATATAATTGACAGAAACAGCTGATGAAAAAGAACTTCCAAGCTTAGTCAAGTTTGTTCATTAAACATTTCTATAATAGTACAAACTATACTTGCCCTAGATGTGGTACCAACAAGTAATCCAGCATCAGTATCATCATCAACTGCTACACAATATCTAACGTCGGGGACAGAGGTCACAAATACATCTCCTAGCAACAAATGTCTGATGAGAATGTCTCCTCTCCTAAAATGGATGGCAGTAGAGCTTACATGTATATTTCATTACCTGCTCAATACTGATGATCAATTTATTACAGAGTTTTTTCCAGCAACTATAGGATAAAAGTTTATGCAATAATTTAAAAACATGCATTTACATAAACTTCCTTACACTCTGACCTTGACCTTTGGACTTAACATTCAATAATCATCTTCCTTTTTTGATTCTTAGAATGTGAAATTTCAAGAGCAACAAATTCATTGTTACATGTAATACAATATACAGAATTTTTCTCATCTAATCAAGATAAATTACACAAGGAATCTCACATCAGCTACAGACATGATTATTAAAAATATTCATGCATCGATTGCATCATTTACTTATTTACAAATGCAATACAACAGCGCTTGCTTGTTGAGCCAATAGCACATTACATTGTACATCAATGTTAGTTTGTTTACTTACAATGGAGTTAGATAGCATGTTGATGTAAATCTTCTGAGAAGTTCTGTAAAAAGACTGTTATTCAATTTGTCCTGTGATAACATGACCTTCACATATTTAATGACCATGTCCAAAAAGAGCAATGAACTGCTGTAGATATGGGTGAACAATCTGAAAAAGAACAAGTTTGTGAAATATTTAAAACTGCATCAATCGTAAAAGTCAAGGACACAAGGTGAAATTTCAAAATCTACGCAAGGAAAGAACTTTTAAGAAGTCTTGTAACACTGCCAGTAGAGCAAAGAAAATGAAATTAATTGTTCATTGTTTCTCATCAAAACAAGAGACCCAATGTGAGCAATTTAGCCTGTTGAAATATACATTGAAACATTTAGCCTAGTGACTTCAATCAATGCATTGTACAATAATGTACATGAAGTAACCTTTTCTGAAAGTAATCCTTGTTTTCAATGTCCGTTATTACATCCAGTGCTTCCACAATTCTCTTGCATTCTCTAATTTCTGCAATAAATGAAATCAAGTGATTCCGCTCAGAGTCTTTATTACAATCATCTATAGAAAAATTTATGAACTGCAACAAAAACTCTTTGATGAATCTGAGATTTTCTGGCAATATCGTTGGAATTTTTCTGGTTCTGCGTCGTGCATTCACGATTCCAATAATATCTGAGGGAGATTTGAGTGCCCTTCTGTCATAGCATACACCAAAATACTCTGCATGATCCAGTTTCCAGTTTAAAACATTGTTTGGTATTTTCTCACACATGTTTTGTGTCATATTCAGAGTCAAAGTGTTACATTTGCACGTCATAATCGTAAAGTTCGGATTTCCTCTGTTGATTTTAAAATTCCTCTGACGGTAGGATAGAGTAGGATTGTGATTCTTCTATTATCTTAGCTTCTACACACTGGACGTCAAAATAAACTTCTTTAAGTAGAGATATAGAGCTCTAGATTGTATTTAAAGTTTGTGAATTTGCGGGATGCGGGAGTCGAATAAATCGAAAGTAAAACATTCTCCTATTCAAGTATCAAACTTTTCGTTCTTCGGCTCATTCGAGTTAATTTTTTCCTCCGTTCCCACATACATGTCACATTCTTAATGTTTTCAAGTGTATTATTTAAACATAGAACGTTAATTATAAATTTTTAGTGATATTCATTTTAACAAATTCAAGCTGGATGAGGTGGTTACATGCATAATTCAGTTCAGTTCAGGCAGGAATTTCCTCCTTTGACTTAGGAGCTACCCCTACAGTAAGGGTTAAATAAGAATATTTTCTGAAACTAAAAATATAAGATAGCTAAAAATTAAACAATTTAAAATTCCTGTGCAGAGGAGATGCAGCTCATGCTTGTCGAATATTGTAACATAAAATGTTTGATATAAAAAGGGTTCAGACTTCAAAAGAAAACCCTACAAGTGTTAAGATAGCGGATAAAATCGGCCTAAAAGTGCATGGGTTAAGATGAATTAAGGTGTGCCTAAAAGACAGAGCAAGTGCAAGATATTAGATGAAGTTAACATATTTGTCTTCTTCGCTGCATGATAGTTAAAATATTCTATTTGTCTTCTTTACTGCATGATAGTTAAAAATTCTACTAAGTCAATTGTGTAAAATTCTGAAGAAACCGGTAAGTACAGACAGGAGCGAATTCTAAGGCATGAATGATATATACAGACAAGAGCAACCCCCAACCCCCCCCCCCCCCCCCCCCCCCCCCCCCCCCCCCCCCCCCAGTCTAACAGACTTCGCTCTCATTTTCCCAGCCATATTTACAGGGTCATTTTCCAGGGATATTTACACGGACATAGCCGAGCGCGGATCTAGAGTGGTGGTGGGGAGGGGGCCGGCAAGGTGAAGGTTCAAGACCTCCCCTGGATTTTGCTAAATTTTCGGACTATTCCTGCTTTTAACTAGTTTTTCTTCGAATCATGGGTTAAATCCCCTCCGAATGCGTGACTGGAGCCCCGCTCTTCTGGAAACAATTCTAGGTCCGCCTATGGCAGTACTTACCGAACTTACCCTTTTTTTGCAACGCAGCTGATGTTTCGAGGAATCCACGATACACGATGGTAACAAGTTAATTGTTGGAACATGTCGCACGTAATGAACTTTAATATCATCATTTTTTGGTCTTTCTTTTGGCATAATTGAGTTGAAATTTTCAGTATAAAAAGGAATTTTGTTCACTATCTCGTTACGTGCTTCTGAAACTTCATTTCCTAAAGCGCTGAAGTGAGATAATGTAATCCATGGTGTGCTTACGACCACGCCTACACAGTGTTGGTTTCGACCATAAGATAATTATGTTAATACGTAGTTCAAAGCAAAACTTTTATAGAGTATACAAATTAAGAATGCTTGTCTTTTTCCTCAAAGTTGTCCCAGTTCTCTTTACTGTTAACCCTTTCGGGTAGATGATATGCAATGGTAGAAGGGCTATTCGTATGTACAGATTGGTTGATTTTATATGAGTAAGTTATATTCTTCTGTTATGTACAACATATGCACATGGATATTATCATCTATAAAATCTGGATTATCTAAGAACGTAAATTACACAGATTTTCAAGTCATACTAATTATTATATTACTATATATACATTTCTTTCAGTAAATCAACTTCCCAGTTAAATAATTTTCTGTATTACCTTATCCCTGTTCATGCATGCTATTTTCTCACTTTGTAAATCTCATTGTGCCCTTTATTATGTCCACTAGTGTTTCTTTCACCCTTGACCTTGAAAATCATATCCTCTAGGCAAAATATGTTGCATGAGGGGATAAGCAGATCGTCTTCACAAATCTAACCCCAATTCTTACGTCAAATAATCAACTTTCATCATTTATACATTGGTTTAGAACAAAGCAGATTTTAGATTGACCACTTGATTTGTATTCTTGTCACATACAATAGTCAAGTGTTCAGCTTTTTTATTTAAGTGATTCTATCATTACCCATGATAAATTTATCCAGTCTTGTTCAGTCTGGTTCCAGATTCAATACTCACCAAACACTTTATGTAAATGCAAAGGCTGAAAGTATTAGACTTGGTGTATCACCATCCACAGCATAGGTATCGCCTCAAGCTTCATTCATCGTTCATTACATTGTACTAATCACTTTTAGAGTTAAATCATGTGACAATGACTAATGGAATCAAAATGTTTTCATCAAAGTATTTCGTGCTATAGAAATCTATACACCAGTATGAAAGTCTATGGTCATGCCAACAGTCCATTTGCCAGTTAAGAGTTGTGACTGTTATAACCAAGATTTCATATGTATGGACACCGGACAACACATCATTTGACGAAATTTTTCATTGTGACGACATGTTCAAATGCTCTGTTTAGATACGTCTAGATGCATCGTCATGTTTCTGTTGTAACATCACAATATCACTAAATTTTGTGATGCTTGGTGTCTGTTTGTCTGCCTGGATTACTGGCAAATCAGCTTTTGGTTTCAATTCTTTGATTGTTCCTTGAAACAACACTTTGTACAAAAAGTCACCAGAAATTCTGAATAAGTACTAAACAATAATAGATATCTTATGATTTAATCTGCAGCAATAAATATACAATGATAATGTTGAGTATATTTAATTAATGAGCGATAAATATAATTTTGACATTGGAGTACATGTGACTACACATCGTGTATTGTGTATATAAACTGTAGTAAGGGTCTTTATAATTGATAATTCTTCTTCAATGATAGTCAATTATCCATAAGTTACCTCCAGCTAGCTGGTAAGTTGACAGAGGGCACCTAATTTATACAAAGAAAAAATCTTCAATATTACCAAACATCAAATATAAATCATTTAAAAATCTGTCATTGAGTTGTATGTGATTTTAATAATAAATACATCACCTATACTAACAATTTGAAGAAAGACGCACAAATTTCTTGATTATAATTGTCTTAGACTATCATCTCCTTTGCAAATATGAACTTTAAATATGACTGAGTTTCTTTGTACATAAGATACACATTTATATTACAGTGTAAAATGGTCAGATTTATGGTCACAGATCTAACTGGAAATATGACATTGTTACTAATTGTAATCGGCATATATTAACCTAACTCGTGGCATGTAATGACCATTCTCCCTTTATAGATGAATACTTTAAAGTAGATCACAAGTAACTTATGTCAGAGATTTTTACCTTATGAATATATTTTCTTGTTGTAAGTACAGTGTACTATCAGCAACATAAAATGCTTGTTTCCAAACAAATTTGAAGAAAAGGCATTGAAAATTAATAAAAAAGAGAAGTATTTTCATGAATACATAAATAACCATACTTCAAACAATCATTCAAAACAAAAAAGAACTTGCAACTAGACATTCAGACATCATATAAGGCAGTCCTGATTTAATAATTTGCAAGAACACTTCACATTTGTTTATGAACATTTTGTTCAACAAAATCTGTTATAAAGCAACGCAACAAAATCCTAAAAAGATCTGAAATGCTGCACAACATGTCAGAAATCAAAACAAGTCAGATCTGCATTGGATAAATAAACATGGTTAAACAATAATAATATATATAACATAATATAACATAAATTATAACATAAGTATCGTAGATATCTGTGTAAATCATACATATGCTTTTATCTTCTGATATGACTCTCACAGAATGCTGCTTATTCCTTATGACCAGATAATAGTGGACGGACACCAAGATACACAAAATCATCAAACGCATAAAATAAAGAAAATAAGCAACAAAATCCACTTAATGCTTCATTCCTGAATTTCTACAAAAAAAGACATGGATAAACAAAGATTCTGGTAAGATAAATCTGTAAATTTAACTATAATTTGTGTGAAAGAATCATTTCAGCTTTTGATTAAGAAGAAGTTTGGCAGATCACTATACAGTACACACAAATTGCGAGAAATTCATAAATTTGTTACACAGAATTGAAAATTATGCCTTGGCCAGAAAAGAAGATTTTAGATTCAACTTACATGCAATCATAACAACTATTGAAGATATTATGTCATAAGTCGTAAAAAACAATAGAAGTACAGCTAGAAAATGCAATACAAGTGAAGTTATACAATCTTTCATCCTCTCATTTTCTTTGTTCATAAAGACAAATACATCATATGAAACACATGTAGATGATAATAAACACAGGAAATGGCAAAAAAAAAATTTCTCTTGCATAAGTATTAAGGATGGTACCCATTTGGATTTAGTTGAGTAATGCATTAATATCATGTGGTACAAATGGAAGCACACAGTAGATTTTATCAGATTTTAATGATGCTGTCCCTGTTTATATAAATTATGCCATTTAAAAACGTTTCAACAACACAAATGAAAATGTATTACCATCAACAAAAACATTTCACAACCTTAAAGTTGAATAAATACATTTCTTTTTTTGTTTTAAGTTTTAAAAATATGAATTTTGATTCTTAAAGTTCGACAAAAAGACTTTTACCCAAAGAAATCACCTGATACTGTTTAACAATATGTGAGGCACAACCATACGAGTATATTAATGAAAATCCAACTGACAAGAAAAGACGTTAAACCGGAAGACTCTGATTCATATAAAAAATGTCGTTTGATTATTGAAAAAAAAATTATTTCCAAAAAAACTTATTTCCAATATGACAAATCAGTATATACATATATATGTATATTTGTAACTCTCATAAATACAACCACTTAACCTGTATACATAAACATTGATGTGAGACTATGTGATACTAGTTTACATATCAGTGTTATACATACATTAGAGGTATATATGGTCACAGTATTGTTCAAGGCTGATGTTACAACTTTGATCTTGTTCTTTAAATGATTTGTTAAAATGATGTCTGATGAATTTTAAGCACACCAGACCTGGACTCCAAACATGCGACGTGAAACAAGTTTCAATGCTGCCTAGGATGTTCCGACTATATATAAGAAAACCTTCAAAAATCTTTCGCAGGAAAAGGCATAAACTTCATCCCATTCACACTAACATACCAAATTCGTATTAACTTTTGATTTATAGACGGAGTATCTTTTGTTGACTTATTACCAGAAGTATCTATAAATAAAATCAACTGTTTGACTCTTTCCTGATTGTCGCAACAATTTGTTCGTGAATTTCATATAACTCGGTGACCTTATTTCCGAGGGAGTCCTGTAATCGGAGTAGTTCTGAATTGTCCTGATCCTGCATCATTCTACACTCTGTTAATTGCCTCTGGAAATCTTCTACTTTCAGTTCTAAATGTCTATTCTCCTCCTCAAGTTTCTGAAAAGAAAGATTAACTGTTATATAAAATGAAATAAGATGTAGAGTATACATGCCTACACTAAATCTGATCTTATATTTGTATTTTGAAATTGTTGCAGATTGATCGTAATTCAAATATAAAGTAAAGAATGCATGCACTTTACGATAATTCTCTGTTCAATAGGTCTCTGATCAATAAGATTAACTTTATTAAAAGTAAGATAATAAATCATAATATAAATATGTAAACTATACAATACCTTAATTCTGGTCTGTAAAGAGGAGCTCTGATTTTCCTTGGCTTGGAGTTCATTAACCCTCTGTTGTAACTCATTGACTTCCTGGAAGATAGGAATCAAGAAAGATAACTCTATAGTTTAACCTTAACAAAACTATGGACTGTCTTCCAGCAGAAGTCAAGAGTATTCAGTTACTATTCTCAATGCCATCTTGATGTCAAACAAAGGGTTAGTTAAAGATAAGCACCAAGACGTTCCTAAAAAAGTTGGGGGATTAACTCTGGATTTATCATAGAGCATAGTAAACGGAAATTGCTTTACATCTAGAATTAAACGTTTATAACAAGAACAAAACTACTAGAATTCATTAAAGAAATCATTGATGAACGACCTCTTAGATCCTCAAACCCCGTGGATATAATGGGAGATCTGAGGAAGGAGCTAACAAAATCACGGCTTTTTCAAAGGGCATAGTAATAAATCTAAAGACACCCCCCTCCCCTATAAACATGGCAGAAAATTAGTCATGTGACCAGCCCAACATCAAGAATGCCAGTAAAGTAAGACATAAATAAAACTTAGTGGGGGGATCTTGAAAGCTTATTTTCTTTGAATGTTACAAAGAATTTCAAAAAAAAAAAATCAAAATGATTCAGCCCATTGGAGCTTTGATGGAAGTTTATATTGGTTAACAAAACTGGTCAAAACAAACAATGTAAGTTGTAACAAAAGCTTACATGTCATATCTATAATCCCAATATGCTTTATATTATTAACAAAATATGCATTGCAGATAATATAATATAGGACAAGTGTATTTACCTCCTGTTTATCTTGTTTCTCTAGCTGTACCCTCTCTAACCTCTCTGTCAGTTGTTGTAGCTCTGCCTGTAGAGCAGCCACCTGCTCTGACCCACTCTGCCTCTTCTCTAGCTCCGCTACCTAAATTGTTATAATAATGTAAGTTTAATTATTTCTACAGTAACACCCTACATGTGTAAAATATGAGCACAGTCTTTGAAAATCTAGAATACAATGAAGTCTTATACCTAATTCTCAAGGATTACTGTAAAATGTCTTTGCGGGCATTTCTTTTTCGCGAAATTTGCGAGAAAACTCAATTTGCAAATATAAAACACCGCTGATTGTTTTAAAAACGTTTTACCATACAATGTGCTTAGGTAAATAAAACAACTACATAAAAAATAAATTAAAGTTTGGGAGATAGTGATAGAGATTTTTTTTTTGATTCATACAAACTCGCGAAAATAAAACATGACACCGTGAAGTAAAAACAATTTACAGTAACATGTTAAAAGTGTCATTGAAGTCATACAATGTTCTAGAAAACATTTCCATTTTCTATTGATTTCTACGAGGAGAAGACACATTTTGACCCAAATATTAGCAATATCATGCAAAATGGATCTAGCATAACTCAGATTCTGATAGGATCTAGTATAGCTATCAAAGTCATTAAAGATTTTCTTGAAATATTCATTTTCAAACTTCTTTTTCTAAGCAGATTTTACATCTTAAATTATCTTATCAGCTTCTTTCTATATAAGACTTTTTTGAGAGCAGTTTAGCGTGCGTAAAACTTCCTGTCCTCTTATGTTAATTTTTACCTACAATAAACCCTGTGTTTGTGAAACACGAATGCCCCTGATGGCATCTTTGTTAGTATGAACACTATTTTCTGTTAAGTACATGTATGTGAGGTCATTGGGTTAAAAGGTCAAAGGTCAAGGTCACGAGGTCAAAAATTTTGGTATCAATGGAAAGGTCTTGTCACAAGGAATACACATGTTAAATATGAAAGCCCTATCACTTACCATTCAAAAGTTATGCCAAATGTTAAAGATTTTGAAAAGTAGGTCAAAGGTCAAGGTCAAGGTCATGAGGTCAAAAATTTTGGTATCAATGGAAAGGTCTTGTCACAAGGAATACACATGTGAAATATGAGAGCCCTATCACTTCCCATTCAAAAGTTATGCCCAATGTTAAAGTTTTTGAAAAGTAGGTCAAAGGTCAAGGTCAAGGTCACGAGGTCAAAAATTTTGGTATCAATGGAAAGGTCTTGTCACAAGGAATACACATGTGAAATATGAAAGCCCTATCACTTCCCATTCAAAAGTTATGCCCAATGTTAAAGTTTTTGAAAAGTAGGTCAAAGGTCAAGGTCAAGGTCACGAGGTCAAAAATTTTGGTATCAATGGAAAGGTCTTGTCACAAGGAATACACATGTGAAATATGAAAGCCCTATCACTTCCCATTCAAAAGTTATGCCCAATGTTAAAGTTTTTGAAAAGTAGGTCAAAGGTCAAGGTCAAGGTCACGAGGTCAAAAATTTTGGTATCAATGGAAAGGTCTTGTCACAAGGAATACACATGTGAAATATGAAAGCCCTATCACTTCCCATTCAAAAGTTATGCCCAATGTTAAAGTTTTTGAAAAGTAGGTCAAAGGTCAAGGTCAAGGTCACGAGGTCAAAAATTTTGGTATCAATGGAAAGGTCTTGTCACAAGGAATACACATGTGAAATATGAAAGCCCTATCACTTCCCATTCAAAAGTTATGCCCAATGTTAAAGTTTTTGAAAAGTAGGTCAAAGGTCAAGGTCAACGTCACGAGGTCAAAAATTTTGGTATCAATGGAAAGGTCTTGTCACAAGGAATACACATGTGAAATATGAAAGCCCTATCACTTCCCATTCAAAAGTTATGTCCAATGTTAAAGTTTTTCGAACAAACAGACAGACAAACAGATAAACAGACAAACAGACAAACAGACGGACAGGCCAAAAACTATATGCCCCCGAATCTTTGATTCCGGGGGCATAAAAAATAATGGATTATCATTAATACAGAACAGACCTTTTTCTTCATCCTGGAGCTCTCGTCTTTGTATGCGGCTAATTGTTTCTTCCATTCCTCTACATTGGTGGTACTCTCTTGTAAGGCTGCCGTCAGTCTGGCATTGTTATTCTTCAATGTCTGTAACTCTACCTCCCATTTCTTGGCATTCGTTGAACTGTAAAAATAAAGTATGGAGTCTTCAGTTTTCATAGAAATTGAAAAGTAATTGGTGTGATCAATGAAATTGACTGATTACTACAATTGCTTTATATTAATAGCTGCTTACACTACCTATCCATAGCATCGTCGACTTGATAGTGGCTCTTATGGTAATATATTTGTAGTAAAATGAAGAGTTGTTCACTTTGCACATGTACATGTATTACCAATCAGTAAATATGAATGCTAATTGCCAGTACATGTATAATAGATTATCTAAAAAACCGTACGTCAACTTAAACTGTTCATGCTTGTAGTTCAAATTTCAATGACTTCAAACAAATATATATGGGTATTTTAAAATTTTTTTTTAGCAAACTGATAAGATTTTTTTATTTTGCTTGAAGAAAATGTCATTTATTTCAACTGTTCAAGAAGGCATTGCAATATGCTCTATCATACAATATAACTTCACTTGTACATGCATGTACAGTCCATACAACGTTATTTTTGTCAATTTAATCGTATCGTATCCTGCGTTTATCGTATCGTATCATGCGTGTATCGTATCGTATCCTGCGTTTATAATTTCGTTTAACGTGTATCATATCGTATCCTATCCTATCGTTTCCTATTGTGTATCGTGTATCATGAATCCGATCGTATCGTGCAACGTGTAACGTGTATCCTATCGTATCAGGTAGCCAATCAAATGGTCGGAATTTCTTTTCCGTTTATCATGTTTATATTCGGATTGTTTTGATCTCGTTATGGATTCTTTAGTGAAAGCATGTATTGTTGAGGAACAATAAATATACCTATTACATGTATATACTTCGTTATACTTAATTTAACTGTAATGGAGGCTAAAAAACTCAAAGGTAGGTGTAGAGTAGCCTGTAAAGTAACTTGACTGATCGATGCCTTCAAATGTACCTGGTCAATGTACATATGATGTATCCTTCTGTCAAAATGACATCAGTACTATTGCATACATGTACATGCAAATCATTTATTTTGTTTTACTTCCATGCAGTCAATTCACCTCGCTTGATTAATAATGTGCCCTGCCAATTAGGTCACTGTTTTTTTTTTTATTATTATTACGTTTTGGCGACATGGGTAGAGTAAATGAAAATAAAATAGATTCCAAATCACGGATTTGATATACGAAAAAAATGTGTGTGTTTTTTTAACTAAAAAGATACTATTTATTATCATACAAATATTAACAAAAAACGTATATACCTCACACATTTTATTTCCAATCGTATCGTGCACAGTTGATTTGTTTGCTTTATCGTATTTATGCGCTGTACAATGCAAGCTAATGCACATTATTTAACGTTTATTCTATCGTATCGTGCATAATGTACATCTTCTAACGTGTTTTCTTTCGTATCGTGCATCGTGTAACGTGTATCCTTTCGTATCGTGCATCGTGTAACGTGTATCCTTTCGTATCGTGTATTGTGTAACGTGCATAGTATCGTATCCATTCGTATCCTTTCCTATCGTGTATGAGGTATATCGTGTTCGTTCGTGTATCCTATCGTATCATGCGTGTATCCTATCGTACCATGCGTGTATCACATCGTATCATGTATCTTGTAAAAAATAACGTTGTATGGTCTGTACATCTACATAAACATGTAAAAAAATAAGATGTTCAACCTTCCTCTCTGCTACAGGATTATTCTTTTCATTACTTGAGCATGTGAAAACTTTTACTCACTGACATAAAGTTGCCATCAATTAAAGAGTACCACAAGATAAGGTATATTGATGTCCTAAATGACTTTCAAAAGTTCTCGTACATGTACATGTAGAGTAAGTCCGGCTAATATCGGACATCAGGGATTTTCGGACGTTTTCGGTTTGATCTATTTATTTTTATGGTCATTACGTCTTACTGTTATGTCGATATTCAGTCATTTTGTCTATCATTCGTATTTCGGTTTGAGATATCATAATATAGTGTACAGCTCGTAAATCAGGTTTATTTCATCGTTATCATACGGCTATTTCGTTAGAAATATGGTCTTTCCAATTTTCACTAAACTTCATCAAAGTCCGACATTGGAATTGACCAAGTATAATTGCTTCTATTTTGAAGTTATCTTATTCATGAACTACAAAAATAATGAAAAGATTTCAAAAACAACTTGTTCAACAGAGAAAACTAATCAGTTACTTAAATTTTAACCTTAATTATATTGTTTTTCATTAAAATTTGATGTCCGATGAACCCCTCTCATGATATTTGACCTCAAATGAAAGTCAGGGTAAAATCGGACAGCATCATTCCTATCAATTGGAGACTTAATTGTGCATCCCAGTTATTAAAATTGATGTTCTTCGTTCACTTATTACTTGTATCTGAAATATTGAAAGGGGGGGGGTGTTAGCCCTCGCCCTAGTTCCCCATCCTTCCCCTTCCATCCTTCCTCCCCTCCCACCCAACTTCCAAATCCTCATTCTCCATCATAGAAACGAAATAATTAGATATTTAATGTTATTATAATTAATAAAACAAATAATATTAAATTTTGATTAATTTAATAAGCTTAATGATGTTTATTTGTTAAAAAGATTTAATGTACGATGATCCCCGCATGCTAATTATGTGTCCGACATAACCCTCAATGCGTGTCCGATAAAACCTGTCTACGTCCGATATTACACGAAGTCAACTCGACCTGCTTTTTTAGTCATGCATCACACATGAATGGTAAAATCCGAGAATTATCGAACGGAAAATGTAGATAAGACTTATACGAAGCGGCCGAGGTATCACACACGTATATCCATTTAACTTGGAAAATTACAAACAAGGTTGTGGCCGAATGTGTCCGATAATAGCCGGTCTTACTCTACTAGTTGGATTTGCTCCACCTCTTTGTCAACTCTGATAGATTAAAAGTATTTCTTCTATATACCCTACCTTTGTGCTAAGGCTAATTTCAGCCTGTCGTTTTCATATTTGAGTTGGCTATCTGGAGAGTTGGCAGCGTTACTATTGGGAGACCCTGGAGTATTAAAAGAATTCCTTCTCTCCTTTAAATTTACTGGTTCTTTACTATTATTTTCTTGACCCTGAAAGCATATAACAATTTCATAATAATCATACATGTTTAAACTATCCTCTATGCATTGTACATAATTCTCCACAATCAAATCAGAATTTCACATCAAAACACGCTGTAATTTTGAAATTCTTTTCTTTGTAAATGTTTCATAAGAATGCTGAATTTGCAAAATAAGACCTAGAATTCATGAAAACACATGCTCCTTTCCATCTTTTCTTAATATATATAACATCAAAGTGTTCACACTTCACAAATTACATGAAAAATTCTAGATAAGCTGTAAAAGTCTGCTGCAAATATACATTCCTATAACTCTTACTGCCTTTTCTCTATAAACTGCTTTTGAAAAAATAAAATGCAAATGGCTTCAAATCTGATTATTGTCCTTACATCAACTTTTTGATTTTCCAAAACCAATTCATGCAGTCATATAAATTGTTCATAAACCTCCTTATTATACATGCAGTATTTGACATTGTTACCCATCTAATCTGTAAAGCCTTGTACAATTAATGCAGATAGATAGAATAATTTTCCATACTCTTTTGACTTTATTTAATATCGATATCCAACAGATGGTATCTTTACATTGTATATATTTGATACACACCATCTCATTATTATGAAAGCCTTACTCAGAGTGTTTTCTCTGTTTAGTTTTAGATTTATACCTGCTTGTTAATGGTTAAAAAGCAATACTTTGAATTCCTGTTATATGTACATATCTTGGTGACCAATACCATGTTGTTACAGTAACAAATTACGGAGCGTATCAGATATATATATCTATATATAATACAGCTTTCAAACATCACAGATTCCCATCAAGTTAACTTTAATCATTATGTCCAAATCATCATCCTATGGTATCTTTTTACATATTTTTTTTACATCAATATCAATATATAAACACAAGGCATTCTCTCTGTTTGAGGAATCGATACCCATACCCCGGGGGGGGGGGGGGGGGGGGGGGGGGGGGGGGGGGGGGGGGGGGGATTAGGACATTTTACAAAGAAAGGGGAAATTATTTACATCTGTGAAAGGACACTGTTCAGAATATGTTTGATCATTAATAAATTGACTTGTTTGAGCATAAATGTGTAGGTTTTGTATGATAGGGTTTTTTTTATCACATTAAGGGAGGAAAACATACTATTTAAAGGGGGAATAAGGCCAAATTAGGACCACATTTCTCGATATGGGAGTGACAAGGTATTTAATTTCATACTTTGTATCATGTAAGATTCCGATATCATTTCACTTCCCTAATGCCAAATTTGAATTAAATTTTGAGCTGAAATTATCTTTTTAAGTGCAACTTAAATTCAGATTATATTGCTAGCAAATATCTTTTTGATTATTTCCACACTAGATCAACTATTGTTTTATAAAGCACCTTTTACCAGCTACATGTACAGCTAAAGTATACTTCACCAAGTGTTCTATATATCAACATTCATTGCTCTACAACTTACTGAATCATTGTTTTCTAATTCTTCCAAAGATTCATCCTTTTATAAAACAGACTTTATTACAGCAAAACATCATAGTAAAGAGGAGATTACTCTATATTTTTGTATACTGTACTTGTACTGTTTTAATTCTGGGTTTTTTTTGGTTTTTTTTTTTTGAAAAGCTTAAAAACCAAACATAAAACCCACTCATCCGTTAAAGCTAGTTTGCACAAACATTAATGTAGAAAACAAATTAAAATAAAAAATGAAAAATATATATATTAATATAAACCAAAAGAAAGGATAATAAACTGTAACCAAGTAATTCTCAATAGAAATTCAAATAAATCTGAATGAGAAATAGGAAAAACTCAATATTAAGGAATTCTGGAAGGGAAGCAACCCACACCGACCTGCATGGCAGAGAGAGAGGAGCTTCTGTGATGTAAGAAATGACGTTGTTGAGGAGAGGGAGACTGGGTAGCAGAGTGATTTTCATCGTTGCCGTTCACCTGCGGAGAATTTTGTTGTTGTTGTTGTTGGATGGCTTGTTGAGCTGCGGCTTGGCGGGTTAATTCCTTGACCTCCTTAAACTTCTCTATGAACTACAGATATAAATAATATATGAATATCATGTAATTCTAAAAATTTAATTCATTTTCCTTCCAATAGCGCTATCTACTTTGTTTTTAATGTTTTGATCAGTTAATTCTCTTATTCTTTCCTCAAGTTTGTTTGGAATGTCTTACATGATGGCTTTTGTCATTGCAATTTTGTTGAGTTTTCTTTGTACTGATAAGCTTAACAATCCATCAATATTTAAGTTCAGGAAAGAGGTCACAAATCAAATTATAAGACAAAGTTGTTTTTATATCAATTAATAATTTCTATGAATAATTGTAGAAGACTTATTCCTAATAAATTAAAGTACAGAGACAGAAAATAAATTTTTGAGAAATATATATTGTAACAATTTTTTTTTTAAATAGAAATGATTAAAGCTAGTAAATTATATGACCTTCTTCTACTGTGAAACAAACTGTACTGTAGACATTTTAAACTTCAATGTGGCTGACTTTCATATTATTCTCCTCACCTTTTTCAGATTAGAATTAAATTGCATGTGCAGTTTTTATGTTGCAAGTTCAAATAATTACCCTATGAAGTAAAGTGATCAAACAAGATGGACAGACACTATTAAAATGAGTATGGCTCCTTCACGTGTGTCTATATAAGACCAGTTTTAAATTCAAAGCAATAATTATATGAGAATTTTTCTTCTAAGTCCTTTCTCTGCAAGTATTGCGTTCAAATTTAAGCACAAGAATGTACACTCTCATCAGATAAATAGCTTAATTTTCACTCATCACTCAGTCCATTTCATTTATTGATATTGAAGTAATTACATTTATAAGACTCCCAAGTCATCCATCAAATAAGAGACCTTACAATTTGGCTGCCTGTATAAATTCAAGAGAGCAGTATCAAAGTAAGGTAGTTTCAAACCTAATTATTTCATCAAGTCTTCATTAATAACACCAATGAGTAATACTGACAGAGTGCCAGCTCTACGATTTAAGTATAATGATTGATATATAGCAGTCTGCCTTAAATTCTGTCTGCGTATCCGCCAATAGCTCCTACATCTGCAACAATTCATCTATCTATCCTTGGAGAAATCACCAGATTGTAATCTATTTTAATGGCTTTCACTAAAAACAAATTAATTTCAAGGAGGGAATATAATTGTTAATTTGTATCGTTTACATTTCCCTATTATTCATGCACTTTTTGTGTCATTTGGATTATTTTTTCCTCTATGGTCAATCGAACATTACCAATGGGCGTCAGATAAAGGTAGCTGATGACATATGACACTTATACATGTAATACTAATTACCTTGACGTGTTCATATCATTAATGTCCATATAATGATAGATGTACTTTGATCAAAGTGAGGAAATGTAAACACATGATGGCAAATTATTAATAATGTTAAAGTAATTATACTGAGAAAATAAGGCGATAGACTCTGGAAATAACAGGAAACATCATACGGTATACAACAAAACCAACACATATTACAATGTACTAACGTCATAAGGTGATTCTAACAGCAAAAAGAGTTTTCTTAAAGGGATCCCAAAGTTGCATAAATTCTGTTCAATGGAAGACTATGTAGAGGGTATGTGAAGACACACTGTAGACAAGAGTTAGCTGTTATACATGTACTGACCTTACTCAAGTCCAGCTCTGACGGGAAGCCCAGACCATACACAGTGCTGGCCCGAGGATCTGACCACTGTCCAAACTTCTGGGACGTCTTAGTGAAGGTCATCCCTGGGGTAATGGTACTGTTGACAATGGCCTGTAATTAATACAAAAATAAGCTTTGTGAAGGATATGTTTAGTATAGTACTGTAAACACTTTATTATACAAAATTACCTTATATGAGGGGTCAGAAAATAAACAATAATTATAAGATTCATGTGATTGAAATTGGTATATTCTCACATATCAATTATGCTTAATCATAATCCACCACCTCAAGGATTTGTGTAATTATTGCCATCATCTCCCTTCTAAAGCCTGAACACCATGAGATATCCGTCCTTTATACATTGGCAATTTTAAAAGCAATGCTTCTTACCATAATCATGATAATAGTTGGGACCTACGTTCTGGCTGCTATATTAATCATATTATATGATACAGTATCATGATACTTCATTGTGATTCTACATGACATGACTTTTCAGGAACAGGTACATGTAAATCACTTGTTGCACGATTCACCCTGCTCTTGATCATTATAAACACCTTGACCTTGATCTTTATAGTCACCTTGATCTTTATAGTCACCCTGATCTTTATAGTCACCTTGATCATTATAGACACCTTGGCTTAATCTTTATAGTCACCTTGATCATCATAGTCATCTTGACCCTGTTCTTTATAGTCACCTTGATCATTAGAGTCATCTTGACCCTGATCTTTAAAGTCACTTTGATCATTATAGTCACCTGACCTTGATCTTTATAGTCACCTTGATCTTTATAGTCACCTGACCTTGATCTTTATAGTCACCTTGATCTTTATAGTCACCTGACCTTGATCTTTATAGTCACCTTGATCATTATAGTCACCTGACCTTGATCTTTATAGTCACCTTGATCTTTATAGTCACCTGACCTTGATCTTTATAGTCACCTTGATCTTTATAGTCACCTTGATCTTTATAGTCACCTTGATCTTTATAGTCACCTTGATCTTTATAGTCACCTTGATCTTTATAGTCACCTTGACCTTGATCTTTATGGTCACCTTGATCTTTATAGCCACCTTGATCTTTATAGTCACCTTTATCTTTAGGTCACCTTGATCATTATAGACACCTTGACCTGATCTTTATAGTCACCTTGATCATTATAGTCACGTGACCTTGATCTTTATAGTCACCTTGATCATTATAGACACCCTGATCTTGATCATTATACTGTAGTCACTCGATCTTTTATACAGTCACCTTGACCTTGATCTTTATGGTCACCTTGATCATTAAAGGGTGTCAAGTTTCATCATGGTAGTATGGTACACTGACAGCCCTCTCACCTTAGCTGGTGATCCTGCATATTTCCCTAGTGGAGTTATGGTAAAACGGTATACTGACAGGCCACATTCCCTGGTTCCATCAACACTATTGATCTTATATATGTAAATCATGGTAAAATAATATACTGACAGTCCTCTTACCTTAGATCCATCAACATTGTGTTCCATGATATAGTCCTCTTACCTTAGATCCATCAACAATGTGTTCCATGAAATAGTCCTCTACCTTTGATCCATCAACAATGTGTTCCATGACATAGTCCTCTACCTTTGATCCATCAACAATGTGTTCAATGATATAGTACTATCAACAATGTGTTCCATGATATAATCAACTTACCTTTGATCCATCAACAATGTGTTCCATGATATAGTCCTCTTACCTTAGATCCATCAACATTGTGTTCCATGATATAGTCCTCTTACCTTAGATCCATCAACACTGTGTTCCATGATATAGTACTCTTACCTTAGATCCATCAACAATGTGTTCCATGATATAGTCCTCTTACCTTAGATCCATCAACATTGTGTTCCATGATATAGTCCTCTTACCTTAGATCCATCAACATTGTGTTCCATGATATAGTCCTCTTGCCTTTGATCCATCAACATTATGTTCCATGATATAGTCCTCTTACCTTAGATCCATCAACATTGTGTTCCATGATATAGTCCTCTTACCTTAGATCCATCAACACTGTGTTCCATGATATAGTACTCTTACCTTTGATCCATCAACATTATGTTCCATGATATAGTCCTCTTACCTTAGATCCAACAACACTGTGTTCCATGATATAGTACTCTTACCTTAGATCCATCAACAATGTGTTCCATGATATAGTCCTCTTACCTTAGATCCATCAACATTGTGTTCCATGATATAGTCCTCTTACCTTAGATCCATCAACATTGTGTCCATGATATAGTCCTCTTGTCTTTGATCCATCAACATTATGTTCCATGATATAGTCCTCTTACCTTAGATCCATCAACATTGTGTTCCATGACATAGTCCTCTTACCTTTTATCCATCAACACTTTGTTCCATGACATAGTCCTCTTACCTTTGATCCATCAACACTGTGTTCCATGATATAGTCCTCTACCTTTGATCCATCAACAATGTGTTCCATGATATAGTCCTCTTACCTTAGTTCCATCAACACTGTGTTCCATGACATAGTCCTCTTACCTTTGATCCATCAACACTGTGTTCCATGATATAGTCCTCTTACCTTAGATCCATCAACATTGTGTTCCATTACATAGTCCTCTTACCTTTGATCCATCAACACTTTGTTCCATGACATAGTCCTCTTACCTTTGATCCATCAACACTGTGTTCCATGATATAGTCCTCTACCTTTGATCCATCAACAATGTGTTCCATGATATAGTCCTCTTACCTTAGATCCATCAACACTGTGTTCCATGATATAGTCTTCTTACCTTAGATCCATCAACACTGATGATCCTATACGTGTTCCTGGTAGAGTCATGGTAATATGATATACTGACAGCACTTTTACTACATGGTATCCAGTTCTTCTTGGTTTCTGGATCTATCTGGAACACATGGGCCTTTGTGGTGAAAATGGGCTGCTCCCTGAAAGCAAAAATCATAGACAATATACAGCATGCATGGTAATTATCTGCCATGGTCATATCTTGAAGACATTCTTGCTAACAAAGTACAAATCACTAGTAAACAAAGCATGAATAGATTTTTTCACCTTCATAAAAATGAGTGAAACCCTGTTTTTTCTCTTTTCAGCGGGCTGATTTTTTATATAACATACATGTATATGGGGACTCCTCTAGTATTGGGAAATACAAAACCTTACGATTGGTGGTATTGTTTATGAATAGTACTTCCCTGGCAGATATTTTAAAATCAATCATTGGACCTACGTTTCTAAATCTATGACGCTGCAATTTTCGAACACGTCATCTTCAAAAGATGTGCTCTCTTCGGAGAAAAATTGACACCTCCTTGAAATAAGCGAGACGCAATCTGCGGAATGTTGTCGGTGCATTACAGCGGAATCCGAGGAGCGCCGAGAAAAACTTGTAGAAAAAGTCTTCAGAGCCATCATTCTAAACTTATCATTCAGAATCAACCATTAGAACTCAGACACCTCTAATTTCACTTCTTTGAATCATTACGTTGCTTAATATCAGTACTTGTTAAGTAATCCTTTTAATGAGACATGGCAGCTATCATCGTACTGATATGCTGGTTATAAATCACAGGGCTCCAACACAACGTTCTACTCAATCCTTCAAATAAGAACCTCCTCCTCCTCCTCCTGAATCAGAACGTGAAGCAACAATATAAACACAAACATCCACTGGACAGCCACAGCAGTCTCAAAGTACTGCATGAAAAATACCACAGCACAGATGTCCAGCTTTCCTAGCCAAAACAACAATAATAATGACTTCATATTGTATACGGTGTCCGGCAGGGGTGACGGAGTTGTAAGCAGTATGTCATGTTAAACAAGTGTTGACATCCATCATATTTGCTATGGTCCTATCATATGTAATATCTAGACCTCGGGCGATGAAATCAGAATAATTCAAGCAACACTAGGTATATTAACCTTGTAGATACATAAATGGTCTTAATGCTTCATTATCTGTCTTAATTGTTACTTCAAGGATGATTTTCAAGAGATACACAATCTAATGCTCTGGAAATGCCATAGAATATTTTAAGTGTGTCGACGCTGTCCTATGATTTTAAACTTTTGACATTTTTCACCGACTAAATATTCATGTGCATAGAAGCATCGAAAATGTGACGTCAATTTCGCTGAAATGAAGTTTCACGATATGCGTACGAATTTATACGAGAATCATATATCTTTCCGTTTAATAAATTTTGCTTTAGAAAAAAAATCTATCCACGCTCCCCTTTCTACCCTAATATTCATGATCTCTTGTTTCTAATGCAAAAATAATTTTATAATTTTGCAACAAATTACAAAGTTCCTTTTACGAGATAATAAAGGATCGCATGACAACAATAGGTATTTTTGGCAACAAAATCACCAAAACAACAATATTAGCATTAAATCACAAATTAATAGCGATGTCCACCTCTGAGTGACCTCACTTTGTACATGTCTTATTGATGACCATGTCATACAGATATTTAGTTATCATTAAAATATTAGTCATTTTAAAAAGCTCGCTGCATATGTTTAATCCATTTGCTACATGATTTACTAGCGTACTTAATTTCATGAACAGCAACATTTTCTGACGAAAAAAAGTCTAGTATAGGTTTTCTTTCTGTTGTTGTTGTTTTTGTTTTTTCATAGGTTAAGAAAATTTGTTGCCAACAGAAAAGGTTCCGCAATTCCGATATATCGTGATGCAAATTATCAACCCCAATTTAAATTTCAGTTTCTTGATATAAAATCATTTTTCAAACAACAGGGATTTTTCAGGTTATTTTATTTTGGGTCCAGGGTCCAGTAAAATTGGGAAAATCGGGGCGTTTACATGAAATTGGGAATTTCAAACAGTTTATTTTTTTTTTCTTAATACCAGAAATTAGGTTTCTAACCAGTTTAAATTGTTGTAATTCTGCTACGGTAGGTACTAATGTATTTCAGTAGTCATAATTTTGCCCTTTAATGAAGAAAACTTAAAAAAATAATTTAGATGTTCAAATTGGGGAAATTTCGTCCATAAATTGGGAAAATACAGGCCATTTTGGCGTTGGGAATGGGTCCGATAATCGGACCCAAAATAGGACTTGAAAAATCCCTGAACAATTTTTACCACTTTCTTCTATCTTTATCGCCAGTAAAATGGACATCTGTCTATATCTAAACCGACCCTATCAGATGAGCTACAAAAGCATGAGATAGGAAACTAAAAACCGAAAAGCATATTCTAAAACATATCTATTACGCCTTACTTGATTGACATAAATTCGAAAACAATCTCTTTTTCACATTTAAAACGAATCAAAGTCCCGTTTCTGCTTTCAAAATTGGCAGACTTTAGTATAAGATAAATCACTTGCCAGACCATGGGAAAGAGACTATAGATATGCTTCCTCTACCTTTGATATCGGAGAACTGAAATAACTGCATGCTGATTTATCACTGGATGGGATAGAGATCAAGTTATTTCTAATAGAAGGATCAAATGATTTGCAATGTAAACTCAAAGCAAAATTCTAGAAAATGTAAAATATGATTCACAGTAACTAAAAAATTATTGGATAAAGCAAATAAAGTTATGGAACATAAACAATTACGTAACGTAGTTAAAAATCAATTAAAACGTCCATGCCATTAAGAACGTTCACATCTATAACCATGCCTGACATACAGTATGGTACCGTTTTTCTTGCCTTTCTTGCCATACTGAATAGTGCTGTAACCACGAAAGATCGTCTAATACTGATTCGTCAGGAGTCGCAGGCCTCCGTGATGGCCGGGGACTATCCGGGAGCACCTTCACGCCTTTTCCCGTAGCGCCGTCCGGTAACACCTTCACACCTTTTCTTGAGGAGCGCGGTGACGGTGGAATGGTTTGCATGTGGACATAGGCCGGTGGCGTGGGAGGGGGCGTGACAGCGTGAGGCACATTGGGCGGCTTCACTGTCCTGTCGGGAGTGGCCGACCTACCACGTACCCGGATGATACCATTCTGGCTTACTGGTAGATTTACCCGCTGTGCTCGGGGAATCGTGTTCTGTCTCGAAATTGTCACCGAACTACGAACAGTACCATTAGGAATAGGCGGTGCCGAATTCTGACGCGACAACGAATTCGGCTCGCTTGAACTTCCGGATTTTGATTGTTGTCTGTCTAGTGATTTCTGTGACACGTTATCTCCGTCTATATCTGGAGGAAGTACTTTAGGGAAATCTGGGGTCGGAGGTCGCTTACGGGAACTGTCTGGACTCGACACAAATGTTGATAACCACGACATCATTGTTCACCTCAGATAATTCCAAAGCATCTGTTTGAAGCCTACATCAATAAATTCCTCTTCGATGGTATCACATAATATCTAATTAGCTTCAAAGTACTGCGAACACGATCCCCGACTATCAATGGTGGATCTCCAAGCAGGTGTTAATACAATTCTCTCAATCAAGGAGGAAAACTGCTCACTATACCTTACCGTATCATAGACGTAACTAACCAAAAACCCTAAAATTACGTCAAACAATTCTGATGTTACTATAAATAAAATTCAGCCGATATGTTTGTAGCCTGCTCTATAAAAATAATCCTGGAAGCTGAGAATATCCTACATGATATATAGTTATCTCATACGATTGTCTTATCTCCCACAAATATCTTAGAGCGCTCATAACAGTTGAGTAAGGATTGTCACATCTAAAATATCCCGATAACTCCTGCTCAAAGGTTTTTTTTTTAAATAATTTTATCTTGGTATTCCTTGATGCATTTCACACATAAATCCTCGCTCCAGATGATTCCCAAATTCTTCAGTGCTATTCGTGTCTTCAATAATAACAATCTTCATACCAGAATCCCGGAACTCTTATTGTTCTTCAAAAATCATCAAGATCTGTCAACAACATGTACATTAAGAAAATTCCAGTTAGTCGAACACTCCCTTACAGCTCTACCGGTAAGTTCATCAGTGAGCTAAATACAACGGTAGCATCCTATTTTCACATCAAAGACACGTAAAATATCCCAACCACCGCCGGAACAAGGAGACCGGCCGAAGCACTTCACTAAGCTTCTCAGTAGTAAGAAATGTCTGTAAATACGATAGTGAACAACTATCATCCGAGCTGCATCAGGTCATAAAGTCTCCCTGCATAAAATGTAAACCTATGCAGATCCAGATGTTCCTACATGTAATGTTTGTCTACTGCATACATGCTCCTCATCATGTATCATACCTCTAACGATAGCATACCTCAAAACAATGAGCACGATTCAATGTAACACAGATAGAATGTTGTTAAATTTCACCCATCCCGCTGTTTTCACTTTCTATTGTACAAAAAGGGTTGTTCTCTGACGTACAATCATGCTCAATTGATTCTCATTTCGCGCACCAGATAAAGTTATGACGTTCGAACATTCCCTCAAATTTCAGATTATCTCGAAAAGGTTGCATTAATTATTCAAGATACCACTAAATGTCCATATTAATCATTCATAGATTCCCTGATCATCAATTTGTGTACCAGTTTAGAACCAGATTACATACAAAACATCTATACATGGAAATAATCGTTTGTCCCTTCCAGCAAGTATATGAGCGAGGTTTGGGAAACGCGACTATACAATTACAAAGAGGATGTATAAAGAATTGTCGGTATATTTTCGATCATTCCCAATTAAGGTGTACTAACTTTGCTATCTCAGTAGTAAGCTGTTACAGGTGCTTGCTCCCTCACCAACTCCCGTGTTTGTTATCACATCCTATACCTGAATTATCTCAGGATGCATGATAAAAGTTAAGCGATTCTAAAGATCTAAAAGACGCCTGGTTTTACTAAAGTTACAGTGTAAACTAAGAGCAACCGAGATGTTGATCTAGGATTTAGCGCAGTTTTCAAACACCAAAGAAGTTATGAACATGTACCTTTTCCTGATGAAGGCCAACATGTAAGAGTTGCATCTCTTTACAGATTTGGCCATTGCCCTCCTAAAACACACCCCTGGAACGATGCCTGAATTCTATCACATTGCTCCCATGAATGAAACCACGTGTTGGTACTACGTAGTGTTACCGATATAAAAGTGCTTCCATGCGCCATGTGTTTGAGATACAAAACAAAACACCTCATAAATGATAACTACCACTTCATACTATCTATTACGGCAACCATTATCATATGCTGGCAACAATCTTATAATTAAATATGTTCATTCCAAGACATCAATGAATAATTAATTAGGAGATAATGTGTAGACATAACAAAATGCTGAATCTGGACATCCCAGAGCCACGAAATCGATAATGGACATTAAAGAGAATTGAAACACTATATTTAGCAAATTAGACGTCCAAGACAAGAATGAAGTAAGTGATGGACCTCGTTATTTTTATTTCTATAATAATACCAATTCCCACAAAATTCGTGTCATCTACAGTCTCAAAGGTGCACATAAATGCAGTAAGAAAGGATTTTTTTAAAATATACAATAAGAGCTAGGATAGCGAGTTGTATAATGCTCATAGAAATACCAAAAGCTTGGCAAAAATCAAACAATGTAACATGAAATAGTATTCTACATGTATCATAAATAGCCCTGCTATCCTGAAAATTGCAAGAGACATGAAGGCAAATAAAAGGTCGTTAAATGATTTATACACATGCACTTTTAATTTGTTACTTACACTTTTGACCATACCATGGAAGCATGAAGTTGTTCGTATTTGTGTGATTTATCATTGCTCGTAAAATCAACCATATCGAATACGATTCTGGCTAATTAATGATCTGGCACGTAGGAGAAAAGTGTTTGATTTGAAAGCTCTTCAAATTACAAATTATGTTAAGGGGAACAACGCCTTACAACCGCAACTATGTTGTAAAACATATTCTTCATCTGTTACTACCAGAATCTACTTACTTTTTTCAAGAGATCTATAATAATTAAGACAATTACAGCTACATGGAATATACAGGATGATACAAACAACAAACAATATGTTCTCTCGTCGGTGATATATACCGGTGAATGTGCCAAGACTCCAGCATGTAGGCGAGTCTTATTGTGCAAGCCAAAACGCAACTTGAAACTATCATTCTTCATCTGAATTTTATTATTTGGACCAGGATAGGAATACGGTGATAAATACATTTACTTTCAAAGAAAAGTCATGAATTATTTGTGACAAAATCTGTCTATTTCCAGCACATTTTATTTGTGACCTCATCTGGAAGATATAATCTACAGTGCCCTAGTTGACAAACTTAGAAGTATATAATAATAGGCGAAACGCTCAGACCATGTATGAAGTAGCAAACGTATACTGTATACATTACATCCATTTGGATGCTGACCGTGACAGATGTGTGTAACAAACTCTCTCAACATTGCGCTACCAGCGAACGATACATCGAAGCATTCAAAAGTAGAAGTCGAAAAGAAAGTGAAACAAAACTCTGATAAATTCATGAACTAGTATCTGAAATCAAACGAGAACTTCGAATGGAGATTTATAAATAACCATTAGTAGAATTACAAACAGCTCATCTAAACTACCAAAATTCAAACACATTCATATCCTTCCCCCTCCAAGTACTAGTATATTCTCCAAAGGACAAATGAAAAGTGCACCGCTTACCTTCGCACTATACTAGAGACGCGCCGTACATTTTTCCTGGCTTCCTCCGCCATGGTGGTCAAATACAAGCTAAATTAAATTCACCAACTCATCCCTCAATATAGATAGATATAATACATCCTCCATTCTATATCTGCTATAAGCTTCGGGTGACAAGACTTTAAAATTGATCTTTAACTTGACTTTATGACCATCCGTATACAGGCGGCGTCATAAAATATTAAACTCCTTTCCCTTATAGAGAGGTAGGTAAACAATATTCGTTTGTCGTGAACCAAAACTGATTTCCCATTTAGATAAACCATAATTCGACATACTTAGAATTACTGTGAATGTTAGTGTTATTTTTGGGGCTTAAACTTCATTTTCTGCGGCCTAGTTGAACCATAACGCGGTCGATACCCTTGTCATTGTCTGTCTAAAACCCTGGTATAAACAAGTAAGTAATGTTGCTACTCGTTATCTTACACAAATCAGTTCGTGTCACCAAGAAGGCTGAGGAAGTCTATCTGTTAACAGTATGTATATATTTTCTACCTGATTATTCATTTGTTTTTAGAAATTAAGTAAATAACAGAAAATCTGAAAATTTGCTTAATCAGGAACTTAAAGTTACGAGCGTAAGGAAAGAGTTGAAATGTTCGTTAATTCATATTCAGGTATAAACATTTTTCTTTCAATTCATTGTATCTTATTTTTTAACATGTTGTAGCTTCCCCTTTCATTTACTTACATACAATTTCGTTAATCTTGTGTGTTTATACCATTTGAAAGTGTGTAGAAACATCCTCTGAATATAAATTTTGTATTCAAAGTTTTCCTTGACATATCCTCTATTTCATTGAGCTTGTTACTTACTATGTCTTTGTAAAAGGACGGATCTATTCAAAATTATAAATAGTTTTTCTTCGATTAACAATGATTCTTTTGTTTATTTTTTTCTTTAAAGGTATTGTGAAGTTTGTCCAAGTTGAATGCCCTATCTTTTATTAAAAAAAAAATTGCTTGTAATAAAGTTGCATGCGATCAACCACCCGTCCCTCTGTTATTTTGGATAATTTCCCTGTAGAAATTGAATCGAAATACTTGAACTGTACTTCTATACCCCTTCAATTTCATTATATAAAAGTTTTGCGAAACGGAGGTCGTATACCTAGGTCAAGGTTACAATTTGAATATTAGACTTCTCTGGCAGACAATTTACAAGTAGCTAGTAGGATGATCGAATGTGTGTAATTAGTAGAAAGATGCTCAAAGTCCAAGGTCAAAGTCATTAGGTCAGAATTTATTATATCAAATGAAAGCAGTTGTGTAGGATATCATAGCCCTAGGCCCCTAACTACTATGTTTCAAGAGATATTGCCAATGTTACAATTACAGTGTAAAAGTAGGTCAAAGGTCAAATCCGTTAGGTCAAAAGTAATGGTATCAATGAAAGTTTAGGCCATGATGAATCTAAATGTGAAATACCAAAGCCATACCTCCAATAGTTAAAGAAATGTGTATCCTTGTAAAGTTTTTGATAAAGGAGATAAGCTCACTATGTCAAAGGTCGTGGTATCAAATAAAAGCTCTACATTGTCATGGAGAATTTTCACGGCAATTTTGAAGTTTGAACTCTCCCCTAAAAGGGGAAGGTTCAAATTTCAAGATATTATCGAAGAATTCGTCATTTTTTTATATCGAAAAAGCATACTGATATAGACCCCCCCCCCCCCCCCCACCACCACACACACTTTGGCTGGTTTGACTTGAGCACCCCCCCCCCCCCCTTTTTTTCCCCTATGATCTTTTTTTGCTTTTTCGTTCTAACTTTCGTACATGTATTTGTCATGAAACAAAAAAAGATAATTACTTTGTACCTTGTAAGGTTAATAAGGTGAAGTGCAATAGTGATCTTTTTTAAAAGAAGTATTGTGTAATTCAATTTAAGTTTTTAAGTTAAAACATTTCCAACTTTATCTACCTTTTTTAAAAAGCGTCAAGTAAGATACAAAACTCTTTACGTAAATTTTCGAAGAAATTAAAAAAAAAACCTTCTGACCTGAAATTCGAAAGTACTAAAGTATTCCTCATAGATGCAGAAGCCACAACTGATATGGTCGTTTTCATAGGCTTCATCCTTATCTTTGATGTATGAGCTTTTTAACAGTTATGTTAATACGTGTTAACGATAGATGACCAATGGTCAAACTATGGATTGAAAGTAAAAAAAAAGGGGGTCACATATAGACGAAGCTTACCATAACAATTTCCCTCGAAGCATATACACTGTGTCCAACTCTGGCATTTTCTACCCTACACATACATGGTGAATACACAAAATTATCCAGGTTTTAAATTTCGTATAAACACCCCAAAGTGAAAATGAATGGCACAGTGTAAACGGAGGACACTACGTGATAGTATAAGTTAATGATCCTGGTTTGCTACAGGTAACAGTCCCATTGTCAGGTATTTCCTCTATTTAACAGATAAAGTATCTCAAAATCCAAAAACACAGAAAAATGCGTACCGTGAACTCAACGACATGTCGTTATTTGCATACACAATACAAACGTTAGTACATCATGTACATAGTTTACATTGCAGATACATTTTTGACCGACATTAATTTTTTAATTTCCGAGACAGCATTTTCAATATACTCTTTTTCATTTTATGAGTGGGATTGATATTTGCATGTGTAACAGCAGAGATTATTAAGTAAGATTCTATTTGAATTTAATTGCTACAATGGAAACTGCATAAGACAGTGTTACCTTTCATCTTTCTTTTGTGTATGCAAGTATATATACAAAGTTACTTCTGTAAAGTATGATAATAAACATTTCATACTATTCTTAAAATACAACTTATATTTTGATAAGTTTGTTCATTTTTTAAGTATTTTATAAAAAGTGCTCTTGTGCTAATCAGTATTGCACAGAACTATAAATCATAATAGTAGTAATGACATTGATTGTTACCATCGAGACAACAGAACTAGAGCAGCTGCAGCACACATTCAAATATACTAGAACTTTCATGAAACACAGAATACAATAGATCTATTTTTCTGATTGTGCCCTGACTGAGCGGGGTACACTGGACTTCATTGGATAACAATAACAAGGGAAGTGATGCATGATACATTCTTCTGTAATGGTCGGGTAAGCTGATAGTGATGATTTCTTCATCTCGTAAAATAATTACTGCTTTGACAAACTTTTTTTTTTCAAATTCCATCGATGACGTAGAAATACGTCTTTAGATTTTGTACAATTTTAGATGAAAATACCGTCTTCTCAATAGTTTCTCGCAATATCGTCAACTTTTATTTGCTGATTCGAAACTATTAACTTCAGTTTTTGACTTGTTAAGATAAAGGCGTAAGAAAGTTAAGAGCAGAACGGTCTGAACCATTCAAGCGCGAATCCAGAGGGGAGTTAACTGTTAGGTCTCCCCTGGAATTTGCCACAAATTCTGATTTCCCCGTTTTTACGTATATTTTTTCTTCAAACTATAGGCTGCAGGATCCCATTATTCATTGTATCCTTATAGCCTTTATCATATTTAAAAGCACATACATAACCTAGTAATTAAACACTTTGTTTTACGTTCGCGGGCGGCTATCTCATTGCATAAAAAAATCAAAGGACTGAAAGTCCTGCGAGTTGGCACAAAGTAACATTGAGACGAACATACAGAAGACAAGTATAAAGCTGGCACAAATCAAACTCCAAATCTATGCCTCAAATGCTTGAATGAGTGATTCTCACAATTCAAGAGTTGTCTCAAATCTAAAAAAAAAGTCTGAAAATATATAAATATATAAAATGATAGAACTTCTTAACCAAATAACTGATTTTGAGGTCAGAGTTCAAGGTCAATATGATCATGTCAAATTATGTCTGACTTTAAATAAATATTATTGATTGATTGATTTATTTATTTACTTGTCTTTAGTCTTCTACACATCCACAATTTTTTCAAAAATCTAAGGTCTTTTTATCCTAAATACAATACGTTTACCTATCTATCTAAAAATGGGGTGTTCCTTATACAGAGGAGGGAAGTACAAAGAAAAAAGATGCGCCATATTCTAATGTACTGACATCAACATGTGATCGCTATTCCTGTAGCATCGTTCCTTGTAGCATTTTTTGCATTCTCATAATGCATTTAACCCATTATTTACGACTTGAACTTAAACGTCTGTCGTCTAATATATTCTTTTGTCAAATCGTAGTGGTCCTATTTCTTACTGCGCCAGTAACATTGTGCGTTGTTTGGTCCGTGCAGGGTTATCAAGTGCAAAGTTGAAAGCCATAGCAATGAGAGTTGGCTTTGCCAACTCAAAAACATACACACACAAATTCATTTTTCCACTCTAAAAATATCAAGACGACCATTTCATATCAAACTAGAAAGGTTTCTTGTTGCGGTTGCAACAAGAGTGTCTTCCTCCTATACAATTTTTGGTTTGGAAATATGAAGGACGTCACATTACATGTATTTATATTATATATTTAAGTTTTCAAATAGCAGTAACATTAGATTTTCAAACCGATAATTGTTGGTGAGCAACCATTTAATTTGGGGGGGGGGGGGGGGGGGGGGGGGGGGGGGCAGGAATTCTATTGCCAGCCGGTAAATTTTTTTCAGCAATTTTCTGAGCAGGCCATTTTTTTCAGCCATTACCAGAGTCGGAGAAAAATTTTCGCCGGTTCTTCGGGCCGGATTTAAACAAATTGTCAAATGTTGTGAATGTCTGTGTAAGTTAAACTCCCCGCTGTTACAGAGTATGAGTTCAGATGTCTCTTTGCAATTAGCGAATTTCAGACAGATTGTATGATGTTTAAATAGAACCTTTTCTAGATTTTTGTGCCTATGCGTATTAGGTCTCTGGTAGATACAGCTATGTGAACAGTTTGTATTTATATTAATTAATTTTTTGACTTTAAATTGTCTGGCACAAAGGGCCAGCAAAAATTTCCATATTATGCAATGTATCCTTACTTTTGCATGGTCCGGGAAAAAAAAATTGCCGGCCCTTTGGGCCGGAATATTTTTTTCAGCATTTTTAAGAGCCGGGATTTTTTTTTTTTGCAAATTCTTCCTGCCCCCTTCCCCCATAAAAAAGGCGAGCTCGTAGCTGTAGAACCAATTTTCTTGAGAAGAGAAATGGTAATAACAAGTAACGTTCAATATATATATATATATACCATGAGGTTCTCGCTGTGCAGGTTCAAATTTGGACCCCCCCTTCCCTTTTTTCAAAGTTTATTTTGAATTTCCATCATGGCGACATCGTTCAATATAAACAGAACTGTTTTCGAAAAACGAGGAGAGGGAAGAATGTTGGAGAAATTGTTCATCAATTTGTAAATAAACCAACCGAAAATTATGTTCGAACGTTTGCTAGAATTAGAAATTAAACTTGATGTTCAAAATATAGTTATTGAAGTTTAGAAACAGGTTTGTAGGTTAGAAATCGGAATCAAACTACCACTTTTTGTGTGTAAATTCTGGTTTGTAGCTGATCTCTTCTAAATTAATCAACTGTTTTAAAATCAAATTGTGTATATCGAAATGTATTTATGAAATGCATATTCATCATTGCCGTGAAATCGGAATTTGAAAATCTCAACACTGCTTTTCTCGAGTCGGACTCGGACTACCAATTTTAGTGTGCGCCCGATCTGTTGGCGTGAAGGTGTATCGAAATACCCAACTCAAAATTTCGATGCTCATATCTTTTCAACAGTAAGAGATAGGAAAAATCAGAAAGACTAAATAAGACAGATATATGGATAAAAAATAATAACATTGAAATTTTTAGGAAACTTCATAAGCTTAATTTTTGTTTACTATTATAAGCAAAAAAGTGTCTTCCTCCTATGAACTTCTGAATTTGGAAATATGAAGGACGGTGAAGGACGTCATCGTAATAAATCGTTACAGTGTGCATCTAGCATTTCATATCTTGCATGGCTGTCGACTTTCAAAAAGAATGGAAATTGTAGATAGCAAAATACGAGATATTTAAGCTTACAAATAGCAAAACATGAAATTTTCGGTCCTTTTGAGTAATTCGACGCTCCCGTCAAATATTTGAATCTACTAAAAAACATGATTAAAAAAATAACAGAGACCAAAAATAAAAAAGACCAATCTAGCTTTTACTCCAAACGTAACGTTGGAGAACTTTCATTGTCCTAGCTTACAGGGTTCTTGAGAAATCGCTGATCCAATTTTCCACGGTTACGAAAACAATAGGTCTTCCGACGGAAGTCGGAAGTCGGAAGACCTAATGGCGTATCATAAAACTTGAGAGGAACTTGTAAGTTGAAAAACTTGTTTCCGATCCCTTTTTATGCCCCCGTAATCGTATATTTGGGGGCATATATTTTTTATCCTGTCCGTTTGTCTGTCTGTACACAAAAACTTTAACCTTGGTTACACTACATAGTATCCGCTGTGTCGCATTTGGAATTTGGCTAGGGATGATTTTTTAAATAGGGGACAGATGGGGTCCAGCTTCATTATGCGAGCTTTATAATTGAAATAACTATGATTTTTGATATTTGGAAGAAATAATAAGCTTGTTGTCTTGATAAAAGCCCATTATTTCCATTGTATACCTCATATGTATAGTATGACCGGATGTGAAAGTAAGAGGTCATGTGACTAGCCATTGGCAAAGAAATGAGTGCTGTATTTAGGTAAGAAAACTTTGACGTCATATTTCTCGAATTGCATATGGTGAAAATTCAAATAAATTGCCCATATTATAGAATAAGAAATACACAACAAATAGACATACAGTTTATTTAGAAAATCATTTGAGAAGGATGTCAAATTTGAGTCACTTTGAGGGGTCATGCCCATTTCTATGCCATCTTCTAATGTACTGCTATAACTTTGAGCAGCATGTCTGACTGACAGGATTTGTTCAGATGAAATCAAGGATTATAGAAGTAATCAGCAATAAGAGTACTTTTTATTGATATGTAGCTTTATAATGTATGAGCAATATAAAATTATTAATATGACGTCAACTATTGCATGCCTTTCATTGAAAACGCTCAATTTTCAATGGCCAATACTGTGTAGTGCAACCCTTGGTCATAACTTTTGAATGGTACAGGATAGGGCTTTGATATTTCACATGTGTATTCCTTGTGACAAGACCTTTCCATGGATACTAAAATTGCTGACCTAGTGACCTCGACTTTTGAGTTTGTCCTACTTTTGAAAAACTTTAACCTTGGTCATAACTTTTGAATGGTAAGGGATAGGGCTTTGATATTTCACATGTGTATTCCTTGTAAGAAGACATTTCCATGGATACCAAAATATTTGACCTTGTGACCTTGACCTTGGATTTTGACCATTTTACAATTTTTACTGACAAAGATGCTGACAGGGGCACTCGTGTTTCACAAAAACATGTTTTTTATCTTATAATGCAATAAAATATGTTTAAACTAATAAAACGATCTTGCCAGAATACCATAAACATAGGGTCATCAGAGATGACAGTGCTCACCTCGACGGCATCGTTGTCCGATGACCAACATCTGTACCTACATTGCACAAAGTATTTCCAGATGCATCCACATAAGTTTGGTTGATAAAAAATTCAAAGATGGCTGGAAATGAAGATTCTAATTTTACCATACCTTGTCAATCAAACATGAAATATCGGTCAGATGCAGCATCTGTACAGTGCATTGCAGTAAGCATCCTCAGATAATTACCCACAAAAGTTTTTTTTATTGATCTAGGACTTAAAATAGGCCGGAAATGGACCTGTCCCATTTTACTTAACCTGATTGCTCAAGCATGGAATGTGAGTCAGATGCAGCATCTGTATCATGCATTGCATTAAGAATCCTTAGATGCATCATCCACACAAGTTTGGTTGATGTAGGACTTATAGTAAGGCAGGAATGGACCTGTCCCATGTTACTAAACTTGGTCACTCAAGCATGAAATGTAGGTCAGATGCAGCCTCTGTACCATGCATCCTAAGATGCATCAACCACACAACTTTGGATGACATACTGGTAGGACTTATAGTAAGGTAGGAATGGACCTGTCCCATTTACTTAGCCTGCTCACTCAATCACAAAATGTGGGTCAGATGTAGCCTCCGTACCATGCATTGCAGTAAGCATCCTCAGATGCATCATTCATGCAAGTTTGGTTGATGTAGAACTTATAGTAAGGTGGGAATGGACCTGTCCCATTTTACCTAACCTGCTCACTTAAGCATGAAATGTAGGTCAGATGCAGCCTCTGTACCATGCATTGTTGTAAGCATCCTAAGATGCATCAACCACACAACTTTGGATGACATACTGGTAGGACTTATAGTAAGGTAGGAATGGACCTGTCCCATTTACTTAGCCTGCTCACTCAATCACAAAATGTGGGTCAGATGTAGCCTCCGTACCATGCATTGCAGTAAGCATCCTCAGATGCATCATTCATGCAAGTTTGGTTGATGTAGGACTTATAGTAAGGTGGGAATGGACCTGTCCAATTTTACCTAACCTGCTCACTAAAGCATGAAATGTAGGTCAGATGCAGCCTCCGTACCAAGCATTGTTGTAAGCATCCTCAGATGCATCATCCATGCAACAAGGTTAAATTTAGCCATGATTGTTCACAAGGTTTTTAGCCTAAGTAAACATTGACTTTGATTGACCCGTGACCTTGTAAATCGAATGCCTACATCCTCTACCTATAGTGAACATTTACATGCATGAAAGATTTACTGATCCTATGATAATTGATTTTTCTTCTATGCTGTTCACAAGAATCCAGACACACATGCACACAGAAATATGACCATACCTGTAAACTAAAGAGGGAGATCTTGAAAAAGAGGGAGATAATGTGTGAACCAATTTTGCAACATGTAAGATAAATTGCAACATTACCGGTATGAGGGAACCTATTTCGAACAATTTCATTAAATGCTAACATTTCAAGTCCATGTAAACAGTGACTACAATATGTTACATTATAGCATACACATTTTACTTGGTGGACATTTTGATGACAGCAATGCATTTTACTGAAAAACTCAGTTACATTTTTGTGGAAAAAAATAATAAGTGGGAGATCGTAATTTTAGTAGCAAGATGAGTTCCAAAATAGGGAGACTCCCTCCTAAAGAGGAAGATTTGACAGGTATATATGTGCCTGACAGAGTTGCAAGATTAAAAGGGGTAAAAAGTGGTGGGGTCAAGATCCCCTTTAACCCTGGAAATTGCCAAAAATGCTTATTTTTCAAGTTTTTACTTCTTTTTCAAAATCATAGAGTGTCCCCCCCCCCCTCTCCCCTGTTTGGCTTGATCCCACTCCAGGAAAATTTTCCTACATCCCTCGATGACATTTAAGAAGGAAAGTAAAGTTTCTAAAATAAAATAAAGCCTGTGTTTGTGAAACACGAATGGCCCCGGTGGCATCTTTTTTTTCTGTTAAGTATGTGAAAGGTCAAGGTCAACAATTTTGGTATCAATGGAAAAGTCTTGTCACAAGGAATAAACAAAGTCATGTGAAATATGAAAGCCCTATCACTTACCATTCAAAAGTTATGCCCAATGTTAAAGTTTTTGAAAATAACGTCAAAGGTCAAGGTCAAAGTCACGAGGTCAAAACTTTTGGTATCAATGGAAAGGTCTTGTCGCAAGGAACACACATGTGAAATATGAAAGCCCTATCACTTACCATTCAAAAGTTATGCCCAATGTTAAAGTTTTTGAAAAGTATGTCAAAGGTCAAGGTCAAGGTCACGAGGTCAAAAATTTTGGTATCAATGAAAAGATCTTGTCACAAGGAACACACATGTCAAATATGTAAGCCCTATCACTTACCATTCAAAAGTTATGCCCAATGTTAAAGTCTTTTCGGACAAACAGACAAACAGACGGACAGGCCAAAAACTATAATATGCCCCCAAATCTGTGATTCCAGGGGCATAATAATGTTATATTTCACAGTGCAGGAACTGCAGCAGTATGTACATGTATATAATGTAAGTTGCAATGGAGTCATGGCTCACACTGGCTCAAAATTTTGTGTCAAAAGTTTACGCGATGACAAAAAAAATTGTGCAGCAACATAATAAATTAAATAATGCACAGTGACAAAGTTACACAGTAAAACTTTGATTGTTCTCAATAAAGATAATGTATGTGTGTTGATCTATGTGTTTTATTTTCCCCAAGTATGTGATCAGAATACATATACATGCAGAGTACAGGAAATGTATCACTTTTATCAGATTTGCTGATGAAAACATGTTTGGTCCATTAAAACTTCACGTTATAAATATCTATTATTTGGACCAATAAAAATCCCCAAATGTCCGTACATGTACATGAACTACAAATACAATGTCATCACATCAGAATTCATATATAAGTAAGATAGAAGGCCAAATTATGGGATGTATATCAGATTAGACAGAACACTGCAGCGTATGGCACAAAGAATGGCACAATTAAGGAAATTAACTTCAGTTAGGCCAAGAAAAAAAATATGTGTGTTTCCCATAACATGCTGAAAAAAAATAGGGTAGGTAGGTCGGATTTTTTTTTTTTTTTTTTTTGAATTTTTTTTTTGAATTATTTATTCCTCTAGCCATGTTTATAATTATATTTCAAAAGAGATCTTAAGGGATTAAAAATGGAATCATGACCTTCAAACATGTGTTGTCTGTTTAATTCAAGACACTTAGCGGTATGAGTGGCCTGCTTCGTATGCTAGACGAAGACGTCGCACAGAGTTTATCGACTATTTAGAAAAGGGGGAAAGGAGGCAATTTTGTGCCTGCAACCTTTGGGAAATAGTACATGTTTTTAAATGATTTTACTCTTCTTAAAACTGGCCTCCTAAGCATGGTGACCTTGAATCTGGATTTTTTATGATCTATCTAGAGCTCATTGTTTTTTTCCTAACAATGACCATGACCTTTGACGTAATTACACCAAATCAAAAGGCTTCTCCTCCTGATAAAAAACGTATTTCTAGTCCGAGATACCTTAATACCAAATCCAGCCTTTGACGATTATTTTGGAGAATGGAAGCTGGCCTACCAACCCAACCCAGCCTCATACCACCCAAATAGTCATCAAAGGCTTGCTTTGGCCGGGTATTTCTGACAAGCAGATCCCCACAGATTTGGTTTGGCTAGATGGAAAGGTTCTTGAGTTATCACTTGGATACCAATATTTCAAATGAATATTTCCTACACCAAGGACGTAGACCTTTGACCTTACCCAAAAACCAATAGGCCTACTTCCATATTGATCCCTATATTGAAATGCAACGTCACAATAACGCCAAATTTCATTGTGTATGGCCATAAAACGAGAACATACTCGCCGTTAAAAGTAAACGTCACCATAAATTGTCCTAAATTTTGGAAAATAGAGATAGCATCAGAATGGGAGTAACTTGCGTCTGACGTTATGTTTGCAACCGATAAGCGCTGATTTTACAGTGCAAACAACCGTTTTACGTGTTGCCAGAAAAAAAACAGCATTTACTGGTCACAAACATAACGTCAGAAGCAAGTAATCAGTTTGGATCTCGAGTTTAAGACGAGTTATCATGTGGAAAAGTGTGACGGAAGGACGGGAATGACGCTCACTAATACGTTGCAAGGGGGGGGGGGGGGGTTAAAATTATTGAAGAAGTCGGTTTGAAATACTTCGTCAAGGCATAGAAACATAATACGGTTAGATCTGCTGGAACAAAGATATTGTAGGTTTATCTTTTTGACGCCGTACAAAAAATATTCTATGAATAAAATATCAAACCATCCGCTGTCTATATATAAGGACTAATTTGCTAAAACTTATCCTGTTTGCCTTTTTTTTTTCGTCTTAACGATATTCGAACACAAAAATGTTGTTTTACAATATAAATGTGAACAAGATGGGTCTTTTAAATCATCGACAAGCGCGCAGTCGCGCACAGATATAAAATTGCTGCACTATTTGCGAATTTGTTCTCACCAAGCTTATTGATGATCTTTTATTTGAATCTTCGATTTTTCAGTTAATACGTAATTTTGTAAACCGTAGGAAACATCGTTACATGTTTTACAAGAGACGTTTGCGTGAAATGAAACGACCGGCACGTGCATGACCTCAAATATTTACTTAGGTTATACTAGGTAAATCAATAATTACTAACAAATCATCAAAACCCTAGTAATGCGTTTTTATAACAATCAGTACGCCTTTTTTGGAAAAAAAAACAAAGCCTGTCCGAAAGGGCCGTACAATAAGTATCTTTCAAGAGAGAATTATATATTATTTTTACAATTTCTAAGAGTGTATAATTATAGAATAATATTAAACTGTAGATGATAGATAATGTTAAAAAGCAGAAGATTTTGTCAAAATTTGTAGATTTAAAATTTCTGGCACACATTTCGTAAGGCACGACGGTCGTTAAAATTGGTGAAGAAATACCTAAATGCAACTAAAAATCGGGAAAAAAACGTTAGGGTCGGCTGGTTTGAATAGGGTCGGTCGGGTGATGGGAAACAAAGGTATTTTTATTTTTGGCCTTATTTACAAATGCGTTAAAAATTTGCAAGCTACTTTTGCCCATCTCAAATGTTCCTATTTGCTTATATATGTACAAACAAGTGTAGAAGGGCTCAAGTCATTTGAAATAAGTGACAACATTGCAGCCATGTTTCCATTTTCAAACCAGTGGACGATTTCATTTATAAGTCAAGAAAGCTTGGAGTACATCAATCAGGATAAGCTGGAATAAGCTTATTTTCAAAACAAATCTACTCATCTACGTACATGTATTTAAAGGATTTCAACAAAATATTTTCTATCTCATATTGTATTTATGAAAAGAATTGTGTTTATTACATATATTTTTGCATCCCCAAGCCAAATCATATGACGAGTACCAGGGTTTTTTAAGGTCTGTAGGGGGCTGAAATTTGGCACCATTCCAAATGCCAAAAAGTGGTACTTTCTCCCAATTTTAGACCTAAAAATTCCCCATTGAATCTTTACTCCAAAACGAGATATTCATTTCCAATTTATGCATCATTAACCGAAAGAAAGCCAAAGTAGAACAAACATGTTGTGTTAGTTACCTCTAGGAGGGGTTCAAATTCAATTATTGTCCTGATTTATCAAAGTCAGAGGAAATCTGTCTTCCGAAGTCTGAAACGAATATAACCCCTCCCCCTCCCAGGGTTGGGAGGGGTTTTAAAAGATGCTCAATATCAGATGAAAAAAGCTTTTAGATAAAATAAAATCTTTGTAATTGCATGAATATCTCTTTTTGTTGTTTGAAATTTATTTTTCAATTTAGGTTGAAATGTCGCAAATTTCCTGATTTTATCAGCCCAGGCCCCTGGCATCAGAGGCAAGAAAAAACCCTGAGTACACGTACATACCCAGTACCATATCGAACATGATATTTCTGGCTGGATTACTGTCAAATAAGCTATTGACTCATCCATTAATTGTTGATTCAAAGAACAGCAGCATACACAGCCAATTGTGCCTCATATGAAATTCATGTGAAATTTACATGAACTTTACATGAAAATTCACATGAAATTTATGTGAAACGAGCACGAACATGAAATTTACATGAAATTTTTCACATGAAATTCATGTGAAGATTTTTACATGGATGTTATGTGAATTCAGTTTCCTGTGAAGGTCACTCAGAAAAATTCATGTGAAGGAAATTTATGTGAAATTCATGTGAAATATTTCTCACATAAATCATATGTGAAATTTATATGAATTTTATATGAACTTTCATGTGAAATTTACATGATGCTCATTTCATATGAATTTCATGTGAGGCACAATTGGCTGTGTAATAAAATAACCCGGTTCTAGAATCTGAATAGGGATTCTTGATGTCGGACTGGTCACACGATTAACGGACTGACGGAAGCACAGGACTCTGACACACTCAGTGAATTTGTTCATTAATTCACCATAGGCCTAATACCCCTTCCAGAGGCGTAGCTGCCTATACGCCAGCATGCCATGGCGTGCACATTGCGGAGATAGAAAAAATGTACACGAGATATCGGAGAGAAAGATATTTTCTGTGGAATTTTAGAAAAATAGCACACAAAATTGTCTCCCATAGTTTTACATTCTCTTCAAATAATGCCATCTCCTCTAAAATTGCACATTTTTAGCCACCCCCTCCCCCCCCCCCCCCATTTTTGGGGTATCTGTATTAACTGAAGTTTGATGCACCAAATATGCATGTTTTGGAAAGGAGTCCTCGTCAGTGGTACTTCAAACCAAAATGATTTTAAAATGACAAAATATTAAGTGTTGCGCTCACCATTGTCGAAATCCCAAATTTGAGTTAACTTTAACTTCTTCCATGTTAATGAGACTATTTTAACATTGCAAGAGATGTTCAAGCCACAACTGAAGTTTTTGCTGTAGTGTTTGACAGGACGGTAATCCTTATATTAAGCATAATTTCTTATGAAAAAATAGTCTAAATTTTATAAAGATGTAGCCTAGAAAGCAAGGATTTGGGTCAAAATTTTGAAAAATTTCTTGGGGGAGGCCCCCTGAACCCCCACCTGCAGGAGGGGTCACTCCCTCCCCCTCTCAGTGCTGCGTGCCTCGGATGAAGCCTTCGGCTTCATAATATATCTGGCGTGCACTTCAAAAACTTCTACATGTAGCTACGCCGCTGCCCTCGAGCATCAAACACCTATAAAACAAGGAGGTAAGAGGTATTTGACTCTCAAGATGGTACCTGATCCACGATGATTATAATTTCATGGAAACTGGAACTCGCAAGCCAACCTGATAACCTGATCTGAGCCGATAGCAGGTGCTCGAAGATGAAAGTTGATGTATACCAAATATTTTTATGGTTTCGGTGTATTTAGAATTATCTTCATAAAATAAAACATCAATTTCAAAAGTACAAACCCAAAGCTCATTCTTTTCTTTTGAATTCTTCACATTCTTGAAATTATTGACTTGTCAAAATCTTCACCGGAAGTACAAATAATTCATTCTTAAAACTAAAACTCCGAACCCGTATTTCTTTCCCCCCCCCCCCCCCCCCCTTCCCCAAAACCAAGAACCTCCTAACCGTTCGTCGTCAAATTTGGAATTTGCTGGATATTTGTAAATAGATGATCGATCATTACTTGTAAATATTTCGCCCGTCTAGATTCATCAAGTCCTTGGAATATCAAACGGATCAGTCTTTTTTAAGGTCAGGGTAATTTCAATGGAAACTGAGGTTTTGTCTAGCGTAACCTTGCTCCTCAGTTTTGAATTTTTCCAAAATTTCACAGCAATTTCAATTTATTCCTGCATCTCAGTTCCTCACTATTGCATATGATCGTTCGATGATAATTTTAAAAAAAACTTCTTCAGTTTCCTCTTTCAATTGACAAAATAGTTTATATTCTTCTTTTTTTCTTTTTTTCTTTTTTGCAAAATCCTCGAAATTATTGTTTTATACAGAAACCTGCATTTTCAATTAGAAATCTCTCATCCATTATGAAAGCAGAGATTGAAAGCTAATTTCTAGTGTAACCTTTCAGATTATATTATGTAAACTTAAAAAAATGATTTCTGTAGAATTATTTATTGAATTTATAGGATTTCTTAAAATGTATTTTCAACTGTAATTACCCAAACAAAAAAAAAAAATAGGTAAACAGGATACTCTAACATGATACTAATGTGATATAGTATCTTGTTAATCTCATTTGCATGTGAATTTTGATACCTATGAGATACCAATAGGATACTACGATGTGATGCTAATGGGACACCCAATGTGATACCAATGGGATACTTCAATGTGATACAAATGGGATACCCAATGGGGTAGTATAATGTGATACTAATGGGATACTTCTCACCTGGCATTGCCTTTGAAACAAAATACCAACATGATACCAAAATGTGATATCAATGAGATACTTCCTTTGCTACCATAAAAACAGTAATAAAATACTAATGTGATACTGCAATATATATTTTGACCCTGACATGGGGATGAGATGGAGAACATGAGGGTTTGAATTTGTTTATACCTCACTCATGGATTTGAATGATTACAGAAGTTCAAAGGAAAAAATATAAGTTATTATGCTTGAAATAATTGAATTCATTTATATCAAAATAATTTGTAAAACATTTTTGGGTGAATATGGGTAATCCAATACATAAACTTTACATTTATAACAATGTCACTTAATAAAACAAAATGTGTCATTTAAGAGGGGGTGGACAGGGTGAAATGGAGGTGGGAGGAAGAGGGGCAGGAGGAGGGGGAGGGGGGAATTGGGAGGAAGGGGGCAGGACGAGGAAGGAAGGGGGGGGGGGGTGGAGGTAAGGAAAGGGTGAAAAGGAGGGGGGAGGTAAGGGGGTGGGAGGGGAGAGTTACCCCTTGTCTGCCCCCCCCCCCCCCCCCCCATTTAATGATTTTTTTTAAATACATGCATTATTATACAGTAGCAAAGAAACTTACTAGTCATGATACTTTCCAAGCAGACGAAGCACAATTCATCCATAAATAATGCACAATCTGGCATCCAATGTGTATAAATATTTATATTGTCCTTGATATTGTGTCCAATGGTATTAATCTTTGAAAATAAGTTAAACTTGATATCCATATTCTTTATTCAAACTAAATTTTAACATAATTCCTAACAAATCTCAAACTCCATGTGTGTATCAGCCAGATTTGAAATTTATGATGTCACTGATGACTCATTGATGACATCACACAGGATGCAGTAAAGCAGGGCAGTATCATATTATCATTTTGTTAAACTTCCATTATTGGCAGGTCAGAAAAAAATTCAAAGTGAAACAAAATAACAACAAGATATTAACAGAGGGAGTTTAAGTTTAATGTGATACCAATGCAATACTCAGTCTTAATGGGATACTAACAGGATATTCATCCCTAATAAGACTGGAGTATTTTGTTAGTATCAAATTAAGAGCTGATATCAACAAGATACTGTAACGTGATACTAAAGTATATCTCATTTGTATCACATTGGTATCATGTCAGTATTTTGTTAAAAATGATTTTTGTTTGGGTATATTTAGGTTCATTCATGAATTACATGTTTGAAACAAGAAGGGTATATTTTCTACTTCATTTTGGGGCAAAATAACTGTTTTTCATCTAAAAATTATGATGTAACATATCTGGAAAAATTCTATAAATTCATTATTTTTACTAAAATATACATTTTTAAGTTGTTATTTAAGAAAAATAATAATCTTATCTAGTGAATGTGAGATTAAATGTAATGTTTCACTAAAAGCAACATTTTGGGGTAAAATATGCATTTTTTATTCAAGAAAACCCTCACTTATTTTGAGAAAGTAAGTATTATTTCTAAATTGACACATTTTAGCTTTGATATGATGCTGCTTCTTATTATCAATGGATCATCCAGGGAAGGTAATTTGACAACTACTTTCTGATTTCTATGCTAGTTTGGGACAAAAACCCTAATTTATGTGAAAAAAATCACTTATATCTGTTTATAAGTCCTTGTTTCTGTGAATATTTTTTTATAACTTATATATTATAATAAATCAAATCAGGAAAGGTTTCTTATAATTTAATGGCATTTAAGTGATCAAGTTGAATGAGCCAGAAGAGATTTCTTTGATTATTTTGCTATTTTGGGGGGAAAATCTCAAATTTTATTTAAAAAAAAATAGCTGATTTCTGGAAAATAAATGCCTCATTATTTTTTTTTATATTCAAAAGTGTTCTGGAATATTTCACTGCTTGTTCTTGTAAGTTATATGCATTTGAGGTACATGTATCCTTTGTTGATTTGATTGGTATTTTGGGGCAAAATAATATGTTTTATATAAAGATATGCTTATAATATGCTTACATGTTGTAAGTGGATCATTGCACATTCAGAAAAAAAATGATTCTGCGCAATTTTGTGGCAAGGACTTAGAAGTCCTTGGTTGTGGTTATCTATTTAGCACAATACTTTTTTATCGTTGATAAAAGACAAAGATTATGAAAGAAGCCTACAGACTCTACTACCAAACAGCAGGTGCGGGTTATTTACAGTAGGCCTATGTGCAGTAAAAAGTTGGGGCACCACTTCGGAGAATCAATTTTGTTGCATCTGGTTGAAATCCTGGACCATCCACGATTGAGGAATGTTTTAATCTATATAATTATTGCCCATCAGGGATTTAGATAAGAAAAAACAAAACAAAACAAAACAAAACAAAAATGAAAATCTCATCTCAATGAAAAAAAAATTATCCACGGGATCGAATGCTTCTATTTGTAAATCCCAGTAAGCGGTCTCTTCGAAAGATAACAAAACAAAAAAATGACATCCACAACAGCAGATTTTTACTCGTATGTATATAATAAAAGACTAATGAACTACTACATGTTCAAAACATAGTCATACTAAAGCCACTGTGGCACATGTTAATCCTTCTTCTTCTTCCTAAGTATGACCCTCTGAAGCACAGCCTCATGTAGAGCGTGGGTACACAGGAACCTGTCGTTTTATTCGAGAAAATAAAATATTGTTCACTACCACACGACTCTGTTATTCTTATAGAAAATACTCAAGGAAAGAAACAAAATCGATGTTGATTTTTTTTTCGATTTTCCCATCACACATGTAAATCCACCAATATATCGTCTACATGGGACACGATGGACCACAGGAGTTCGAAATTTTATCAATAGAGTCAAAAGAAATCGTTCGAGTGACCAAGCCTTGAGCTATGCGTAAGCATAGCGCTATGCTTATGCATAGCTCAAGGCTTGGTCACTCGAATGATTTCTTTTGACTCTATTGATAAAATTTCGAACTCCTGTGGACGGACGAATCCTGACTTCCAACACTTAAAAGGATATATCATCTTCTAAAAACAACAATAATTACTTACCATAACAGCGGCAGATAGATGCTACAGCTCCTTTTTCGTAGACAACACAACGTTTTCTCTTGTAAACAAAATTTTCGTCAACGCCATGCGACTCCTGTATCCGAATATGCAAATTATATGATTCAGAGCTGAATGCATAGCCTATTTGCCATTGGTCAAGAAAGTAATTTACTTTTTCAACTTTTAAATGATCAATGATAATTCATAAACTAAATAAACCTATCTTTCTATTCACTAAATTTCAATCATGGCATCGTCCTTTTTCAACCTTTACTCGGTAAACACAAGGAAGAGCGCATTCATGGGCAGATCCGCCAAGGAATTATGGCGGGAAAAAAAGTGAGTGATCTGCCCTTGAATGCCATGATTGAAATTTAGTGAATAGAAAGATAGGTTTATTTAGTTTATGAATTATCATTGATCATTTAAAAGTTGAAAAAGTAAATTACTTTCTTGACCAATGGCAAATAGGCTATGCATTCAGCTCTGAATCATATAATTTGCATATTCGGATACAGGAGTCGCATGGCGTTGACGAAAATTTTGTTTACAAGAGAAAACGTTGTGTTGTCTACGAAAAAGGAGCTGTAGCATCTATCTGCCGCTGTTATGGTAAGTAATTATTGTTGTTTTTAGAAGATGATATATCCTTTTAAGTGTTGGAAGTCAGGATTCGTCCGTCGTGTCCCATGTAGACGATATATTGGTGGATTTACATGTGTGATGGGAAAATCGAAAAAAAATCAACATCGATTTTGTTTCTTTCCTTGAGTATTTTCTATAAGAATAACAGAGTCGTGTGGTAGTGAACAATATTTTATTTTCTCAGATAAAACGACAGGTTCCTGTGGTGGGTACTACTAAACAGAGAACTCTAGAGAACCCTTTAGAACTCTAGAACTAAATAGAGAACTCTAGCTTTTAAGTGATAATGTACAGATGCGTTAAAGTTGTAGACCCTGTAATTGTCAAAAATTGGATGAAATTTAACTTGTAGAACACAAACTGTGTTTTTCTAGCATTACCAAAGTTATTAACTTTCCGTAAATATCAAATTTTTTGCAACCAAGCACCTCAAGATACCAAAATATAAAGATAATTTATTGTAAATATTTCTGGCTCACAATATTTACACCGAAAATGGAAAACCCCAAGTTGCGCATGGGCATTTCCATTATTACAAATTTAAAATAATAACCAGTCAGGGGTGCTACTTCAACAAGTAATTAAAAAATTACTTCTATAAGTAATTATCTGACTGATATCAAATGTACCCATTTATTTCACATAAAAAGTTAAATAATGTCTTATTTCCTATGGCAAGTAAGAAAATACAGCAGTAGAAGGCAAGAGCACTTCCATTATTTTCAGAAGGAAATAACTTTCTCAGAAGAAACTGTTTGAGTCAAGAAAGATAGCCGAAATTGTAGCCGAATTTCACTTGAAAAGTTGCAAATTTGTGCAAGTTTGTAACCTTGTAGATTTTTAAACAGAATTTTCATCCCAACAGCAATAATTTTTCCTGTAAATTCAGACTTTCCTTTTCAAAATAAAATTTAAAGATAATTTACGATAATTGCTTAAAGCTTTACTCCTTTCATTTAAAGATAAGCCCCTTTCAATAAATATTACTTAAACAAGTAATTTTAAGGGAATGATTTTACCTTGATATTTCTGTTACTGAAGCAATTATTACTGATATGAGTAGCCCTTATAACAGTTAAAAGCTTGAGAACTTTAAATGTGTATGCTACAATCATTACAAACCATCCATTGTCTTACTTTTTATGTATATTACTTGTATAAGTAATATGTTGCATGGACATTGCAAGTAAATCAGTTACTTTTAGAGGTAATCATTTTAGAAGGCAAAATTAGAAAGTTACTTGAAAAGGTAATTTTTAGCTCACCTCGACGAAGTTGAGTGAGCTTATGCTATAACCCCACACGTCCGCGTCCGGTTAATAAGTTTGGGGTAGCTCAGTATCTGACAAAGTACTAATGCTACAGTAACCAAACTTGCACAAGTGATTCATCTTTGGATGCTGAGGTGAACCCATGCATCGGATGCAGCATCTGACCTATATTTTCTGCTTGAGTGACTTGGTTAAGAAGTTTGGGGTAGCTCAGTATCTGACAAAGTACTAATGCTACAGTAACCAAACTGGCACAAGTGATTCATCTTTGGATGCTGAGGTGAACCCATGCATCCTATGCAGCATCTGACCTACATTTTCCGCTTGAGTGACTTGGTTAAGAAGTTTGGGGTAGCTCAGTATCTGACAAAGTACTGATGCTACAGTAACCGAACTTGCACAAGTGATTCATCTTTGGATGCTGAGGTGAACCCATGCATCGGATGCAGCATCTGACCTACATTTTCCGCTTGAGTGACTTGGTTAAGAAGTTTGGGGTAGCTCAGTATCTGACAAAGTACTGATGCTACAGTAACCAAACTTGCACAAGTGATTCATCTTTGGATGCTGAGGTGAACCCATGCATCGGATGCAGCATCTGACCTATATTTTCTGCTTGAGTGACTTGGTTAAGAAGTTTGGGGTAGCTCAGTATCTGACAAAGTACTAATGCTACAGTAACCAAACTGGCACAAGTGATTCATCTTTGGATGCTGAGGTGAACCCATGCATCGTATGCAGCATCTGACCTACATTTTCCGCTTGAGTGATTTCGCTTTAAAAAGCCATTATTGAGCAAAGTATAAGTGCTACATGTACCAAACTTGCATATTGGATGTATCTTTGATCAAACTTTCATAAAATGACCTTGACCTACTTTTTCCGCTTGAGTGATTTTGCCTTTAAAAGCCAATATTGAGCAAAGTATAAGTGATACATGTACCAAACTTGCATATTGGATGTATCTTTGATCAGTCTTTCATAAAATGACCTTGACCTACTTTTTCCGCTTGAGTGATTTTGCCTTTAAAAGCCAATATTGAGCAAAGTATAGGTGCTAGATGTTCCAAACTTGCATATTAGATGTATCTTTGATCAAACTTTCATAAAATGACCTCGACCTACTTTTTCCGCTTGAGTGATTTTGCCTTTAAAAGCCAATATTGAGCAAAGTATAAGTGCTAGATGTTCCAAACTTGCATATTAGATGTATCTTTGATCAATCTTTCATAAAATGACCTTGAATTACTTTTTCCGCTTGAGTGATTTTGCTCTTTAAAGCCAATATTGAGCAAAGTATAACTGCTACATGTACCAAACTTGCATATTGGATGTATCATTGATCAAACTTTCATAAAATGACCTTGACCTACTTTTTCTGCTTGAGTGGTTTTGCCTTTAAAAGCCAATATTGAGCAAAGTATAATTGCTAGATGTTCCAAACTTGCATATTAGATGTATCTTTGATCAAACTTTCATAAAATGACCTCGACCTACTTTTCCCGCTTGAGTGATTTTGCCTGTAAAAGCCAATATTGAGCAAAGTATAAGTGATACATGTACCAAACTTGCATATTAGATGTATCTTTGATCAATCTTTCATAAAATGACCTTGACCTACTTTTTCCGCTTGAGTGATTTTGCTCTATAAAGCCAATATTGAGCAAAGTATAACTGCTACATGTACCAAACTTGCATATTGGATGTATCTTTGATCAAACTTTCATAAAATGACCTTGACCTACTTTTTCTGCTTGAGTAGTTTTGCCTTTAAAAGCCAATATACATGTACTAAGAAATATGTTTGAATTGAATTTTGCTGTCACGAGGTGAGCTTCGTAATCTGTGATTACCTAAGTTTTTAATTACTTGTTGAAGTAGCACCCCTGACTGATAACGACATAGATTAGTCAACTTGATTAAGGTAAATAAGGGTAGATTTTCACGGATTATTTAATAGGTAGTTAGCAAACTTTCAAACATTTCCAGATTGATGACTAGAAAGCTTCGTGAGATAAAGCTCACCTTTTACGACATTATTTATTATTATTGTGATTGAATACATTGTGAATTTGCTGGCAAAACACGTTATGTTTATATATCCTGGACAAGTGAACTTTTTGTAGGTTTTTTTGCCCAATAAAACAAAAATAATGAAATTAAATGATATACTCCTCTCTATTTTCTAGAAGATACAGGGTATACATCTTTAAGGGACGTGTTAACATGCATGATTGATTATGCAACGATGATGAAAAATTACACAAATGACACTTTGTCCGATAAAACGTCCTTCCTATGGTCACAATGTTGGTGACTAAAATCGTAAAACTTTAGTCATGCCCCCATGCCCCCGTAGTCGGAGATTTGGGGGCATATAGTTTTTGGTCTGTCTGTTTGTCCGCAAAAACTTTAACCTTTGCTATAACTTTTGAATGGTAAGTGATAGGGTTTTCATATTTCATGTGTATTCCTTGTGACAAGACCTCTCCATGGATACCAAAATTTTTGACCTTGTGACTTTGACCCTTGAGTTTGACTTACTTTTAAAAAACTTTAACCTTGGTTGTAGCTTTTGAATGGTAAGTGATAGGGCTTTCAATTTATTTCACATGTGTGTTTCCTGTGACAAGACCTTTCCATGAGATGCCAAAATTTTTTACCTTGTGGCCTTCTTTACCTTGGAGTTTTTTTTTTTAAATTTTTTACCTTGTACCTTTTTTACCTTGGAGTTTGACTTACTTTTGAAAAAACTTTAACCTTGGCCATAACTAAGTTACCAGGAAAATCGTTGATTTTCAGACAAGAAATATGCATGAATCTACTGCAATGGAGAAGAAAGCAAACTATCATACTGTTGGACAGTAAGTGTTTTGAATATTTTTCCCTGACATGGTCGCTGTAACACTTTCTATATAGACATATCCTCAGACAGTGCATACATTTTATATAGTTTTCATTTTCCTGCATGAACATTGACGGCTAGCCAACAGGGGATGCTTACTCCTCCCGGGCACCTGGTTCCACCTCTAGCTTGCTAGGAGTCCGTCGATGCTCAATTTTGTGCTCTATTGTGAGTGCTGTTGAGATTATCGTCAGGATCTTCTTTAACTCACATGTACATCCTGTAGAAAGTGCAGGGATACAAAGAGGGTTTTGATTACAGCTTTACTGGTTTTTAGAATGAACCTAGGATGTGAACTCACTAGCCAGACACCTGAGGCTAGTGGAAATGTTACTGGTCTAGTAGAAGTTGTTTAACAAACTAAACAGTTGGCTAGTTAAAATTGACCTTGGGGTACATGTACAAATTAATGTAGTGGTTCAAATTTTGTAGAGTACTGGGTTGAGAAGTTAATTAGCCTTAATTAGGAAGGTATTCTATATTTGTAAGATCAGCATGTTGTAGTTGAATTTTAATTAATCTTTAACTTCTACGCAGTATGCACTAATGAGAGAAAATGTAGGAATCACAACTCTTTTATTAACAACTACAGTACATGTATTACCTTAAAGTGAATACTGTATTATAAATTTCAGGTCATTGGAGCAGTTCAAGAAAGCAGCTTGTCCTATACCATTGGAAAATTTTGATGCTAATGAAATATCTACAGGGCTTTGTACGCTGGCTCGGGTAAGTTTTGTCTACTATCCTAAAGGGATACAAAACATGTAGATTTTACTTTATTTGAACATAGGCAAATATCTTTATTATATTTCAGTTTGCACTCACTGTACAATGATACATGTATTCGTTAATGTTTTTGCCAGAGAAGTACATGTAATCCATGAACTTGAAAAGGAAATGACTCCTTCCTTTGGCGGAAGAGTTTTATACATCTACATACACTATATCTTGTCACATTTCTGTCCACAATTGGTTAAATTAATTAACATACTTAATTAATAATAATATTATGCATATGTTTACATATATAAAACTGTAATTTTTGTAAGAACCAAAGAATTTCAAGACATGTTGGCACGGCATGTCATTGATTTTTTAGATTTTTTGTATGGAAGTTCAATAAGAAGCACTAGTATGTAAATCAACCCCAGTTTTTTCAAAAAGTGTGCCGTTGCCATGGTAACCGTGTCTAAAGTTTCAAAAATAGGGAAAATCTATAGAACGAGGCATATTTGTAGGCTTCGTTACCATGGAAACAGGTACTTTTTTAATCTGAAATTGCTTTGATTATTTTCTTTTAATCCTTATTATTATGCATATTTGTAAAGATTTTTACTTTCATCTCGGATGCCTTTTGTATACAAGATGAAAAATTGGGCCAAAAAAGGTATCAAAATGCTCTGTTTTGGGCACTTAAAGACCCTTTTTTGCATGTTTTTACTGTTTTACAAAGTTGAAAATTTCATAAAAGCACCAATTGTTGAAGTCCAAATTCTTGTTATCTGATTAGTATCATCTTTGAACTATACATTAATATGAAAAATTAATTGGGCTAATTTGTCCTTTTATATGCAAAGCAGCATCAAATTTAGTTGCTATGGCAACAATCGGCTGAAATGTTTCCATACAATAGATTTAAACACAACCTCTATCAAACTATCTACACATGATATTTGAACAGAAGTGCATGTATACATCTATCAGAGGGGTTTTGATATAAAGATGACCTTGGAATTATTTCAAGGTCACCCACTGAATTTCCAAGGTCATTAAACTTTAAGTGACCAGATTTGACGAAAAATCCTGATTTTTCATAAAATGAAGGTGCCAATATTTTAGAAACCTTGAAATATTAAACTTACAAGTTATTTGCCATAAAATGATAAACCTATCACTATTTTCTTAAAACTATTGATAACGTTTCTTCACATCTTCGAATATCTAAATTCTTGGTGAGTATTTTGATGAAAAATGGACGAAATCTGTATTTTCTTGTTCTTTGACGAAAAAATATTTTCCCATTAAATTTCTCCAGTTCAATAAATTCTAAGATTTTTCTTTCTTATATTCATTTGCTTTCATAAAAAATATGACCTATGAAAATATTCAAATAAAAAATAATTAAAATCGGTAACAAAAAATTTAAAAAATCAATATTTTATGCAAAATTTGAGTCTCAAAGTATAAATGACCTTGAATATCAAGCCAATGACCTTGAACATTTTAATTGTTCTTATGTAAAAGATTTAAGTCATATCTATACATGCATACATTTGGACAATCTTATGTAACTCTAAAGAGGAATAAAATCAATTTCAAAGATAATATGAAACAAGCAAAAAGGTCTAATGTTGCCATGGCAACGGTCTTTGGCGACAGAATTTAGGTAAAACTCTTAAAATACCCACTCCAATTTTTCGTTCATTTTATTTGTCAATAAACATATATTTCCTTTGATGAAAATCATTATTCTCCTATTGATGCCTTTTGTGATATTTAAGATTGAAAATGGTCAAAAACACACTAAATTTGCCCTTATTTTCACCTCTATTTTTCGCTTCATTTTGACTTATTTTGACTTAATACAATAAGCTTCCTGTAATAAATATCACATAACTAAGTATACTAAGTAAGAATGGAAGTAATGAAGAATAGATTATATAAAGATGAACAAGCTGTTACAGTGATATCCATGGCAACGAAGTCTCCGGAGATGGCTTATTTCATGGTCCCAACAGTGCTATAAATAGAATGACCTTGTTACCATGGCAACCAGAGGTCACATTGGCCAAAAAGTGTCATTTTCATGGTCATTACTTAATATATACCCATTATACCGAAAATCATCAAAATCCATGACATGCCGTGCCGATCGATTTTGGTCCTTACAGAGAATTGCTATTAATTGCTACCGGTATTTTCTAGTCCTATTTTGTAACATTTTATAATATTAATTAATATGACTTTATTTTAGCTTGAACAAAGATTAAAGGATCACTATGTACAGGCAGAGTACCCTCTGTTGTTCTCAGAATACATTAATGAACATCCCAGTACATGGCCACGGATGGAAGAAGTTGGTAGGTTACTTATACAATTGATGTGTAAGTATGGTATCTCCTCAAACTCTGGTAAATAATTAGAAATGTTGATGTTTTGAATAATAACATTTAATCAATTGGTTTTTAGCTCACTTCATGAAGTGAGAGGGAGCTTATGCTATCACCCTGTCCTCTGCGTCCGCGCCTGCATCGGAGTCCGCACTTGTATGTTTTAAGTTTTATTTCTCTATTATAAGTGCTAGGAAGTTTAAACTTGCACAGATGATGCGTCTTTAAGAGTACTTCACAAATCTACGTTCAAATGTTGGTCATGACCTATATTTTCCGCTTGAGTGCACATGTTAGGAAGATTTGGGTATCAATGTTAAGAAGTTTTATTTCTCTACTATAAGTGCTAGGAAGGCCAAACTTGCACAGATGATGCGTCTTGATGAGTAGATCATAAATCTACGTTGAAATTAAAGTCATGACCCATATTTTTGGCTTGAGTACATATGTTAGGGAGATTTGGGTATCAATAGAGTAAACCCATTCATGCAGAATTTGGGTCAGGAAATTAAATACTCTACTTCCCTTTTCTATTTTGTTTTTGTGTGGTAGCATTTTTTGTCGGTTTTCAGTTGGGCAGATTTTCAAATTCAAAACTGTGTAATCTTTGACTTCTCTCTGTTTGCTGCCATGATAAAATGCTGCTGAAAGGTGAGCTTTGTAATCTTTGATTACACTATGTTTTTGTTTGCTTTTATCATGAAATATCAAAAGCATGGAAAAATTTTATCTGTGACAGCATTAATGTCATTTGGTAAAACACCAAGGACATTGAAGCTCAGTTATAAAATCCTTGAATTTTGAACCAATGTAAGAATTATATCTGAGTTTGACTCTGAACTTCAGTCTGAAGTCATCTTCATTTGAATGATTGCGATTACGTTCAGATAATTCAGCAACAAATTATGCTTATCTTATGTTATATCTTGAAATATTTTTCAAAAAAGATACCTTTATAAATATGTATGAAGTCCATTATTTTTAGGTAAACAATTATGGACTTTTCCCTTGGTGAAAGCTGTCACTTTGGTCAATATTTTCAAATAAATAAAATATCACATCATATTCACCTCGTAAAAAGTCCATATTGTGTAATATTTTACATTTGGATAAAATGTGAGATGAAAAAAGTAAACATCAATTAAAACTAACTTTTAGCAGTTTTGGGTATATTTAGCATTTTACAGTAATCTAGATATTAGGAGGTCTTACTCTGAGTATTCGCCGATTTGACATATGTAAATATTTCAAGAGTATTAGTGCAATTCCTGCATCAGAGCTATAGACCTCCAAAAATAAGATGCTATTTCTTGAAATCACTACCAAAAATTGTGAGAGTACTAAAAATTGTTTATAGATGAAAAATTTCTCGTCCATGAAAAAAAAAAATGAAATTGCTCTGAATTTTCATGTTCAAAAGTCTCTGCACCTGTATACCAGCGGTAACAACTTTACAGAATTTTATTTCTTTTGTAGAAAAGAAAACATCAGATGTGAATACCAAACACAGACAATCAAAAGACAGAGTAAATGAGACCAAAGAAGAAATAGAAGAGGTTCTCACCAAGCTACAGAGTTGTGAGTTCAATAGATTCTTATCTTTATGTTGTAATGATACATGCAAGTTTGTCCCTGTTTGCCCAATCTGATGTCTCCAGCTGTACAGTTAATTGAGGTTTGCTGTGCAGTTTTCAAAATACTGTGTCCCAAGTCAATTTTGATGCATCCGGGATGTGTCTAGACACGTTACTGAGAACACTGATCTGATGATAGTAGATTTTTCTTATGCTTACAAGAGATGGCTTATTTTGAATTTAGACTTGTATCTGCTAAGACTTTTGATTTTGAGTATGGTAAATCAACTGTTTTAACAACTTTTGTTTTCAGCACATGAGCTTTGTGATGAAAAGATATCAAAGATGGAGTGGAAAATAAATACACTAAAAGAAAAGGTATTCTTTAAATTCCTCAGTTATTCTTAATTATTACGTTTATATGTACACCGTTTGTAGATTATTTAAAGTAGTTTTGAAAATCTAAAAGAGGTGCTGAATGATTGATCCTTGTGCTTATGGCCTTGGTGTTTATACTTTGCCTCTTGAGTTAGGTAGGGAATTATTACCAACTGTTGACCTTAAAGATTTAATTTCATGATTTATTCAATGAGTAAGTGCTATCTTATTAGTAAGGGTGCTGACGCCGTTTTGTGGAGCAGGTATTAAACTGTTATTCTTTCACACTATGAGTTTCTAATTGAAAACTTAAGAACCCTTATATTGATCCAAACCCAGTTTGGGTATCATTAGGAGTGAAAGAAGCATATTAATTTTGGTATCAAAAGGTCTAAAGTCAAGGTCACAGTTAGGTAAATTACATTTAAGACATTTGTTTCCAAATGATAAGTCGACAACCATCTTACACTCATACCAAATTTGGACAAACGGACACTGAATAGATGGAAGACACCTATTGACATGAGAGGAGAAAAATATTTTGCTATGTCCCTGGCATATTTAAAGGTCAAAGGTCAAGCCTTCAAGGTCGCTTTTCTTTTTGTTTATATTGTTGCAAAAGTCAAACTGCTACAGTTTTATAAAATCCTCTTATCTTTTCTTCCAGAGTGAGAGAGTTAAAGAACTAAAGCTTAGAGAATCAAAGGCAAGTCATAAATAAACATTTCTTTTAAGTTATTGCATGCTTTATTCATTAAAGATTATGATGAAAACTTAAATGCATTATATCTAGATTGATAAAGAACAGCTTTAAATTCTTTTGTAATGAGTTCATAACTTAAACAATTTACATGAAATTTTGATAGATGAAAGAGTTGCAGTCAACCAAACAGGATTTAGGAGGCTTTGAAAAGAGAATTGGAGACCTGAAGGAAAAAATACGGAACAAAATGATGCTCTGTAAGAACTTGGAAATTACAGTTTCTGCAGTAGATTACCAACAAAATTACAAAGCTCAGAAAGCTAAGAAAAGAAAAGCTGAATTAGATAGGTAGGGACATGTATCTTTTGTTGAGTGTCACAGACAGGTTTCATACCTTTAGGTTGTTTGACAGAATCTTTGTTGAATAACTTACAATTCACACTTTGTATGCTCTATGTTTTAAATTCAAAACAGTGATCTGATTTTCAAATGAGTAAGTAAAATAATCAGAATAATTAAGACTAAGACAGAAATCTAATTCTCCTGCAGAACATTTGTAATATCCACAACTTGGCAAGCCTCCAATGGAATGCAAATCCCTTGATATTTGGATGAGATTCCCCTGTCAATGTCATAATAGACTCTATCATTCTTACTATGTTTCCCCTGTTAAAAATTATTTATTTTTGAACAATACATTAAAAAAAAAACGGCTCTGGAAAGATGCAGCTTTGCAATCTTTGGCCTTACTGTCATCAGTGGTTTCTTGTTTGTTACTGAACGGACCGTGTTATTTGCTTACTTCATTATGATGTCTTTACACCCACAGCCTCAGAAGTATCAGAGAAAAGCTTGAGCAGATGAGTGGTCTTAGTTTTCTTCCATCATCTCCTTCCTCGATTAAAGTGCAGCTGAATGGATCAGGCAAATCCAGTGATGATCTGAAGCTAACCCTGACCATGGAGTTTGGGGGGATACCATTTGGACTTCATCTGACAGCAGCTCAGGTAGATTGCAAGGCAATATGTAGTCTGGTTGCGTTTTAAGTCTGTTTGGAGAAAACTGTTTGTAGTATCAATTTGTAAGGCCATATAAAATTGATTGGTTGTTTCTCGAACACTGCTGCGTGCTTTAATATACTGCCAATGAGACATTTTTATGGCAACTGCAAAAAAAAATACCTGCCATGTCTCCTTTTCGATTGTTACTTTAAAACAAAATATCTAATTATTTAATTGATGATGTTTAAATGAATTACATTTAAATGCAAAACGTTTCTTGAAAATTATCCAGACAGTATGTGATACATATTGAAGTGTTATCAAAACACGTTCCATATTTATGGTTACGGGGTAATCTCTGAGGTGAGGGCGACTTTATCCACACACCTTGTAAATCAGTTGTATAGAGCTACTGACCATGTGCCGACACGTGTCACGGACTAAATGTCCAATTCGCATGTCTGATACATGTAGTAAACTTTTGATGATTATGCCGGACAATTGTATTATTGCCAAGTCTATAGATAATGACGTTAGCGATGTAAAAAGTAAGCATGGACCACAAAAGCAACATAGTTTAGAGATCCCTACTTTTACGGACAAAAGAATGTACATTACCGAAGTAGATTTGTTTATCGTTTGATTTCTAATGCAATTAGATGCCGCTTCATCTAGACTTGACTTCCAAAGATATACCCTTCATGTGCTGAAAAACACAGCATGCATGACTTGAAGGTATAGTTTCTTCATTCCTTAGAGGGAAAACGTCACTGCCATGAACTACGGTTCCCAATTCCTAGTAGGAAAGGCAATTTAATGAAATAGGAGACTGACACATATTCAATGTGCCACATTTCAAAGATAGTTTTCTATGAAGGAAAAAAAAGGGGGGGGGGGGGGGTATGACCAGGCATAAGATTGATTTTATGTAATCATAAGAAAGTTGTGGAGTTGGTTTGCAATCCATTTGGATAGAAAACAACTATTTCCCAGAGTACTAAGAAAATAAAAATTTAAAAAACCTCCACCCCCCCCCCCCCCAAAAAAAAAATTAAAAAAAAAATTAATAAATAAAGACAATTGAATATATAAACAATTTGCTCTCCAGAAATTACAAGAGAACTCTTGATGGGAAAAAAAAAACAAAACAAAATCCCTACCTACCTTGCCACATTTTTAGACCCAATTATCTGAGAAACAAGTTTTTATTTTTACATGGCCTAACTTTACATGGTGATAGTCTGTGACAAGATTAATCTAACACAACATTAGATTTTGACTTTGAGATACAGTATAGAATACTTCATATGTGTTTTAACCAAGAGGGAGAAAACTTTTATGAGTGTTGACAAGTAACGTTACATGATGATGGACCCTAATGTAATAAATCAGACCCTGAACCTTAATCTTTGAACTGACATTAAAAATTGTTCTACTTTTCAAAAACTTAAACATTCAGTAAATCTTTTGAACCAAAAAGGGTTGGGCTTTTAAATTTCACATGTAAATTCCTTTAGACAAAACATTTTATTTGAGACCGTGACTTTTGACCTAGTGGCCTTGACCTTGATGTTTGGCTTGCTGCTCAAAACTTTTAACTTGACTGTATCTTTTGAGCGGTAAGTTGTATGGTTTGTATTTCACATGAAATTCTTTGAAAGATCTTTTGTATCAAAATTGTGTTTTCTTCAAATCAAAATGAGCCAAAAAACAATCTTGTTATTGCTTCACATTAAGACAAAAAAATAGAAGATTTACAAACCTTTTTTCAAAGAATACATCTATAAAGTCAAAATAATGGTTCATATAACATTTCAGACAGCCATTGTCAATGCAGTTGAGTATGATGTTGTAGCTTTCATGCTTATATAGTTTTCAGTTTAAATTTATTATATAGGCTGAATTATTTTTCATCCCTATGTTTATGCATGAAGTGTTTCATTTTAAACATTTTTGTATTCCTAGAAAACAAAGCTGATGAGCATACACTATTTTCACCATGTCAATCTGTCTTTCTTTGGACATTAAATTCTACTCTGCACAAACATTCCAATATACATATACATGTATATGCACAACCAATGCAATTCCCTAAGATGAAACAATTGAAAGGAACAGGCTTGTATTTCGCATGAAAACATTCGTAAGGAACAGTGCATAAGATCTAAAGAAACATGCTGATCTAACCTACAAACTAAACCTGTGGTGACCTGAATTTTAATGTCACCTTTTTGTATAGAAAAACACGATTTCAGAGAACAAGAATGAAACAGACAGCTGTGGTGCATATATATAGAATAAACGTAATAATTAGTGTTTTGTTACGGGTATGCAACACACAGCAAGTGCATTTATCACATGAAATGATAAATGCACTTGCTGTGTGTTGCATACCTGTAACAGAACACAAATTAAGACTTTAATTCTCTATACATTGTATTTCTTGATCTGTAATGATGAAGATTTCTCACACATGACTGCCAAGGAGTATCTCTATTGATATTCAGGTCAAACATTGAATAGCATGAAGATTTATATGTGAGAGATCAAGTGCATAAACATTTTATCCTATTAAGTCTTCCATAAGTATTTGTCCAGTTTTTGATCCCTTTTTAAAAAATTGCCAGTATTATATGCCTTTTGATGACATTATAGAATTGTTTGGCTCAAAAGTTAAAGGTGTTTGACCTTTTTGCTTGAGTTTCCTTTCAATAATGCCTTTTATTTTCAGGTACATATATTATAATGATGAAATTTACTGTGATGATAATATGTAGCATATTTATGTTTGTAAAGTTTTGTAATCTGAGTGACTTTTCAGGAGCCTTTGATATTTTTTTTATATTTTGCTGCAATTTAATCTGACTATTGATAAAGATCAGAAAGTCCAGAAGCATTTTGTATTATTTTACATATAATAATTAGACATGCATTACTTTCTCTCTCAAAATGTATGCTTGTTTAAACAGTGAAGTTTACAAATCTTCATGATTCAGAAATGTTTAATGATTTTGATTACTTCTATATCATGATTATGAGATATATAAATGTATGTTTTAGGTCAACGTAAACAGCTTATACATAGATGACATCCTGGAGATAGCCATCAAAACAAATGATGTACCGATGTTTATAACAGCCGTCAGACAAAGATGGCAAACACATTATCCTCTAGCTCAAGAAATGCTTCATATAGCTAAAAAGTAAGTATTCAGCCTTTTCCTCTGAGACACTTTTATTTGACGTAAAGCTTTCTGAGTTGAAATGTTTTCATGCTAAAAAATAGATATGTCTTAATTTATGTGTACTTGTTTTAGCAGAAACAATACAAAATTTGTACATTATCAATGCCGTCATTGTACCCAAACTCAGGTGATATCAACCTCCTCGGGATAGGTGGCTTTAAAAAATTTGATATTTTAAAACATACATATTTACTGTTTTAGCCATGCTGTAGATTGGATCAGAGAGGAGGGTATTGTCAGAGTGTTACTGGGTGCCACAGGATCGGCAATCTGTACATTATCACTGCCGTCAACATATCCAGCCTCAGGTGATATCAGCCTGCTCAGGATAGGTGGCATTGATATTAACATACAGGATGTGGTGGTAAGGTTTCACTGAATTCTCTAAAATATTATGAAATATGTAGACAAAATTAAGAAAAGATTACTCTCTGTAAAGAAAAAATCAGTTGACCTAAATCCTTGGTCAGACTAGGGCGGCATTCTCATTGTGTTTGAACAGCAGTCTAAATTTCTAAGAGCACCGTGGGATAGCAGGAAATAAGATGAATTTTTAACGAGCTTTGATAGGTGTGTCCAAGGAACTAATGTCATAGCCTGAGTTTCAGAGTTGTCGGCACTGGTTGTTTGGACAAAATTTTAACTTGTGCTATATAAATCTCATGAACTTTAAACATGAACTTTCAAGCGAAACAGCTTTTTTGAATATTTAGCAAAGGACATACATTTTTTGTTTGTTGAGCGTTTGAACCAATTTTTTTTTTATATCGTTTAAGCAAGCTTGTAAATGATTAAGACTTGAAGCAATGTTGGAGTGGGGAAAAGATAGATGGTGGTTTTGTTTTCACAAAATTACAAGAAGTGGTTCATATTATGCTGTACTTTCCCAAATTACACTTTCATGAGCAAAATATTACACTTTCGGCAAGAAATTGGTAGTATACTCGCTGTAACCGAAGGGAACGTGGGGTAAGGAAACAGTGCAATCTCCCTGAATGTGCTGCAGGGTTGCAGTGTAGTCGCAAAAAGACATTCCTTGAATTTCCAACGCGATCTCTCTGCACTTTTGCTGCATTGTAGGAGACCTCAATGTACTGCCACACCAACCCTTCTGCGCTCTTAATCGACAGCATACTCTTGGGGACTGTTCTGTGGATGTTCAAAACAAACGCCATGGTTTGCCTTATCTGGTACGCACGATGTTTTCAAGGCAAACTGTTTCACATTCATATTCCATCATACTAGTATGTGCTAAGGTTAAAACCACAGTCTGTGACATTCATGATCATGTTTTTGTGTCACCAAAGCAAACCAAAACTTTGGGATAACTTTTTCCGTTGGTCGGTCACACTTTAGGTTTCACATCCCATAATGATAATTAAAAGTACTGTATCTATGTCTCACGGGAAATACATGCATTCCTTGGAATCAGTCTTCACGAAAACTTACTAGCCATACACCTAGGCCTACCAGAAGTTGTGCTGGGCTAGTAAAATTCAGCAAGCAAAATTTTCTCCTGGCTATTGGTTCAAAATAGTTTTTGTGAAGAATGTGGAATGCTGCCATTCTAGTTTACTTTGATGAGTTCTCATGATCCATAATCATATAATATATTCTACTTGGACCAATTATTGCAGAACAAATGAAATACATGAACATGTACATGAATGGAATTAAAGAAAAAATGTATTGATTTATCTATGACTTGTGTATTTTGATTTTCTTTGATTTCAGCCTCCTCCAAGCACCAAAAGTTTAACAGACTGGGTACTGTTTCTTGAAGACAAATTTGGAAATGTTTAAACATATAATCATGGTTAATGGCAGCTTAACATGAACATCACCATTTCATATTTTGTAGACTTTCCCGGTAAACTTTTGATGCCTCTGTATTTTAGGAAAATTATTGTTTATAAGGTTTGTGTACATGTACTATCTGTATGCACTATGTGTATTTCTACCATTATTGACATACATGTATGTATTCCTTGTGACAAAACCTTTTTATTGGCTCCAATTTTATAACCTTGTGACCTTAACCTTGGAGCAGTGTTTTTTCTTTCCAAAAAATATGGTGATACATGTAATACTCAGCCCCATTCCCCCCTCTCTGTAGTATATATTTTTCCTCTCCTGTCAGAGAAATTTCCCCCCATATGAAAGATTTTTTCTTTGGCAAAAGATCGTTTTAAAATAGTATGTGATGCTATCTTATACAGGCTTAGGAAAAATTTCATTTATCAAAAATTCCCCTTTTGCTCATATTTCCTCCCCCCCCTCCCCCCACATATTTGCCCTGATCCCTTTCCCAAAAAGTGAGACAAAAACTGTGGAGTTAGACCAACTTTACAAGAAGATTTTTTTTGACTTGGTCATGGCTTTTCTGTGATAGGCTTCTACCTCATAAGAGGACCTTTCTATTGGTAACAATATTTTTGCCTTGTGACCTTGACCTTTGGTGTACAGTATTCTTGAAAAATTTAAACATTGGTCATGTAAATGTTTAATAATATGGCATTTCGTCATGCCTTTGCTATTTGTACCAAATATTGACCTTGATCTTGTAAACTTGGCTTCGTATTGAAAATTTGAAAATTATTTCCAACCATTTAATAAGGCCAAAACAATGAATTAGCACTGTATGATTAATTACTCAAAGTATACAGCCAATGACAATTGTAGACAATATATGTGGAAATGTTTATGTTTGTACTTTTTCCTGCCTTCTTCTCTCCTTTCTTTCTTTTCTGTTGTATCATATAAAATCATATATGAAGTACATTTGAAGTATATGTATGATTGATAAAGTGTAATGAAATACTAGTAAACAGAGTCAATCTGAATCCTTCAGTGTTTCTTGTATCTAACAACCACCTTGAATATGAAGATGTTGAATCATTTCAAATAAAAGTTCTTTACAGTGTTGGAAAATGTGGCGGTCTGAAAGTTAAGCTCTCAGAGAATCTGACTTAAGAGCGGTTAGATAGATAAAAATTGCCCATTTCTTCTTGTTATATAATGGAACAATCTATTCTGAGTGCATTTCGATGAAATATACAACACACACGTATGAAATAAACTATATAAAGATGTCTATTTCTACACAGTGTGTATTTCGGGCCTGAAAGCTTACAATATGGCTGTTTAGTACAAAATATAACAGTTTTCAGTTTCCGGGTTGTGTATTTTACCGATTACATTGACATACTGGTTTCGAAATTATTTTTTTCTTTTTCATTTTTAGCTCTACTGGTCTCTGACCAGTCGAGCTTATGCGATACCCTGTCGTCCGGCGTCCGTCCGTCTGTCCGTCCGTCCGTCCGTAAACAATTCTTGTGCTCGCAACTCCTCTGAAACCATAGGAGATGCAAAGTTAATTCTTTTTGCATTCTACTCGATATGTGGTCTAGTTGTGCATCTGACATTTGGTTTCAGCCCCTGACCCCCAGGGTCTCAGAAAATGGGCGTGGTTATGAAAATCTATGAAATCTTGTGCTCACAACTCCTCTGACACTATGAATGATGGAGACTTAATTCTTTTTGCAATATGATAGGTCTGAGGTGTAGTTGTGCACCTGATATTTTGTTTGAGCCCCTGACCCCCAGGGTCTAAGAAAATGGGTGTGGTCATTTTCACCTATATAACTCTATGTAATCTTGTGCTCGCAACTCCTCTGACACTATAAATGATGGAGACTTAATTCTTTTAGCAATATGATGGGTCTGTGGTCTAGTTGTGCACCTGATATTTTGTTTGAGCCCCTGACCCCCAGGGTCTTAGAAAATGGGTGTGGTCATTTTCTCCTATATAACTTTATGTAGTCTTGTGCTTGCAACTCCTCTGACACTATAAATGATTGAGACTTAAATCTTTTAGCAATATGATGGGTCTGTGGTCTAGTTGTGCACCTGATATTTTGTTTGAGCCCCTGACCCCCAGGGTCTTAGAAAATGGGTGTGGTCATTTTCATCTATATAACTCTATGTAGTCTTGTGCTCGCAACTCCTCTGACACTATAAATGATGGAGATTTAATTCTTCTTGCAATATATTGGGTCTGTGGTTTAGTTGTGCACCTGATATTTTGTTTGAGCCCCTGACCCCCAGGGTCTTAGAAAATGGGTGTGGTCATTTTCACCTATATAACTATGTAGTCTTGTGCTCGCAACTCCTCTGACACTATAAATGATGGAGACTTAATTCTTTTTGCAATATGATGGGTCTGTGGTCTAGTTGTGCACCGGATATTCTGTATGAGCCCCTGACCCCCAGGGTCTTAGAAAATGGGTGTGGTCATTTTCACCTATATAACTCTATGTAGTCTTGTGCTCGCAACTCCTCTGACACTATAAATGATGGAGACTTAATTCTTTTAGCAATATGAGTGGTCTGTGGTCTAGTTATGCACCTGATATTTTGTTTGAGCCCCTGACCCCCTAAGTCTCAGAAAACTTGAAGTCTCAGAAGTCTTGGGTGTGGTCATTTTCTCCTATGTAACTTTATGTAATGTTGTGCTTGCAACTCCTCTGACACTACAAATAATGGGGACTTCTTTCTCAATACGATTGGTCTATGGTCTTGTTTTGCTCCTTATATTTTGTTTCAGTCCCTGACATCTTAGGGTATTAGAAAATGGGTGTGGTCATTTTCTCCTATATGATTGTGCTCTCAACTCTTAAAGCTATTAATTATGTAGAATTAATTCTTCATGCAATATTATGGATTTGTAGTCTTTTTGTGTCAGTCATTTGAGCTATCAGCCCCTGTCCCTTAGGATCTTGGAAAATGGGTATGGCATTCTTTTTTGAAATACCGTGTCTCAGATATTATGAATTGTATGAGTGATATTTTAGTTTAGTTTCAGTCTAATTGATATATTGTTTTGTTGTGCATTGCTACTTATAATTAGAGCGCATGCTTCCTATGGTCATTGGTTTAAAAAAATGAAAATTGATCTTATTTAAAAAACAATACAACCAGGAGAGCTACAGTCTCGTCAGAGACTTCTGGTTAAAGTAAGAGGGGATTAAGACATAGAACACTTAAAAATTTATCCAAAAAAAGGATTTTTTGTTTATTTTTGTTCGCTATTTGACGTTTTCAGACATTGTTACCCCCTACCTACTCCAGCCGTAATTATCAAATCTTACATCATTATTTTAAAAATAAAATACTTATGAGAAATCTTCTAATGTATAATATTTTTATCCTGAACAACCTTTTCCTTCAAAGGAAGGAAAGCGCACAAGAAATAAGCGCTTGATTTTTGGGCTACATCAAGCCCTTGTTATTACAGCTCTTTGTAAGGTCTAGTGAAATTCTGTTTTGTGGTTGTAAAGAAGAATTTTGAAATAAAGGAAGTATGCATTGACCAGCCATTTTGTGCCTTTTGCAACCTTCCAATTGACTTATGATAAGTGATGAACAGTGAAATGTGACAATGGCTCCCTGGAAATCTGCTTGGGTGTGCTAAATGACTTCTGATGACCTTCCAAATGTCTGGTGCACTAAATTTTCATGTCCAGAAAATTCTGTCTGTTTGGCAACAGAGTTGGAGGAATACTTATGTTCTAGATTCTGTACATGTATGATGAAAACTCCCTTAAATCAACATGATTAAAAGTAAATATTTATTATGTAATCAAATACATAGCAACATGTATTACATTCAAATTACAAATAAATTTATTTCTATATAAAATTTGATAGACAGAAATCATTAGGTCTGAGTAAAGTACAACGTATATGACTATTTAATCACAGTCAAAAGAAGAAGTATCACAGAATGAATTTTTCAAATAAACAATGGCAAATAAATAAATTATTAGTACATGTACTCAAACAACAACAAATGCTGAATTCTGACAAAGTCAAAAAGGATTTTGCTGTAGCATAGCTATAGTCGATTTACTTTAAAATCTATAGAAAGCCCTTTAAGGATTTTTTCAATATTTACAATGTATATCATATACATGTAACATCTTCATTTTTGACTGGTTTGCATTTAGCCTATAATTGTACTTCTTCACAATCAGAAGGATTCTCATATATATTGTTACATGAAATGACTTTTCTTAACAGGACAACAACCTACCAAATTAAAAAATCATTTCAATTCAAACATGCTTCAGTTCAAATATCTATGGATTGTGCGTAAGTTGTACACAACATAATTCGTATCATTTTCCATATCATTTTCAGCCTGGGGATGAAAGTTCATATTTTGTAAACAAGTCAGTTGCATCAAATTGTCAAAATTTTGTATGAATATTTAACGTAGATGTTCAAAATAAAACAAACAATATTAAGAATGAAAGCAGACATAATGCAAAGCAAATCACTCTATAAGCTTGTGTGAAAAATATGATTCATATGTAGTGAAAGTATGATTCAGGAAGTTAGATGATTGATATTACCAGGTAATCTGCAATTTTATGAAATTTCTTCATGTAGGATGTTGAATCTAATGAAAAAAAAATTCAACAGATGATTTGGATATACATGTAATTATCTTACAAACATTTTCACATTGGATATTTTTGGATGCAGAATTACAATTATTTTTACAAAATATCTATTTTAGGATTTTGTGAAGTAATTTAATGTGGTATGGCATTATCTTTAGAATCCAAACAAAAAGTAAGTGGATTTAAATGTCTACAGATTAATAAGTATAATCTGAAGGTAAAGATCATTCCATGTAAAGTAAGTTCAAAGTAAAAATATACTGAAAACCTATTAAATTCATTTTATTATTTTTTTTTTTCTTTCAATACCTTTGATTCACATATTTCATGCATACAAAATATCAAATACAAATTTGGAATACAACAGCTAGAAATCAACCACGCACTTTAGAATAAAACTAAAACATACATGTAAGTTGAATAAATTCATTGAAATGATAGCCACTTCACCTTCCAACAATTGACATAAAACATTCATTGACTACACTCATTTCTTAGTTCAGATTTCATAATGTTCTCCATTATACATGTATTAGGAAATTTTATTTAAAATATACTTTAATTTCTAAAGGACAACTTTCTGTGTCGTCCATTTTCTGCCTGAAGAGCTGAGTGTGTTGCCAAGCAACATCACCTTTACCACCACTTAGCATAGCTGTCAAGGTCATATCCTCTGCCCATTCAAGGTCGTCGTATGACTTAAGGTCATCTCCTCCTGAAGATTAAAAGATAAAATATATGCACTGTGAGTAAATCCATTTTTGCATGATGAGATTAAGTTGTTTTAAAATAATTATAATTCTCAATTTTCCTTGCATGTGTAATAATCTTTCAGAGAATGCTTCAAGAGAAGTGGTAGTTCATACATGTATGATATACATGTAAACCTCTTTTCTTAATCTGCTAATAATGAAACTTGTAGAAATGAAATGACAGAAAACAGATTATGTCTTACATTTTCAAGATTGCTTAATCACTGACAACCAATACTGAGCCATGTTCATAAAGACAGGATCAGACCGCATGAAAAGGCAATATACTTAGTTTACTTACCATTTAGCATAACACATTTATCTTTGCTACACAGTCTCCACGATATTACACCATTCTCATACGTACAGCTACTGGCTCTAACTTCTACTCTATCAACTGTCATACCTACAATCAAAAGATATACATTAAAGTTATAGAACAATTCTTAACATTAAATTAATTTATTATGTAGCAGCTTGCTGTTAGAGACTATCCCACAAGTGGTCAGATCAGGATAGAACTTTTGAGTGATTTTAAGACAGTAGAAATATGAAAATGTGTTTAGTAAGTACAACACAAAGCATAGTTTTCACTCAAAACCACATATTTGACACTACATGTACATGTATTTATTTTCTTTTTTACCCTTTTCCCATGGTCAACATTTGTGGAAGGTTTGATGATTCTGCACTATTTACTATGTCTTCTATCATTTTTCTTGTATTGCCATCCATGACCTTGACCTTTGACTTCTGACCTTGAAAATTAATGGAATTCATCCTTTCCCTATGACCGACACATGTGGAATGTTTGGAGCTTCTACATTATTCAGTTGTTTTCTATTATGTTCACAAGGTTCTATAAACAAGCACAAACAAACATGGTTATGATGCTATGTCTCCTATAAAACTTTGTTTCAATTTAATGTTTTAATGCAACAGGATGACACAGATGTCATTATTACAAATTCCTGTGAAGTCAGCTAAACGACTTACTGGCTCATGATTTTCAGTACCTGTGAAGTTAGCTAAACGACTTTCTAGGTCATGATTTTTAGTACCTGTGAAGTCAGGTAAATGACTTACTAGGTCATGATTTACAGTACCTGTGAAGTCAAACTTCCATGATACGGCAGCTGTAGGGGATCCCTCTGTTCTAGCTAAGTAAACCATCTTCCAGTCATGCTCCTCCTTCCTGAATACATTTTGTACTTTATGTAAATATTTTATAAACTTTTTCTCTGTCGCCTTCCCTGCTGAAACTCTAGTGTATTCATCCTTAGCACAGCTGTACTTGAGATGGAAAAGCTTTGATTTCTTCTCCTCGTCAGCCAGCTTAAAGACGTAACTTTCTACCGCCCCTGTCGAGGCCTGGCTTGTTTCCCCCCTGGCTAGTCTCCAGGCTAGTGACCCTGATGTCCTACCTATAAGGATCAATTCATAGTATTATAACATCAATCACAGGTTTAACTCATTCTGGTCAAATGTCATAATTTCAGAAACTTTCTTTTCAATTACAATGCAGTATGAGGTGGTTTCGAAACAACTGTAAACAAACTAAATTATCTCATTCTATTGATGTTTAACTTAAAGGTGTTCAGAATGAATTTGCAATTGTGTTTATATACATGTATATACACAGTATAACTCTTCAAATTGTACAGTTGTATTTTACCAGAGAGGTTTTGTCCATCAGCTGACTTTGGAGACATAAATTCCACCAGTTCTGTCAGAAGTCTGTCCTTCATTTCTTTGTTCCTATCTGGGCTGTTGATAGTTTCCTTGGCCTTCCACAGCCTGTGTATTATAATGACAAGCCAGGTTTCTCTACACTCATTCCTGCGACTCAAAACCTCAGCATGCTTGTTTGAGTAGCGCCAAGTGACATCCTGCACCTCATCTTTAGAGAAAGCTAGTACATACGACAGTTTTTTGCCCCACCCTGCCTCATAAAGTAAAGGCTTATCACAGGTATTTTCACAGGGATCACAATGGAGCCAGCGCTTTTGGACCACTGAGTAAACCTCCGTCCACACATGGTCAGTCCAATCAAGGACATAACGTGCTTCAAATCCCAGAGCTCTACAGCATAAAGTAAAGCAGTTAGCCCATTCTCCACATCTACCACATCTGGTTTCTAACAACTTTTCTGGATGGTTGTAGCGAGGAAAACGAACAAAAATTTGACATCTATCACATTTATAATTCTCTACCCTTCCTCCCTGCCACTTTAGCTCTTCCTGTGTCGGTTGCACCATACCCACACTCCTAGTGTTTCCATTGCATTGAGGGCACTTTGGTGAATCCATCCATTTGAAAAAGGAATTCTTAAACCATGCCAGTAACTCTAACAACATTAAGTCCCTAAAATCAATACTTCGAGCTGAAGAGTTGTCTTCCTTTATTATTGCCTCTAGTTTTTCATGAGCTGCTTTCTTCAAGGCGTCTACTGGAATGATTGAACGTGCCTTCAGCTGGATACTTGGATCTTCATACATCAAGACGTGAACTAAATTTGATTGTATCTTTTGAAAGAAACGTTGCTCCATTTGCTGTAAAAAGAGAATATGTGAAATAAAACATTCCTCCAGACTAGTCTAGAACTAATTCCATTATATCCTCAATACCCTGGTTGTCTAGTCAACATACATGTATCTCTTAATTTACTGAACAGATATATACTTACAGTATTCCCATTAATGTAAAAAAAAAAATGTTGCTGGTCTGGTTGGGGAATAAGTAATTCAAATCATGCTAATTTTCCTATAAATATTCTCTTATTAAAGTGAAGTTTTTTTAATCTTCTAGAGTTTATTGGAGTAATCGGACATACAACAAAAAAGTTGTTAAAAATAATTTTGATGATAATTCGTTTCTCTATTTTATTTATTTTTTTTCAAACTCTTCAGCTTCTATTCAGTGCTATGATACCGCTAAATGAATAAATTACTGAAATAAATTAATGAAAGTAAATTGCATACACTATTGAATATAAAATGTAACCAAAGTTTTACCTGCAAAATGACCACAAATCTTAAAACTTTGTGTATTTACAAAAGCCATGCAAAATTTCTATCATTTGTAAAAATCATTCTATCAAGAAAACTCTAATCAGATTATCTATGCTTACAAATATCTGCTGCTGGGAGAAGTTTTGCAGAGGATTTATTGGTCTAGGTTGTGATTGGCTGACAGTTGTAGCAGCTGGTATTGATGGTGCTGAATTAGAAGGGGTACCTGAGGAAGTTGGTCCATTGCTGGTCCTCTGTAACTTTGTTAACTCAGCATCCAATTTGTTCCTTATGTACTGCAGTGATGACAGGGATGATCCTTGGTGTAACGTTAAATATTCTCCATCCTATATTGATAAAGAAATAAAAGTCAGCTCTTTCTGAGAATATGTGTATTAATCTGTGTATTGTTACTGGTTATAATGCAACACACAGCAATTATATTTATTGTACATGTCATGGGTGTTTGCACGTACATGTATTACATACAATGAATGTGGTTGCTTTGTGTTGCATATCCAAAGCACAAAGTGTGACATTTTTTTTTTTAATTATACAACTATATGCATTACAATTATCAGTTTCATTCTTGTTTCTGAAATTGATGCTTTCCATGCAAAGAGATACCAGTCATTGAAAAGGTCACTGTTGGTTCAGTTTTCAGGTTAGAATAGATGTTGGGGCTATTTTGTTTCTACAAAGCAAATGAATTGTGATCAAACAGATGATTTCAAACGAAAATGCAACACATTTCATTTCAAAAGTTTTAATTGTAAGGTGGTACCAAAGTTCCCTAGTAGAGGTAAAACAAAAAGAGAAATTATTGTATACATATTGATAACACACAGAGCTCTGTGTGTAATCAATATGCATGCAATGATTTCTCACTCTTTTTTTTTTTTTTTTGCTTTAGAAATTGCATTTTTTGTTTAACGAGGCCGAGTATAATTCGAGTTATCGCGCTTTGCGCACTTCTTGCGCATCGACCCCATTTCAGTTAGTTGTTAACGCGGTAGTTTCAAATAAGCTCTCATATGAATAGAAAACATGACAAAACCAACATAATCGTATTCTGTGTAATTTGAATTAGAAAAATGACATTCCAAAAGTTAAATAGAGTACAGGTATCATTATTTCGTAAATACGACATAGCAGACGATTTCCGGTAAATGCTATTTTTAGATGCTTGATCGTCTTTTTTAAGCCCAGTTTCCAAACCCCGCTTCAGGAAACCGATATTCGCTGGTAGAAAACTAGGCAGAAGTTAGAAGGTAATTTGAAGTATCTACGTGAGTAAAAAGGGGCTTCGCTGACGCTCCACTCACATATAGAAACTTCAAATTACTTTTTAACCTCCTACGAATGCAATAGCCTCGATAGCGTAGTGGTTGGCGCGCCCGGCTTGCGTATTCTTTGTTAAAAATATGGGTTCGAGCCGCATTCGCACCACACATTTTTCTGTTCAGCTTTTTTATGATGCTTCTTCACAAATTAGACGAGCAATAAATGTTGCCATCTATTGAATAATACAAGCTTGCCTGACTTAATAATGTTCAGCGTCTTTATTTTCTTTTTTTTTATAGTTAACATGCACAAGTTTTATACTCTACCGACCCTCCTTAACCAGTAATCCGCTACATATTGTCTTGGTCGGGACTATGAGAAAATAAAACAAACAGGACCGCCTATTTTGCTTGACCTAGTTATGCAGAACATGGTCAAAAATCAGAATCCTTTAATCTTGACTGTCGATATATATGAGTCTATCTAACCATACACTTTGTAATGTATACTAAGAAAAAACAAAAACAAGAAAGAAACAAAGAAAGAAACAAAAACAAGAAGAAACAAAACGAAACAAGAAATGCATAATGTAAACAAATCCGATACTCGTCATGGTCATTCATGAATTACTTGACCTTTTGGAAAATTCAGCGTTGTCGTGACTATTTTCGAGAAGTATATGTTTGTGCTTTTCTACTGGTCATGAAAATGTTATTTCTTGCTTCAGATTGCAGTATTGAATTGATCAGATGAAACTCGGAACAGCATCGTATTGACCGTCAACTTCTACAAATCTAATATGTTCGATTTCTTAAAATTGACCAATAACTGTGGGAAGAGAAAGACAAACCTCTGGGATTCCCCTACGTCAAATTGCATTTAGCTCTAAGTCTTAGCATAGATACTTGTAACCACCATGTCTCGTGCTCGTTGATCTTTGAAAAATAACAAAGTTTGAGCAACAATGCATCACATAAAAGATAAAAGAATAAAATGAGAGAAAAACATAAATAAATAAATAAATAAATAAATAAATAAATAAATAAATAAATAATGTCCGCTGATGAAGGCCTAACATGGCCGAAACGTACGGCAAAAAGAAACCAAGAGTTTTTATTTAAATAAATAAATAAATACATTGTAAACAAGAGATTCGTGCATCCATAGGAAAAATCAAACAAAAACGTACGCGACTTCAAGAAATGAATAATTTACGGAGGAAAAAACGACGTAACACAACTTGAAAAAGGATACTCCTCTCCATATGAGCTCAGCGGAGTCAACAATCCTCAATGATATACACATGGATGTGACATCGCGCTCCAGCCCCCCCCCCCCCCCCCCCCCCCCCGTCCTTCTCATAATCAGCGGAAATAAAAACAATAATACTAATATTTAAAAAAATAAAGAAATAGATAAATAAATAATATCTAAATTAATAAACATTTGTTTTTATAAAATGTTTTTTTTTCCAGTCCATACCGTGAATCATACAATCAATATGTATACGAATTTTCCTTCCCCTTATTAAAATACATTCATTTTATTCGCAGAATATTCTATAATAATATAGTCTACACTCTACTCCGAAAACTTATAACTTACATTTTGTAACAATCAGTGTTAGGCCATTCATATTTCAATTTTCTTATTATGGATCCGCCGAATTAGTGATTGGCCAATAATCATGATAATCAGTTTATATAAAAACCATATAATTCAGTTCTTGTATTCATTTCTGTGTGCCAATGTCACATATATTAGAATTTACATACAACATTAAGTCTTATATTCAATATTTACAAAAGGTGTGAACAGATAAAAAAAAAACATAGTAAACATGTTGAAGTAAAAAACAAAAAAAAAAAAAGATAGCGAGAAACAGTGGGCAACCGGAGATCAGAGCCGGGTCTTACGTCCGTATCGTATATTAACGTATATAGAATATAGAAAGGGTCAGGGACAGGAAGCTGATGATTTTTTTTTTTTTTTTCGTTTTTACTGGTTCTTTTTTTTCAAAATGCATCCCTTGTCGGGCTGGACTCTCCTTTTTTCGGCGAAAAAAAATCTAGATCCTCCCTTCACTGAGTCCTTCGTGCACAAGATAACTTACCAGTATTTCCAAATGGGAGCGACAGTTACAGGATCATAGTCCAAATTATAAAAGTTATAAGAACAATTTTGTTTGAGTGTTGTTGAACATGTCTGTTTCATATAAATTTCTACTCCGAACCAAGTTAATCTTCATGAATCTCGGATGCGAAACCGTCCTACTCGGTTATGACGTATCGGATTCAGGAGCGGGTCTATCATTTTACCTCAGAGGGGGATTTTTTTTTTTTTTTTTTTTTTTTTTTTTTTTTTTTTACGCATGCGTCGGTCATGAATGGCCATGAAAATTTTCTGAGAGAAAAAAATATGTGATTTCCTTGTTCTTATCACCTTTGTGAGATCCAGAGATGCTGATATATGACTATTATGATTTTGTGATGCTTTTGTGAGTTTGGAAAATATATTATTTGACTCGTTTATGGGGTAAGACGATTTTCTTACGATACACAAAGGGCGTATACGGGCTTCTCACACCTGGATCCACGTATATGACTGTCTACATATATGTACTGTATACATACTAGCGACCCGTAAAGGTGAAGGTGGAATTTAAATGCAGGCTAAATGCAATTCAACTCCCTTTAAACGTAGACTTTCTTCAAATTCATCGTCATCTTCCCCAAGTGCTAGTCATATCCAAAAGCGTCTAAAAGAGTCGTCATTCCATTCAAATAATTCATCTGACAATATGGCGGATCAAAAATCCCACCAAACTCAACCATTTGACCAACCAAGCTCCGGGAAAGCGTGTTTGTAAGTAACTGAAATATTGTCATTCATCTGAAATTTGAGCCCAACATAGCTTGGTCAGAACTTTTTCTTCGACTCAGAGACATTTAGATGTGCCTATTTTAATGACAAGGTACACATATATGTCCCTGGTCGAAATATATCTACAAATACACTCCATCTCATTACAAGGGAGGTAAATCTATTTTCATTGTTTACGATTATTTCTAGTTTCGATTTCGAAATTTGTACATACTTTCATGTTCTTTGTTTATGTTCTTGCTGTGTTTCAGCATTTTCCCATTGTTTTTCTCTTACATGCAATCTGTTCCTTTATTCTTTTCTCCTCTTATTGCGGCGAACATGTTCAACTCAAATAAATGTCGCCAACTATGTAGATCTACACATTCAAACAAAATCCTACTGAATTGATGATGGCCATAGGTATCCTATCCTGTCCACATATGACATAAAAGATAGCAAAATAACCTAATCATGGGTGTATCTCTGGAATCATACAGACTTGGGATAGGATTATTCTATGGTAAAGCATCCAAAGCTAAATCTAAAAATATTGTTGATTTTATATTTATACTTCTGATAAATCTTTTTTGTCTACTTGATGAGAAAGCTATACCCTTGACACTCTTATTCATACACTGTTTACACTTACATTCAGAATCAAAATTGCAAATTGTGTCCTCTACTATTAACCAATCTATAAATGTAGAAAAAAATAAACATGATGATTTAGGATTCACACCTAGTCTACATTTCCTTTCATGCATTCTATTTCATACTTGTATTCTTTTGTTTTTGTGTCACCTTCACTTAATTAGAAGTGGTGATATAGAGACAAATCCTGGTCCCACAACTGACAGTACTTCAATGGAAAGCTTTGATTCTACTAGCAGTACCAATACTAGTGACCCTATTTCAGATCTTAGTCTACTAATGAAAAATTCAAAATCATATCTCTCTATAATAAACTACAACATTCAAAGCTTAAAACCAAAATTAGATATATTAAATGCAAACCTATTAGAATTTGATGTTCTTTGTCTAACAGAAAGCTGGCTTAACCAAGATATTCCAAACTCAGAAATCTTGTTAAAGGGGTTTGATACTCCATTTAGAAATGATAGGAAAGACAGACAGGGGGGAGGGGTAATAGTATATACCAAAGAATATTTATGCAGCAAAAGAAGACATGATCTTGAAGTAAGAGGGTTGGAATGTGTATGGATAGAAATTAGAATAAAAAATGATATAATATTGATAGGCACTTACTATAGACCCCCTGACAGCACAGCAGACTTCTGGGATTTATTGGAATATTCATTTGATACAGTATCTGATGCAAGGTCAAAACAAATTATCATTACAGGTGATTTCAATGAGAACCAACTAATAAACCCTCACTCTAAAATAAACAATTTAACTTCTCAATATGGACTTCACCAACTAATAGATAAACCTACTTCAATATCCCCAACTACCTCTACTTTAATCGACCTTATAATTACAAATAAACCTAATAATATTGCTTTTTGTGATGTTTGTGAACCTTTTCTAAATGTAAATGTGAAGTACCACTGTCCAGTTGTCTGTCTTGTAAAATCAGAAAAACAAATAAATAATAGCTTTAAACGTAAAATTTGGTTATACGATAAGGGAAATTATAGTGAGTATAGAAATATTTTAGGAAACATAGATTGGACAACAATTATACTTAATGATAGTTCTTTGGAAGAAAATGTCAGTAATGTTACGAACGAAATTATAAATGCTGCAAACCAAAGTATACCAAACAAAATAATAACTGTTCGCCAAACTGACCTCCCTTGGTTAACCAATGAAATTCGAAAATTAATGCGAAAGCGAAATAGACGTAGAAATAAGGCAAAACAGACACAAAAAGCAAGTGATTGGGAAAAATTTAGGAAAACTCGAAACAAGGTCATTGAACTTTTAAGATCTGCTAAAGCAAATTATTTTAATAAAATCTGCCAAGATATAAAAGAAAACAAATTTTCATCAAAAGATTGGTGGAAACTCATTAATAAAATTTCAGGATTTACACACAACCCCAAAGATAGAAATGTGATTTCAACAGATAAAGATACATTAATTTACGACAATACTGAAAAGGCAAATATACTAAATGAATTTTTCTGTTCACAATCAACTATTGATGACTCAAATAACCAACTTCCCTCAACTCAATCTTTTCCAGATATAATACTTTCAAACATAAACATTACTGAGGAAGATGTAAAAGATGCAATAAAATGTTTAAAATTAGATAAAGCATCAGGTCCCGACAAAATAAGCCCTAGAATGATAAAAGAAGGCTGTAACGAATTAAGTATTCCTTTCTGTATGCTTTTCAACTTATCTTTAAAAGAAAAAATATTCCCAGATCAATGGAAAATCGCAAACATAACTCCAGTTTTTAAAAAAAATGATCCAAAAATGGTTACAAATTACAGACCCATAGCACTATTGAGTGTCATCAGCAAAATTTTTGAAAAGTGTATATACAAGTATATTTATAACCATATTATCTCAAACAGTATTCTTTCAAATCATCAGTCTGGGTTTCAAAAAGGGGATTCTACGGTAAATCAACTGTTATATTTGGCAAACGAATTATCAAAAGCATTAGATGAAGGTAAAGAAGTAAGATTAGTTTTTTTCGATATTAGTAAGGCATTTGACAGGGTTTGGCATAAGGGGCTTTTGTTTAAATTAAAAAATGTAGGAATCACAGGAAATTTATTAGAATGGGTAGGAAGTTATTTATTTCAGCGCAAACAAAAAGTAGTCTTAAATGGTCAAGAGTCGCTTATGTTAGATATAAATGCTGGTGTCCCCCAGGGATCAATTTTAGGCCCCCTCTTTTTTCTTATTTATATCAATGACATTATTTTTGAAGTTAACTGTTCAATTAAACTTTTTGCTGACGATACAACAATATATGTAACAATAGAAAATCCACAAACCGGTGCCGAAATTTTAAATCGTAATCTCGAAAAAATAAGTAATTGGTCAAAGCAATGGATAGTTAATTTTAATCCTCAAAAAACTGAAACACTTCTTGTAAGCAGGAAATTAATTGGAACAGATCACCCTACCCTTTTCATGGACAATAACCAAATATTAGAAGTCAATAGGCATAAACATTTATGATTAACATTTAATAATACATGTCATTGGGGATATCACATTGAATCAATAATAGATAAAACTACACCAAAATTAAATATACTAAGAAAACTGAAATTTAATCTTGATAGAAAAACCCTGCAAACTCTTTATTTTTCATACATTAGGCCATCTTTAGAATATGCAGACATTATTTTTGATAACTGTCCTCACTACCTAAAAGATAAATTAGAAAAATTAAACATTGAAGCGGGAAGAATAGTTACAGGGGCAACCAAACTGGTTAGTATTAATTCTTTATATAGAGAAACAGGATGGGAAACACTACAACAGAGAAGAAATAATCATAAACTTATTCAGTATTTTAAAATTGTAAATGGATTAACACCAGAACATCTAAATGAAATTTTGCCACACCAACACACAGACATCCACAACTACAACACACGTAATGCACACAACTACACATACACCACAAGCAGAACTGCACATCACTACAATAGTTTCATACCATCTACAACACGACTTTGGAACGAACTCCCAAACGAAATTAAACAGTCAGATTCTTTAAATATCTTTAAGAAAAAATTGTCACTTAATTCTAAAATTCCAAAATACTACTTTGAAGGGTCACGGATGGGCCAAATTCTTCATGCAAGACTAAGAATGACATGTAGTTCCCTCAAGCAGCATTTATTTCTAAAAAATATTGAAGACAACCCCCATTGTACTTGTGGAGAAATAGAAACCACATCACACTTTCTTCTTGATTGCCAAAAATATAGCCATGAAAGACTTGTATTCAATGAAATCAATTTTCCAATTACATGTGAATTACTATTGTTTGGAGATGATAATCTTTCTTATGATACTAATGTCCAGATTTTTGCCATAGTTCAAGACTTTATAATTAAAACAAAACGTTTCATATAACCTTTCATTGTTGATCTTTCTAAAAATAAAGCATGATAAAAGTTACAGCATGTTCGCCAAAACTCAATTTCATTTCAATCTTAATTTCTTCTTCTATCTATATATATATATGATTCTTTGCATAAATTTTCATTTATACAAGAATATTCTTTTTTTTTTTTTCTTACTTTTTTTCTTGTTCCTTTTATCTCTGTACCTCTAAATCTTCAGTTAATCTCTTTTTGAATCTATTTAAATTTGATTTAATTGCTTTGAATTTTGTATTACAATTAAAATTCATAATACAAGGCATTTGCATATATACACATATATATTTCAATTAAAAAAGGCTAAAGGTCATTCATGTATATTTCTGTAAATGAAAAGAATTAGTAGACGGATTAATATAAGTTTCACTTGTTTCCAGATCCTATTCAATATATATCTTGATTTATGCTTGTTCAATGTATATGTCACCAATGTCTGAAATAAATACAGTTTAAACTAGAGGGGGTACACAACATACTAATTAAACTTAGCCTTCTCGTACGACATTTTTATGAATAACAAAAAATCAAGTAGGAAAAGGTGCCATTTTGCTCTATGACACTTGCCTCTTTTCACGGCAAATATTGCCTTAATTAATTACATGTAATTACTTTATATTCCAGATGCTTTGTGGTAGGCGATTAGCTGAACTTCAAAAGTTTCGATTTTTTTTACAAAAACTGAGACGATTCCTTTGTTGTACATATGTCATAGAGGGCAAAATTCATTTATTGCAAAATATTTCTTTATCTAACGAAACTCGAAGAAAGAAAGGTTTTTTTTCTTAAGACAGATATATTCTAAAATCATTTGATTAGATTTGGTGTGTAATGTGCATATAAATTGCATCTTATATACATCGAAAGTGACCACACGAACATCCAGTAACTTTGGTGATAATTCCATTTCAATTGGATCCATTGGGGGAGGGGGGGGGGGGGGTAAGCCCTCGGACTCTTCGGGACTTTTTTACTTTAAGCCCCGTTTACACTGTCAAAGTTTTCTTGTACAAGAAAACTTGGTCGAAGTTGTTGACGCAAACTTTGATAGTGTAAACGATCCAAGAAAACTTTGATCTCGTGACCTTGACCTAGATATTTGACCTACTTTTCAAACAATCTAAGATTCGCTATATCTTTTGATTGGTAAGTGATAGGGCTTTGATATTTCACATTTGTACACCTTATAAAAAGACCGTTCTGAACATTCCATAATTTTTGACCTAGTGACCTTGCCCTTGATATTTGACCTAGTTTCAATAGAAAAAATCCGCTTCGCAGCCGACACAAGCATTCCTTGGATTGCTATTTTCTTGTACAAGTCGCCAAAGAACTTTGATAGTGTAAACAGACGACTTTGTCCAAGAAAACTTTGACCAAGTTTTTTGACGGACTTTGACCAAGAAAACTTTCATAGTGTAAATGCAGCTTTACACGAGCTGTTTCTATTTTTATGACTGGCGAATAATATATGGCTTGCATATTTCACATGTACATACGTACATTCCTTGTGACCTTTCTATTGTCTTATTGGTATAAAAATTTTGACCTTGTATTGAATATTGAAGAAGGGGATGGCAAATATGGAAACTTTACGAAGCACAAGAATTCAAAATAGCAATCCAAGGAATGCTTGTGTCGCCTGCGAAGTGGCTTATTCTATGTGGTGGATCACATGGATCAAAATTACTGGTATCAATAGAAAAGTTTTGTCTGATGAAATTCATATGTGAAATACCAAACCTCTTACTTACCAATTGAAAGATATGGTCAATCTCAAATTTTCAGAAAAGAGTGTCAATCATCTAGGTCAAGGTCATTACGTAAATATTTTGGTAACAAAACAAAGATCACATAATAAGAAATATATGTGTGAAATATTAAAGCCCTATCACTTACCAATCAAAAAATATACGCAATTCTAAGAAAAAAGGTCAAATATCTAGGTCAAGGTCACTAGATAAATAATTATGGTATGTTTAGAAACGTCTTGTTACAAGGAATACACATGTGAAATATCAAAGCCCTATCACTAACCTATTAAAAGATATAGCGAATCTCAACTTTGTTGAAAAGTAGGTCAAATATCTATGTCAAGGTCACAAGGTAAAAAATTATGGTATCTGCAGAAAACTCTTCTAACAAGGAAAACACAAGTGAAATTTCAAAGCCCTATCACTTACCAATCAAAAGATATATACAATCTTACTTATTTTTAAAAGTAGGTCAAATATGTAGGTCAATGTCACTAGGTAAAATATTATGGTATGTGTACAAAGGTCTAGTCACAAGGAATACATGTGTGAAATATCAAAGCCCTATCACTCACCATTCAAAAGATATAGCAAATCTTAACTTTTTTGAAAAGTAGGTCAAATATCTAGGTCAAGGTCACAAGATTAAAAATTATGGTGTGTGTACAAAGGTCTAGTCACAAGGAATACATATGTGAAATATCAAAGCGCTATCACTTACCAATCAAAAGATATAGAAAATTTTAACTTTTTTGAAAAGTAGGTCAAATAAGTAGGTCAAGGTCACAAGGTCAAAAATTATGGTATGTGTAGAAAGGTCTTGTCACAAGGAATACACATATGAAATATCAAAGCCCTATCACTTACCATTCAAAAGTTATGGGCTGTGACACCCGAAGTGTGACAGACAGACAGACGGACGGACGGACGGACAGACGGACGGACGGACAACGGACAAAGTGATCCCTAAGTGTCGCTATGCTTTGCAGGCGACACAAAAATTGTGTAAAAAAGAAGTGTTCCATATCTTATATCGGAGAGAAATTTCCTTACATGAATTTAGTGCACTATATATTTTCAATTCGATAAAGAATGCCTCGTCAGTGAGGCTAGAGGTCAAAGTTTAAATGGGAATTCAAAAAAAAAAATTTTTTTTTGTTTGAATTTAATGATTATTTTAATTAGAAATTATCCACACTTAGTATAATATAAAGAAAATGAAACGATCTAAATTATTTCTAACAACGTAAATGACACAAAAGATAAATTATGAACACAGATCTCGTATTAAATAGCAAATACTTCAGGTTGTCAGATACGACTTTTGAGACAATCCCCATATTTTTATGGCGAAATACATTTATCTTAATTTGAATAGTATCATTGCACAATGTAAGAAATAAACTGTGGGTTATCTAATATCAGAAAACTTTCAAGTACCAAAACTGGTCTTGGAATGTGACGTTTTCGTATAATTCAGATAAAAAAGTCAAAATTTATACTTTGAGACGGTCCCTAATTAAATGTAAAATAGAGAAAACCCCTTCAACATTTGGTCATAATGTCAAACATTATTATTACAATCACATGTATCATATAGGCTCAAGAAAAAGGCACTGTATGAGGTATAATGAGGACAAGTTCATCCCATAATGCAAATATTATACCTGTTACGGTTACTTTGAAACGGTCCCTGAAAAAAACTAATCGGTGACTTGATATTTTTATTTGATAAATCTGAAGAGTATTATTGGACATATTGCTGATATAAATTTAATAAAAATCGCCAGGGCACAAATATGAAAAAAATGATAAAAACCTTTAATTCTTCTAGAAATCCAATATACCCCCATAGGGAAACGACCGAAAACTTTGAGATGATCCCCTGAAAATCCCAGACGGTAAATTTTCAAATTTTTTTCATAAAACAATCCTCAAATCATAATTTATTGAAGACTTAAATTTTATCAAAATCGCCAGGGCAGAAAGTATTTTTTTTCAAATTGTACTCGGCCTCCTTAAAACATAGCAAGCAATACAATAGATGATGTTCACATTACTGCAACTGACTTGTATTTTACACATCCTAAGACCCGACCAGGGACAAGGAAATCCAACCCGAGTGTACAGGATTTGCTTATACCATGACGAGGCTTGCCGAGTCGTGGACAAAAGCAAATCCTGGACACGAGGGTTGGATTTCCGTGTCCCTGATCACATCTGGGGATTGATTATTTTTTCTCCCGCTGTTTAAAAGCGCTAAAAAATGAGATTTTATGTACTCTTTTTCATATTTTGATCAGCTAACGCAGCAATCATGTATGACGTCACAATTGACGTTACAGTCAAAAGGCACATGAAAAGACAAGGATATCTTTTCCCAGCGTTTCCATGGATATCCCAGTCCACAGTGGGAGAAAAATAAATCCCTGGTTCTTCCCCATAATTGCCCTAAACCACAAGCAACTCATGAGGTTCACTCTCACGGCACCAAATACTGTGACAGGTGGAATGGAAAATGTGGCCGGTCCGGGAAACGAACCCGAGACCTTCTGCTTACAGGGCAGACGCTCTTGTCGACTGAGCTAACTGGGCAAGATACCCGAACCGTCACATTTCCATACCGTACGACTCTTTCACCTACGTAATGTAACCACGCAATCGTCAATTCATTCATGAATTGCAAATGACGGAATTACTAATCCATACTACTTGATCTATGTTTAATATGCGACTTTCCTTTGTTTACAAGCGAGTTTCTGACCTTGAACAAAACAAAAGTGACACCAATCTCAGTCTTCATGAAAGTTTTTTCTGCCCACTAGCCATTCGGGCTAGTTGAGTGCCAAAATCTAATAGCCAACCAAAATTTTCACTAGCCATTGAAGAAATATCAAAATGCTATAATTTAGACCCATCATTTTCTATAGATACATGTATGTCCATTAAGTAGGCCAAAATTCATGCATAAAGTATACATAATTGATAAAAACCGAACAAAGTTAAAACACCAGTGGCCCGATTCTTTAAAGCGGATATCAGCGGTCATGCGCAATGTTACAATGAATTCTTTGTACATACACTTTTTACATACAGAAAATGTACTGAGAAAGAAAAATATACGAACTTATTTGTTATCATTCATATATGCTCAAAAGACGGCCGTTGATAAAATTTGGTGGTACAATTGGTCAATATCTATAAAATTTCTGTTACTCATTTATTTTAATGTTCATTCAAGACTTTATATTGTTCTAGTTCAGCAGCAAATTGTGGTAGCCTGAGGAAATATTTGGTAGCCAGGGCGGTCGGGCTAGTGATCGAGTTTTCACGAAGACTGCAATCTTTTTTGGTCAACCAGTGGAACTGCGATGTAAAGCCGCAAAGACAGAAGAAAAATTGTACTAGTATGTGTGGTTGCCAGTCATTTCGGCCCTTTTCCAGTTCGGCCCCAAGTCATATCGGCCTTTTTACCTTTCGGCCTTTTTCCATTACGGCCCTCAATTTATGATGAAAAAACATAATGCTGAAATATATCGGCCCTTTTTTCAGCCTTTTGCCGTTTCGGCCCATTTATAGCAAGGGAAAACCTAGCTTGCTTGACTACTATGACTTTTATTTTCATTATAGTTACAAAGGAGAAGGTACATTAAGACCCCATATCGGCCCTATTGTTTCCTAATTAGAAATTATGTTTTGAGCAGGAATGCGTTGGGGACAGTCATTAATAGATCGGGATTGCATCGGGAAGAGATCGGGTTTTGGATGGGGAATAGATCGGAGTTTGATCGGATAGAACGGGACTTGGTCGGCAATATGATCGTGAGTAGAGCGGCTAAAGCGTGAGTAAGTCCGCGGTGAAACTTGAATCGGTCATAAATTAATCGGGAATCGGTTGGGAATAGAGCATGATGTCAAGAAAAAAATGAAAAAGTCGGGAAAGGTTTACCCGCTCTTGTGAAAATTGCGGTCGGGAATGGTCGTAGGTACAGCGGGATTGCAGTGGAACGGAGGCTTTAATTGTGTTAACGTGTAACTGCAGTACTATATGATCTAAAAGGGTTCCGAATCCCTCTCTCCCACCTCACCATCACCAACAGTTTCCGCGTTTAAATTATGAAATAGCATATCGATTTTATACTGAAAAAAAATATGCCGGCGATTCGATACAAATGTAAAACAATAAAAAAATGTTCGTTTAGTGAACCATGTGCATTTTTGGGTGTTTAGGTGAAAGAAAAACCATTTAACCAAACCAAACCAAAAACACACTGTTTTGATAGTCTAAAATATAGTCTGCGTCTGTCTTTTGGTAGCTTTCTCGCAATCTTGTGACTTCTCGTAAGTAAATAAATACAAGTTTAGAGTAATTTAAGTGCTAATAAAGAATTTCTATTGACAAAACAATTCTTTCATATTCACATCAATTGTTATAAAAAAAAAAAAATTCCTTGCTCCAACTTTGCAAGAAAAAAATAATTTTGCCCTGGTCCGGGGCGAAAAAATTTTTATCGAATTCTTTCAGTGGCGCCATCTATCACATTTTCTTGCAACGGCTGTGATAACTGCATACGCAAGATTTATTCTCATTTTATGTTTTATTCGTATATTCCTAATTCATTAAATGCAGCTAGATATATAAATATACATACTGTATATTAAACAAAGTAAGGTTTGGCATATGTAGATGGACGTTTGGGGCGCCACCACAACAAAAAACAACCCCCCATTAAAAAAAAAAAAAAAACAACCAAACAAAAAAAAAAAAAAAAAAATCGGTAAGTAAGGTACATTCGCATTGGGTGGACGACTTATGCTTGAGTTTTGATGTCGAGCTTTCGGATAATTATTTTCTCTGTCTCCCGGCCGCTCGCCATGTAACTGTTTGTTGTTCTAAATTGCTCTAAAAGAAACTCCAGCTTTTTCTGATAATTATACTAAGTAAGTCAACATACCCTTGCAACAAGGGAAGTGCCCCCCCCCCCCCCTAAAAATCACTGGCTTGCTTTGCTCATCAGATAATTCTCGATTATATAAAAATACTAAGCTTTTCATAACAATCCAATAACCATGATAAAGATTTCAAATGGCTATTTCAATACCGCATTCATCAAGCAAAACGGTCAATCGCCGTAAGATAATTTCCGTCCCCCTTCAGGAACGCCCTGGACCCCTTGGACAGGGACGTACCCTAGTCGCTTTCCCAGACTCTTTGACTTTCTGATATTCACTACATCCCCCATCTCAAATTAAAGCGGTAATATCTCTGTCTTTTCGTTCATTTGAATGACTGTGTAATATATGCACGGATATGATTTTTAAAAACATCATAATTCCCTTCAATTCTCGAATCATTTATAGCATTAAAATGAGACAGTCTCCAAGAATAACCCAGAAGCTAAAAGACGACGTACAATACTTTATCAATCGCATATTTTCGAGGATTCATGAAATCGTTTCATGGCAAAAACTTGAGCAAAACAATCATTATGAATAATGTAAGAATACAGCAATTTGTTATCTGACAACGTTATATCATGACGTGATCATAACGTCAAAGTCAGTGAAACAGAAAGCTTACCTACGTGTTTTCAAATTGCTATAAAATCGCAACGGAATATCCGATTCTCAAAATTTAAACGGATTTACATTCTGTAAATCTTGTATTTTCATTGTTCAAAGTTTGCTCCATTTCTCAGATAGGGCCGATATTGGCCCATAACCTACCTTCTCATAAGCCTGCTTAAATTTTCTATGAAACAACTTGATAAAAAAATGTCTATGATTTCTTGATAAAGGCAGGGTGGCAGAAAATTTGTGGATATTGAGCGTTTATCGTTATTTATTATTTCTATGAAACGATCGGCAGAAAAAAGAAATAGAAAATCGATTATAGTTTATTTATATTAAGGATGTATTTTTTTCTGGGTTGCCAAAAATTTGGTATAGGGCCGAAAGGTTAGGAATTATTTCCTTGCATTATTATGGAGGGCCGAAACAAAGGCCGAATGGTCTAGGGCCGAAATGAAAAAGGCCGATATAACTGGGGGCCGAACTGGAAAAGGGCCGATATGACTGGTAACCGTATGTGTACTTCAGTCGTTGCTGAGAATTCTTATGTAACAAGATGGCTATGACAAATAAAAAAAGAGATATAAACTGAGTGTGATCATCAAAATAAACCTCTTGAAAGCCCATTTCAAAAAGACATTCCAATGCTCCAGAGACTGGTAAAAGTTTGCTTTCTACAGTTTGATTCCCAAGCCTAATCCGGCGATATTTGGGTTCATTTGGATTTTTAAGAATGTTGTCTGCAAACTTCAGAAGTATTTTTGCAGCTTCGACGAACTGTGTGCTGTCATTTTCGTTGAGAAGTTGATGTAACGAAGCGAAAGCAACTGCCATCGTGTACAAGGAAGTTTACAGCTCGTGTGCATACATCAGACTTGAAATGGTATCGCGTTATCCGGAAACGTCACATCATTACGTCCTTGGTTCTAGTTTTAACCACAGGGGCCACCTTACATGGAGGTTTTCCCAAGTTTTTCCCTAAATCTCAAGCCAATTCTCCCTTGACTTATGGATTGGCTTGAGATTTAGGGAAAAACCTCCATGTAAGGTGGCCCCTGTGGTTTTAACCACAATTAAGACGTCGAAAAATGTCAGCTTAACAAAATTTCATACACATACATGCCTTTGTCTTTATATATATAGATAAGATAAGATAAGATAAGATATGCTTTATTACCTAAAGAAGGGCCCGTAAGGGCATGATATGAACATTACAAGATACTATAGTAAAAATTAAGGAAATGAGTATTAAATAAATAATATTACAAGCAGTTGCAAGCATTCAGATTTTCACTCTTTGGTACATGTGAATGTCACTGGTGTCTATAGAAATATATGATAAACGCAAGATAATGCTAGATACTGAGACAGTAATTAATGGAGTGAACACATTGTAAAAAGTAGTGGGAATGCAGGGGTCACCACGAGACGATGCTACAGGACCAATTGTCCACATGTGACCACTGCATAACCACCAGATCAGTAATGGAGTGTACACATGGGATGAAATGGCAGGAATGCGGAAGTCACCACGAGGCGGTGCTAAAGGACAAGTGGTCCACATGTGACCACCGCACAACTACCAGATCAGTCCATGATGAGAAAAAATAAAAAAAATATATATATATGACATGACATGAACATGACAAGATAAGAAGGAAACAAGTAATTATATTACAAGCAGTTGCAAGCATCTCAGATTTTCACTCTTTGGTAAATGTGAATGTGGTGTCACAATATCAAGATATATAGAAAAATATGATAAAAGCAAGATAATGTTAGTTACTGAGTCAGTAATTAACGGAGTGAACACATTGTAAAACGTAGTGGGAATGCAGGGGTCACCACGAGACGATGCTGCAGGACAAATTGTCCACATGTGACCACTGCATAATCACCAGATCAGTAATGGAGTGTTCACATGGGATGAAATAGCAGGAATGCGGAAGTCACCATGAGGCGGTGCTGGAGGACAAGTGGTCCACATGTGACCACCGCACAACTACCAGATCAGACCATGAAGGAAAAAAAAAAAAAAAAAAATCTATAATAAGTGATGTTTAGCAATGAACAAATAGTCGAAGATTAAAATGATATTGTGAGTAATACCATTGAGTGAAGTGCTTTAGTTCAGTTCACATGTAACAAGGATTCATTCAATAATTTTGACAGTAATAACATGAGTAATGAAGTACTGGAGTTCAATTCACATGTAAAAAAAAAAAAAAAAAAAAAAAAAAAAAAAAAAAAAAAAAAAAAAAAAAGATTCATTCAATAATTTTTGACAGACTATAGTACTGATAAAGTTAGCAATACATGCATTTAATTTTTTTGGCAATTACAGAAGTGGAAGTGAAAATTCGAAAGACTTAATTATTCACATAGTTTTATAAATTCAGAAATAGCTAAGAGTACATCAACATGTTCACAACTTAATGCCCAAATTAGTTGATTAGTGCTATTTAAAGTAATAAAATTTGGACAAGACTTGCATATAATACTATATATATATATATATATAATACTAGTGTAGTAGTGTCACTAATTATATATATAATACTAGTGTAGTAGTGTCATGTGTAGTAGTGTCATAGGCGGATCTAGGATTTTTTCAAGGGGGGGGGTTAAGATTTTGAAAGGGGGGTGTTGAATGCATTTCTTTTAAAGCAACGACGTAGCTCTGCCTGAAAAAGTGGAGGGCACAACATCCCAAAAATTCTAACAAGCAAAAAAAAAAAAATAATAAAAATAATAATAAATAAATAAAGGGGGGGGGGGGGGAGGAAGAGATTTTAAAAAAAATATGGGGTTTCATGCACAAATTTTAACATTTCTGGCGCAATTCTAAATTTTAAGTACATGAATAAATGTCTTGCGAGCGGTAGCGAGCCAGGAATTTTTTTTTAGCAAAATATTGACTTATCAGAAAATACTTTCTATACCCTCTATCATTAACAAGTACATATAGTTTGAGTTAAATGTCTTCATGTACGTTGAGGATGGATCAGAATAGCTAAATAATATTCAGAAAGTCTATAAAGAACTGGCGAGCGGTAGCGAACCAAAGAAAAATTTTGAAAATTGACCGGAAAATTGTAGACTTATGGTACAAAATGTTGCTATTTTAAACAATGTTAATGCATCATAAAATTTTGTGATTGAAAAATGGGGGTGGGGGCATGTGCCCCCATTGCCCCCCTTCTCCTACGCCCTTGTAAAGTAAACACAATTTCCTATCTATAACTAAACACGCATCGGAGCAAAGATTATTAATAAGCCTCAAATCTTCAACATTATAATATTCAGACTTCATGTCACAAATGTTGTACACCTTGGTGTTGGAAGCTTGTCAAGTAAGAAGTACAGAGAATCTCTCTCTCTCTCTTGGTTTTTTTTTTTTTTTTTTGGTGTGACCAAAGGGGGGTTGCAACCCCCCTATCTGCCTCGCTAGATCGGCCAATGCAGTGATATCAATAAAGCGTTTTGGATTAGTCAACAATTCGTCAAAGTTATTTATGTTAGTATTTTAAAATGATATTACTGATTCGAATTATTATTGATATCGATAACGTGACATCAACCAGGACAACTCCTTGGAATTGGTGATATACTAGCATTTTGCATTTTATGGTGAAACGTTGTCTCGTGATGTACATCAAGTACCGCCACATCAGAAATGACCAGGGCGGATACAGGGTTAGAGTTTAGGAAGGGGGGGGGGGGCGTGAAAATATCAAAAAGGAAAAAGTGTCTTTGTGCCACCTAGCCCCCTCCTCCCTCGATCAGTCCAGGGTGAACCCCCCCCCCCCCCCCCCACCCCGGCGGTGAAAAATTTAAAGTGAGAATCTCGAATTTTTCCCCAAAATTCAAAGTCAGAAAAAGACACCAAGTATCGCACTCGTCACAAATGCTATTATATAAGCCTTGTCCTCCCAGGTGCAATCGGAGCCACTTATAATTAAGTACCACATGGGTACTCCGGGCCAGGGTTGCTCTCTTTACCTGAGTAGTATATAGTATAGTACGATAGAGTAATGGGTTGAAGTTTTCACTAAACTTTATTGGTGAATGATGGATTCTGTTAGTGATACACCAGTGAAATATGCCTGAATGTATTTATATAATGGCAAAGATACCCTATTTTTTTTCTCTACAGAATACTGTTCAAATTATCAAACTAATATGATTTGGAGGAAAAGAAACTTTTATAGTATACATTTTATCATCTCTAAAATTTGGATTTTTCTGACTTTTCCCATTGGGTCCAATGTTAAAGTTCAAACGACTAAATTTTCGGTTTAATCATGAAACCGCAATTATAATATTTTTGTTTGTGTAGCAGGTAACACTTAAGCTTTCAATATATAGAAATGAAAATATTGTTAAAGTTGTTATTTAAGAAATATGAGCATCTGAGACCTGAAGGATGCTCTTAGTAACCTTAAAGTTTTGTGCAAACGCAAGTGAGTGGGATAGATATGACAATGACTAATATTTGTCCAGTTGAGCTAAGTGAAACAATAAAACCACAGTTCTGAGCATAATTTATAAATAAAAATACAAGCACTCGAATACACGAATTTTCGGTCCCTTGGCTTTATCAAGTGTAAAAACGACAATGTCAAAATTCTTACAGTAAAGACGTTGAAAACTGTTACATGCAATAAGGTTTCTTGTTCGAGTGTGTTCGTGATATTTTTGACTATAATAATTAAGTTTAGTTCGGAAACATTAATTGCTTTGAAAAGCATGAAATGAGTGACCCACACAATTTTGGGGTTTGCAAGGGAAGGGTGCTTGTGCTATCCCCCACCCCACCCACTTACTGAATTCTCCACTGCATGAAGATTTCTTTTTATCCTAAAAAACAGCAATCCAAAGAATGCTTGTGTCGCCTGCAAAGCGGCTTATCTTTAAAAAGTGAATCAAATATGTAGGTCAATGTCACTTAATTGGTAGGAAAGTCTTGTCAAATGAAATTAAAAATGCACATGTGAAATATTAAACCTCGATCTTACTTACCAATAAAAAGATACATGTATGGTCAATCTCAAATTTTCAGAAAGGAAGGTCAATCATCTAGGTAAAAATTTATGGTTATAAGAGAAAGGACTTCTCATACGAGATACATGACTGTGTGAAATATTAAAGATGTATCGATCACTTACCAATCTAAAGATTAAGCCAATATGAATTATTTTGAAAGGAAGGTCATATATCGCACATAAATTAGTTTTTTGCCCAAAAATAAGATATAAATTAAATTTCAGTTGTCAAATGACATTCCTATCCATTTATAATAAGAAACAGCATATAATATCAAAGCTAAATATATCAATTTAGGCAAATTAAAAGAGCTAGTACTTATTTTCTCAAAATAAGTGGTTTTTGCATAAAAAATGCATATATTACCCCCAAAATGTTGGTTATATAATACAATGAATTATTACATTTAATTTCACATTCATCTGACAAGGTGATAACTTTCTATTAAGAAAATAGCTTTAAATATATAGTTTTAGCAAAGATAATGAATTAATATAATTTTTCCAGAAATCTGTTATTTTTAGACAAAAAACAGACATTTTGCCCCAAAATTAAGTAGAAAATATATCTTTTATGTTTCAAACATGGACCTAAATAATTACAGTTGAAAATACATTCCGCTATCATTTCAAGAAATATTATAGATTCAATAAATAATCCCCAGAAATCAGCTATTTTTAAATGAAAAAATACGTCCCCCCCCAAAAAAAAACCCACTCTGATTTTGACTGAAATGTTAGTAAAACATATATATAATCAGAAAGAGCGTGAAAAGTTACACTAGAAAATAGCTTTCAATCATTGCTTTTATAATTAATAAGGGTTCTTTAAATAAATATTTATACAGAAATTTGATATTTCTAATTGAAAATACAGTTTTCTGTATAAAATAATTAATTTCGAGGATTTTGCCAAAAAAAAAAAAAAAAAAAAAAAAATAAGAATATAAAATATATGTCATTTGAAAGAGGAGACTTTAAAGATGTTTTTTAAATCATCATTGAACGATAATATGCAATATTGAGGAGCTGAGAAGCAGGAATAAATTTAAATTTCCTCAAATTTCTGTGAATTTCTTTTTACCCCAAAACACACAGTAAATATAGGAATTGGAACTTGCAACTTATTTCATCTTACAGAGCATCAAAAATACTATCTTCACACTTTTCAATTTCTAAAAACATCAACCATATAAAAGTTATATGTTTTTCCTATTTTCAGTGATTTTTTTACTAAAAAACATGTTTTTTTAATCTGAAAGAGTGCAAAAAATGCTATAAAGGAGGGGGAATGCACCCAACCCAGTGATACATCCCAGAGAGACTACATGTAATAATATTCTGTATACAGTTTCACCCTGTTAGAGCGCACATAGGGGGTTTCGGCTATGTGTCAACAGGGGTTTCGGTTTTGAAGCGGAGATAAGACAACAATTGTAAGTAGAAATTAAGTTTTCTTCATTTCTATCCGTTTTACAGTGATAAAGTATAGTGCACAGAAGGACAGGATTATAAAGTGACCTATTGATGACGTTGAAGCAGTTCAAATAGTCTCAGATACTTCAAACACTCCGGTACAGTATCGGCGTTTGGAAAAATTTGGCCATGTCTCTGCACAAAACTTACAAAAATTCTTATTACAATGCATTTCTGTACACGTTTGTTGGAATACGAAGACCATAAACATATTTCAAACATTATGAATAAAAAAACTCTCCTTAAATGCTTTGAATATCGAAATTATATCAAGAAACTCTATGTGTAACATGGGGTTTCGGTATAACGTGTGACATGGGGTTTCGGTTCGAAAGAAAAATGCATCCTAAATTGAGCTATATCTCGATGACACATAAATGCAGTGCTGTATCTGGACCTCAATCTCGCCTCTGAGACGATAGAAATTTGTGCTGAAGTGAATAGAGAGAAGGAACACTTCTTTTTCTCTGTTCTCTCCAGCACAGAGAGGCCATGTGGCTTCACACAGAGGGGGCATTGTCGATACGGCAATGTCACAAAAAGACGAATAAAACATAATACCCTCCCAAATGACTGTAGATAGAATTTGTGTGTTACGGTGTACATCCGTTAAATTGACAAACCTGGTTGAATTTATCCTTTCTTCGTCAGTATGTCCAATAATTACTTGCGTAAAATGTGTATTGATGATAACACATAATATAGTACATGATGCTGATTAAAGTAAGGTTTTTCATGCACATGGCGAGGAAAAAACGTTGTTTTCGTAAACACTGTTACTGTAGGAAACTCATGAACGTAAACTACTGCTATTTCAATGACATATATCACACTAATCGTGTTTTTAAAACATCAACCCTTCCCCTTTTCCCCTGCAACTGTTACAGACTTTCACGAAACTTCAAAGGAACAAGTACCAGCCAAAAGGTTCACTTCTAAGTGTGTGTTTTCAAGGCGATCGGTCAATAAACATTGGCAGAAGGATCTGATTGGCTAACTTCTCCTTCGCCACCGCTGCATAGAATCTTAAACATCTTTTAAAGAAATCTCATATTGAAATACAGGGGCTCGATGCCAGGACTTTTATTTCGATTAAATCATTCAAGAACCACTTCCCTCTATCCATAAGGCTAAAAGATTAATCAAGCTAAGATTTTTTTTTATTTCCCTGAACTGCAACTACAGATCGTTATCCAACTAGACGGTCGTGAGGCTCCTGCGGCCAGTGTTGTCTAATTATTATGATTTTGAAATAGGTGCACGGTCTTAAATGTATTTCCAAATTCATGAGAATGACACTCTAGGAGGGGATTGTAGTGAGGTTTCAATGCCTTTTCAGTGATGATTTCCACTATCATGATATCCTTCCCATAACTTGAGAAATATCTCTCTCATGGTAAACATAATTATAACCTATGACTTCTAAATCAAATTAGACGGCAATATGTAAGCTTAGTCAATCACAGGTTCTCAAATTGATCGTGCATATTGTAAAACTTGACAAATGTTCACTGGAGATGGGGATCAAACTCGGGACTTTCTGCAGGCTAGGCGGGTGTCCTAGTACCAGTTGAGCCACCGTGATACCTAGATACCATCTGGGGCGATTGGAAGGTATTTAGAAGCTTATGTATGAATAAGAAGGGGTTTTGCTGATGTTCCGCCCCCTTCTCATTCATGTAGAAACTTCAAAATATCTTTTAACCTATACAGTGATAACATTTAATGCATTGTCTAGATGAAGTGTCGAAACAAGTCAAGTCAAGTCAAGTAATATTTATTTTGAGTCGGCAATATATACAGAGTAACAAGAAACATAAGCTCTGTAGAGCTTTTTAACCGACTAGACACAACCCCGTTTGACACATGAATTGAAACCCCGGTGGACACATGCATTTATCCACTCAAAAGTATTATTTAATGAAGAAATCTACTTTCTTAGTGGGTAAATTTAAGGTGAGTTGACTCGGATAGTTATATATGACATAATCAAACCTCATCAAGCAACATAAACATTCTGGCAGTGAAGAAAATGAACCAAAATGTTAAGGTGACGTTGAAAATTGTCCAATCGGCAAAACTGTACCGAAGTGTTTGGCAGAACCTGGCCGTATGGAGACAATTTAAAGTGATGGGTAGATTGAATATGATTGCCTCCACTCCGTAAGCATACTCATTTGTGAAAAACTTGATTTGCGAAGTCATAAATAAAACTTAAACTCGCTACGTCCGTCTACCGCTCGTTTCGGAACCGAAACCCCTTTTGACACATAGCCGAAACCCCCTACGTGCGCTCTAACAGGGTGAGTTTGAGAATGTCTTCATGTACATTGATAAAGGAAATGTAATAATTTATATGTATAAAGGATGGATCAGAATTATTAGCTTTATTCAGAGAGCCTATAAACTGGCGAGCGGTAGCGAGCCTGAAAGAAACATTTTTAAAATTGGCCGAAAAATTGTAGATTTATGGTACAAAATGTTGCTATTTTAAATAATGATAATGCATCATAAAATTTGTAGAAAGTGGGGGGGGGGCACAATCATGGTTGTGCCCCCCCCTCTTTTTCAAAGGGGTGTGTGCCCCTGCTGCCCCCCTTTCTCCTACGCCTTTGATTCTATTCTATTCTATTCTATTCTGTCAAAGTAGCGTTCATCCAGTAAGCAACGAAACGTCATTGTACCGAAACTTACTGCTGTTCGAATCTGTCTGGGAAGCTCCAGGTGGCGTCAGCGAGCAAACGTCCAGAAAAACGAGAAAAGACATTGAACCAAGGAGAGCACAAATTCTTTGGTCCTATATTACCTTATTAATAATGCAGAGAAACCAGAGAAATGAAGCTGGGTTGGTATTTTTAAAATTTTGTAACGATAATGAGCAATCGATCCAGATGTCAGAGAAAACTCGAGCTAGACATACTATATTGGTCACAGGAACCTGTCGTTGAGAGATAATAAGTTATTGTTCACAAGCTCATGCCTCTGTGCTTTACTCTTATTCAATTTCTCAAGATGAAACATAATCAAAATTTTTTCGACATCAGTTTTCCTTGTTCAAAAGTCAGTGGCTCCGGATACGAACATTCGTATCTTTAGACCTATGTCTCGGCGTACGAACACAAATTGTAGTTTGCTTCTGCATATATACTTGGTTTGGGCTTTTGTTTTCAAGGCATCTTGTGTTCAAATTTTATCTTTTTGTGACATATTCTGAAAAGTGAATTAAGTAATAAGTACTGAGTTGCATCTACACGTACGTATTTCTTATCGTCTCAAAAATTTCAAAAACTTCCAACTTTCGCTGAGCGACGGAACGTCAGTACACACAACAGCCGACAAGTGTGTGTCTATTACTGATCAGTGATCACTATAATGATTGAGGGCATAGAAATAGCCTCTTGACGGTTGCTAAATTACAGATTTTGCAGAATAAACTCGTATACCTTGATATAGTTACAAAAATCAACTCATTATTTTGCTATGGACACATGACCAGAGTCATGTGACAGTTACAGACCAATCAGAAACATGTTCGTACGCCGAGACATAGGTCTAAAGCTACGAATGTTCGTATCCGGAGCCACTGCCTGTTCAAAAAGGCTGTTCAAAAAACCTACTGTCCTGTTCACTAATTCCAGAGCATCCTGTTTGGGCGATTTATTCTGTCGTCTGAAGAATTTTGCTATAGATTATTGTTTCTGAGAATTCACCTCCTTTAGTCGTAACTGGAAATTAACTTCAACTTACCCTATCAGATGCCTTTAATCCGCAAAATGAAAAAATAAAATGTCTACGGGAAATTCCCATGTTCAGGGATTAATCTACCTCCGCGTCCTGCGTCTCTGACGCATAAAAATCGCCCAGGACCCATTGATTTCCGCTCGCTGCGTCCCACAGTGCGCATTGTTCACTGTCGTATAATGCGTCCATTTTAGTTCATGTTTACATGTATTTTAAAAACATTCAAAGTCGAGAAAGTTTATTAACAGTATTCATTTAGCTGTGTAATGTGTAAATGTCTGTCGTTTATATTTTGACAGCTCTTTAAACCTAACAGATCTGTAGTATCGTATGAGAAATCATTGCGGAGCATCATTTTTTTTTTTAATTAGAAGGTATATGCAGTCCGACGCGAGTCTACCGGTAACTTATTCATATCATTCGGATACAGATATATATATTTATGAAAAATTCCTCCACTGTAAACTTTACATGACATTATGAATCAATCTATTGAAATCGTTTAATTCACACCATCATTGTACCATCTTTGCAAACCGTATAGAATTGGTTTGTTTGGATAACGTCTGTACGAAGTATCGCTAACAAACAATCAATTTTAAGAGTTAGACGTTTTTTGTGGAACATATTATAACGATCTCAAGAACATAAAATGCCGCGAGCAGGTCAGTTCACATGTATTCGCGAACGTAAAACGCCTTGAAAAAAAGGAGGTTTGTAGGAATTGGGACGCATTAATTTCTGCTGGGACCCATTGTTTTGGCTGGGGACCCATTGGCCAAGTTTCATTGCGTCCAGAGGACCCATTAAGATCAAATTGTAGATTAATCTCTGCATGTTAATTTCAAGCCGCCGCCATATTGTTCTCCGTGTCAACAATGGTAAACAGTGACGTCAAAGCTCCAGACGTCACGCATTTTCAGCGATTTTACTATAGAAAATTGCCGTAGACTTTTTATTTTCCGTCCTATTTCTAACTTAGCCGACGCACAGCCAAAAGAATGGTATTTTCTGTTACGACTAAAGGAGTACTATAAAATTGATCTCTTTTTTGAAGATGACATTATCATATTTTAAAGAAAACCGGGAAAACAGGGTGCTCTGGAATAAGTAAACAGGACAGTAACCTACTGTCTGCGTGGCTCACTTTGGAAACTGGATAAAAATGATTTTGATGACTTTGTCATGCAAAAAGTAAATTAAAATCTATTCCATAGAATAGATCTCGATTAGTCGTAAATTTTGGTACATGTCATATTGTTCAACAGTTGTTGGTTTACGCTAGAGCTGCAACGATTCACCGCGGTGCACCGAGAATCGCGATTCTTAACTCAGACTCGAATCGCGAGTCGTAGTGGTCAGAAACGATTCGAGTCGAATAGTCTAAATAATCATATTAATGCAGAAAAATGTTCTAATTTCAACTTTAAAGTATTAATCACTAGTCGCAGGATTCCCAAAAAGAATGATTTTAGGTGGTGATTTAGAATAAAAAGTGAACCTTTCAAGTGCATTTACCTTGCAATTCGTAAGAAAACACAAGGTCAGAGGAAATTCGAAGCGGCGACTTTTACCGCATTTCAACGAGCGCTCGAGTGCTACCCCAAATTGAAAATTGCCTCTTTTAAAGTATTTTACCTATGCACTTCTTTGTGCAAATTGGTTAGTTATCATATATCTTTTGTATGCAGTATCGAATTTTTATCCCCAGAGGGCCGTTCTGTGGAGAGGGGGGGGGGGGAGGGGGATGGCTTGAATAATATTTCCACATGATACATAAACATATCATACATTGCTTTTACTTGAACTGGGTATTTTATGCATTTTCTTTTTTTTTTTAGATTGATATGAGATTTTTAATTAAACTTTTTAAATAAAAGGAAAAAAATTAAATATCCATGGAAAATTATATTGCAAAAAACTCGAACCGAAAAAAAACTGAATCGAGACATAAAAATCGAAATCGAACCGAATTGAGAAGTTCCTGACTCGTTGCAGCTCTAGTTTACGCGTGGCAGTAAATCTCGATTGTGTGACAGGGCTGCCACGCTAAAATGGCGGTAAATCTCGATAGTGTGACAGGGCTGCCACGCTAAAATGGCCTTGGGAGAAAACTGCTAGTCCAGAGCGTTAAGAGTGAGCTAAAGGGCCAACCCAATAGCTCATTTATTTAACCCTGAACTATCGTAACACCAATTCCACTTCACTGATACTGGTGCTCCTTTCTCCTACATTTTGTACATTTGTATGCATGAAATCCAGAATTGGTCATGATACAGATACATGTACAAATTGTATTTGTAAAGTTACTGCATTCTATACATCATTACATGTAGCAGGAATTGATCAAAGTTAAAATTTGGCAGCATTCTCCATCCAAAGTTATCATTCTGACTGATCAGAACTTTGTCCTTCAAGTCGTATGAATTTGTGACTTTCAATGGATAGCAATTTTTATGTAAATTTTACAAACTTGTGCTTTGCAGAAAGCTGTTTATTGGAGGTTTAAGCTGGGATACCAATCAAGGTAAGGGTCCTACAGATTTTACATAAGCATTCTTTGCTTCTCAAAAATATTTCTTTAGAATTCAATTATTTCTGTAGTGTCTGTATAACGTATGGAGCGAAATTTTATCTATAGCTGTATAGACAATGTCTATTATGACGTTGCTAACGTCCAGTTTCGTTAGGCCTGTTCAAATATTATGCACTTGAAAATCAGCAATGACATCAATTGCAAAATAAATAAGATCATTAAATAGTAATTTGATTAAATTATAAGAAATGACTGAAATAATATTTCTGTCTATCGATGTATAGACAAAAACCGATGCACAAATCAAAATATATAGTTTGTGCATCAGTTTTTGTTTATACATCGATAGTTTATACATCGATAGACAGAAAAATTATTACAGTCATTTCTGAATGTTTTTCGAATTTTCCATGAGGTGTCAAATCAATTATTAATTAATAAATTAGGAAAAAAACCCCACTATTTTGCATCTGGAGTGGGGCTGAATATTGACCTCAAAACAGGCTGATCAAGAGCCCTGGTAAATACATGTATAAAAACTATAATGGATTACTTGTGTACTAGTATCAAAGACATGTGAAATAGTCAAGTCCTTGCTAATGAAATCTATGAATATGCATTATATGTAGTTGATATTGATAGTTCATAATCTTTCAGTTTTCTCAAAATGAAAATTTAAAACAATATACATTGTAAAAGGCTTTATTAAGCACCCCACAGTCCCGAAGAACACATACTTTGGATGAGATTTTAAAAAGTGATGTTTCCATTCTTAGATTCCCTGTTGAGTTATTTCAGTCAGTATGGAGAGGTAATTGACTGTGTTGTGATGAAGAATCAGCAAACGGGAAAGTCTCGTGGTTTTGGATTCGTTACATTTAAGGATCCTCAATGTGTAGGAACGGTACTGTCAATGCCAGCTCATATACTAGATGGAAGACAGGTAATAATACTTACACCTAACGTACCTAGTGCAGTATTGACAGAAAAAGTCGTTATTTACTTTGTACATCAATATACATGTATAGGAATCATCAAATAAGTTTACATGTCAGGGATTTTTCAAGTCCGTTTTTGGGTCCGATTATCGGACCCATTCCCAATGCCAAAATGACCTGCATTTTCCCAATTTACGATTGAAATTTCCCAATTTGAACCTCTTAATTTTTTGTTAAAGTGTTCTTCAATAAAGAGCAAAATAATGACGACTGAAATACCTAGCAGAAATACGACATTAACGATCGATATGTAAACTGGTCATAAATCTTATATCTGGTATAGGTTTACGTTTTAGTCATCAAATTGTATCTCCAGTATTGGGAACCCCAGGACCATGTCATCTCACAACAGCAAATCTGATACCAAAAATTACAAAAGGGAGTTTCTCCTCTTCTTTGTAGAGGATAGATACGTTCTTCAAAATAAAATTTTGGATAGTGACTATAAAAGAAACAACAGAAAGTATTTCATGTTCAGTAAACAGAATGGGGGCGACTTGGACAGTGGGAATATGTCCCCCGTCAAACACTGACTTTGAATCTGAATCCTGATTGATCATGATCAAAAGTAACCCCTCTGACTCTGAACAGATGCCTGTTCCAGATCCCAGAAGTTGATGTCCTTTGAAGCACAATCTAAAGTATAGATGGCTTTACTAGTAGTGTTTCTTTTATTGAAGACACTTTGAATAGGAAGGAGTTATATCTCTGTGTAATGATTTATTCCATTAAGAATCAAACTGTTGGAAATTTCCAATTTCATTGAAACGCCGCGATTTTTCCCAATTTTAATGGACCCTGGACCCAAAGTAAAATACCTTGAAAAATCCCTGCATGTAAATGTCCAGTATGTCTATACATATGAATAAAGCATTTTTTTTTGTGGGGGACAAATGAAAGCTACCAGTATCTTGTATTATTCTGAAATAATGATGTTTATGTCTCTTCAATGATACAGAATATTTCTATAATGATGAAACTTTACAATAAACTTTGTACATAATACATTTGATTTCTTTTCCTTGTTACAGGTAGATGCAAAGGCATGTAATCCTAAAGGACTGAACAGGGTAATTATACTGATTGTTTCACAATGTAACGACAATTCTTTGAACATTTTATATTTTCAATTGTTTATTTTGACCAGTGTAAGATTATTAAGAATTAATTATGTATTTATGAATTGCAGGCAATAGGCTCTCAGAATAACCGAGGAGGAGGGAGGGGTGATAACGATCCATACAGAGACTTTAAAATCTTCATGGGAGGACTTCCTAATGTGGATGAAGATTTCCTTAAAAACTTCTTTGGCAGATATGGAAAGGTATGTATATATATATACATGTATATATCATATGTGATTTTTGTTATCAAAAAGTGATTCATCCAGAATTCCTTGTTATGAATGTAACTGTCAAAAATCATGCAACCCTTACTTGATGATCAGCCATTTGTATTCAAAGTTTTCAAGTTTCAATGCCAGTAAATTTGTCAACTTGAGTGTACATAACATGATTTTAAAGACAAAGGAAGAAAATAAATGTCTTTGAAGCAATGCATTTAGAACAAGGTCATAGAGCAAGTTCATACATGTGCGATGTAAATCCTCCATATAAAAGTCCAAATCTACTGAAATATTGGTCTTATTAATACAGTATGTACAAGGAATGTCACATGTAAATATGTATGATCTAATTGTACAGGTTGTGGAGGTTAACATTATGAAAGATCCCAGTAATAAAAAATCCAGAGGTAAGTTGCATGAAGCTACAGTTAAGATGATACAAAATGATTTTTAAAACATTTCGTTAGATAATCTTGTTTCAACCTCTGATTAACTTGAGCCATTTAATTTGGCTGATTTGAAACGTTCTTGTATTTTCATATACACCATCATCACGATCATGTATATTTCAATTGTATGAGGAAAACATCTCTAATAAGATCTTGTCACTCAAAGGAAATTTGATGAAATCATTTTGAGCTTGCCAGATCTATGAGCTTGTAGTTATAAAACAAACTGAAACTTGGTAATATCTGCATTGTTAAAGAAATACCTTTGTTTCCTCTCAAATGATGAATGAAATATCTTTTGTGACCCTAAACTTGAATGCTAAAACAGGTAAAATATACAATGTTTCATTTCAATAATTGTATAACCATATTAATCTTTAATGACTTATGATCCAAATCATTGATGACTGTGTGATCTTATATATGTCCTATAACCATGATAATACCATTTAGAATTGGTGGGCTAAAACTTTTTCGTTGAGCTTATTGGATAACAGTTTTACAACTCTCATTTAAAAATGATTGCACATGTAGTACAAAATGATAAACTTTTACAATAGTGTAAATTTCAAATTGCTAACATGGTTGGAGAGTAGCCATAGTAAAGATGCCATTAAAAAAAACATTGATGAAGATTATTTTAAGACAAGTTTTGCAGAAATTTATTGAAAACAAAATCCGTAAGATGAGTTTTATAGAAATCTTAAGCATACACATAAATTGTCTTACCTAGATAATTACTAGAATGAAAGTTTACATGTAATTTATGGAACATATGTATATATTTTTGGCTGGATTGCGAAGCAAAATCCGGTCTATGAAATGGCGAAGTCTGTCTGTCTGGCCGTCCGTCTGTCCGCTGTCTGTCCGTCCGTCAGTGCGTCAACATTTTGGTTAAAGTGTTGCGTTTAAGTCCGTTGAGAGAAAACTGTTTGGAGGAGCAACTTGACATGGTGATAAACCATGATGAGACGAATCAAACACAGCAACAAAATTTGACCTATTGACCTTGACCTTGGAGTTTGACCTACTTTTGAAAAACTTTAATCTTGGCCATAGCTTTTGAATGGTAAGTGATATGGCTTTCATATTTCACTCGTGTATTTCTTGTGTCAAAATCTTTCCATGGATACCAAAAATTTTTACCTTGACCTTGGAGTTTGACCTACTTTTGAAAAACTGTAACCTTGGCCATAACTTTTAAATGGCAAATGATAAGGCTTTTATATTTCACATATGTATTCCTTGTCACAAGACCTCACCATGGATACCAAAAGTTTTAACCTTGTGACCTTGACCTTGGAGATTGACCTTCTTTTAAAATTAATAAATCTGGGCTATATCTCATGAACTATAGAAGCTATGGCTTTGAAATTTCACATGCAGAATCTTTATGACCAGACCTTTCATTTTATATCATGAGTTTTGATTTAGTGACCTTGACATTGACCTTTGACCTACTTTTGAACTATAAGAGGTAGGGTTTTGATATTTCACATATAAATTCATTATGACAAGATCTTTCATTTGATATCATGACTTTTGATCAAATGACCTTGACATTGACCTTTGACCTACTTTTGAACTATGAGGGGTAGGGCTTTGATACATGTATTTCATATTTAGATTCCTTGTGACCATAGCTTTTTTTCATTGCGCAATAGTATTAATGACCTTTGACCTTTCTGTCTGCGCAAAAATGTATACGTCATCTAATTCAAACATTCGCAATCCGGCCTTACCGCCTTTAGCGGTTTATGGTTTATTGTCAAGAAAATAAAACAAAAAAGGGATAGAAAGAAAATATGATCTTGTACTGCACGTACTGGTATGCAAAACTCATGAGAATGCGTATGGTCATGGATTGGATGTGCAAAAAGCAGGAAAAACTAGATTTTCTTAATTTTGTATTGTATACAATGCAGTAAAAGTAATGAAGATAATTGTTGACTGAAGATGATGTTAAATTATTCTTCTCAATGTTTTGATATGGTTTGAATATATTTTCTAGAAAAAAGTAGAGCAACTGTATAAGAAAAGATAAAGATTGTATTTCCCTTGAATAAAATTTCATTTACACATTGGATTAAATGATTTTTAAATAAAATCCTGCCTTTATTATATAAGGATAGATATAAAGAAATATACCTTTTTGCTTTCAAATCATAATTATATATGTATTTTGGCAAGAACTACACTTTCATAAGATAAATGTCCTGAACAAATACTTATACTGTGGTATGCTGTTGGCTAATCTGCTACTGCATCATTGATACATTGTAAGATAAAAGTTTCATTACATTGTTGTTAGAGTCTAAGCTACACAGATACCAGTACATCTTTACATGTACATCAATGATTAAACCTATCTGGATTTCTTCAACCCTGTAACAATTAAATGACTTTCTGACAAAATACTCAATGTCCGAAGTAGAGAGATGGTATCATTGAAATTATATTTTATATTGATGTCTTCCTGTCTGTGTTTAATGTTGGTGTGTTTGTGTGTCTTGCTGTCTAATTATATTTTTACATAAAAGTACTTTAAAGTCATGTTTTCTGTTTATACTCTTTCTGTGTACATGAATGATTGTGATGTTTTAAGCCATGGTATGACTGTATGATCAACTTCCATAGAATGTTAAAGTAATATTGAATAATAATTTAACCATTTTGAAATTTTCAACGACATGCAAGTACCGGAAATTTGGTCATACACATAATGCCTATTGCATGATTCTCACATAGAGTTTGTAAGGGTGACTTCATAATCCTCTATTTGTCTTTGGATGGAGAGTGCTTTGTCAGATAGTTATTTTAGTAATGTATGATATTTACATAATTTTACATATGCATAAATATTTCATTTATGATAATATGATAACTGTACTTTCTATTGTAGGATCTATGGTTTAAGGCTTGATTCTGATTTAAGACCTTGTTGTTATGTTTAGATTTTTAGTCACTTACTTAGCTTTCGGTTAAGGTTTAAAATTACTATTGCATTCAATCACTGATTTCACATGGTCCATAACTGATTACGATTAATTACTGATTAAGGTTAAATACTGAATATGGTTAATTATTGATTAAGGTTAATTAATGATTACCGTTAATTACCAGTTGCATTTTGAGGTATGGATTATAGCTGCTGATTTAGGAGTCATTATAACAATTTTGATTAGTTGCATATTCTATAGTACCGCTGTTATTATTCATTAGAGGTCAGAAAAAGATTGATAACATTAACATGGTTATGCATCAGTTGCTCTGAATTTAAGATTATATTGTTATGCATCACTGTATTATTATTTAAAAAAAAGACGGACAGTTTCGTTAAGCTTTTCTTTACATACTTAAGACGTTTTTATGAAGAAGTTAACCTTTTGATTATTAGTGACTGTTGTTTCTTCTATATTCTGTATAAGAATAGAAGGTCTTGAATTCAGTTCTTGCTGTCCGTTGGTTGACCCACATAACATGGTGACAACTAATGACCAGTCAGATTACTTTTACTGTATATTTTGTATACATGTAATACATTTTCCACCCAACCTTAGGATTTGGATTTTTGACGTTTGAAAGTGAGGATAGCATTGAACAAGTGTGTGCCGAGCATTACATCAACATCAATGGCAAAAAGGTTCTTAGTATACATATGTTCATTACTTTATATTTCAGCTTTTAGCATGATAAAAATTTTTAAAAACTTCCTTTTTCAGTTTTAGTTATACTAATAACTTCATACCGAGAATACAAGTATATTAATTGAATTTAGCTTGCAATAAAGAACAGGTTTAAGAGTGAAATTTAAAGAGGAAAGTTGTGATTAGTAGATATTTTTCCATAGAACTTTTACTACTAAGAATATATTACTGTAAGGTTTTGGATAGTTTGTGTTCATTACTGTTATGACACTTCACAAATGTTCAAGTTTTAGAGTTTTTGTCTGTACATGTATAAGATGGTTCAGATATTGTCTCCTTACCTATTATGTAAGTAGTACTATACATACTATTATTATGCTACAGGAACTGTGTTTTACTCTTAGGTTATATGCAAAAATCCTTGTGAATATTTTGAGTCTTTCTGTCTACTAACCAGATCCTTCCAAACTTCAATTGGAAATAAAATATGCATTTATTTTGTTGTCTACCGTCAAATATCTAGTGATGATTTAGTCTTGGTTCTATATTTTGATAGGTTGAGTGAAAAAGGTTGAAATGAAAGATCAATTAATTAGTGGTCATTAAATACTTTAAATTGGAGCCTTTGATTAGGGGTAACCCATTTTATGCACATAGTTGGTTCATTCCTTGAACAATAGTAATATCATTGATGAAACAAGTCACACAATATATCACAAAGGTTTCCTCGTCAGGTGTGATTAGGGACAAGGAATTCAAGCCGAAGTGCGCGATTGGTGAAGCACAGGGATTTATTCAGGGCTGCGTGATTGGTAATGTATAGGGGTCTAACTCAACATCTACTGAAAAGTTCAACACGAAACTGTTTTAGTCGTCAGAAATATGTTTATCAGTTTTTCGATATATGCCGAGTTAGATCACTTTACGTAAGCCATAGTATTTACCATCACTCAACCAGGAAGTGCTATAATTCCTTCAATAAACTGGAGATATGCACATGTGAAGCACAGTTTTACATGATAGTTTTCTTACTTAATATTTTCTAATATAAATCTATAGATTACAAATGTTTTCAATACTCTAAATTTTATTTGTATAGATGTACGTCGGGCGTAAAAAGATTGATTTTAATGAAGTTGCTTTTTTGTCATCTGAACAAATTACATCAGTGTTTTTCATTCAACTTCAAAAGATAGTCATGCAGATGACTATTCAAATCTTTAACAACATTTTTGTTTTGATTACAACACATATAGGGTCTATAGATTGATGATTTTTATCAATATTCAATGGGATAAAGTTCATTTTTGATATAAGTTCTCAGCAACTATGAGTTATACAAAAAGCATGAGACCTTAATTGAAGATTGCATATGACATGACCTATCATGTTAGAATGTAATTTTTGCCCCAGTGACCTTAACCTTGGATTTTGGCCTATCTTTAAAAAGATCTGAAATTTGGGTGTATCTTTTGACCTTAATGCATAGGAATTTGATATACATGTATTTAGTGATATTTGACTTTTACTTAGGTACTTGAAAAAAAAAAATATATTTGTACCTCTTTTTTTTATCTTGAGGAACATGGCTTTGGTATTTAACATGTAGATTATCTATGACCTAAGCTTTTTTTAGTACCATTTTGACCTTGTGACATTGGCTGACATTTTACTTGAATAAATTTTCTTCTCCTATGAGGCTTAGCTTTACAATCTGACATACAGTCTTTAGTGGTTTCTTGCTAACATTTTTTTTTAAGTACATCATATTTCATGAAAGAATAGTAAGTAGATTGTAAGCTTAGTTAAAGAAACGATGATTGAACTTTATTTAATGATTTAAAGTTATCCCTGTCAAGTAAGACCACTATTTTCTGTTCAAACAAGGTGGAATGTTGTTGTGAATTAGAAAATTTAGTAGGAGTTAATTTGATTGAGGGTATCAAGTTACTGTGAATGCCAAATAATATAACTTTTGAGATGAGTATACAATTTTCCGATGATTTATCAATGTCTAATCTATGTAATGAAGAGAGAAAGTATAGACTTGGCTTTTGAAGAAGGTTCTTCTTGGTAAATAAGGCCTTACAAGTTCCATGAACCGTTATTTTCTTAGAGGTATTTCATGGTCATGATGGACTCATGGTATTTACTTCTATTGATACCTTTCTTAATTTTACTTTATCTTTATGTATCATAGAATTAATTTGAATACCTTTCTATAAGATTTTTAGAGATTGTGTACATGGAATAAGCATATTTTAGAATTGTTTATAAGGATATAATTAAGATTTTAGAGTTAAGACTTGAAATTAAGTTATGTCTGTACAATCTTAGGTCATTAGTCTTTAAGTTCAATTATTTTCTTTAAACTATATACATGTATGTATTTTGTGTGTAAATACTTATCCATATATAATGTCAGTATGATTATGAATCATTAGGTTGAATGTAAGAGGGCCACACCCCGTGATGGAAAGAGAGACCAGGGCCAGCCCCCTCCCTTCATGCACAATCAGCCTCCTATGGGAAGAGGTCCCCCTGGTCCCCCTGAGATGATGGGAGGACCCCCACCACAGGACTGGAACCAGGGACCAGGAAACTGGAATCAAGGACCCCCTACTCCACAGATGGAGGTTAGAGTATAGTTATGTTATTCCAAACAGATCTTGTCGACTTGACAATGCTTTATATAGAAATTTATTATCATATTAAAATTGATATCATTGTACTGAAGAATCATTTAATTTGGATTTGACAGGGAGGTCCCCCAGGTCCCCCCAACAACTTTCCTCCAGGACAAGGGTACCAGCCACCACCTAATTATCAGCAACCACCCCAGCAACAACCTCCACCCCAGCAACCTCCCTTCAACCAGTCCTTCCAGGGACAGCCGGGGTATCAGGCACAGCCACCATATCAGCAAGGTAAATTTATATCAGTAAAATTATTATTACCATTGGTTGAAGTACTCTTCTGAAAAATTTTCTGGCAATGCAAAGGTACTTAGCTTAAATCCTGGTGTGGGCAGAATAATATTTTCTATACCTTTTACTTTGAAAAAAATCTTTGTTATATCAAAAGAGAAAGAGGTTTTCATTCAGTTATTCTGTCAACAATTTTAGAAAGAATACTAGGTAGTTTACTGTAACTCATGTACATTTGTATTTTGATCATACTATGCTGGACTAGAGATTCAAACTTTTATATTTGAATACTTTATTTTTGGCATATACACATGTATGTACATGTTTGTAAAACCAAAACAGCTTCAGTATAAGTTTAATATAAAGCTATTTGCCTTATTATCAGGTAATTGGCAAGCCCAGCCAGTTGCTCCCCCTGGTCCCCCTAACACACAGCCTATAGCTTCTTCCCCTGGTGAGTGTATACACATATGAATGTGCATGTAATCACTTATCATGTATGCAATTCATATTGGTTATACAATCATTTCATATGTAGATTTTCCTATGCATTTCCATCATTGCTATTATGCTATAAGGTTTACAACTGCCTGTACATTTTACCTTGATACGCATGGAATGTTAAGTCCCTATGCACTTTTTAGTAAATAAAATTCTGTGTCTCTGAAGATTTAATGTGTAATTTTGACCTAGTTAAAGATTTTGGATAAAGTTTCTTGCTGAGGCAAAATCTAAGAAACTATATGCAGTAGAAACTTTATATTATACATGAAGCTTGTCCATGACAAGACCTTTCAATTTATGCCGTAACATTTGACCTAGTGACCTTGACCTTCGACTTTGACCTACTCAAAGATTTTGGTTAAAGTTTCTGGTTGAGGCAAAATCTAAGGAACTATATGCAGTGGAAACTTTATATTATACATGAAGCTTGCCCATGACAAGACCTTTCAATTTATGCCGTAACATTTGACCTAGTGACCTTGACCTTGGACTTTGACCTAGTTAAAGATTTTGGATAAAGTTTCTGGTTGAGGCAAAATCTAAAGAACTATATGCAGTAGAAACTTTATTGTCCCCCGCTTTCGAAAAAGCGCGGGGACATTAAAACCGGTTCGTCTGTCCGTCCGTCTGTCCGTCCGTCCGTCCGTCTGTCTGTCTGTCTGTCTGTCCGTCAGTCACAAAAACTTTTACCTTGTGCATAACTTTTGAATGGTAAGTGATAGGGCTTTGATATTTCACATGTGTATTCCTTGTGACAAGACCTTTCCGTGGATACCAAAATTTTTGACCTTTTGACCTTGGTCTTTGACCTACTTATGAAAAACTTTAACCTTGACCATAACTTTTGAATGGAAAGTGATATGGCTTTGATATTTCACATGTGTATTCCTTGTGACAAGACCTTTCCATGGATACCAAAATTTTTGACCTTGTAACCTTGACCTTGGACTTTGACCTACTTATTAAAAACTTTAACCTTGACCATAACTTTTGAATGGAAAGTGATAGGGCTTTGATATTTCAAATGTGAATTCCTTGTGACAAGACCTTTCCATGGATACCAAAATTTTTGACCTTGTGACCTTGACCTTGGACTTTGACCTCCTTATTAAAAACTTTAACCTTGACCATAACTTTTGAATGGAAAGTGATAGGGCTTTGATATTTCACATGTGTATTCCTTGTGACAAGACCTTTGCATGGATACTAAAATTTTTGACCTTGTGACCTTGACCTTTGAGTTCTACCTACTTATTAAAAACTTTAACCTTGACCATAACTTTTGAATGGAAAGTGATAGGGCTTTGATATTTCACATGTGTATTCCTTGTGACAAGACCTTTGCATTGATACCAAAATTTTTGACCTTGTGACCTTGACCTTTGATTTCGACCTACTTTTCAAAAAACTATAACCTTGTCCATAACTTTTTAATGGAAAATGATAGGGCTTTCACATTTCACATGTGTATTCCTTGTGATGAGACCTTTCTGTTGGTAACAACATTCTGACCTTGTGACCTTGTCCATGGAGGTTGACCCACATTTAAAAACTTCAACCTCGACCATAAGTTTTTGATGGTAATTTAAATCATAGGTCTTAAATATTTCACATGTGCATACCTTTTCATAAGCCCTGTCCCTTGGAAACAAAACAAAAGTTTTTTGACCTTTTGACCTTTTCTTTGAGTTAATCTTTCATATTTAGAATGTTGATAATATATGAGATATATTATTAAACTTAAGAATGGGGGGATGTCTGTAAGCATTTCTTTAAAGACAAACACCCAAAAGCGGGGGACCACAATTCCTTGAATTTGATTTTATTATACATGAAGCTTGCCCATGACAAGACCTTTCAATTTATGCCGTAACATTTGACCTAGTGACCTTGACCTTCGACTTTGACCTACTCAAAGATTTTGGTTAAAGTTTCTGGTTGAGGCAAAATCTAAGGAACTATATGCAGTGGAAACTTTATATTATACATGAAGCTTGCCCATGACAAGACCTTTCAATTTATGCCGTAACATTTGACCTAGTGACCTTGACCTTGGACTTTGACCTAGTTAAAGATTTTGGATAAAGTTTCTGGTTGAGGCAAAATCTAAGTAACTATATGCAGTAGAAACTTTATTTTATACATGAAGCTTGCCCATAACAAGACCTTTCAATTTATGCCGTAACATTTGATCTAGTGACCTTGACCTTGGACTCTGACCTAGTTAAAGATTTTGGTTAAAGTTTCTGGTTGAGGCAAAACCTAAGGAACTATATGCAGTAGAAACTTTATATTATACATGAAGCTTACCCATGACAAGACCTTTCAATTTATGCCGTAACATTTGACCTAGTGACCTTGACCTTTGACTTTGACTTACTCAAAGCAATTCCGGCCTATAGATTGACGATGTCCGTCCGTCCGTCCGTCCGTCCGTCCGTCCGTCCGTCCGTCTGCCGTCAACATTTTGGTTAAAGTTTCTGGTTGAGGCAAAATCTAAGGAACTATATGCAGTAGAAACTTTATATTATACATGAAGCTTGCCCATGACAAGACCTTTCAATTTATGCCGTAACATTTGACCTAGTGACCTTGACCTTGGACTTTGACCTACTCAAAGATTTTGGTTAAAGTTCCTGGTTTAAGCAAAATCTGTGGTACTGTATGCAGTAGAAATTTATATTATTAATAAAGCTCGCCCATGACAAGACCTTTCAATTTATGCCGTAACATTTGACCTAGTGACCTTGACCTTGGACTTTGACCTAGTTAAGGATTTTGGTTAAAGTTCCTGGTTTACGCAAAATCTATGGAACTGCACGCAGTAGAAACTTTATTTGATACATGTAGGTTGCCTCTGACAAAACCTTTCAATTTATGCTGTATTATTTGACCTATTGACCTTGACCCAGTTAGTGACAAAAACAAACTTAGCAATCTGGCCATACCGTCTTTAGCGGTGTTTTGTTAAAGGTTCTGGTTGAAGCAAAATCTATGGTACTGTATGCAGTAGAAACTTTATATCATTAATGAAGCTCGCCCATGACAAGACCTTTCAATTTATGCCGTAACATTTGACCTAGTGACCTTGATCTTGGACTTTGACCTAGTTAAGGATTTTGGTTAAAGTTCCTGGTTTAAGCAAAATCTATGGAACTGTATGCAGTAGAAACTTTATTTTATACATGTAGGTTGCCTCTGACAAAACCTTTCAATTTATGCTGTATTATTTGACCTATTGACCTTGACCCAGTTAGTGACACCCCTCCACTGAATGATGCTTACTGAGTTATAGATTTTGCTAATCTTCTTGACTAGGAAGATTCTCTGTCTCAGTTTCAATTGTTGTGATTATATGTATCCCTCATTTGATCAAAACAAAAAAGTTAACAAGACCATTATGTTACATTCATTACTTGTATTGTGATGTCATACTGTGTTTTCTCACATTCAATGTGGAGTGTCACGCAAGTATAACGCACACTGTCAAATCTGCAAATGAGCGAGCAAGTGTCTAACTCTCTTTCTTCTAGTCACACTTTCATGTCTTGACTATAACTTACATAATATGCATAATACCTCCATTAGACTACTAGGGTCGATCAAGCCTGATTAAACCTAGCGCTTTGAAAATTAGGGTCAAGGTCAACTCTGAAGGTCAAGGTCATTATAACTATTTATTATGCAAAAGCCAACATACATTTACTTGTTTGTGAAAAGTCTAGGTACATTTGTAGGAAATAACTCTTGAGAACTATGATATAGTAAATAATGTTTCTTACCATTTGAAAAGTCTCACTATCTTTTAAAAAGAATTCATGTTGACATTTTGTATATTTTACTTTCTGCAAAAAAAGTACTTTAGGTGGAATCATTAATTCATAAAGCAGAGAAGGGCAGCCTATGTTATATACTTTATATGATAAAGAGGATAAGAAAATTGTTAAGGATAAAGATATAAGTGGATAAGAAAAAAATCTCATACCTGTTGAGTGTATTGAAGGGAATGGAATATCTTACATTTGGTTTTAGTCTTCATGATCCTATCTTATTACATTAATCAGCAGAGGTACCAGGATATGGTTATGGACAGCACCCTCCCCAGACAGCATATGGTCAGCAGCCTCCAGCCACTAGTTATGGTCAGTATGCCACTGCCCCAGCCCCCCAGCCAGCACCAGTACCTGCTCAGCCACCAGCACAACCAGCTTACGGTGCTTACGGTCAGCCACCAACTGTAGCACCAGCTCCTGCTAACCCAGCATATGCTTCTCCTGGTATGTGATGTATACTCAAAACAAGTCAGCTTAATGCCATTTTCACTAGTTTGATAGATGATTGCTGGATTTTCTGTTCTTTTCACCAATTGTTACAGATGTTTGAATAATTATACCCCCATAACAATATAACCAATAGTCTCTCTGAGTGTCCTGAATTTTGATAAAATATTATGCTTTTAAAGATGCAGCTGAGCTTGAAGGAAGAGTAATATTACTTTAAAAAGTATGGTGTGATATACTATGTTTTGGTTTGGTATGGAATAATAGAATTTTGTTATGACATGGGCATGTATAAATATGATTGTTTTATTTTATTTTGCTGTGTTAGTAGCAGACCCCTTACAGCCTGTAGCCCAGCCCCCTCCTGCAGCAGGTGCCCCCACAGCTTACAGTGGATATGGATACACAGCCCCTGCCCCCGGCCCGGCTCCAGCGGTGCCCACCGGTGTGCCCGACCCTTATGCCCAGGCAGCTCAACCTCCAGCACAACCTGGTAAGTATCTTTGCTTTTTCTCAACAATCTCAAGTTTATGCTAAGGTCAAGGTCAAACCGGGTACAAATGTGAAATGGTTTCCAAATCAGCATCAAGTATTTCTTGAACTATCTGTGATGCATTATAAACATAGTTAATCCAATTTGTAGCAATTTTTCGGACATAGATTGCCATGACTTATATAGATGTGGTTTTCATAAACATTGTTTCCACTCCATTATTACAGAATTTTGTTCCTTTGAGGGCCAAACTTCTAATATAATTCTTCCATGGCCAAACAATAACCCCTATCAATTATCTTGTATAGAACATATGACTGTCAACGAGAAAGTTATATCATAATGAATTCAATTCAATTACCTTTTCCCATTTAAGGATATGGTGGTGTACCTCCAGCTACAGCAGCCCCTCCAGCTGACCCGGCCACAGCTCAACCTAAACCAGATTACGGTGCTTACGGCTATGGTGCCTATGGTAAATATATTAATAATTACAAAAGTGTTTGTCTTATTTATGCTTAAACCATTTACAGATGATGGCACAAAAGCTCTGCATGAATTTAGCTTCAATATTTCTTTTTTAATCCTTTTGTAGCAGATTACTTTTGACTATGAATGATAGTCCTTCAGTTACAAATAGTGTGTATGATTTCTTGTATATAGGTTATGGAGATGCTGGGGGAGCACCCCAGGCAGCCCCAGCTTACCCTGGACAGGGGGATGCCCAGCTACCAGGAGCTTACCAAGCCCAGCCCGGTGGAGGATACCAGAGGGCAAGTGTTCCCTCAGCCCAGCCTTACCATCCCTACAGGCGATGATCCCGACACAAAGAATATCATGTTATTAAAGAGGATTGTAGAGGTCATGACAGACGGCCGTCATTATAAAGTCTTGTACATAGCAGAACTGGGATAAGAATCTGGAGAGGATTTCTATATTCATGTATTGTACTTGTGTGGATACAAGCTGTCTGTTACTGCCATGCTGTATCTGATTAGTAAGGAACTTGGAATAATTCATGGAAGATCAGTAGTGCTAGTTATACCTATCATCCTGTGTGATGTAGAAAATCAGAAATGTACAGAAATTGAAGGTGTCATACATGGATGTACAATATGAATAAGAGGTATCTAGGAGATGAATGAATTACCTGTACATCAGAAAATTACATAATAAATCTATTTTGATGTTTGATTTTACCGTACACGTTATATTTTAGTATATCATTTAAGTCTTAAGAATCAGAATGCCTGTTCAAGTCTCGATGCACTGCTGTCATTGTAATGATAGGAAGTCAAGCTGCATCTAAAAATCTGCTAAACGTATAGTAAAAGACTTGTAAATGTCTCATTGACGATTATGGGTGTCGTTAGATGAAGTTATTTGTATAGTTATTGTTTGTCATTGTTTAGATATTTAGTTTATGTGTTTAATCATGTTTGACATATTCTCATCCCTAGAGTCGTTCTCATTCATATAAATGTATCATGAATTCTTCACATAGAAATTAATGTGATTTTAAGGGTTAATTTGATGTGTATGTACTTGTACTTTTGTGTTTTATAAATGTTAAGATTTGATCATTACAAATATATTAGTATGAAGCATATTGAAAATTATTGGCTGTTTCCAGAAAACCTGATGTTAAAAAATAAAAAGAAATCTGTAGTACAACATATTCAGTTCATTACTTCAGCCCCACATTTTGGTTTTAATTTGTGAGTTTAAAGAACTCTTTTTAACGAAAAAAATATTTCTTATTATTTAATTAAGTATATAAGGTGATGTGAAGAATATTTTTGAATGGTCTACAGATTCTGAGAAACGTGTTACTTTGAATCTGCTGAGTTAAAAATTTGATTATGTACAAAGAAGATTTTTTCTTCATATACATGTTTACATGTAAGTATTTTTCACCATTTACATGTATTTCAACACATAAAAATCTTAAGAAAGTCAAATTTTTATGCCCCCGGAATCAAAGATTCGGGGGCATATAGTTTTTGGCCTGTCCGTCTGTTTGTCTGTTTATCTGTTTGTCTGTTTGTCTGTTTGTCCGAAAAACTTTAACATTGGACATAACTTTTGAATGGGAAGTGATAGGGCTTTCATATTTCACATGTGTATTCCTTGTGACAAGACCTTTCCATTGATACCAAAATTTTTGACCTGGTGACCTTGACCTTGACTTTTGACCTACTTTTCAAAAACTTTAACATTGGGCATAACTTTTGAATGGGAAGTGATAGGGCTTTCATATTTCACATGTGTATTCCTTGTGACAAGACCTTTCCATTGATACCAAAATTTTTGACCTCGTGACCTTGACCTTGACCTTTGACCTACTTTTCAAAAACTTTAACATTGGGCATAACTTTTGAATGGGAAGTGATAGGGCTTTCATATTTCACATGTGTATTCCTTGTGACAAGACCTTTCCATTGATACCAAAATTTTTGACCTCCTGACCTTGACCTTGACCTTTGACCTACTTTTCAAAAACTTTAACATTGGGCATAACTTTTGAATGGGAAGTGATAGGGCTTTCATATTTCACATGTGTATTCCTTGTGACAAGACCTTTCCATTGATACCAAAATTTTTGACCTCGTGACCTTGACCTTGACCTTTGACCTACTTTTCAAAAACTTTAACATTGGGCATAACTTTTGAATGGGAAGTGATAGGGCTTTCATATTTCACATGTGTATTCCTTGTGACAAGACCTTTCCATTGATACCAAAATTTTTGACCTCGTGACCTTGACCTTGACCTTTGACCTACTTTTCAAAAACTTTAACATTGGGCATAGCTTTTGAATGGGAAGTGATAGGGCTTTCATATTTCACATGTGTATTCCTTGTGACAAGACCTTTCCATTGATACCAAAATTTTTGACCTCGTGACCTTGACCTTGACCTTTGACCTACTTTTCAAAAACTTTAACATTGGGCATAACTTTTGAATGGGAAGTGATAGGGCTTTCATATTTCACATGTGTATTCCTTGTGACAAGACCTTTCCATTGATACCAAAATTTTTGACCTCGTGACCTTGACCTTGACCTTTGACCTACTTTTCAAAAACTTTAACATTGGGCATAACTTTTGAATGGGAAGTGATAGGGCTTTCATATTTCACATGTGTATTCCTTGTGACAAGACCTTTCCATTGATACCAAAATTTTTGACCTCGTGACCTTGACCTTGACCTTTGACCTACTTTTCAAAAACTTTAACATTGGGCATAACTTTTGAATGGGAAGTGATAGGGCTTTCATATTTCACATGTGTATTCCTTGTGACAAGACCTTTCCATTGATACCAAAATTTTTGACCTCGTGACCTTGACCTTGACCTTTGACCTACTTTTCAAAAACTTTAACATTGGGCATAGCTTTTGAATGGGAAGTGATAGGGCTTTCATATTTCACATGTGTATTCCTTGTGACAAGACCTTTCCATTGATACCAAAATTTTTGACCTCGTGACCTTGACCTTGACCTTTGACCTACTTTTGAAAAACTTTAACATTTGGCATAACTTTTGAATGGGAAGTGATAGGGCTTTCATATTTCATATGTGTATTCCTTGTGACGAGAACTTTCCATTGATACCAAAATTTTTGACCTCCTGACCTTGACCTTTGACCTTCTAACCCAGTGACCTCACATACATGTACTTAACAGAAAATAGTGTTCATACTAACAAAGATGCCACCGGGGGCATTCGTGTTTCACAAACACAGGCTTTATTAGAATTCAAATTATTCTTTATGATGAAGAATTAAATATATTAGTTCTAATGTATCTGTCTACATGTTGGGTCACACCACAAGCATGAGACATATATTCATTCGTCATCCGTTATCATCAGTTCAGTTATTTTTTAATTTCTATCATTTGATTAAAAAGGCTAAGACTCAATGTGAATTGTAGTACATGTAATATTTTAATTCAGAACCTTTTCTTTTATCTTCTTATACATGTATGTATATTATATTTCATATATCAAAGATATAAAGCGATGTAAAAGTTGAAATGAATAATAAAAGCACCGCTTGACTTCATTATTTGAATGATATCTTAAATGATATTCTTTGATGGCAGCAGTTGTTTTTCCTATCATAATAACTGCAGTGTATGTGTTTGAATGTTTATCGTGTCAATGTAGTGTCAAGAAGAAAAATAATGTCAAAGACTTTCATATAAAAAAAATTGATAGCTAGAGAATGCCAATACTGCAGCTATTAAGAAGAGGGCAATGTTATCATGATAACACTTGTTTTTTCGTATGTTAACTATCATTGTAAATTCATTAATAAAGCTATGTGAAATCCTTAAAGGCATCGCTTGGAGGCTTTGATGTAAAATTAGTCTTTTGTCACCATCATGAACATGCTGAAATCTCATAAATGTAATCATGTGTACATTGTATTCTCTCATCTTTCAAAAATCTAGGCTTTATTTTTTTTCATTGAACTGAAATCATTAACTTAGTCTAGAGATACATGTATAATGAATGGTGTAAGTATATATATATTTTTTAAGTTACCATTTGTTGAGTTGTTTAGATTTTTTCAAACGATGTAATGAATAAAGACAAACTCCAGTGATGTCTTTGTAATCTTTATATTTATGAAAAACCTACAGCTCTAGGAGCTTCTATGATGATACAAGGAAATGGTGATGCAAATACATGTACATGTTTACTTTGCACTTAACTTGTTCATCCTGAATGCAACAGCTACTTAACCAAAAGTCTACATATCTTGAATGACAGAATGACTGAAATAATAACAATGATCTAGAGAGATTTTTAACCCCCTCATTACAAACTTTGAGAGGGAGTATAGCATTGCTGCCATACTGTTTGTGGTTGGTAGTGATAGAAGGTGTATGTGTTTGTATAAAGAGCCTTTTGTCTAAAACAGAAAAAAAACATTTTAAAATCACCAAACCTCCACATATGTTGGCCATGTTAAGGTATGTATACATGTGTGATCAAACGTTCAGAACTTTATTCAAAGTTTTTATTCAAAAGTTTGAAGTGTCACTGTTGTACATTCAAAAATAGTCTTCAGGTTTTGGTTTTTAGATTATTTGAATTGCAGATGCTTACAGTAAGAAAATTTAAGTTTTAAATCTACCCCAAGGTTTGGGTATACATGACTCGATACACACCAAGTGGGGAAGGTTCCTAGTGATTTAAGGTCAAGATTGTTTCCTTTCATTTATGTTGTTTCAACAAGGCAGGGTAAGTGTTTGACATTTAATACAGTTGTTGATCTCTTAACCTGATCAGATCTGTAATGGTCATATGGCACCTTCAGACCACCATACTCAAAAAAGGGTCACACTTGATGTATAAATTATTGATTTATTGATCCTCTGTATCCAAGATTGCGGACTTATTTTTTTTTGTGTGCTGACTGTCCATCTGTATGTCTGTCTGAAACCTTGACCATAACTTTTGAACCATATGAGATGCAGCTTCGAATTATTTCACATGTGGATTGTTTGTGACAAAACTTTTCATTTGACCTCTTGACCTTGGAGTTTGACTTGCAGGAAAATGCACTTTCTGCAATATCTCTATCATCTTTAAAGATGACCCGAAGATTACATTTCACATGCGTTTTCCTTGTGACAAGACCATAAATTTTTTAAAAAGACATGCCCTGCTTTCATACCTGTCAACTCTCCCTCTTTTGAAGGGAGACTCCTTCTTTTTAACCTCATCTCCCTCCTTGGCAAGTTCCTCGAGAGAGACCAAAATATCCCTCTTTTTGGCCCAATCACCTTTCTCCCTCTTTTGGCATATTTACCAAAGAAGAATAACTCTACATAGCAACATTCAGAGCATATCTCATGAGAAATTGCATGGCAAAATGCAAGAAAAGATGTATGAAATGCAATTTCATTGTTTATAAATGTTTTTCATTGAAATGTCGGCACAATGAAATTATTTGAAAATTGGCTTTGTGCAAAATGTCGCGATTCATGAAAAATGTTGCAAAATGGGTTCACCCACAATCTCCCTCTTTTTCAAGTGCCAAGGAGGGAGATCTCCCTCTTTTTATGCCCCCCTTCGAAGAAGAGGGGACATATAGGTTTGCCGCTGTCGGTCGGTCTGTCGGTCCGTCGGTCTGTCGGTCTGTCGGTCGGTCCGCGACATCAGTTTCCGTTCAATATCTCTGGAATGGATTCACATATTGAAATGAAATTTTGTATACAGACACATCAAACAAAAATCTAGGTCAAGTTCATATTTGGGTCCAATCAAAAAAATTTTGACAGAGTTATGCCCCTTGCATTTCGAAAAATACCAAAATTTCAGGGTTTCCGTTCAATATCTCTTGAATGGAGTTACATATTGAAATGAAATTTTGTATACAGACACATCAAACAAAAATCTAGGTCAAGTTCATATTTGGGTCCGATCAAAAAAATTTTGACAGAGTTATGCCCCTTGCATTTCAAAAAATACCAAAATTTTAGGGTTTCCGTTCAATATCTCTTGAATGGAGTTACATATTGAAATGAAATTTTGTATACAGACACATCAAACGAAAATCCAGGTCAAGTTCGTGTTAAGGTCCGATCGAAAAAATTTTGACAGAGTTATGCCCCTTGCACTTCGGAAAATACCAAAATTTCAGGGTTTCTGTTCAATATCTCTTGAGTGGAGTTACATATTGAAATGAAATTTTGAATACGGATACATCAAATGACAATCTAGGTCAAGTTCATATTTGGGTCCAATCAAAAAAATTTGACAGAGTTATGCCCCTTGCATTTCGAAAAATACCAAAATTTCAGGGTTTCCGTTCAATATCTCTTGAATGGAGTTACATATTGAAATGAAATTTTGTATACAGACACATCAAACAAAAATCTAGGTCAAGTTCATATTTGGGTCCGATCAAAAAAATTTTGACAGAGTTATGCCCCTTGCATTTCGAAAAATATCAAAATTTCAGGGTTTCTGTTCAATATCTCTTGAGTGGAGTTACATATTGAAATGAAATTTTGTATACGGATACATCAAATGACAATCTAGGTCAAGTTCATATTTGGGTCCAATCAACAAAATTTTGACAGAGTAATGCCCCTTGCACTTTGAAAAATACCAAAATTTCAGGGTTTCCGTTCAATATCTCTTGATTTGAGTTACATACAGAAATGAAATTTTGTATACAGACACATCAAATGAAAATCTAGGTCAAGTTCATATTTAGGTCCGATCAAAAAAATTTGGACAGAGTAATGCCCCTTGCACTTTGAAAAATACCAAAACTTCAGGGTTTCTGTTCAAATTATCTCTTGAGTGGAGTTACATATTGAAATGAAATTTTGTATACGGACACACCAAATGAAAATCTACTAGGTCAAGTTCATATTTAGGTCCGATGAACAAAATTTTGACAGAGTTATGCCCCTTGCACTTCGAAAAATACCAAAATTTCAGGGTTTCCGTTCAATATCTCTTGAGTGGAGTTACATATTGAAATGGAATTTTGTTTCAGACACATCAAATAAAAATCTTGGTCGAGTTCATATTTGGGTTCAATCAAAAATTTTTATGCTCCCCTTTGAAGAAGAGGGGACAAATTGCTTTGCCGCTGTCTGACTTTCTGTCTGTTGGTCCTTCGGTCGCCCACGACATCAGTTTCCATTCAATACCTCTGGAGTGGATTCACAAATTGGAATGAAATTTTGTGTACAGACATATCAAATGAAAATCTAGGTCAAGTTCATATTAATTACCTTGTAGAAGTTTATTAGAAGAAGAGCTTTAACAAAGCATAAATGCTGTACATACAGGTCCTCCTAACAGTTATACTTCTTTGACTTTTTTTATTACACTGTTACTTTAAACCCCCATAGGTTGTATCAATGCAAGTATAAAGTTGTGACAGACTTTAATCACAGAAGGGGTAGGGGGGCATTAATGTTTTACAAACATGACTTTTAACTTGTTAAGATTTATGTGCTTTTGTTGAAAATGAAACTAAGAAACTATACAACTGCTCAGTCTAAATTTAAGCTCAAAAGGAAATCGAAAGTCAATCCTTATCTTCGATGGTCTTTATCAATTATTTGCTTGACTTTTCCAGTGCAGATTCAAGGAGCACTGAATATGTAACATTAGAAATTAATTTCCTAACATTTGAAATTCAAAATTAAAATATCATGCGCGGATCCAGCATTTTTAGTCAGAGGGGGTCCAAAATTTTAGGAAGTCTACCTATCATGTAGGTACATATATATCGGTGCACATGATGGGGGCAATTCTGAGGGGGGGGGGGGGGGTATTGTTAGCTTTCCTTTCATGTTTATTTTTATGAAGAATTGGCGAGCGTAGCAAGCCTGAAATATTTTTCAGATATGAAATTTTAATTTAATGTCTTCTTTCGATCGAGATGATTATTCATAATATTGAATATTTTACTCCTTATATCGGCGAGCGGAGCGAGCCGCAATTTTTTTTATCAATTTACATTTTGTCTATATTTCATGAGAATAAATAGATAAGAGATGTGTCATTTCCCCAAATAATCAGACATCTTAAAATGACAAAACCTTGAAAAAGATGAAGGAGGTTACATCCTATGAAATAAGGGACTGTTGAAATATGAGTTCATGAGACACAAGACAATTTTACAAAATTCTTCAGTGTGAACAATTGAAAATAATTAAGGAAATTTGCAGAAAAAATAGTTTTGTATTTGTAAATGGCGAGCGAAGCGAGCTGAAATTTTAGGTTTCAAAGCCTTTTCATGCATTTTTAGATCCATTTCAATTAGAAATGAGCCAAAGCTGGACCCACCTCCGAAAATCTCAAGGGGGGGGGGGGGGTCCAGACCCCCCCCCCCCCTCTGGATCCGCGCATGAATATTATAAATTGTTCTCTAATGTAAGAAATTCATTATTAAAAATTCAATTTTCGTTTATTGACCAATGTTAGTTCTAAATTTATTTTCGGATGTAAGAAAATGAATATTTTACATTAGAAAACGTATTTCCAATATAAGAAGAGGTATTCCTAATATTGGAATTTAGAAAATGCATTAGAAAATTACTTATATTTGGAAATTCATTATTTCCAAAAAAAAAAAACCCCACCCTGGAATATCGAGATAGTGCAATCTAGTATCAAAAGACTCTGACCCACTCATTGAGTAGAAAATATTTTGTAACCCCCCCCCCCCCCCCTTTCTATAGTCCATTCATCGGAGACCACTAAAAAGGCGGGAAATATTTTCGTCCAATCATCTGACAAGATTTCATTCATCGATGTACATGCGGAAAGAAAATGGCTGACACCAACAACTCTGCAGCTGCATCAAGTTCTTTATGCCCTGGGACAGACGATACCGGGGGGACAGATGCAGGGGACGATGAAGATCCCTTGTCAGAAAACCAGGACGCAGTTGAGGAGACATTGTTCATAGACATAGGAAAAACAGCGCCACCGGAAGATAAGTCAGTACATTCGCTGAGTCAATCCCATTTTCATTCATAAAAAATGCAATGTTTATCAATCAATCAGTGTGACCGTTGTTTGTGCTGTATAGCTGTCATTACTCACTGATTTTAGGGTTGTTAAATTTGAACATACTGTTTGTTCAACTAAACATACTAAAATGTACAAATAATATACAAATTTCCGTAAATATCGCATGTCGGGCAATCTTTTTTGGGGCGGATCCAGAATTCTGAACCAAATATCACATCTTAATAACAAATTTTGTTAATCAGTCTGGATATTTGTCTGATATTGATAGTAAATTGAATTGTTGTACATGAAGATTCCATGATATATCGAATAATGTTTTGTCCTGACTGCTGAAGTGTAATAAGGAAGAAAGGATTAGGGGAAAGGGGGGGGGGGGTTCACGTGCAGCATGCAGCCCCTCAGAATTTTTTAAAGAAAATATTCCTCTAAGATTTCACAGGATCACCAGATAACCCATGCAAACATTCCTTTTCTGTTTGACTTTCCCTGTATGACATTTCTGTACTGCCCTTGTCATCAAATCACAAAAGTATCAACAGATTCAGACAATACTGATTATATACTGCTTGATACGTTTGCTCAATTCATGTTCGGTACTTTTGCTCAGTTTGATGCTCAATTAAAATTTCAGTTAAGAAAGTAAATGCACTAAGTTACCTAAAAACTTATCGCTAATATCATACCAGTAGTAAAGGAAAATCAGATACTAGCTGTAGTTTACATGTAGGTTGCAAAAAGTTCTTGAATTTGTGTTTCAGTCTTCACGAAAACCCACTGGCCTGGTGCCCAAGGCCAGTAGAAATTTTGCCAGGTCAGTGGAATTTCACTAATAAACTAACATGACTAAAGAACTATCTTCTAAAAATTGTCTTCGGACCAGTGGTTGAATAAAGTTTTCGTAAAGACTGAACTGTCATATCAAAAATTATTATATCAAGGCCAAAATTCTCAATATGCGCATTATTCTTGTAATTTTCCATACTTTATTTGCAATAGAAATGATAGATAGAGATGTTGACTTGAAATGTGGTACCTAGCTTGGCCAAGTTTGGCTTTGGTAGATAAGAGCGATTTTGAGTTTTTGCATGGTTGACCTATTTCAGCCTTTAGTCTTATAGTATGTGTTTGTTGGTAGGTTTATGGTAGGGTTGCAGCAGGGAGTTTGTTTAGCACTCGCCCCGTTGCATTTGCGCCTAAATTTGGCTCTGGGCGACTTTGAAATCCCAAAGTGCTCGCCCAATTGGCGACTGAATAAAATCATTCATATTGTTTTGTTCTTTTCCTTTTCATTCACTTTGTTTCTCAGACATCGCCGCACACTTCTGTATTATCTTCTGCAGACGAGACGTCAAAGTAAACGTTACTCATTGGTATCATCTGGTATCAGTACAGTAAAATTTTGATATTCCTGAAAAATTTTGCACACAATAAATTTGGCGGGGACAAATTGGGCTCCTGAAATTTAAGCTGGGCTCCTAAAATTTCTATTGTCAGGGGCCCAGTTGGTGACCAAGGTTTTCAAGTTAAACAAACTCCCTGTGCAGCGGTATCCCGATTTTCCTGTACTACTGGTATGGTACAATGACAGACGTCAGTTTGGTCTTTGGTCTACTTTGTAAGAGGAGTTCTTAAAAACCAACATATTGATCCATTTTCTACATCTATGTCTTAATTTATCACTAATATTTGCTTAAAAAACAAAATTCTCAGAAGCATTACAGGGCTTGGCCAATACCATGATGGACTTATCCGATATGTATCACAATACCACCCTTTCGAAACAATCACGATTCTTTAAATGAAAACATTTTAAGTAAAAACTTGCATATTCGTTGTGTTCCCCCAATATTTCAAAGATGTTTCACATAATTTACAAATAAAGTTATCATTATCTTGTCGTCTTAATCTGTTTTCCTTATAATTCTGCATTGCAATATGTTTTCCTACCTGTGGGAGATAATAACTTGGCCCAGCATTCGGTCATGATTGCAGTCTTTGAAAATGTACGTGGACAAAAAAAATCCATCTGACAATGTGGATTGATCCTAGGATCAGCAAATAAAATATTGCCACAGAGCATTATGTATTAGCTCCATAAAGTTTAAGACAAGATTACTGTGACATTACTGTACCATCATGTTTGGAGTAATAGCCTGTTACCATACATGTAGTACTAAGTAGAGTACATTGCAATTTTAGGTTGGGGGAATTTTACAGACAGTTTATTTTCAAAATTGTATGTATGTATCTTAATGTATGCTCGTACTAAGTATACCTTCAAATACAGTCAAGATAAAACGTGCATGTAAAACATGGTAAATCAGAACATAACAACTTCACATACAAGACATGTAATAAGACAATTTTGTAGACATGCACAGGTGAATGCTACAGAGACATAAATTTGTCTACTGGTAATAAAGGATAACTACAATAAAAGGCAGAATTACAAAATAAAACTTACATGCAACAGACATCATTAAGAGTATCAGAACTATCAAAATTTAAAAAATCATATTTAAAACAAGTGAAATACCATTGAAGCTGCGGCCTTTTTCATGCCCCTGTAATCAGAGATTCGGGGTATATAGTTTTGGCTCTGTCCGTCTGTCCGCAAAAGCTTTGACATTTCAGCTGTTTTACCATGTTTACTGACAAAGGTGCCAACGGGGGCATTCATGTTTCACAAACACATGTTTTTTATTGAAGAAATAACAACTAGCTAGCCATGGTTTATTGCAATCTGATTAAAACCAGATCTCTACATGCTCCCAATTTTGTAACAAAATCGGGAGCATGTAGAGATCTGGTTTTAATCAGATTGGGTTTATTGTCCAGTAATTCCTCGGGGAAGTTGTTATTTCTATCGGGAAATCAGGATTTTTATTGGTCGGGATTTTTTATTTTATTTTTATTCGGGATCCTTTTATTGAATCGGGAGCATGTAGAGATCTGGTTTTAATCAGATTGGGTTTATTGTCCAGTAATTCTTCGGGGAATCAGTGATACTAAACCATGGCTAGCTAGTTGTTATTTCTATTCTTATATATTCTGATTATAACAGACAACAAGTAGTGTATGCAGTTTTCAGAAAATGTGTGCATGTCAGAGAGTATGCGCATGAGGAGGGGTGACTTATCTGACCATGAATATGTTGGAGAATAGACCACAGGCGAGCTCTATAGCACATAAAGGGAGAAAATTGCAAGTCATATTAGAATACATTCATACACTGCAAATGCATAGAAATGCAATTTTAAAGTAAAACCAACTATTTAATTTGTTTTTCTTGATCTGACATTGTTATTTTTGTAGACTTAGCTCAAAGTCATTTTGATTGCTAAAAGAATTCTGTTTGTAATTACTTCATGACAATTGATTGTCAATTTTACCATCAATTATCGAAAATCGAAGGGGTTTCAGCGATAAACGATCAAAAGTTGGCTACTATTGTCACATCCTCAATTAAGAGCACATACATATACAGGACACATAGAAAAACCATGTTCATAACTAAGCATATTAATACACATACATGTAGCCACCCTCCAACCCTTGTACATATTCAGACTGAGACTAGGAGAAAATATCTGGACTAAATATTAATTTTAAAAGCATTGATGTCTGTACCCTTAAATGTAAGTAAAGTATGTTACAACTACATCAATACATCTAATATTCATCATGTTCACTTAGTGTGTGGGTGTCTGACAATGTACATTGTATCAGTTTAAAGCCTTGTATTTCCTTAACACCCACATACAACACTAAAACTCAGTTTTATCAGAAAATCTATACTCTGTATGATATTCAAACAAAAAAAATGAACAATAATGTTGTCTTGCAAAAACAGACAATTTTTTTAGCATTTTTGTCAAGCATTTGTTTGACTTTTTGAATAATGACTTAATCTTGTTCAATTTGTATCAAGTATTTTTTTATTGATCACACTACTTATGAAACAAGATGCATGATTTTAATTCCTTTGCCAAGGTAAGGGGATGTGTCTCCTTCCATAAAGACTGTATGAAATAGGAAGTGGCATCAAAGATTCTTTTTATCTTGTGAAGTACGTTGCACTGGACAAATGTAATGTTTAAATGAGAATACATGTAGATGTTTGTGCAAATGAGGTGCCAACTTAAACATGTTAAAGTCTTTGCTGATTTGATATAGTGACGTCAATGTCGCCACATTCTCAATATTTTGTTTCAGGCCTTTTCAATTCTGTTTACCTTGTACTTTTACTTTTGCTTTCTCAAATTATCCCCCCCCCCCCCCCCCCCCCCAATGGAACAGTTTATCAGTCCTGCAAGTACAAAAGTTTAATTGCGCTTACAAAAAGATCTCTTTACTTAGAGACAATAATACTTTTGAACTTTTCAATTTCTTGTGTTGAATTAATTGAAATGTGTCATATTTCACATGTGTATTCCTTGTGATGAGACCTTTTTACGCATACCATAATTTTTGACCTAGTGACCTTGACCAAGATATTTGACCTACTTTTCAAAACAACTAAGATTGGCTATATCTTTTGATTGGTAAGTGATAGAACTTTGATATTTCCCATGTGTATTCCTTGTGATAAAACCTTACTATACATGTCATAATTTTTGACCTAGTGACCTTGACCTAGATATTTGACCTACTTTTAAAAAAAATTAAGATTAGCTATATCTTTGATCGGTAAGTGATAGGGCTTTGATATTTCACATGTGTATTCCTTGTGATAGAGCCTTACTATACATGCCATAATTTTTTGACCTAGTGACCTTGACTTAGATATTTGACTTTAAAAAAACTAAGATTGGCTATATCTTTTGATTGATTAGTGATAGGGCTTTGATATTTCACATGTGTATTCCTCGCCATGAGACCTTTCTACACATACTATATTTTTTACCTAGTGACCTTGACCTAGGTGTTTGACCTACACTTATAAAAAATTAAGATTGGCTATATCTTTTGTTAGTCCCCTACCGGCAACGCCGAAGGGGACTCTTAGTTTCCTCTCAGTCTGTCTGTCAGTCCGTCTGTCCTTCCGTCTGTCCGAATATCAGTTTTCCAGACTTTTTTCTGCAACGGATGGAGATATTAAGATGAAAATTCATACACAGCTTGGTCTTGGATATTTACAGAGCAAGTTTGACTTTCGTCACGCTTGACCTATTTTTCGAGGAGTTATGCCCCTTGATGACTTGGAAAATTCATTTTTTGTCAGTTTTCCGGACTTTTTTCTGCAACGGATGGAGATATTAAGATGAAATTTGATACACATCTTGGTCTTGGATAGTTACAAAGCAAGTTTGACTTTCGTCACGCTTGACCTATTTTTTGAGGAGTTATGCCCCTTGATGACTTGCAAAATTCAGTTTTTGTCAGTTTTCCGGACTTTTTTCTGCAACGGATGAAGATATTCAGAAGAAATTTGATTCACAGCTTGGCCTTGGATAGTTACAGAGCAAGTTCAACTTTCGTCACGCTTGACCTATTTTGTCAGGAGTTATGCCCCTTGATGACTTGGAAAATTCAGTTTTGGTCAGTTTTCCAGACTTTCTTCTGCAACAAATAGAGATATTCAAGTGAAATTTGATACCCAGCTTAGTCTTGGATAGTTACATAGCAAGTTCGATTTTTGTCACCCTTGACCTATTTTTCCAGGAGTTATACCCCTTGATGACTTGCACAATTCAGTTCTTGTCAGTTTTCCAGACTTTTTCCTTTTTTTTTGTACCTATTTTTAGCTCACCTCGACGAAGTTGAGTGAGCTTATGCTATAACCCCACGCGTCCGCGTCCGCGTCCGGTTAAGAAGTTTGGGGTAGCTCAGTATCTGACAAAGTACTAATGCTACAGTAACCAAACTTGCACAAGTGATTCATCTTTGGATGCTGAGGTGAACCCATGCATCGGATGCAGCATCTGACCTATATTTTCTGCTTGAGTGACTTGGTTAAGAAGTTTGGGGTAGGTCATTATCTGACAAAGTACTAATGCTACAGTAACCAAACTGGCACAAGTGATTCATCTTTGGATGCTGAGGTGAACCCATGCATCGTATGCAGCATCTGACCTACATTTTCCGCTTGAGTGACTTGGTTAAGAAGTTTGGGGTAGCTCAGTATCTGACAAAGTACTGATGCTACAGTAACCAAACTTGCACAAGTGATTCATCTTTGGATGCTGAGGTGAACCCATGCATCGGATGCAGCATCTGACCTACATTTTCCGCTTGAGTGACTTGGTTAAGAAGTTTGGGGTAGCTCAGTATCTGACAAAGTACTGATGCTACAGTAACCAAACTTGCACAAGTGATTCATCTTTGGATGCTGAGGTGAACCCATGCATCGGATGCAGCATCTGACCTATATTTTCTGCTTGAGTGACTTGGTTAAGAAGTTTGGGGTAGCTCAGTATCTGACAAAGTACTAATGCTACAGTAACCAAACTGGCACAAGTGATTCATCTTTGGATGCTGAGGTGAACCCATGCATCGTATGCAGCATCTGACCTACATTTTCCGCTTGAGTGATTTCGCTTTTAAAAGCCAATATTGAGCAAAGTATAAGTGCTACATGTACCAAACTTGCATATTGGATGTATTTTTGATCAAACTTTCATAAAATGACCTTGACCTACTTTTTCCGCTTGAGTGATTTTGCCTTTAAAAGCCAATATTGAGCAAAGTATAAGTGATACATGTACCAAACTTGCATATTGGATGTATCTTTGATCAATCTTTCATAAAATGACCTTGACCTACTTTTTCCGCTTGAGTGATTTTGCCTTTAAAAGCCAATATTGAGCAAAGTATAGGTGCTAGATGTTCCAAACTTGCATATTAGATGTATCTTTGATCAAACTTTCATAAAATGACCTCGACCTACTTTTTCCGCTTGAGTGATTTTGCCTTTAAAAGCCAATATTGAGCAAAGTATAAGTGCTAGATGTTCCAAACTTGCATATTAGATGTATCTTTGATCAATCTTTCATAAAATGACCTCGACCTACTTTTTCCGCTTGAATGATTTTGCTCTATAAAGCCAATATTGAGCAAAGTATAACTGCTACATGTACCAAACTTGCATATTGGATGTATCATTGATCAAACTTTCATAAAATGACCTTGACCTACTTTTTCTGCTTGAGTGGTTTTGCCTTTAAAAGCCAATATTGAGCAAAGTATAAGTGCTAGATGTTCCAAACTTGCATATTAGATGTATCTTTGATCAAACCTTCATAAAATGACCTCGACCTACTTTTTCTGCTTGAGTGATTTTGCCTGTAAAAGCCAATATTGAGCAAAGTATAAGTGATACATGTACCAAACTTGCATATTAGATGTATCTTTGATCAATCTTTCATAAAATGACCTTGACCTACTTTTTCTGCTTGAGTAGTTTTGCCTTTAAAAGCCAATATACATGTACTAAGAAATATGTTTGAATTGAATTTTGCTGTCACGAGGTGAGCTTCGTAATCTGTGATTACCTATGTTTACAAGAGTTAATACTTATGGCCCGTCGACTAAGCAAATTTTGTCGAATTTCAGTTATCCAGACTTTTTCTGCTGTCAATGTAGATACTGATTTCATTTTTGGTATGTGAATATATCTCAGTGTTATACAGCAGGGCTCTCGATCAGCCTGATTTGGGGCGGATATTTGGCCCCATTCCCAATGCAAAATAGTATCTATTTTCCCAATTTATTGACCATTTTTCCCAATTGGAAACCTCATGGAAAATTTGAAAAATAATGAGTTAAAATTGCAAAATTTCAAAGAAAAAGGCATCCAAATCTATTTATATATTTCCAAATTTATGACAAAACAATGCTATTTTTCCCAATTTCAAAGGCCGTTGGCCCCAATCCCAAAAATGAGTGTGAGAGCCCTGTACAGTTTGACATAGAGTTTGGTTTTGACTTACCTATTTTGACAAGAGCTATGGTCCTTTAACTTTACAGATTTCAATAATTTTTGGCCGGATTGTGAAACAAAATCCGGTCTATGAAATGGCGAAGTCCGTCTGTCCATCTGTCTGTCCATCAGTGCGTCAACATTTTGGTTAAAGTGTTGCGTTTAAGTCTGTTGAGAGAAAACTGTTTGGAGGAGCAACTTGAAACTTGACATGGTGATAGACCATGATGAGACGAACAAAATTTGACCTAGTGACCTTGACCTTGGAGTTTCACCTACTTATGAAAAACTTTAACCTCGGCCATAGCTTTTGAATGGTAAGTGATAGGGCTTTCATATTTCGCTTGTGCATTTCTTGTGACAAGTCCTTTCCATGGATACCAAAAATGTTTACCTTGTGACCTTGACCTTGGAGTTTGACCTACTTTTGAAAAACTTTAACCTTGGCCATAACTTTTGAATGGTAAATGATAGGGCTTTTATATTTCACATATGTATATCTTGTCACAAGACCTTACCATGGATACCAAAAGTTTTGACCTTGTGACCTTGACCTTGGAGATTGACCTACTTTTGAAAATAATAAATCTAGGCTATATCTCATGAACTACAGAGGCTATGGCTTTGAAATTTCACATGCAGAATCTTAATGACCAATTATTTTATTTGATATCATGAGTTTTGACCTAGTGACCTTGACATTGACCTTTGACCTACTTTTGAACTATAAGAGGTAGGGTTTTGATATTTCACTTATGGATTCCTCATGACCAGAACTTTCATTTGATATCATGACTTTTGACCTAGTGACCTTGACCTTGACGTTTGACCTACTTTTGAACTATAAGAGGTAGGGTTTTGATATTTCACATATGGATTCCTCATGACCAGAACTTTCATTTGATATCATGATTTTTGACCTAGTGACCTTGACATTGACCTTTGACCTACTTTTAAATTATAAGAGGTAGGATTTTGATATTTCAGATGTAGAATCCTCATTACCAGACCTTTCATTTGATATCATGACTTGATCAAATGACCTTGACATTGACCTTTGACCTACTTTTGAACTATATGGGATAGGGCTTTGATATTTCACATTTAGATTCCTTATGACCATAGCTTTTTTTCATTGTGCAATAGTATTTTAATGACCTTTGACCTTTCTGTCTGCGCCAAAATGTATACGTCATCTAATACAAACACTTTGCAATCCGGCCTTACCGCCTTTAGCGGTTTATGGTTTATTTTTCTGTGTTTTTCTTCAGAGTTATTGCAGCTGTTGATTTGATTTTTGGTATCTGATTATGTCTTTCCATGATACAGGTCTGGTTCATTTTTGGTTTTGATTAACTTATTTTTACAAAAGTTTTGACCATTGAACTTAGCAAAATTTCATGAAATTTTCAGTTCTCCAGACTTTTGATGGCTGTTATTGCAGATATTGAACAGATTTTCTTTGGTTTATGAATACATTATAGTGTGATACAGATGAAGTTTAAGTTTGGTTTTGATTTACCTATTTTTGTGTCGCCTGCGAAGTATAGCGACACTTAGGGATCACTTTGTCTGTTGTCCGTCTGTCTGTCACACTTGGGTGTCACACCCCATAACTTTTGATTGGTAAGTGATAGGGCTTTGATATTTCACATGTGTATTCCTTGTGACAAGACCTTTCTACGCATACCATAATTTTTGACCTTGTGACCTTGACCTAGATATTTGACTTACTTTTTTAAAAATCGAAGATTGGCTATATCTTTTGATTGGTAAGTGATAGGGCTTTGATATTTCACATGTGTATTCCTTGTGACAAGACCTTACTACACATACCATAATTTTTGACCTCGTGACCTTGACCTAGATATTTGACCTACTTTTCAAAAAATCTAAGATTGGCTGTTTCTTTTGATTGGTAAGTAATAGGGCTTTGATATTTCACATGTGTATTCCTGGTGACAAGACCTTTCTACACATACCATAATTTTTGACCCCATGACCTTGACCTAGATATTTGACCTTCTTTTCAAAAAATCTGAAATTGGCTATATCTTTTGATTGGTAAGTGATAGGGCTTTGTTATTTTACTTGTGTATTCCGTATGAAAAGACCTTTCTAAAAATTCCATGATGTTTGACCTAGTGACCTTACTCTTGATTTTTGACCTTCTTTCAATTAAAAAGAAAATAATAATCCGCTTCGCAGGCGACACAAGCATTCCTTGGATTGCTATTTTTATTACAAGAGTTATGGCTAGTGTTGTAAAATCAGAAATTTTTTTTATCAGAAACTATCGGAGGAGTACAAATGATATCACAATCGGAATAATTGGACTTTTTTGTTTAAAATTGTTTAATATTCTGTATCTTTTCAGAGTAAGAATACTCAGTGCTTGTGATTTAAGAATCTGAATTTTATTTAAAATCATGGAAATAAATTAAATGATGAACATTCCTTGTTCTTAAGGTAGAGTATCCCTCATGTCAGAATTGCTGGTAATTTTTTGCCTGGATACCCTATTTTTTGTCTTCAGAATATTGTTCAGATTATCAAACTAATATGGTTTTGGGAAAAGAAACTTTTACAGTTACATTTTATCACCTCTAAAAAGGGATTTTTCTTACTTTTCCCATAGGGTCCAATGTTAAAGTTCAAACGGCTAAGTACTCGGTATAATCATGAAACCACGAATTATATTTTGTTGGTATATCAGGTTTAACATAAACTTTGAATATATGTTGAGTGATGATGAAGTTGAATGAGCTTATGCTACACCCCTGCATGTCCGTGTCCGTGTCCCCATCCGCATCTGTGTCTGCATCTGGTTAAGAAGTTTGGGGTAGCTCAGTATTTGGCAAAGTACTGATGCTTCAATAACCAAACTTGCACAAGTGATTCATCTTGGGATGCTGAGGTGAAACCATGCATCGGATGCTGCATCTGACCTGCATTTTCCGCATGAGTGACTTGATTAAGAAGTTTTGGATAGCTCAGGGTGACTTGGTTAAGAAGTTTGGGGTAGCTCAGTATTTGACAAAGTACTGATGCTACAGTAACCATGGGATGCTGAGATGGACCATTGCATCTGACCTACTTTTTCCACTTGAGTGATTTTGCTTAAATTTTTAAGCTAATATTGAGCAAAAGTATAAGTGCTACATGTACCAAACTTGCATATTGGATGTATCTTTGATCAAAATTTCATAGAATGAGATCGACCTACTTTTTCTGCTTGAGTGATTTTGCCTTTAAAAGCCAATATTGAGCAAAGTATATGTGCTAGCCTACATGTACATAACTTGCATATTGGATGTATCATTAATCAAACTTCCATAATTGATCAAATTTTCATAAGATGACCTTGACCTACCTTTTCCACTTAAGTGATTTTGCCTTAAAAGCCAATATTGTGTTAAGTTTAAGTGCTACATGTGCCAAACTTGCATATTGGATTATCTTTGATCAAACTTTCATAAAATGACCATGACCTACTTTTTCCGCTTGAATGATTTTGCCTTTAAAAGCCAATATACATGTACTTAGAAATATGCATAAATTGAATTTTGCTTCGTAATCTGTGATTACCTATGTTTTTTTGTGTATATTAAATAGGCATTCATCTTTTGGTGTAATTACAGATTAAGTTTTAATTTATTTTTAATTGATGCGTTCTAGGCAGAGCTGCAGGACACAGATTTTATTAGTTAAAGGGTTAGTTCTTTATTCATAATTTTGTTTTCTTCTTCAAATCGATCAATGCTATGCAAATTCCTGAATTCGCTAAGCAAGTCTGGCTTTGTGTAGTGTTGCTTACAGGACTTTCCAAAAATCAATATCTTTGAAATAGATGTGCATCACTTACATAAATCAAGTAAATAGATGAAAATCAATCAAAATTGTTATAACTTATAGGTAGAATCAGGTTACATGACTTTTCAAGGGGCGCCTCTGCAGGACATTTTTGAAGGGAAAGTTTTTGTGTATTTTCACAGAATAAGATTGCAGCACCAATTTTCATGGCTCATTTCTTTTCACACAATATTTCATTTTCAATACACTATAAGATATTTTTTCGGAATTAGTCATAAAAATTGGTGCTTATGTGAAATTTTTGCTGTTAAACTATGTGCCGATCTCCTTTTTCTATACATTATTCAATCATAGCTGGCAGAGGATGTGGTTAGAAAATAAATCTTATTTTTAAAAAAGGGAGTAATATATTGTGAAAAGGGAAATCACATGTTAGGGTTAGAATATATTGCTATTTGTTCAATTGTGTTTTAATTACAACCATGTGAATCAGTAATACTGATTTTAAGGGGGATGGGGATCATTCTTAAGTCCTGTCATCCTTTCTGTCGTATTTATTTGCCAGACCTAGCATTTCATGAAGTCTGACTTAGTATGGCTTTGTGAGGGATTTTGTATTACAAAGTGAAACCTGAGATTTCAGTGTTTAGGATAAAGACAGAATCAGTTTTAGGATCTCATTATTAATTCTGATGGTTACATGTATTTGTTTGCTGATTTTCTCGTTTTCATTTTAAACAGCTGGTATCATGGACGCCTCGGCAGACAGCCAGCGGAGGATAGATTGCGGACAGCAGGGGAGATAGGTAGCTACCTAGTAAGGGAAAGTGAGAGAAATAAAGGTTCCTATGTCCTGTCCTACCTGGGGAAGAATGGACTCAACCATTTTAAGTAAGCTCATTAGAAAGATTTTGTTTTGTCATAAAATTGGTTCATGAATATTTTAGGATTGTGTGGGCGATTAAACTCTAAAACTCTCAGGGAAGTAGGAAAAAATACACCTACGCGTTACATATAATATTTGTCTGAAATAAGTGATCTCTGTTTAAATCTATTCAAACAGTGTCTTTTATTCGCTGAATTTCATTATACACAATAAATTTAAACATATCAAAGGAAGTCTGAGAAAATTGTCTCATCATGAAAAATAATCAATAGTCTCGTAAGTTTTAAGCATTAATCAAAGTTAGTTGCACAACGATTCAGTTTGTGTATAACGTCGATATAGAAATAAAAAAAATCATTCAATATTATCTGCAGAAGATAAAAAAAGTACATCTAAAATTTTGTTTTGGTCATTTTCAGTCTCTAAACTCATGAGAAAAATAATGTAAGTGATGAATTCAAGTCTATCTCCATCTAATGATCCATTCATTTATTGCTTTATGATCTTTTTGTGTTGATAAACATAATGTAACAATATATACAATGTTTATTAATACATGTTGTTCACATACATGTATATGCAATGTTTATTAGGATATCAGCAATATGCGGAGACTACTACATTGGGGGTCGGCGTTTCGACAGCCTGTCTTTGTTAATAGGTTATTATACATCGTGTTCCTATCTGCTGAAAGGAGAGCAACTCAAGTTTCCTGTTTCTCCTCCAGAGGTAAATCTTATGTTAACAATGTACAGCTTGTCAAAGGGCTTGATTTCTTGAAAATTTACTGAAATACCTCTTGAATTATTTGATCGTAGTCTTTATTTGAGCATTGCTGTACTAAGAACCAATGCATTATTTTAATAATACCTAAAATACCCCAAAATGCTGCACGGCTTTCAAATTACAAGAGCATTAGCTTTTTTCTCAAGGAACAAAAGAAAAGACCAATATAGACAAAAACAAGTGGAATGCTCATTTGACTCTAGACACTTATATATTATCTGTAGAACCAAATTTGAAGCTCAGTTCTGTATAACAAACAATGGATGATTGGCGTCATTTCATGGTTCTAGAAAGCTTTGTGTGGGAACATGTCTTGTTTGCCAACTAGTGGTCCCACAAAAAATTAAAAGTACAAATATATGTTGTCAATCAATATTTTTTTCTCCCGCTGAGCTTTAAATTTGGTTCGGCAGATTACATGAAAGGATGTAGTGTGACTTTACCAACTTTACAGATAAGAATTATATCTATCATCCCAATTTAATTATTATTTTAGGTTAAAACTTTCTTATTCTAAAATGTTAGATAAAAAATCTTGCAAATTGATTACATGAAAATTCATCTCTTCTTAGGGGTTCAGTATGATTCTGCTGACTAATAAATCGGAAATGAGAAAATATTTTTTTATTTTATGTCTCGTGAAATGTTGATGATTGCATAATTTGTCATCTATTTATAGCCTGTGGATGATAGGCGTAAAGTTGTAGCTGTATATCCTTTTTCGAAAATGCCAGAGACAGATGAATTAAGGTAAATTGTCTAGTTCACCAATATTTGTATTCAAGAGATATGACTGTCTGAAACCTGAATCTTTTGTATACTTGTGAACAATAAGCTAAAAAGCATTCATATTTGACATGCCTATTCCTTTTGACAAGACCATTCTTTCAGTACCAAAGTTTTTTTTTAACTTGACCTTGTGTGGAATATATGACTTAGCCTCACAAAAAGCTAGCAGCAGGAGCATTGTTTTCACAAAGAATTATTTGAAAGGAATTTGTCTGTTGAAACAATAGCTGTACTGTCAGATCTGACCAAGAATTTTATTATTTTGACACTCAGATAGTTCTGAGAGATTGAAGAATTCTTGACATAAATGCTTTTATGTAAACATAGTTTTATGTTACATGCATATCAATTTTGTTTGTTTGCAGTTTTGATAAAGGTGACATTTTTATTGTCCTGAATGAGATGGGTGATGGCTGGCTGTGGGCCAAGTCCCAGAGAACAGGAGAGGAGGGTCAAATACATGAAGCCTTAGTGGACGATATGGTCAGCATTATAATAAACTTGGTTCCTAAAACATTTATTAAAGCTGATGATAGAAATCTAAAAAAAAAAAAAAAAAACAGGTGTTAAATAAAAATCTAGAAAAAATGAAATAAAATTAAAAATTACAAAACAATGTGCATGTACGAAAAAATCTTAGTTTCTTGGGCCATAAGTAAATTGTTTGTTTCCCCTCGCCCCGACCATGAAGTTTTTAAAAGCAATGAGTCGTAGATAATGATAGACCATCGCTAAGTCTATGGTTGCAACAAGCATGACATTGTGCAGTTCGAATTCTGCAAGTGTGACAGGTATTGTGTGCCCAATCTAGTTCCTCGACTTATGAAATCCCGTTTCACAGATAGGCGTAGTCACCAATCACTCTTGAGAAGGGTCCACTGAATAAGCCAAAGTTCAGACATACATGTATAGAGTATAAAATCAAGTGAGTCAAATTAAACTACCACCTGATCCTACGTACTCGGTTATATTAACCTACGTTTCTCTAGCGGTTGTCGGCGGTACGTGCTCACTAAATCATTATCAATAGACTCAATATTACAAAGAATTCTTGATGTTGTTTGTATACATGTAATTATTTTTTTGAGATACTGATGCTTTGCACCTGCCTCAAAATATTATAGTGCTATGTCTAGTTCAGGAATTTGCTGTCTGACACATGCAAAATGCAAGAACAAGAATATTCTCCTTCTTGAAAAAAGTTTCAATTTCATATAAAATAAATGCATTACATAAAATCAACTATAATTCTTGTTTTCACTGCACATTGGTGGCAAAATAATATAATTACTTTTCAGTGCTGATTGTTTATGACAATGTTAGGAAAGATAACTCAAAGAGTTGCATAAAATGTTATAGAGTTGTCTTTCTTATATCAACACTCGGAAAAAAATATGTTTTAAAGTATACCTCTTGTAGTATAGATAAACAAAGTTAATGTTGTTGAAAGAGCACATGGAAAAAATATTATAGCTTCACATGTGCATCCAGTGTTAAAAAAATAATCATCATTGCCTTACAATAAAATTATTCAACGTTTATCTGCTGACAATAAATTTTGAATAGAAGTATCTCTCAGGACCTTCAGTCCTTTGATTTCACATACACTGTTTACTTAGATAAAACAGACCAAGAAAGAAAAGTATATGAACTTATTTCATCTGTATCATACAAGCGAATACACCAGCCATTTATTGTCCATGATGCGTGGTCAATATCTATGCAATTTTCGTTAGATTTATATACACGTCATCAAAAAAGTCGAGATGTAATCGTTCTATAGTGCATCTTATACTCGCAGATTAAGAAATTTAGATGTTGCCATAAAATGACCTGTTACGCCGCGCTGAAACACTTGACGCACCTGTTGCGGAAATATTGATCGTGTATCTTGGGGCAATTTTTTATCTATAGAACAGATTTAGGTGACAACATATTTTTTTAACATGTTCAATAAAATAAACAGAAATGTCATACTTAACCAGCGATAGAAATTGAGGTACAACGAATATTTTTACGGAAAGTAGGTGGCGAATTTTCCCGATGTAGGAGGCGAGAAATCGCTGGCTGTTGGCTCTTAGTATATAACATATCAATAAGAAACTCAGAGTGTCGACAGATTGGGTCCTTTTGATGAGATATGCAAGGCTGTACTGTATGGTGCCCAATAATGTGCAAATTGGATTCAAACAAATTTAAACATATGTGATACATGTAGTTCTGGCAGCAAAAAAAAAAGTGCCTGCCTGCCGAGTCACTTGGAAAAAAACAGACCCAGGGCAAGGGGAAACAAACAATTTTTTAATTGTGGCCTTATTTCTGCTTGTCTTCCCCATACATTGTATAACACCCACACATTATTTGTACTTCACTGTATCTGTCATATTATTGAGAATCGTGCATATAGAATAAATAAAAGATTAATTATTTCTAGTATTTTCCTGCACCATGTCACTTAACGCCCACAAGATATTATTCGTTGATCATGTCCGACTTTTTCTTGTATCTTATATTATGTAATAAAACCTGACGCATATTGTAATATATCTTTTGTCATGTTTGTATTTTAGAATGAAAATGTTGATCCTGTTCACAGTCTCCCATACTTCCATGCAGACATTACCAAGGAGATCGCTGTGGAAAAATTGCGAGACTGTAAGATTTAAGAGAAAGTCTTGATGACAAAATATTGATATTTAGACGTTATGTCCAAAAAGAGTGAGGAAAAAAAAATAGAAATTTTAAGTTTTTAGAATGTCAGTAGAGTACATACATGTTTATCTTGATTAACATGAGCATTATTGTACTTCAAAAATTACTGATATGTTATATAAATTATTAGAGTATGATTCTATTTTAAGGCATTAGTAAATTAAGCAAATTACTGATATGACCTCTACTTCAGGTTGTTTTGATAACAGAAAAATTAAGTACATGTACTACAAAGTTTGCCAAAGACGCACAACTTTAAACATTAAAGAAAACATTAAAAAAAGATTAAATATCTAAAAATTATGTCAGATGAGGAAGTACATGGTTTCTAGCTTTTCGGCGATATTGTTATTTTACCCCTAATACATGTACTATAAAGTACTGTCCGGAATTTGAATTATGATTTCAGATTGACATTCTGTACTTTCAGCTGGTCAGGGAAGTTACCTTGTCAGACCGAGTGATAACTCCCCAGGTGATTACTCCTTGTATGTCCTCTGTGATAAGACGGTGCAGCGATTTCGCATTGAAAAACACAACAAACAGTTATACATGATGGGTGGTAGATACTTTGACAGGTGAGATTTTACAGAATCCGAGTGATGCTTTGAAATAGCCATGACCTTTGGTCGAGTAGCTTTGACCTAGATATATACATTTGTATTCCAAATGACAAAAACCTTTCTGTTTATGCCAAAACTTTTGACCTTGACCTTGGCTTTACTTTTGATTGGTAAGTGATATAAGGTTTTTATAATTCACATTTCTTGTGACAAGACCTTTTGGTTGATACCAAAATTTTGACCTATCGACCTTGACCTTGGAGATTTACCTACTTTTAAAAAACTTATATTTAGCGTAACTTTTGATTGGTTATTGATGAGAATTTCATATTTCACACATTAATTCCTGGTGAGAAGTTTACATTTGATACTATAATTTTTTACCCCATGACCTTGACCTCAAATTTAATATTTTGGTAATATTCAGCTTTTGCTTTTTTGTGCTGATGGGACATCAGTGCTAGAAATGTTTTATTCCATAATTATTAAGCAAATTGTTTTGAAAATGTATATTGATCAAGAAGAAAGTGTGATCTGATATTTACGTGTATATACATGTAGTAGGTTACAAAGTCAATTATTGCATAGTTAAGAAATATTACATAAGAAAGGGTTGAGGATTAAATGCATACATATATCCATGTATATGCTGTAGGTTAGGTATAGATTGTATATTTAGTTCTAAGATCTTTAAACTTTAATCTCACCATGTAGATTTACATGTAAGAGCACTATCAACTTTGTGATTGATAGAAAAATATATACTGCAACTTGGCTCACCTGTGTTTTAGGTTTAGATGAAATAAACTAATTGAAAAATCAATTATTAATTATTAAAATAATAATGAAAAAGGAGCATAATTTAGAGACACCTTAATTCAGTCAGAGTTGTTAATGCTAATTGTTCATAATAACTTCCTGTGTTAACAATAGAGTGTGTGTGTATAATGATAGAGGGATTATGATGAGGTGTGAGGTGTGACACCCTGGGGGTAGACAGACTGTAGGTCACTATAGGCCTTCCTGTCCTATACAGGATATCATAGTGACACTATTAATCTACCACCAATACATTCTACTGTACATGGGATTAGGATAAGATGTATCAGCATGGAATGACTTTGTCGGTTTAGTTAAATTATTTCCTTTAGAGTAACAAAATTCAACTCCTTTAGAAATATAGTGATAAAATTGGATAACTTGGAATGAACTTTACAGTTGAAAACAGCTGATATTTTCAAAATTTGTGTATGATTTATTTTGATGATTTCTATATTTACAGTGTGGATGGAATAATAGAGAGATATAAAAAGGAAGAGATAGTGGCAGGTTACACCCTTCTTAAACCAGTACACAGGGTAAGTAGTGTTATGATAATGAAACTGAAATTAATAGATTTTTTAAAAGTTCAAATATTTGCATTTGAAAGGAATATTTAGATCACATTTTAGCATTATTTCAAAATGTAATTAAAGATAATCAACATTATCATTTCCTAGCATTTAGATTATTATTAATTTATTGTAAAGTATTAAATTATTACAGGTGAAGTTTTGTAATAATAATTACAGGTGACGAAGTATATAGACAAGTTTGAAAGGTTGACCCACAAAGGTTCAGCAGAGGACCTGTATGATTCCATACGACAGAGTTCTAGGGGACCCATGACGGGGCGAACCAGTAAATTTGACATGAAAGGCTACCTCCACATAAACAAAAGTAAGAGCCAAGATTCAATAACTAGCAATACCCTTTATTGATAATTAATGGATAGTTCCTGTCTTCTTGATAGTGCCATACTATGGCAAGTGAAATTCATGATCAGGTCAGATTATATCATTATAGTTTTTGCACATATTGACATGGTCATACATGTACATTGATATCATAATGTAGTGTCTTTTAAAAGTTTTCAGCCCCCCTCCCTCCCCCCCCCCCCCCCAAAAAAAATAAGAAAAACAAATTGGGATACTGTATCACTCTCGTGGTATGAGGATTCTTTTGTAATCTGATTTGTAGGTTCATTCTGTTGAAAAGATGACTGTCTGCCATGTCTCGTAAAATACTTCAAACCTGATTCTTATATTGTGGCCTGAAAGGGTATAATGAAGTTGTCCATTTAGGTATCAGTATGGGACTGTGGCTACCCTTTCCTCATCTCCCTCGACCCTCCAAATCAACTTTCATCCCACCCCAGTTTATATCAAGCCTTTTGATATACAAAATGTTCATGTATTTTCCCATCATATTAAGTGATATATATGCTATATAAATAAAATTATGAATGAGCATATTCAGTATTAGGTTGAATTTAGTTGATAAAGATACATGTAGTTATTTGTTGACTTTAAAATTTTCAGGTACGAAAACTAAAAAGTGGAAAAACATGTATTTTGTACTCCTTGGTAATGATAGGCAGTTGTGTTTTTTAGAAAATGAAAAAGTAAGTATTTTTTCATTGTCTATAAGGTATCAATATTATAATTATTACCCACTCTTCTGGTAAAATAATTGTAATAAGATTACAACAGCCATTTGAGCTTAGCTACCTATTTTGTTTTATTATGACCATTGCCTTCTTGTAGTTATTGAAGAATTGTAGAGACATTGTAGCGATCAATGTAAGCCACTTTAGTTTTCAAGGACAACAAGCTAATGTTATGTCTTGGCCTCTGTAGGCAAAACTTAAATCCAGGTAATATTTCCTAAAAAAGGAGAAGGGATAGGGCTATTCCATGTATATTCCTTATGGCTAGAGCTTTAAAATACTTGGGTATATCCCGATTTCGACAAAATTACCCCCAATATGATAAAATTTACCCTTCCGAACGCGGGAAAATTTGAGAAATTCCATGATGTCACAATGCAATTTGGATGTTTGACCGAGGTTCGAAGCTTGTTTGTCTGAGGTAAAAGCATTGTGATGTCACGAAATTTTGCATTGTTTTCCCGCAATCGGAAGGGTCAATTGCAAAGATTGCGAAAAATTTCCCCCAGCGAAAGTAACCATGTTTACAGTAAATTATTTAAGAAAAAGGCTCTGAAGCTGGAGATTGCATCTATTTGCCTCAATTTATACTTGGCAAGCTTTATGCCTTTTGATAACCATTGCTAATGTTTATAGGTATCTAATCAGACACTTACATGAAATGATGATAATACTTAATAGGCAACCCAAGTTATTGGAATATAATTGTAGTTGCTTAATAGACGTTTAACATGGGGAATCTACTAGTAATGTAAATATTTGTCTTTTAAAAAACTTGCATTGTTCTTGTACTAATACATGTATGTTACACTATGTGTACTTCTGTTTCAGAGGTCTCGTCCAAAGGGTATGATTGACATGAGTTTTAGTTCCCTTTATCCAGTCCATGACAGCTTCTTTGGGAGGTAGTACATTTCTTGCTATCAATAACTTCTGTGATAATTGTGTTAAGTATGAGTTTATCATGACCTAAATCCTGATTCATACTGGGGATTTGAGACTACAAGTACACCATGAAATATCGATAAAATAATCTCTGATGGATGCATTGGGCTTATGTACTGCTTTCTTTGTTATTCATATTTTCAAAAGACTTGTATATACATGTAAATATACTTTTCAAAACTGTACTTCATACATGTCATCAATTTTCGTGATTATTAATCTAACATGTATGTTTCTTTTATTGTTTTAGGCCAAACTGTTTTCAACTGATTACAAATGCATATAACCACTTTCAAATTTATTATTTGTGTGCTGAGAATGGTGACCTTGCACAGGTACACGTTAAGAAATTATATTTTAATACATTCTAATAATTGTTATGATTTAATAAAGTTTAATTATGTAAACTCTGCTTACAGTTTGTGAACTATTCTAAACTTCAAAAATGAAATTAAAGTTTAAATTTCTCGTTTCAGAAATGGCTTCAGGCTTTGAAGCCCTACTGTGTAAACACAACACCAGTTCGCACTCAACAGAGATCGTCTGTCTTGAAAGAATTACGCACTCTAACAGTAGAGGTTGTCGATGCTCGTCAATTACTAGTCAGGGTTTTACCCCATCCTTATTGTGTTGTCTCATTAAATCAGGTTAAAGTGTGTAGAACCCAAGTGGCAGAGGGTTCTAACCCAGTCTGGGAAGAAAAGTTTATCATAGAGTGAGTACTATTGAGGAAAATTAGAACAAAAATATGTGTAAAAATTTGATCAAATTTATTGCAAATGTGATAAAGTAGAGTTATTTGTTGTCAAGGATATTTTTTTGGAAAGAATTTTATATTTCATCGAGGAACATTAGTAGGAAATACCTTTTTACTCTTACAGTGGATATAAATGTTTGAAATTTTCAGTCTTTAGATAGGATTTCTTTAAAAAAGAATACATGTAATTTGTCATGAGAACATGCACATTAATATATTTGTGTCATTTGTCATGGAAATTGTCTATTTTTAGTGATGTGCCATGTGATATAGAGGCCTTTAGCATTAGCATATACAATCATTCTAAAAGGACAGTGGATAGAGAAATAGGTGAGTGTTTGTTGTGGTATACAAAAAAAAACTTGGCAAAAAAATATCTTAATGGAGATTAGGTGTTATAACATCTTACTGAGCTTGTCTTACTGACAAATGGAGAAAATTATAAGCCCTTAAGGATGGCTATTCCCTCCGTTCTTTTAGTCATAAATGTGGATATACAAATGTACATGTATATTTGTGTAGAAATTATAGAAGCTTTTCATGATTCCAGCTCAAGTGACTGTGCCATTTGAAGATTTAAAGAATGTGGACTGTTATGACAAGTGGAGCCCCTTACATCCTGTTAGTCAAGGTGTACGTGGGGAGCAGGGCTCACTGAGAATCAGGGCTCGGTACCTACATGAAATTATTATGCCAGAAGATAAATACTCGACACTTAAGGAGGTATGGCTGACATTAAATCTCCTGAAAGTCAAAATAAGTAATTTTCCATTTATAATCAAACGGAAAGGAGATGGTCCACTTGTACCTCAAATTGGCCATGTATTTTTGTGAGAGATAATTAAATGAAAATTATTATTTTCTATCTCTAATACTTCATAAGAATATGTGCAGGGTTGCCAGCAGTCTTGAAAAGTCAGGGAAATTGCCTTTTTTTTCAAGGTCAGGGAATTTTAGAATTTGGTCAGTGAAAAATGAAAATCTATAAAAGTCAGGGAAAAATTATTTCGGAGCTGAAAAAATATTATCAAGATTTAAATTTTATGGCTCCAGCAATCTTCATGTATCAAATTAAAGTAATTAGAAGTGAATTTTAAATGATAAAGCTCTCATAAGTATACTTTATTAAGATATTGAAAAATAAACATAAAACAATCAGAAAAAAAAGAAATGGCGGATTGGACAGCTAATGGGGAGACCAGGAGGCCGTTTAAATGTTTGGCGGTTTTGGTCAGTGAAAAACATGAATTAGTCAGGGAAAAGTCGGAATTTTTTTCACCAAGGGGGCTGGCAACCCTGATGTGGGAATATATTGGGTTAATATTTCAAGTAGTTGTAAAGTCACATGCGTAAGATATGATGTCAGGTTATGACATCATTTAAGCCCTGGTCACAACCCGCCGTGCATGCTTTTTGGACGTGCATGTTTGTAGAGGCTATGTTTTTCTGAAGAAGTAAGTGGCAAGAGTACAGAAGGAGAGCGTCAATGCACGTCACACGCACGGTTATATGGGTGGTTACATGCATCATATGTTGCGCAAAAAAGTAAGTTTGTTGTACGTACTTGCGACTTGTGTGCAACTTGCTTACAAAGTACTTTCTTCGTACATCTACTACATTATTGTATGGATGTCGAATTTACATGTACTGCTAAGGCACAGGGTCCTCACTTCCTTGTGTCGAAGGTGCGCTGCATGTATTTGTTACATACTTACAACGTGCATGTCGTACTTCTTGTTGAATTCCTAGACAGCATGCAGACAGGACGCAGCGAAAGTTCTGTATGCTCTAAAACTGCTACGTCCTGTCTGCATGTTCCCAAATCCGCAAGGAGGTTGTACAGGACGCGTATTGACAACGCACAGACATCGTATGGGTACCCAAGGTTTGCCTACGTTTTTGCGTGCACGTACAGCGGGTTGTGACCACCGCTTTACTCTGGAAAACGGAAAATGTAGGAAAACCATTGTATACTAGGTGAATATCTGTTAAATGAACATGGGTGAGACGCCTCAACCAAAATGAATTTGATACACATTGAAAGATAAATTGTATAGCTATTGTTTAGTGTAGAAATTATTTTGGTTCTGGTTTTGCGTCCTACTTATATTCATTGAGTTGTACCTAAATTTGGCTGATTTCTTGACATTTTTCATCCTTGTATGAATTTTTTGTGTTTTTGTAGCCGTATATTTCGGTACAATGCTTAAAAATCGAAATGTTTACTTGATATTCCAAACAACTATGCATTTGACTTCATTGATATTGAATATAATCGAAATCAGAGCCACTTGAAAAATAGGGCTAATTTTCTAGTTAACCAAACTGTCTTCTTTTTATCTTCTCAATCTCAATACACTGTAATTTGATAACGAATAAACTGCATTATTTTATTACCAAAGCTGACCAGGGTAGCACATGATTTGTTGATTCAATATTTATAATACTACTGTTTATTTTTCAGTTGTTATTGAATGGTGATCTCAGCAATATTTTAGAACTGTTTACAATATGTGGTGCAGACAGAATTCCTTTGGCAAAGTCATTATTACAGATATTTAGGCACGAGAAGCAAGAAAAAGTCATCTTAAAGACAATGAATGATTTAGAAATAGCTAGAGAGGGTAAGTCTAGTATAGTGTCCAAGAGGCTTTGTCCAACTAAATGGGACATTGGGTCCTATAAGGAAAAATGTTTCCTGTAAGCTTTAACTGTCTGATTGGATTGGATGACAGTGGGTACAATATTGGAATGAATTTGGGTTGTTAAAAAACATTTATCACTTATAGTATATTACGTACATTTAGATTTGAAAGCATTCTGTTAGAAAGTTGTCACTTCAAATTTGTAATATTTTTCATTTTTCAGATGAAGTTTCAACATTATTTAGAGCTACTTCTCTGGCTACAACATTAATGGACCAATACATGAAGATGACTGCCTCCCAGTTTGTCAGTATGGCCGTCAAAGGCTGCATCGTCAGAATACTGGATAGTAAACTTTCTTGTGAGGTACATACAAAATGTACATGTACATCTCTCAACCAACAAATACATGTATTAGCAAAAAAAAAAATAATTATTGATTATTGCATTATAATCTGATATTCATTCAGCCATTATGTATTCATAGACTTTTAAAAAACTCACACTGTCTGTGTACTTATTTTAGTGCAACAAAATTTTATCAGATACAGGGCAAAGTAGACATATTTACATATTAGTGTAATCAGGTGACTTAAATGATATAAGGTAGTCTTGAATTATCCCAGTGTTTTGTATAATTCATCAACACAGCTCGTTACTTTATTACAGTTGAATCCTGCGTTATTAGACGGTTCAGACGCTGGTCCTAACAGGGACCATTTTCTGTACTTTCTTATAGAAATGACAGAGTCCATTTTCAAATCAACAAAAAGTTGTCCAGGGTAAGAGCAATCAGTGTAATACTTCCTATGAAGTTACTGAATGATTCATCTTTTGATAAGTTTGGTCGTGAACTTGAATTCTTTGATAATCAGTTAAAAATTTTAATCATAAAAGTTATTTTGAACTTGAGAGTATCAAAGACTTGTTTTTTTTTATTTTAGAGTATTACGGTATATATGTGGTTGTCTACAGAGGAGTGCAGCGGCTAAGTGGCCTCAGGATGAGAGTGTGCGTACAAGAGTAGTCAGGTAAATGTATATGAAGATGTATTACATGTATATTGTAAGGAATTTGTTATTGTGACTTAAAAATTGTGTTATTTTAGAAAAAGATAGCACAGCTTTACATTTGAGTTAGAAAATAATTATAATCATGTGATATGACATATGAAATAATATGAGCTCTTTCAGCTAGCAGATTATTATATAGAAATTATATTATTTATGTTGCCGCTTGACAAATTAGTGGATGTTGAGTGTTTCTTATTTCAGGATATAACTCTTCCCTTCTAATATCTAAAGTTGATTCTTTATATTGGTATAATAACTGTTTTTCATAATGAATATCTTCTCTTTTTCAGTGGTTTTATATTTCTTCGTTTATTATGTCCTGCAATTCTCAACCCCAAATCTTTCAATTTAATCACTGGTAAGTTCAGATTTCAGACTTCGGCTTTCGTTTTCTGTTTCAATGAATAAGAAAAAAAAATTAAGATATTTGAAGACACGTACATTAATAATTGCATTAAAAAATGTCTTGAACTCTTATTTCAATTTGCAAAGGAGGAAAAGGAGCTGTTAAGATAAGGGCTGTATTTAGCCCTGAATCTCGTGACTTATTTCTTCCGCATGGCGAATCGCATACAGAAATACATGAATCATTATTGAAATATAATGTATTTGCAGACCTTTTACATGTTTTACATTATGTTAAGGAACTCTTAAGGTTGTAAAATTAAGGTCGAAAGAGGTAGGGGTGCTCGGATAGAAAATCGGATAATATCGACAAAAAACGTATAAATGTTTTAATATTTTATCTAAAATGGATAAATATAAGCTAAAGGACATCAAATATGTCTACATTGTGTATCAGAAATAGATTTCGAACGTTCTACCTCCTTTAATCGGTAAATAATGAAATCCAGAACTTAAAATACGGTCTTATTCTTCATTCAATGGCTACAATGTAACCCTTTTAGCGCGAAATACACATTGACGGAGAAATGAACATCACTCTTGCTTATTTCGTTTCTAATTCTTGTATCTTTCATTCAATCATATTGAGTACACAATGTTTGATGGATTAAAGAGGAAAAATAGTCAAATGTGCTATATTTAATGGTCAAAAAGATCGATTCTTATAAAATGCACCCCCCTTTCCATTTTCAGTTTTTCATCTCTGGGATAGTGTTCCCCCCGGAGATACAGAACCCCACTTTGCCAAAAAATTTGTATCATGGATACACATCTCCAGTAAAAGTGGCTTTCTGTATATCCGGGGGGAACAATGTTCAATAAAACTTTTCCGTTTTCTATTGATTTCTATGAGAAAAAGATAAGTTTTGATCCAAAAATTAGCATTATTATGCAAAACAGATAAAAAATAATTTCATATTCTGATGGGATGCCGTATAGGTATACATTTTACCAAAAAAGGTTTTTGAAATTTCAATTTTCAAAATTCCACTTTTCAGGGCTGATTTTACGCCTTATCTTAACAGCTCCTTTAATACATTGATTGGATTGATTCTTCCAAAGTACATATTAAGCTATTATACAATGTAATGTCTTGTAGAAGCCCCATCAGAGACTGCCAGTAGAACTTTGAAATTAATAGCCAAAGCTTTACAAAACCTAGCAAATCTGGTGGAGTTTGGTGCAAAGGTCAGTATGTGTTTATCTACATTTTCTTTCCTTTTTTTTAATTTTCTTTCTAAACACCACAGACATGTAGACAAAACACAGACAAGGATGTTTTTCATATATAACATAGAGCATGTAAGTGTATATGCATGTACGTTGGCGGACCTGTGGTACTAATGTGGTTCGAACCAGCAACCTTTCGGTTACTGGCCCAACACCTTAGCCAGTATACCACAGCCCTGACTATCTGCATTTTCTTGTGTTAATAACAGTTGCAGAACAGATTTAGACATTGCTGCTGCTTCAGTAGTCCATTTTTAAGTTCCTTAATGCAACTGTTCAGAACTTTGATTTTACACTCTAGACTACAGGCATCAAGTAACTTTTTTGAAAATTTTGAATTGTTATATCAAGCGGAAAACATATGCCAAGGGAAATACTGGGTTTTATTTTCTCATATTGCTGAAGCCTCATTCAACAGATATAATTGCCTCCCTTGTTAGACCTGTACTTTCCAGAGCATTCTTTTAAACTTCTTGAAAAGTACACAAGCAGAGCTGCTGTCAGGTGCTAATACTTGTGTTTCACATTAAAAGCTTGCCTCATGTGCAAAGTACCTGTTTACGCCTGGGTGGAGAGAGCGCAAATGTAGAGTACATTTGTAAGTTAACTTGCCCAAGGTTTCAATGGTGTTTCATGATTGGGAACAATGAGATTCAAACCCGTCACCAATGGGTTCATTGTCCACTGTGCCAACTACTACAACACCTCTCCAGGTTCATACATGTAGGTAAAAAGTTATGGACCCAAATGAAAGTTCAAGTCAGTGAGAGAGCTCATGAATACTAAGAGCTCTATTCCTTATTGATCAATAAGTGAAGTCCAGCTTAGATTTCTTTAAAAGAAGGTCAAAGTCACAAAATCAAAAGTGACATTATTAAAGAGAAGTACTTTGACACTGACAAACAACAGGTATAGTGCTATGTTTCATTCTCTCCCAGCAAGAAACTTAACCGAATTTAACTGAATACGCATTAGATTTGATACACATACATGTAAATATACCCCCTGCAAACAAACACCCTGTCTGTCCGTACGTACATTGTATGTCTGTGTGTCAACCTGTCGGTCCAGTTAAAAAGTTCTCAAAGCAGATAACTCTTCAAGTATAAGCGATAGAGCTTTCATATTTCATACATACATTCACCATAATAAGTACTACATTTTGGTACCAAGACATTTGACCTAGTGACCTTGACCTTGAACTCTGACCTTATAGTTATATTTTGGTTAAGAAGTTCTTAAAGCATATATTTTTTTCACATATAAGTGATAGGGCTTTTATATTTCATACATACATTCACCATATTAAGCACTACATTTTGATACCAAGACATTTGACCTAGTGACCTTGACTTTGAACTTTGACCTTGTAGTAGTATTTTGGTTAAGAAGTACTTGAAGCAAATATCTCTTCAAGTATAAGTGATAGGGCTTTCATATTTTATACATACATTCACCATAACTGGTGCTACATTTGATACAAAGATATTTGACCTAGCAACCTTGACTTTGAACTTTGACCTTATTGTAATATTTTGGTTTAGATGTTCATATTTCATACACACATTCATCATAACAAGTATTTGACCTTGTGGCCTTGACCTAGACCTTTGACCTACTTTTAAACTATAAGGGGTAGGGCTTTGATATTTCACATACAGATTTCTCATGACCAGAGCTTTCATTTGATACCATGACTTTTGACCTAGTGTCCTTTTGACCTATGATCTACTTTTAAACTGTAAGGGGTATGGCTTTGATATTTCACATGTAAATTCCTCGTGACCAGAGCTTTCATTTGATACCATGACTTTTGACTTAGTGATCTTGATGTTGACCTTTGACCTACTTTTTAACTATAAGGGATATGGCTTTGATATTTCACATAGAATCCTCATGACCAGACTTTTCTTTGCTATGTCACAAATGAATCTGTTTGGAGAAAAAACGTCCCTTGGGGGGTATAATTCGTCACTTTAAGGGCAGTTCTAGTTTGAATTTGAAATAGATTTGCATTCCGTTCGCAAGACAAAATGTATTGCATAAGATTTTGATTATGTTTTGGTACTTTGCATTGATAGCCCTGGATTTTTAACAGTAAAGTATAGAATTCATGCCAAAAAATAGAATTTCTCAACCTTACTTGTTTCTGAAATCCTTCAAATAAGTTTACAGTAAGGCTAATGCATATCAGTTGTGACATCAGTATGAGTTTTACTGTAAATCTGGATATTTTTGTGTCAATTTATTTTTGCGATTTTGTGTAAAAAGCCTATAGATTTATTGTTGTGATTCTAATTTTTACGAATCTGTCGGGATCGCAATCAGAGGAAATTTACATATATTATGATGTAATTAACTCCCTTATCTCAAACAAAGACCCAGTTCCATTTTGCTAATCTATCATGCCTGCAAACTCACTAAAAATTAATCAGCAGCAAAAATAACCAGATTTACGGTAAATTGACATCATTGTAACGTTTTAAGGAAGCCAAGAGACCCTTTGTTTGATTGAATGAAATGTTTATTAGGTAAACATTAGGTAATTTGATGTGAGACGGGCGGGCGTCTGGGCAGTTGGGCGGGCAATTGGTTTCCGGACTATAAGTCAAGTATGATGCATGCTAGTGCAATGAAACTTCATACACATACTCACCATGAGTCAAGGATGACCCCTATTGATTTTGGGGTCAAAAGGGCAAAGGTCAAGGTCATAGTACTTCGATAATTGAAAATTGTTTCCGGATGATATAAGAGCCTGTATTGTACCTATGATCATGAAACTTGCCAGAAATGTTTCCCATTGGGGTCAAAAGGTCAAGGTCATAGGACTCTAATATTTCATAATGGTTTCCAGATCATATAAGAGTGTATATTGCACCTTTTTTCATGAAACTTGCCAGAAATGTTTCCTATGAATCAAGGATGACCCCTCTTGATTTTGGGGTCAAAAGGTAATAGGTCAAGGTCATATCACTCTGATGACTGAAAATGGTTTCCAGACCATATTTGAGCATGTATTGATCCTATGATCATAAAACTTGCCAGAAATATTTCCTAAGAATCGAGGATGACCCCTATTGATTTTGGGGTCAAAAGGTCAAAGGTCATATTCATATGACTCGGGTAATTGAAAATGGTGTCTGAACTATAAATGAATCTGTATCAACCTGAAACGTGCTAGTAATGTTTCCCATGTGTCAAGAGCATATAGTTATACAATTCATGTATATTTTAAGTCTGCATATTCATATTTACATTCAAGTTTTGCAACTCGGCACTTCAAAGATGCATTTTAAGCTTATTTTGATTTCATTCATATTGTATAATTTAAGATCCAAGGGTGATTTGGAATGTCAAGTTTGAGTGAAAATTTACTGTAGACATCAAGTACACTGTAGACAATGTATGTGTCAGATTTTATGTGAATGAGATTAACTTTGGGTAAAAACAACAAAATCTTAAGCACATTAAAGTTTGGATCCACCTTACCATGGATCCTCCCCACTACATTCCCAACTTGGACCCACTTCATTTTGAATCCACTTCACTCAGTATCCACCCCTTTTAAAATGCTTCTCTTCCTGCATTTACCCCTTGGATCAACCTCAACCCATTTGGGATTCACCCTACTTCAGATACTTCTCACATTTAATCAAGAATCTTAGAATTTCTTATAAATTCATGAAGAGAGAAGCACTTCATTCTAAAGCAAAAATGTTAAGTCACCGAACAAAATATGGATGTTTTGGGTGGCTAACATGTACTTCTATTGCTGTGGTAAAAGAGGATTTTATTTACAAGAAAACAAACACAATAAATTTTATTATGTTTCCATATTGACAGTATTAGAATTTATTGTCATATTTTTATAATTTCCGCTATCAAAGAATGTCTGTACGAACGAACATTAAAAGAAATCTGAAAGCAAGTTAGGGATATGTATTACTATTTGATTCCAAGACATTTTCTCTAGTGACTTTTACATTGAATTCTGACATATATAGGTTGATCATCTCTTCAATGCATTCAAACATTTCTGTTATAAAAATTTCTTGAATTTTCTAAAACGTGGGTCCTGTAGCATCATATCCCATCCATCCTGCTAGTCTTTCAGTACATTTTTGGATGTAATAATTCTCACACTCTTTGGTCATATTACATTGTTTAGATTGAGGATCACTGATGAGGGTTTAGTACCCAAAACGTGCATGCTTGGTCCATGCTGCAGATTTATCTGTTCTTAAATGATGCTATTGAATTTGAAGACGTTTAACATACATAAGAGAGTTCAATGAAAATAATGTTATGTTGTATATATGTTTTGGGTTTTTGTCCAGTTAGGAAGTTCTGTTTATGTAGATTATGTTATGGCTAGGATGTGTAAAAGAGTTTGCTACATGTCTGTGCATCAAACAAAAGTCAGGGCCACTGATATGAATGAAAAATTAATCCTTAAACCTTGATTAAAGGATTTTGCCTATAAAAAACCTTCTACCTGCATATATCTAAATCAAATTCTATATTGAATGCTTATCAATAGAGGAAGGTATCTACTGATATTGCAGTGAATATATCATAAGTTCAAGGTCACTGTTTCAACTTCAAACATTAATCTCTTCCTGTCTCCAGAAAATTTTATGAGGGGAATTTGTTAGAAATTTTCGGGCAGAAGGTCAGTGGTTAAACTTCCTTTCATAGACTGCTATAGGAAGAGATGGAATACTTCAGTGGGGATGAATAATATTTTGTAGTACATGTATTTTATTTCTGTTAGGTTATTATTGAAAATTAAGAAGAAAAAGCATTCTAAATGTCATATAACTCATTTGTAAAAATGGCAATGAATGAATGTCTACTCCTTACTAGTGCTGTAAAATTGGAAAAATTTTACTATCGATTATCGGAAACTATCGGAAGAGTACAATCGATATCATAATCGGAATAATCTTTTTTCTTGATAAGATAGTAGTATGTTTTGTATCTTTTCAGAAGGAGAATACTCAGTGTTTGTGATTTAAGAATCTGATTTTAAGCTCACCTCGACGAAGTTGAGTGAGCTTATGCTATACCCCCACGTGTCTGCGTTCCTGTCCACGTCCATGTCCATGTCCGCGTCCCTGTCTGCGTCCCCGTCCGCTTTCAAGTCTTGTTAAGGATCCCGCACCCTAATAGAGTACTTCCGGTTATTATTTATGCACATTTTCATAATTTCCCGACAAATGCCGATGTTTTCATAAGTAGATCATGGTATGAGAAGTGCAATCCCTAATTTTAGCTAGAATAGTATGTATAGCATTCTTTTTGAAGAGATTGAAAATTCGTAACTCTGGCATTTATTATTGAAAATGCATTAGGGGTGGAATACCTTAAGAAATTTGGGGTAGCTCAGTATTTGGCAAAGTACCTATGCTACAGTCACCAAACTTGCACAAGTGATTCATCTTTTGATGCTGAGATGAATCAATGCATCGAATTTTGCATCTGACCTACATTTTCCGCTTGAACGACCTGGTTAAGAATTGGGGTAGCTCAGAGTGACTTTGTTAAGAAGATAGTCGGCGACTTCCAAGTTTTAGCGGCGACATCGGCAACTATCGTTACAACACTACTCCTTACATATTAACCAATGAATGTGTTGTTTGTTTTCAGAACATTACAAGCATGAAATAAGTCACTTTAAGTCCTATCACAATCAGTATACACAGTACCATGACAGTTTTATCGAGTGCTGCCGCAATTATCTTCCATGTTATTTCCTCCATTTCATTGTCTTCGTCATACTGTTCAGGGGTCGGGGAACTCTGTACTTTTATCTCCTGCACAGCGGTAGACTTTTTCTTGCACTTCTTGAAGTTACACTTACAAGCCAGCTTTTTTGCCCAATTCGGAACTGGTTGTTCTGTCTCGTCTCTGAAGTAGATGTTCAAGCCGACTATTGTGAAGAAGCAGATGACAGTACTTAGTATTAAATCTGCCAGGAGGAAGTATGACATTATGGACATGGGTTTGGAGGATTCTGGTAGCTTATCTCCGACCAGCGTCAGAAATACGGCCAGTGACAGCAGGACCGTTATAGCGTATGATGTTCTCTCTCCACTCTCTACAGGGAGTATAAACACCAGAACATTCAACAGAACCATAAACAACATAGGAAGGATTATATTGATTGAGGCAAATAGTGACCGTCTCTGTAGCTTGATATTTATGTCAATAAAAGTCAAATCAGGGTTCTCTCTTTCTATGGCTTTAATCTCTAGGAGATTCCATATGCTATGTTCAGTGTACAGTTCTAGTGACACATCTTCAGAGGGAGAATTCAGTGCAATTTGGGTTTTAGGGTATCCCCATGTAGTCAATTCAAGTTTACAGTTCTGGGTATCATATGGATACTTTGTTACATCCAGGCCACAGCTCACTGACATTACATCTCCTGTAAATAAAATGTTAAGTGAAAAACTATGTTGAAAACTCATCATGATAAAACAGTATGGTATTATGTTAATGTAAAACAGAAAAACTAAGTAGCAGATCATTTGCTTTTAAATTCCTGATTTTCGTTATATAGAGTTACTTCCCGTTCAGGACAGTATATGACTTGAACCTATTTTGATGTCATCAAATTTTATGGAAACCAATGTTAAATTCAGGGAAAATACACTACAAAACAGATGTTTCTATAGATATTTTTATTACGTCATAATGCTTTTACGTCAGATACCATCCCAAATCGAACAGAAGCATACACCAACAAAAAGACGGAATAAGCCTGGTGGTTGGAAGTGTTATGCAGAAGAAATTTGTACAGGAACATCAAGAGTCCCTACTTACCAGGATACCATGTTGCTGTCCCGTCATAGAGAAACTGAGCCACTCTGAAGCCTTTCTTCATGCTGGTCAGCTTGTCGTACGAATTGACTAATGTCACCTCAGGAGTCCAGATCTCAGACTCTGGAAATTCCATCAAATAGATGTGATTATTGGCTACAGGATCCCACGTGATGCGAGAATCACTCCAACTTACGATAAAAAAACCAACAACTGACAGCTTACCGTTAACTTCATCTAATTCTTTGATAGTCACAATTTGAAAAGTAACGTTGACATCAACAGGATAAAAAGTATCCTGTGCAGGTCTGACGTATTTGTTGTAGCCGGACATGATGGTTGAGTAGAGGGATTCTGCTTCAGCTAGCGTAGCCGACAGCGTGTGGGAATAACAGTGGCTTATAATAATTAACATCAGCAGGTTCTGTATCCCCATTGTCATCTGACCCTTTACACATCCAGTACATGTAAACTCATATCTCTATTAATTACATGTTTAACTCCAGACATTAGGCTTAAACTCCAGACATCAAGCTTGTGATATAACTCAACATTCATTTGTATTTCACAAATTTTGATGATCTTTTGCACTGTAGAGTACTGAACAAAATATATTACCACATCATTTGCTATTTGCACAATACTGCACATTGTTAAACACATTCACATTTGATTAAGTATTTTGAATGTGTTTTTAACAGCATGGTTAACTTATATCATAAATCACAATTAATGCATTATTTAATAAGACTTTATTACAGTGTGTTGGACTTCCTCGGTGGAGCCTAGTTAACCATTGATTTGTCACCATATCACTTATAAATGACAGAAATCTTGATGAGATGTAGCCTGATACTTCAATGATGTGTTAAAGGCTTGGTCAAGCAGAAGGGGTATTGTTTATAGGGTTAATAGGTCTTTTTAAAATCCCATGCAGGTCTACTGAATCCAACTCTGTTATAATATACAAGTAAATTCTCCATTCTGTATGTGTATATGACTATGGTGATTTTATCTGCATGACTGTCTGTGAAGCTGATTTATAAAAATGACTAACTACATGATAAGGGTTCTTTGACCAACAAAAATGAGAACTTGTAGGAAGGATTTCAGTCATTCATTTTAGAGAATGCAGTACATGTATGATTTAAGGGATGAATCAGAAAGTAATTCCTTCCAAGTTCTATAATGAACTTTTCCATTTTGAATAAGAGAGTATCAGTTTTCCTACACTTTTATCATGTACATGTATTTACATACAACCTACCTTTAATGAAGTATTAACAAGATTTATTAAAACAACAACCCATGCTTTTATACACAAAAGAAGTTGATTAATAGATTTTTGTCATTTAAATCTAGTTTATGCTTGCCCTCACTGATAAATACTCCCATTTATAGTAGTTTTATACTAATTTAAAGGTTATTTAAAAAGGCCTTATGCCTAACAGGAGGTAATCAAAGTGTTGTAAAATAAAGAATTTTAGATTGTTTGTCTATCGCTTGTTGATGAGGTACATGTTTAAGGTATCCGTTGTACAAATAAATATCAAGTGTATCATATCGTTAGAATCATGGCATATTTTTTATCTAGATATTCCTCATACAAGATAAAAAATAATTTCTGTCATCAAAGGTCAACATGCCGACCGTTGCTCAAGACACGGAAACTATCGAGACACTGCCGAAGATTACCGAGATAATTTAAACACTCTTTAAATGGATGAGACCTCAGCGAGATCTCCATTTGTACTTTACTTTTTCTTTCCTTTGTTAAGCAGTTCTGGAGCCTCTTTTACAAAAATTCTTACGAAAAATATTGGGAATTTTTGTAACTTTCATCATCAAATAAAAGCTTAAAATCTTTTTCACTTTAGCTTATGTTGTCCTTTCTAACAGTATTTTACAAATATGAAAATACAAATTCTGAAAGAAAATATCACGATTTTTAGTTTATAAAAAGTACTAAGCTATCAAAAGTTAATACGAAAAATTCCAGAAAAATTTTGTAAGTATTTTTGTAGAACAGGCCTCTGGTCTTCAGGATTATTAAATGTCACTTTCTAGTAACTGGCCCTGAACACCTTAACCACTACACCACTGTGCTGACAACCTCTATCTTTTATCTTTTCTATGAATACCCTCAACCAGACCTTTCGTTATACTAGTATGTCTTTTGACCTCTTCAAAACTTAGTTTGTCAATCTTGAGATTTTTGCTATTTCATATATCTATGTTCATCATGACAACAACTTTGATTTTATAACATGACTTGACCTTGTGACCTTGACCTGTTTGCTTTTAACTACTTTCAAGAACTTAAATTGATACATGTACCCCTTCATTGTTTCGTAGATGAATATCTATTTTATGAAGTAAAAACAATAAAATAACAAAAAAATCTCTACAAATAATCTATCTGCTGGTTTAAAGACCCCAGCATGAAAAAAGGAGTGCCGTTACATTAAAAAATGAACAATGGAGTGATCAGGATAGGCAACGAGATGAATGTAGCAATGGACCCATATATCCTTGGACATCAATAGGCAATTTGCAAAATGAATGTGTCATTGTTGAAAATGAATGTGCCATGAGCAATTTGTAAACAAAACCCAAACAAACCAACAAACAAGAACATAATAATAATTATATAGATCTGTTTACAGGTTAAGAGTTAAACTCAACAACTCCTTCTGGGTAGCTATTGTATTATCACACAGTGAGGTTTTGCTGTATAACTCATGACTACAGGTCAAACGTGACTGTATTTTCAGTGTATATAAATTTCTTCCATCCTTTGAACAAAATGGTATTATGAAAAAACCTTAATGGTGTAACTTTATTAGAATTTCCAAAGCAAAATGTGATAGAGGTTAAGGTAAGGGTACCAGATCTCAAAGATGAAATTAGATAAAAGGTTGAGACAAGGATAAAAGCAAATCAAGCATTTGATGATGAAGATGGTAAACTGCAAAATTGACAAGTCTTTCTTTTCTATTTTAGGAGTCCTTCATGGAAGTTATCAATCCATTTATAGTGCAAAATAAACCAAGGATGATCCAGTTCTTGGACAGGTTGTCGGTAAGTATGGCTTACTGGATAGATATAATGTATAATACTTAATTTTCAAAGTACCAGACTAGAGATTAAGACAAAGGGGTAGGGCCACAAAGCCCGATATTGGCCTTATTTCTGAAAATTGTACTACATGTATTGAGATATATATTTATGATTTGACACTTGTAACAAATCTATATTTTGTAAACAATATGTTAATCATCTGCTCTTAGTCCTCTAAAAACACAAAAATTGGCAATATTCTTTGAAATTCCAACAAATTCTACATACTTTGATAAAATTAACAATGGGCGCATGCATTTACTGATATGAAAAAAATTGTATGTAAAAGATTATCATTATTTTTTTTTTTTTTGTCATAAAAGTATTATTTTAGTTAACTCATGTGGACACTTCAAATTCTTCCACAAAAGACAAATTTTCTAGTATTTTTTGCCACTCTTTGTCAATTATGTCAAAATGATGTCATAACAAGTCAAATGGTATGTAGATTGATAAATTTTTCTTTTCATTAACAGCGGGTAACCTTCATGAATATTTATGAGAGATATTAAGTAATTATTAAAGAAATTTAATTCTAAGACCCTACCCCTTTGCTGTCCAAAGTTATACATCATGTAACATGTACATGTAACCTTCCTTACGATATGATCATGTATTACATAGGATATAAGCGACAATGAAACAGAAAGTGATGAACATGCTCCACCTATTGATGATCTGGCCCGAGAACTAGCTACTATCCACCAGATATGTGCCTCCCACCTCATGGAACTCAGGAAATTATCAGAATCAAAGGTATATTATTTTACCTTCAAATTAAATTAAATCATATAGATTTAACAATACTCAATATGCATTTTTAGCTCACCTCGACGAAGTTGAGTGAGCTTATGCTATAACCCCACGCGTCCGCGTCCGGTTAAGAAGTTTGGGGTAGCTCAGTATCTGACAAAGTACTAATGCTACAGTAACCAAACTTGCACAAGTGATTCATCTTTGGATGCTGAGGTGAACCCATGCATCGTATGCAGCATCTGACCTACATTTTCCGCTTGAGTGACTTGGTTAAGAAGTTTGGGGTAGCTCAGTATCTGACAAAGTACTGATGCTACAGTAACCAAACTGGCACAAGTGATTCATCTTTGGATGCTGAGGTGAACCCATGCATCGTATGCAGCATCTGACCTACATTTTCCGCTTGAGTGACTTGGTTAAGAAGTTTGGGGTAGCTCAGTATCTGACAAAGTACTGATGCTACAGTAACCAAACTTGCACAAGTGATTCATCTTTGGATGCTGAGGTGAACCCATGCATCAGATGCAGCATCTGACCTACATTTTCCGCTTGAGTGACTTGGTTAAGAAGTTTGGGGTAGCTCAGTATCTGACAAAGTACTAATGCTACAGTAACCAAACTGGCACAAGTGATTCATCTTTGGATGCTGAGGTGAACCCATGCATCGTATGCAGCATCTGACCTACATTTTCCGCTTGAGTGACTTGGTTAAGAAGTTTGGGGTAGCTCAGTATCTGACAAAGTACTGATGCTACAGTAACCAAACTTGCACAAGTGATTCATCTTTGGATGCTGAGGTGAACCCATGCATCGGATGCAGCATCTGACCTACATTTTCCGCTTGAGTGACTTGGTTAAGAAGTTTGGGGTAGCTCAGTATCTGACAAAGTGCTGATGCTACAGTAACCAAATTTGCACAAGTGATTCATCTTTGGATGCCAAGATGGACCTATGCATCGGATGCAGCATCTGACCTACTTTTTCCACTTGAGTAATTTCGCTTTTAAAAGCCAATATTGAGCAAAGTATAAGTGCTACATGTACCAAACTTGCATATTGGATGTATCTTTGATCAAACTTTCATAAAATGACCTTGACCTACTTTTTCTGCTTGAGTGATTTTGCCTTTAAAAGCCAATATTGAGCAAAGTATAAGTGCTAGATATTCCAAACTTGCATATTAGATGTATCTTTGATCAAACTTTCATAAAATGACCTCGACCTACTTTTTCCGCTTGAGTGATTTTGCCTTTAAAAGCCAATATTGAGCAAAGTATAAGTGATACATGTACCAAACTTGCATATTGGATGTATCTTTGATCAATCTTTCATAAAATGACCTTGACCTACTTTTTCCGCTTGAGTGATTTTGCTCTATAAAGCCAATATTGAGCAAAGTATAACTGCTACATGTACCAAACTTGCATATTGGATGTATCTTTGATCAAACTTTCATAAAATGACCTTGACCTACTTTTTCTGCTTGAGTGGTTTTGCCTTTAAAAGCCAATATACATGTACTAAGAAATATGTTTGAATTGAATTTTGCTGTCACGAGGTGAGCTTTGTAATCTGTGATTACCTATGTTTATTGTTGTCTGTTTCCTTATTAATTGTTTTTCTTACATGTAATTTTTAAAAGTGAACTTCTTTAAAGTGAAGGATAGCATATGATAAACCCATTGAATGTTAGAGTGTCTTAACTTGTATGGATGATTTATCTAGGAAGGAGAATAAGAATGCTGGTGTTGGTTAACCTATATTTCATATCTGAGCGAATTTGCTAAGACGATGCCATTTAAAATTTATATCGGCAAGCAGTAATACTAGATTGTCCAATCTTTTATTGGGTGATTTGAATCAGAATGCTTTCAGAAGGTGCAGTTGACCTACTTTTTATTTTTGAGTGACCATGTTAGAAAATTTGGTTTTTAGCTCACCTGAGCCAAAGGCTCAAGTGAGCTATTGTCATAGTGTGGCGTCCGGCGTCCGTCCGTCGTAAACTTTTAACATTTTCAACTTCTTCTCAAGAACGGCTGAAGGGATTTTGATGAAACTTGGTATGCATGAAGTACTAAAGGTCCTCTACCAAGTTTGTTCATTTCGGCTTGATCCCTTCAGGGGTGGATCCAGGGCGGGGTCAAATAGGCCCCAGAGGGTACCCCTCTTCAAAAATCTTCTTCTCCAGTTCCACTGAATGGATTGAAAAACTAATTGTATCTAAGTGATCTAGAAGGATGTACGATTCAAGTTTGTTCATTTCGTTAAAATCCAATAACTAATTTTTGACGTGTTTTTGACGTCTTTTTCGACATTGCATTTTTAATGCTAAAATTGATATTTCTCTTAATATTTTCTTTCTTATTGAAAAATTCTGCTCCAGTTTAGTTTAATTTAGCCATTTTTAAGCAAAGGAATGCTTTAGTGAAAGAATTTTGCTGAAAGGTGTATTTTTGAATTTTTAATGATTTTTTTAATACTGTAAAAAAGGAAGGGAGGATGGTCATTTTCATCATTTTTGGCATTTTATGGTTCTTCCCATGAATGATTGTTTTAACATTTATTATATTTATTATACGCCCGTCATTTGACGGGACGTATTATGGTATGGCGAAGTCCGTCCGTCTGTCCGTCTGTCCGTCCGCCTATGGAACGCAATAACTTGAATATGCGTCAACGGATTTTTATGAAATTTATACATAGTGATCAGACTGTGGAGAGGAAGCCGCCTTTCGATTTTCAGGTTCATCCGATTTGTCGTTACAGAGTTATGGGACTTAGATTTTTAAAATACAGTGAAAATATACTAAAATATTTAAAAATTATTTAAAAATCTATTTCTTGTCGAAATGTTTTGAAATTTTGTATACTTCAAGTAGAAAGGATGTTCTTTGACATATGTAACGGGTTTTTAATTTTTTTGTCGCATAACCGAGATATTGTGTGTAATAGGAAGGGGTGGGTGGGTTATATGCACATACATTTTAAGCTAAGGGCAAAAAATAAGCGCATGGAACGCGATAACTTGAATATGCGTCAACGGATTTTCATGATATTCATACATTATGATTGGACTGTGGAGAGGAAGCCGCCTTTCGATTTTCAGGTTAATTTGATATGTCGTTACAGAGTTATGGGACTTAGATTTTTAAAATACAGTGAAAATATACAAAAATATTTAAAATTATTTTAAAATCTATTTCTGGTTGAAATGTTTTGAAATTTTGTATACTTCATGTAGGAAGGATGTTCTTTGACATATGTAACGGGTTTTTAATTTTTTTGTAGCATAACTGAGATATTGTGTGTAATAGGAAGGGGGGAGGGGTGGGTTATATGCACATACATGTTAAGCTAAGGGCAAAATATAGGCGCATGGAACGCAATAACTTGAATATGCGTCAACGGATTTTCATGATATTCAAACATTTTGATTGGACTGTGGAGAGGAAGCTGCCTTTCGATTTTCAGGTTTATTCGATATGTCGTTGCAGAGTTATGGGACTTAGATTTTTAAAATACAGTGAAAATATACTAAAATAGTTTAAAAATTATTTAAAAATCTATTTCTGGTCGAAATGTTTTGAAATTTTGTATACTTAAGGTAGAAAGGATGCTCTTTGACATATGTAACGGGTTTTTAATTTTTTGGTCGCATAAGCGAGATATTGTGTGTAATAGGAAGGGGGGGGGGGTTATATGCACATACATGTTAAGCTATGGGCAAAATATAGGCGCATGGAACGCAATAACTTGAATATGCGTCAACGGATTTTCATGATATTCATACATTTTGATTGGACTGTGGAGAGGAAGCTGCCTTTCGATTTTCAGGTTCATTCGATATGTCGTTACAGAGTTATGGGACTTAGATATTTTAAAATACAGTGAAAATATACTAAAATAGTTAAAAATTATTTAAAAATCTATTTCTGGTTGAAATGTTTTGAAATTTTGAATACTTCAAGTAGAAAGGATGTTCTTTCACTTATATAACATGTTCTTGAATTTTTTGTCACATAATCCAGAAATTATGTGTAATGGGGGGGGGGGGGGGGGGGGGTTATATGCACATACATGTTAAGCTAAGGGCAAAATATAGGTGCATGGAACGCAATAACTTGAATATGTGTCAACAGATTTTCATGAAATTTGTACATTTTGATCAGACTTTGAAGAGGAAGCCGCCTTTCGATTTTAAGGTTCATCCAATTTGTCCTTATGGAGTTATGGGACTTAAATTTTTTGGTGTTGTGAAAAAAATCCCAACGGGCGTATCTTGCTGCGTGAGCGTAGGCTTTATTGTAAGGAATGTAACAGTGAAAGAATTTTCTCAATATCTTGACTTTTAGATTTTTAATGATTCCTTTAATACTGTAAATAGGCATGTTTTCTTTGTCAATGAGTCCAAAGGTAGCGAGTTCAAATCCCGGCTGGGCCTTAAAAAATTTTTTTCTTTATTTTACATTTTTCATCCATATTTTAAGCTTTGAATGCTATTTTTAACTTACCTGAATAATTTTAATGCCATTTTTGCCACTTTTTGAACTTTGGAATTTTTTATGAAGTTTGGCATTTCCCCTTGGGTTCATATTGATATTTTTAAAGCAATATTATAGGTTAAATTAAATTATAAATTTTGATGAAACTTGGTAGGTATGAAGTACTCATGGTCCCCTACAAGTGTTGTTGTTTTTCGTCCGGATCCGTCAACAGGTGGCGCCACCACAGCCAATAGTAGGTCACGGGGGGTACCCTCATATGACAAACTTCTTCTTCAGAACCGAAGCATGTATCGACAAACCGAAAGCATCAGGATGATCTAGAGAGATGTCTTAAGAAGTGTTGTTATTTTTGGTTCCACTTCGAAGTCAAATTTTTGACGCGTTTTTGACGTCTTTTCGGACTTAGTCAGAAATGCACATTTTTGCACTATTTCTTTAAATAACTCAATAAGTGTATGATTTTACACACTCATTTACTGCATATTTATCATATTTAACTTACTTAATGCTTTGATATGTATTTTAGGCTTAAATTTTATTTTTTAATTTTTTATGAATTTTTTTCTTATGTAAAAAGGAAGGGGGGGGGGGGGGGGTGATTTTCATACATTTTCTGCTTCTTTTCTATAATCACTCTTCAGATTGTCATGACATTTTGTAGATATGAGGTACTCATGCATGGTACCCTACAAGTGAAAGAATTTTGTCAAGATATCCAATTTTAGATTTTTAGCTCACCTGAGCCAAAGGCTCAAGTGAGCTATTGTCATAGTGTGGCGTCCGTCGTCCGTCCGTCCGTCGTAAACTTTTAACTTTTTCAACTTCTTCTCAAGAACGGCTGAAGGGATTTTGATGAAACTTGGTATGCATGAAGTACTAAAGGTCCTCTACCAAGTTTGTTCATTTCGGCTTGATCCCTTCAGGGGTGGATCCAGGGCGGGGTCAAATAGGCCCCAGAGGGTACCCCTCTTCAAAAATCTTCTTCTCCAGTTCCACTGAATGGATTGAAAAACTAATTGTATCTAAGTGATCTAGAAGGATGTACGATTCAAGTTTGTTCATTTCGTTAAAATCCAATAACTAATTTTTGACGCGTTTTTGACGTCTTTTTCGACATTGCATTTTAATGCAAAAATTGATATTTCTCTTAATATTTTCTTTCTTATTGAAAAATTCTGCTCCAGTTTAGTTTAATTTAGCCATTTTTAGCTCACCTCGACGAAGTTGAGTGAGCTTATGCAATAACCCCACGCGTCCGCGTCCATGTCCGCGTCCGCGTCCGGTTAAGAAGTTTGGGGTAGCTCAGTATCTGACAAAGTACTAATGCTACAGTAACCAAACTTGCACATGTGATTCATCTTTGGATGCTGAAGTGAACCCATGCATCGGATGCAGCATCTGACCTACATTTTCCGCTTGAGTGACTTGGTTAAGAAGTTTGGGGTAGCTCAGTATCTGACAAAGTACTAATGCTACAGTAACCAAACTGGCACAAGTGATTCATCTTTGGATGCTGAGGTGAACCCATGCATCGTATGCAGCATCTGACCTACATTTTCCGCTTGAGTGACTTGGTTAAGAAGTTTGGGGTAGCTCAGTATCTGACAAAGTACTAATGCTACAGTAACCAAACCTGCACAAGTGATTCATCTTTGGATGCTGAGGTGAACCCATGCATCGTATGCAGCATCTGACCTACATTTTCTGCTTGAGTGACTTGGTTAAGAAGTTTGGGGTAGCTCAGTATCTGGCAAAGTACTGATGCTACAGTAACCAAATTTGCACAAGTGATTCATCTTTGGATGCTGAGGTGAACCCATGCATTGGATGCAGCATCTGACCTACATTTTCCGCTTGAGTGATTATGATAAGAAGTTTGGGGTAGCTCAGTATCTGACAAAGTACTAATGCTACAGTAACCAAACTTGCACAAGTGATTCATCTTTGGATGCTGAGATGGACCCATGCATCGGATGCAGCATCTGACCTACTTTTTCCACTTGAGTGATTTCGCTCTATAAAGCCAATATTGAGCAAAGTATAAGTGCTACATGTACCAAACTTGCATATTGGATGTATCTTTGATCAATCTTTCATAAAATGACCTTGACCTACTTTTTCCACTTGAGTGATTTTGCCTTTAAAAGCCAATATTGAGCAAAGTATAAGTGCTAGATGTTCCAAACTTGCATATTAGATGTATCTTTGATCAAACTTTCATAATATGACCTCGACCTACTTTTTGCGCTTGAGTGATTTTGCCTTTAAAAGCCAATATTGAGCAAAGTATAAGTGATACATGTACCAAACTTGCATATTGGATGTATCTTTGATCAATCTTTCATAAAATGACCTTGACCTACTTTTTCCGCTTGAATGATTTTGCTCTATAAAGCCAATATTGAGCAAAGAAAAACTGCTACATGTACCAAACTTGCATATTGGATGTATCTTTGATCAAACTTTCATAAAATGACCGCGACCTACTTTTTCCGCTTGAGTGATTTTGCCTTTAAAAGCCAATATTGAGCAAAGTATAAGTGATACATGTACCAAACTTGCATATTGGATGTATCTTTGATCAATCTTTCATAAAATGACCTTGACCTACTTTTTCCGCTTGAGTGATTTTGCTCTATAAAGCCAATATTGAGCAAAGTATAACTGCTACATGTACCAAACTTGCATATTGGATGTATCTTTGATCAAACTTTCATAAAATGACCTTGACCTACTTTTTCTGCTTGAGTGGTTTTGCCTTTAAAAGCCAATATACATGTACTAAGAAATATGTTTGAATTGAATTTTGCTGTCACGAGGTGAGCTTCGTAATCTATGATTACCTATGTTTAAGCAAAGGAATGCTTTAGTGAAAAAATTTTGCTGAAAGGTTTATTTTTGAATTTTTAATGATTTTTTTAATACTGTAAAAAAGGAAGGGAGGATGGTCATTTTCATCATTTTTGGCATTTTATGGTTCTTCCCATGAATGATTGTTTTAACATTTATCATATTTATTGTAAGGAATGTAACAGTGAAAGAATTTTCTCAATATCTTGACTTTTAGATTTTTAATGATTTCTTTAATACTGTAAATAGGCATGTTTTCTTTGTCAATGAGTCCCAAGGTAGCGAGTTCAAATCCCGACTGCCTTAAAAAATTTTTTTCTTTATTTTTCATTTTTCATCCATATTTTAAGCTTTGAATGCTATTTTTAACTTACCTGAATAATTTTAATGCCATTTTTGCCACTTTTTGAACTTTGGAATTTTTTATGAAGTTTGGCATTTTCTCCATATTAATTTCCCTTGAGTTCATATTGATATTTTGAAACCTATATCCTAGGTAAAATTAAATTAATGAATGCTTGTGTGATAGCATTTTTGATTAACAACATGTACAATTTGAATTTATAATAATTCTTGTATTCTATAGAGTATAAAAAGGGGGGGGGGGGGTCAAAATTTCTGTAACAACATCTGCTGACAGATTTTTTTTTCTATTAGATGATATAATAAGAACTGGACAAAATAATATTTTTTTTCTAATTGGCTTGTATATTAATGAACTAATCAGAGTAAATACTTATCTTTCTTTCATTTACTCCATCTAACAGTGGTTTTCTGCACTTAATACTGTATTTCTTAAGGATGACATCCTATCTGATGCCTCTTTAGGTTGTCCATCCTTTCCCCGAAAGAGAGAGATGTTAGGGTGCTCTTATTATTTTTCTTTAACTATTTCTTTTAATAACTTAGTAAATATATGATCTTCTGCACTCATTTATTGCATGTTTGTCAGATTAAGTTACTCAATTCTTTTATATACATTATTTGCTATAACTTTATTTTTTGAATTTTTTTTTTTTATATTTTAATCTAGATATGCTGTGCGTGCACATAGACCCAAGGATTGTGGGTTCAAATTCAGGCACTGGCATCCCAATTTTTTTTTTCATTTTTTGCATTTTGCAAGCTTTTTAAGCACTTTTAAATCATCTGAATACAAAAAAAACCTTCTTTTTTCTTTTTCCATTTTCATTTTCTCCATTTTGCTCACACATTTATTGCATTTTACTTTTTTGGAATTTTTATGATATTTTTTTTAATTATTTATGGCATATGGACCAAAAAATTCTGACTATGGCTCTGGCTCTAACATTATTCAATGTCAGTATGTTCAGAGTGTGCATGGATATCAGGTGAGCGTTGTGCCCCCCTGGGGCTCTTGTTACTTTATCTCGGAAAGTACATGACTTTGTATAAGTGCTAGAGTGACCTAAAATTATGTTATATTAAAAGATGATGCACATATCATCCATTTCTCTATATTAAAAAATGATTCACATATCATCCATTTCTCTACATTTATCGTTGTAGCCATCATTGAAGAAGTTGGTAGCAGTCACGGAAATTTTAACAGACCATAAAAAGAGATACATGACATGACAAATAATGTATCCAAATTGATGACTTTACCAAAGACAATGAAACCAAGTAAAGAATGGACCCTCTACAGTCAGTAACGGGGGTCACTTTGACTTGTGCTCCAGTGGCAGCTAGTTGTAATGGTGAATCCAAGGGGCTGGCCCATGGATTTTTTTTAATCTTGACACAAACTATCATTGCTGATCCAATTTTACAACCACCAACCTAGCTTCATTGTTATAGTGTATTTGTGTCAGTCACTTACAAGTAGCAGAATTTTAACTTTCAGATTGAGAAATCCTATAAATGAATTTAATTGTTTGTGATTGTTGTTAACGTTTATTTCTTTTACATCATTTGTTACTGCTTATTGTTGAAAGCATGCGTATGTTGCTCATGTGATTACTTACTGTAGGGAAGAGGAATCATCCAGAGGAATTTAAATCAAAGCCAAATTGAAGATACACCTACATTGTACATGTATGTCTGTCTCTCTAATCTTATTTAAACTTGACCTTAGGTTTTTGAAAATGAGAATAACCATTTGATTGTTTTAAAAATATGTTAGATTTTCAACATACAATATCAAAGATTCCAGGTATTTATGTAAAAGATCATATTAAGCTTAAGAAAAAGTTACTTGTTATTCATATGCTACAACATTGGTATAAAAAGTCAGTAATTTATCCGTTAATTTTCCACATTTTATCCAGAGTGAAAAGTACATGTTATGTATATTATTTTTCTTAAAATCTGGAATTTTTTCAGCCTGTAGTTTCCTTGATATGCAAAGGAGTAGGTGGGGTAACCTACCATTTCTGCCCTATTTTTAAAAACGTTAAGATATTCATAATTTCTACTTTACAAAAAGTCAAATGTGTATAGAATCGGAATGAGGAAAGATTGGTTTGATTTCACAGCCCTGTCATGAATCTAATGTACAAAACATATTAAAACGATGAAATCATTGAAAATACATTGTATCAATAAATGGGTTTACTTTCTATACAAAATTATGAAATTAAGTAGCACACAAGCCCTCGCCCATTGTTAATATTATAGAAATTGATAGATGCCTGATCAATGTTTCAATTCATATAAAAAGTATTTACGGCCAGGCCTAGCATGCACTCCAATTTTAAAGATTTGTGTATAGACTAACTTAAAGTTTATTTTCCATTGTTTTCCACGATACAGGGCAAATAACATAAAAATATGATGTTATACATGTACATCACGCACACGATGTTACGAGGGCTCAAAATTATGACACAGTGTTGTCTTACTTATTGTACATTGCAATAAGTGATAATTGTTTGTTTAATAAAAACAGTTTTCACCGAAATTATAGGGCCGATTTGAGGAGTTAGCGCACTTAGTCCTTTGCTGCCTTTGTCACTTCCTCTCACTTTTGATTTAACAAAAGTTTGTCAAGAAAGATACGTTTCTAAATAATCTCTATATAAAAACTAGTTATTGATAGAAGAAAGTGTAGAAGTTTTAGATTTTTACCTGTGATAACATTTACAAGTGCTGCATTTTTTCCCAGAAGAGACGATATACCAAACTAAGATGTATATCATGATAAAGAAGCAACTCAAGTTTCTATTTCCATTTACCTGACATTGTTTAATTCCGTGGTGCTACAGTTTTGTAATTTGGAACTAAATGATTCATTTTATAGTGATTTAAAATTTCATATTTTCTGCATCTATTTTTTTTTTTCAATGCGAATTAGTTTCTGCAGATATCATGTATTTATAGACATTTGCCCTCAAAACAACATGTACTTTTGCATGTCTTTCATAGTTTCAGAACAGAGCTGGGCCTCTGTTTGATTGAAATTATTAAATCTTTGACTTGCAACTCACTCTAGAATGATCAAAGTAATTACAAAGTAATAAATTTGTTCCATATAAAGTAGGATTTTTCATTTTAGGAATAATCTTGTTTTAAAATTAGCTAGTTATTTCATCATCAAGCACCAGTGTAAATGACAACATGTAATCCCCAAACATATTTCTATAGGAATAAATTTTTGGGATATCTTTATCATGTTCCATTACATGTATTTGTGTACATGGAGTTGAATTAACAATGACGTCTTTTAGAACTTCCACTGAAATAATCTCATTATTAATTAACAAAATTATGTATTAAAGTGCATGGTTGTTATTTGCAACTTCAAAATTGAATACATTTATAGAATCATTAAGGTTGTTTGATTTCCTTACAGAATGAATTTGACAGCAAGCAAGCATATATGTATTAATGGACGAGGTAAAAATTCTGTTAACTTGTAAAATGAATGGTTGAAATTAATACAATAGACCATTTTCCTATTACCGATAGATCTGCATTATAGACATGCTGAGATGCTACATCACAACTTTTGGCTTTATTTCTTACTACAATGTCATAATAAGAAACAACGTCAAATATTGCGATGTCAGGTCTTGGTGTTCATAAGATGCAAGTTTATTGCAGTTATATGAAAATGATCTATTGTACAGTTTGTTTTGTATGTAACAGAATAAATACATATACAGGGGATTAAGGAATAAATACATCTACAGGGGATTAAGGAATAAATACATCTACAGGGGATTTAAATACCTTTACAGGGGATTAAGAGGAACATAATTCAATTTGATCTTCTGTCTTGATCCACATATCTATTTTAACAACAGTAATTTTATATTAAGTCATCATTGTCAATTTTTATCAAGGTCTATTTATTTTTCAAAAATGGCCAGTTCACAGTTCAATGTCATTGCTTTTAACTTGTGTATATACTTGTAGGCTAAGTAAGTTTTGCAGTACTTGCAAATGAACACACTTCTGCTACTATGAATGTGGTTATTCCATTTTGTGTTCAGAATTAAGTATGATTTTTATTGGTGCTAGTATTTTCAGGAAAGATACCTCTCTTGGATGTTTAAAAACCAAACTAAACATCTTTCATGGATGTTTAATAACCAAAATAAACATCTCTCATCAATGTTAAATAACCAACATAAACCTCTCTCATCAATGTTTAATAACCAAAATAAACATCCCTCAAGGATGTTTAATAACCGAAATAAACATGTTTAATAACCGAAATGAACATCTCATACTGTTTAGGAATTCAGCTTGTAATTCATATGGATCCAGAGATCAAATGTTTCACTCACAATTAAAAAGAATATATTTATAAAATTTTAAGTGAAGGACAGCTCTACAAACTTCTGAATATTCATATTTATAAAATCATTTGTATATCTTGAGAAACTAGGATGTGTGGGGACCTTAAAAATAAAACCTGCTGCTCTCCAAATTTTATGTTTTTTTTTCTAGCAATTTTATGGATCAGAAAAAATAAAAAATACATTTTGATTTTGCAATATGATAATTTACTACATTTTTGTAGGTATTTTAGTTATTACATGTGTATGGTTTTATCCAAATTGTTCAATGAACTCCTAAACCTCCAACTCAAAAATATAAAGCAACCAAAAAATAGGATCCACAGGTACAACTTATTCAGCCCCATTTGCAACACTTTCAAGGTTGATGCTTGCTGTAATTATCCATGAAATAGGATTGCATTTTTTCTTTGAAATAAAATAAATTAACTTGCTATTTATTAACATGTACATCCTCTAGTTCCATCCTCTATATGGCATAGCGTTACAGGAATTTGATAAAATATGGATCCAATCTTGACATATTGCATTTTTTTATGTCAGACATAAAATTTGTATGTCTCATCATTTATCATACTTTGTTTAAAAGAAAGAAAATTTATGTCAAAATGTGTGCAAGGATGCCATAAAGTTTGAAGTAAAGTCTGATAAGATAGTTTACTGTAAACATTGAGAAACTTGATTGGGTAGACAATTTATCAATTGATATTTGTATTGTTTAGGTACATGTACTTGTTTAGAGTTTTGAATATGTACTTGGTTAGAGTTTTGACCTTTGATTATTGATTATTACTTTGTTACTGTATGGGTTAGTTATTTGTTGCTTGCAATGAACTAACTCTGAATAAAATTTTGAAATCATCGTGAGATCTACTTTTTTAGCTCACCTCGACGAAGTTGAGTGAGCTTATGCTATAACCCCACGCGTCCGCGTCCGCGTCCGCGTCCGGTTAAGAAGTTTGGGGTAGCTCAGTTTCTGACAAAGTACTAATGCTACAGTAACCAAACTGGCACAAGTGATTCATCTTTGGATGCTGAGGTGAACCCATGCATCGGATGCAGCATCTGACCTACATTTTCCGCTTGAGTGACTTGGTTAAGAAGTTTGGGGTAGCTCAGTATCTGACAAAGTACTAATGCTACAGTAACCAAACTGGCACAAGTGATTCATCTTTGGATGCTGAGGTGAACCCATGCATCGTATGCAGCATCTGACCTACATTTTCCGCTTGAGTGACTTGGTTAGGAAGTTTGGGGTAGCTCAGTATCTGACAAAGTACTGATGCTACAGTAACCAAACTGGCACAAGTGATTCATCTTTGGATGCTGAGGTGAACCCATGCATGGGATGCAGCATCTGACCTACATTTTCCGCTTGAGTGACTTGGTTAAGAAGTTTGGGGTAGCTCAGTATCTGACAAAGTACTAATGCTACAGTAACCAAACTGGCACAAGTGATTCATCTTTGGATGCTGAGGTGAACCAATGCATCGGATGCAGCATCTGACCTACATTTTCCGCTTGAGTGACTTGGTTAAGAAGTTTGGGGTAGCTCAGTATCTGACAAAGTACTGATGGTACAGTAACCAAACTTGCATAAGTGATTCATCTTTGGATGCTGAGGTGAACCAATGCACTGGATGCAGCATCTGACCTACATTTTACGCTTGAGTGATTTGGATAAGAAGTTTGGGGTAGCTCAGTATCTAACAAAGTACTAATGCTACAGTAACCAAACTTGCACAAGTGATTCATCTTTGGATGCCGAGATGGACCAATGCATCGGATGCAGCATCTGACCTACTTTTTCCAATTGAGTGATTTCGCTTTTAAAAGCTAATATTGAGCAAAGTATAAGTGCTACATCTACCAAACTTGCATATTGGATGTATCTTTGATCAAACTTTCATAAAATGACCTTGACCTACTTTTTCCGCTTGAGTGATTTTGCCTTTAAAAGCCAATATTGAGCAAAGTATAAGTGCTAGATGTTCCAAACTTGCATATTAGATGTATCTTTAATCAAACTTTCATAAAATGACCTCGACCTACTTTTTCCGCTTGAGTGATTTTGCCTTTAAAAGCCAATATTGAGCAAAGTATAAGTGATACATGTACCAAACTTGCATATTGGATGTATCTTTGATCAAACTTTCATAAAATGACCTTGACCTACTTTTTCCGCTTGAGTGATTTTGCCTTTAAAAGCCAATATTGAGCAAAGTATAAGTGCTAGATGTTCCAAACTTGCATATTAGATGTATCTTTAATCAAACTTTCATAAAATGACCTCGACCTACTTTTTCCGCTTGAGTGATTTTGCCTTTAAAAGCCAATATTGAGCAAAGTATAAGTGATACATGTACCAAACTTGCATATTGGATGTATCTTTGATCAAACTTTCATAAAATGACCTTGACCTACTTTTTCCGCTTAACTGATATTGCCTTTAAAAGCCAATATTGAGCAAAGTATAAGTGATACATGTACCAAACTTGCATATTGGATGTATCTTTGATCAATCTTTCATAAAATGACCTCGACCTACTTTTTCCGCTTGAGTGATTTTGCCTTTAAAAGCCAATATTGAACAAAGTATAAGTGATACATGTACCAAACTTGCATATTGGATGTATCTTTGATCAATCTTTCATAAAATGATCTTGACCTACTTTTTCCGCTTGAGTGATTTTGCTCTATAAAGCCAATATTGAGCAAAGTATAACTGCTACATGTACCAAACTTGCATATTGGATGTATCTTTGATCAAACTTTCATAAAATGACCTTGACCTACTTTTTCTGCTTGAGTGGTTTTGCCTTTAAAAGCCAATATACATGTACTAAGAAATATGTTTGAATTGAATTTTGCTGTCACGAGGTGAGCTTTGTAATCTGTGATTACCTATGTTTGTCTGGATTGCATAATAATTTCAGTCTGTGGATTGATGTTAGTCTGTCAACATTTTGGTTGAAATTTGTGGTTCAAGCAAAATTTCAGCAAATTTCCTTCTATACTAAAAATTGTATAACTTTTAACTTCTTAAAAATGTAAGTCAGTATATATCTATTCCTTAAAGGCCCCTTCACATATAGACGAAAGCCCATCGACGTCAACTTGCGTGAACTGGCGAATAAGGTTTAAGCAAAATTTGTTTCAATTAGCATATCAACGTTTTACATCGTTGTTGATTTTGTATTGATTCGATGGTAAGTGTTCAAATTCATTGCCACCAGTTTTATTCGTCGACAAATTTTGAACATGTTCAAAAAATTCTGACAAATAAAAATTACGTCCACCATTCGTAATAATACGTTTCAATGCGTTATGCATTCAGTACGCCTTCGCTATGCTTCGTCAATTGTCGCAAGCAATTTGATTGTGACCTATTAATTTGCATATTTTATACCGTAATTTACATATCAGTTCATTGAGGGTTCAAAGAAGACGCATCATTACGATGTTTTGCGAACAAGCACGAGACGTAGCAAATGTCTGCGTTTTGTAGCGAATTCAAAACCAACTTTATGACGAATAGTTGCGAATTATAATGATTGATTAAAACGAAGCACGAACGCTTTGAGCGAACCATTGCGACATGTAACTACAATGTTCGAATCCAAACGAAGCAAGACGAATCGCAATCTTGCGAAATCTCTTGAATAGCCATACAATTTTGCAATCAGGATTGTCAATCCGTCCTCAAGTCTGTACGCCAGGAATGCTTTTAGAATGCCGTTCTTTATGGACAACACATATCTGCTATTTACATAGATATTTGTGTGCTCCGGGTTTTTGTACACAACACCAAGACAACATGAAAACACTGAACACAATAGACTGCACATAAAACAATGGGCAACCGGTGCTGCCATGAAAGTAGCAAATGAAGTATAATTCAGATTACGTGAGCACAAAAATATCACTTGTCCTGTAACCCTGCGATCTCAAAAAGACAACAAGACGTAGGGGCCTAATTGAAATAAAAAGGAACTGAATAAAGGGTGCCTTTGCCATATATTTTTTTTTAATTTTCATGTACAATTATATTGCAATCAAAATTCCAGCCCCCCCCCTCCCCCATTTGCCTCTTTCCATTTCATCAGCTACAACAATTTCCAGCGGTATCTATACATACTACAAAGAGAGAAAAAAACCATGTGTTTGTGAAACACGAATGCCTGTTGGCATCTTTGTCAGTAAAACAGCTAAAAAGTAGTTCACATTTTGAGGTCAAGGTCACAAGGTCAAATTTGGTATCCAAGGAAAGGTCTTATCCCAAAGGAATACACATGTGAAATATGAAAGCCCTATCACTTACCATTCAAAAATTATGACCAAGGTTAAAGTTTTTCAAAACTAGGTAAAACTCCAAGGTCAATGTCTCAAGGTAAAAAATTTTGGTATCCATGGAACGGTCTTGTCACAAGGAATACACATGTGAAATATGAAAGCCCTATCACTTACCATTCAAAAGTTATGGCAAAGGTTAAAATTGTTCAAAAGTAGGTCAAACTCCAAGGTCAAGGTAAAAAATTTTGGTATCCAAAGAAAGGTCTTGTCACAAGGAATACACATTTGAAATATGAAAGCCCTATCCACCACCATTCAAAAGTTATGGCCAAGGTTAAAGTTTTTCAAAAGTAGGTCAAACTCCAAGATCAAGAATTTTGATATCCATGGAACAGTCTTGTCACAAGGAATACACATATGAAATATGAAAGCCCTATCGTTTACCATTCAAAAGTTATGGCCAAGGTAAAAGTTTTTGCGGACAAACAGACAGGCAGACGGACGGACAGACCAAGAACTATATGCCCCCGAATCTTCGATTACGGGGGCATAAAAAAAATCTGCGAAAATTGTTGCAGTTATGGAAAGAGAGGAAGAGGGGGCTGGAATTTTGATTGCAGTATGATTTCATTGAGATGGAAAAAAAAAATCTGGCAGTTTTGGTAGTACATGTATGCAATTATGCTCGTTATATAGAAGGCGCTTGATCTTTTTTAAGCAGTTTCGATTCAAAATAAGGCTGTCTATGTTCCAATCACTTTATTTATCATGTTTCAACAAAAACACAATTAAATGGAGAGAATAAGACCAATTACAAGGTCATACTTAAAATCAATATTTATTTGTAATATTTGCCTTCAATATTTTCTTTGAACGTTTGCTAGGATTTTGGCATATATTTTCGCAAAGCTAGCTGCGTCTAGCTTTGATGGCAAGTATTCGCTATAATGCGAAAAGCTGCGTTAATGTCAGTATTTTTATGCATCCATTTGCTCTTTAGTGATACAGTTTTGTTTCTCCAATCAAACGAACGATAGCGCAGAAACGTAACCTTTCGGAATAATTCGTAATCGATTCGCAATAAATGGTTTCTCTGCGTTCGCTGTTCGTTACATTTCAAATTTTAAGGAATATTTTCGTTCACAACTCTCAAGGTTTGAGAATTTTTCCTAATTCGCAAGACTTCGTTATATAGATTTGCCCATATGTGAAGGGGCCTTAAAGGATAGGGCTATGATATTTTATAAGTGAATGCACTTGAACCTGAGCTTTAATTTAGTACTGGTACTTGATCTTGTGACCTTGAGTTGACCCTTCTTTTCGCTAAAACTAAAATGGACTTCTTCTTTTCAGCAGTAATGGACCGGATTTTGATATTTCACATGTAAATTCTCTGTGACAATAGCTTTACTTTCGTTATCATGACTTCGGACCTAGTAACCTTGACCTTCTACCTAATTTTCAGAATTCTTTAGATTTCAGACCTTGCAGTTCGACCAACTTTTGAAAAACTTTAACCTTTACCATAAATTTTATCATCAAAGTGTGAGACACTCTCAATTTATCGATAGTGAGGGGGAATTCACCAAATGAAGTTATCAATTACAAAAAAGAAGCACCCATACTTGCTATAACATCTCTGTAAATGTAAGTGATAGAGATTTCATATTCCACTTCTGCATTTCTTGTGGCAAAACCATCTCATGGATACCAAATTCTTTACCTTGTGAACTTAACTTTGATCTACTTTTTGAAAAAAATTATCGAGTTGATATATCAAAGCCTGTGTATGGTGTTAAACGAAATTCCAGTTCAAGCATTCAGCTATCTAGATATTTGTTGAGTAACAAATAGTGCCACTATCTTGAGATGAAATCATTGGCAGAGCCCTCCATGACTTGTATCATTGTGGGTAGATTAAAGACTCAAGTCTGTAGCCCTAAAGCCTTATAATTGCTATATCAAATATAGATATTTGGGTCAGTAGGTCAAGGACATGGGTTATGTGATATTGCAATGCTGCATATTACATCTGTGATGTATATTTCTTATTGAAATGATTTAAGAAAGAATATCACAAAGCTTTAATTGGTTGATACATTTTACATTTCTGCAACTACATGAAATTTGGGCAAAATGCTCCCTACCAAATATGCAATTGATTATCTAGATCATCAAAAATGATGGGTTCTAACTTGTTTGACCACACCATGCTGAAAACGAGTGAATGCTGTATACTAGTCATAAATGCAAGGGCCATTGAAGCCCTGAGCAATTTTGTAAAAAGAGTGCATTTCTATGTGCAACATCACCAAAGACACCATGAAATTCCTGCTGCAATCTGCATGTATTGACATCATCATCAGATACTAGTATCCCATGCACTTTACTATGCTATAATGACCTTACTAAGTTGCTAAAAAAATCTTGCACCAATTCAGTGACCTTTAACTGCTTTGCTTAAATAACTTTGCTGGGCTGTGTAAGTGAAGGAGTATTTCTGCAGTATTACAGTACATGTAATCTGAATGAGTTGCTACGTAACCTTGATGAGTTGCTACGTAACCTTGATGAGTTGCTAAAGTCAACATACATAAATACAGTGAAGTATACACTATAATACAGTAGTTCCTATCCAGTGAACATTTTGAGCTGTAGTAGTAATAGTGACCATACTGCACAGCTACAATGACTTTGTCCATGGCTATACAGATCTTTCTATTATCCCCTTGCAGAGGAGGTATAGCTTAACTGCCGTGTGCTTATTTGTGCATGTGTGTCTGGATTCTTGTGAATAGTATTGAAGATAAAGCAATTAAAAAAAGATCCTCAAACCTTCAACAAATGTTCCCTGAAGGGAGAGGAGTTGAAACCTATTGATTTTAAAAGTCAATGGTAAAAGTTCAAAGTCACTAGGAACTGCTTAATAACCTTGTGAAAGGCAAGGAAGACAAAGCAGTTATTGCAGGATAATGACATTTTCCACAAATGTTCCCTTTTCAAGTTTAAGGTGAACTAACCATGTTTACTGAAGGCTAAAAAACATTGTGAACAGCATGAAAGCAATAATTGAAGGAATCTGGATTATTCAAATTCAACCTTCCACAATTGTTCCCTATAGGGAAAAGATGAAACCTATTTACTTTCAAGGTCAAGGCCACTGTGAAAGTTGTTAACAGCATGGAATATAAAGCAATCCTCACACAAATCTATCCCTTAGTGATGAAAATGAATCCCATTTATTTTCAAGATCAAGGGTCATAGATCAAGGTCAAAATGGGATCAACATTCAAACCCTTGTTAACAGAATAGAACATAAAACAGCCATCACAGAAACATTGACCATTCATTTTAAGCGTATCATATGAGCATCATTATCAGTTATATGATGGTAATCTTTTCTGATCAAGAATAGATGTATATTCAGAACAATTAAGCTGAAAATTTGTATTTTTCTGTGCACTATTACATCATAACGTGAAAAATACTAAAATTTTCTGCCAAAGTGTTCTCTGAATTCTTGACCAGAAAAGATTATCATCATATAATTTATAATGACATATGGTAAGCCTAAAATGAAGAGATATTAAGTACATTTAGACACTATTTACCCTCTTAGGGGATTCCCGTGCTCTAGATTACATGTATTTGACATCATGTGATATGCAATAGTGCAATTGGTGGGTTGAAATAGCATCAAGTACAAATATATCAAGTCAGAAAATTCTGTTACTTTAAGATGACAAACAAATCCTTAAAACAGTGAGTCAAATTTATTGTTGAACAAAATGAGACATTGAAACTTTATCTTGAAAATGCCATTAGCAAAGTCTAGAATTATTGACAGTAAATGTATATTTATACTACAGTTCAATGCAACGTTTATTCCTAACCTTTTCAATCTTTTCCTTTACTTATACTTGTCAAAACTGAAAAAAAAACTTTACAATGCATAGTTTTTATTATCATTTTATTACACTGTGTAGGAAAACAATTTTAACTTTGTCCTTATAGCTACTGGTACATTAAATATTATTCACTTAGTATATTACCACATGTGGGACTAGGTGTTTGATATCAACAGGACCTTTCAAAGATAGTCTGAAATCTATATAGGTATGTTCCCAATGGTGATCTGTATAGGAAAATGACAATGGCTTTTTCTTCAATTTGTTCACTTTTAAAGACTTGCAGGCTTTCTGCTGAATGGGCTTTAATTTCATAAATTTTCCACATTGTGCATTAAACCAAAAATATTTTGAAGGATCAACTGTAGGAAAGAAATACTCGGACGGAGCTAGATATGTTCCGTTTATATGATCTGCGGGCTGAGGGTGGTTCTTGTTAAAATCTCTGAAATGTAAAGTGACAAAATGTGGTCCTGTACTGTCCATTACACTCCACATATTTTGGTACTTGGGCAGATTTTCCATTAGAAGCTTCATATACGGATGTTTTGCACGTGATGCCATCAAGGCATTGATGACCAGTCCTTCATAACCCCCGTCCAGGATGGGATGTTCGTACGGCTCCTGACCTAGAAAACATGCATACTTCCTTGCAAATGGATCCAGTGGCTTTAGACTCTCCATGTCCATGTCTGCATACACACCTCCAAACTCATACAGTATAATATACCTCAGAGAATCAGCCCTTCTGATTCCATCCTCATAGCCATTAAAAACATCCAGTAAATGTGGGTGTCTTTCTCTGATCAGTTTACGAGCACTGTCATCTGTCCATAGATAGTACTGCCAGTCTGGATGATTTTTCACCCATGACTTCACCCATTTTGAGAACTTACTGGGTATGTTCCTATTTTTCCATGTTTGGTGAATTATCTTCGGAATTCTGTAAGGTCCACTTGTAGGGAAGTCCTCAGGGCTGGATATACCTAACGGAACAAATTCCTCCTCTATAGGAATGTACAGATTGTAAAAGTCCCCATACTCTTTCACTTGTTCGAACTTGATGATGAAATGAAGAAGTGTAATGAATATTGCACCAACACCTAACGTTCTTAGAGTATCAGGACGGCTAACAGCCAAGACCAGCTTCATGATGGTGTTCACGATATTTCCCATGACATCTCTCTACTCAACTGAAATATGACAGAGACATAGTATAAGATACATTTTGTATAATATTCTTTTTTAAACCTAGCAAACAAAAGAAATTATTACAATAAATGACCCAAGGGTGTGTCATGACCTCTTATGTCAAAGTCAAATTACATATGGATCATGTTGATGGTAGATCTTGTCAAAGCCTATTAAAAGCCATAGACCAGTGGATACACATAAAATTTCCAACAACTGTTGTCTAGGGTTGCAGAATGTATCATGACCAAACTTAAGGTAACTTAATAATATTCGCAAGGTCACCATTGCAGTAAACTCGTCTGGGCCATAACTTTTTATCCCCTCTACAGATTCAAATACATGTATTTCACAGAATTGTTGCAGATGTGTCAAAGATGAAGCAAAACATGACTGTGACAGATGTTATCAAGGAGACATTTGAAAATGTTAAGTCCTATGTGCATGTTTTCGGTAAGATTATTAATTTAACAACTGTAGATGTTTTGTTTAAATGTACGACCAACAAGTCAGTCATGACCTTGAACCAAAATCATGTCAACAATATCCAGATAACATGGAAAAGGAATGATAAAATTTTGCTCTGACTTAAAGTATAACTTTATACTGTGCATGAATTTAATAATAAAAAAATAGCAATCCAAGGAATGCTGGTGTCGCCTGCGAAGCGGATTTTCTTTATTGAAATAAGGTCAAATATCAAGGGCAAGGTCACCAGGTCAAAAATTATGGAATGTTTAGAAAGGTCTTTTCATAAGGAATACAAATGTCAAATATCAAAGCCTATCACTCACCAATCAAAAGATATAGCCTACCTAAGATTTTTTGAAAAGTAGGTCAAATATCTAGGTCAAGGTCACAAGGTAAAAAATTATAGTATGTGTAGAAAGGCTTGTTACAGGGAATACACATGTGAAATATCAAAGCCCTATCACTTACCATTCTAAAGATATAGCCAAACTTAGATTTTTTGAAAAGTAGGTCAAATATCTAGGTCAAGGTCACAAGGTCAAAAATTATGGTATGTGTAGAAAGGTCTTGTCACAAAGATTACACATGTGAAATATCAACAGTCCAGGAGAATACTAAAAACAGTAATATTACTTAAAACTGTAATATTACTGTTATAAATAATCCCTTATATTATTGAAAACAGTAATGTTGTCACACTATATTACATTTTTCTGTAGTATAGACAAAGCAAAGTTTTAAAACTACAAGCACAGTTTCTATCATACAATTCTTTCATTCAACAACAAATTAATTTTATATGAACAATTTTTTTCACTTAAAAGTGAAAATTATGTCCATTTGGAACCTATTTTTCCCTTTTTCTTCTTTCTGATATCATATTTTCCTCAAAAATCTTACGGAAAAAAATTTTCCTGACATTTTGAATAATTTTTCAGTGTACATTTGAATGAGATACAACTCCTAATAACCCTCATTTCTCCCCGAATCCACTGGTATAAGAGCGAACTGACTATCTAAATAGTATTATTGTTTACAGTAATATAAAGAGATAAATTTCCAAGAAAGACAACTCCAATTTAAGTTATATTATTGTTTTTAGTAATATTATTGTTTTCAGTATTCTCTTGGACTGATCAAAGCCCTATCACTTACAAATCAAGAGATATAGCCAATCTTAGATTTTATGAAAAGTAGGTCAAATATCTAGGTCAAGGTCACGAGGTCAAAAATTATGGTATGCGTAGAAAGGTCTTGTCACAAAGATTACACATGTGAAATATCAAAGCCCTATCACTTACCAATCAAGAGATATAGCCAATCTTTGATTTTTTAAAAGTAGGTCAAATATCTAGGTCAAGGTCACGAGGTCAAAAAATTTGATATGTGTAGAAAGGTCTTGTCACAAGGAATACACATGTGAAATATCAAAGCCCTATCACTTACCAATGAAAAGTTATGGGGTGTGACACCAAAAGTGTGACAGACAGACAGACGGACAGACGGACAACGGACAAAGTGATCCCTAAGTGTCGCTATGCTTCGCAGGCGACACAAAAAAGTGATTCTAAGCTATGCTTTGCAGGCGACACAAATAAATTCAAAGAATTGTTGCCCAGGATCTAGACTGAATAATACCATCTTGTAGCAGCAGCCTCAAAATTAGATGTCTGACCACTGGATTTATTTGAAAAAAACACTTTATAATATAAATTAACGACCGTTAAAGTTTTATGGTATCCGTTGTACAAATAAATATCAAGTGTTTTAAATACTTAGAATTACGGCATATCTTTACCTAAATATATCATAATGCAACATAAAAGTTGGTATCCAACATCAAAGGTCAACATGCCAACTGCTAACTAAGCCACGGAAACTATCGAGACACTGCCGAAGATTACCGAGATAATTTTAACACTGTTTAAATGGACGAGATGTCAGCGAGATCTCCATTTGTACAATGGATACGTTAAGGGCGTAAAGCCTAAAGCCTTAGGTTTGGAGTTAAGAATTGTTACTCTAAAACATCCTGTAGGCTGACAAGACGTAGTCCCAACTAGCCGCACTTGCCAGTGATGTATGTGGTATTGGTAGACTTGAACGTGCATCCCCCCCCCAAAAAAACCTGGATACATCATGGGATATATGAGAAGGATCCCATATGTGAAAGGTGTGTGCAAGTTTTATATCTTTATAACAACCTAGCAATTATGCATTACGTTGTACGCCTGATGAAATCTTGCACATTTTTATATGATGTTGCAATAAACGACAGTTTTGATCTAAGGACCCCCCACCCCATCCCCCACCCCACCCCCCAAAAAAGGTCAAAATAGACTGTGGATTTCTGATCGCTTGCAGGCGACTATTAAAACTTTAAAGTTGTCATTTATTCTTTTTTAATAAATTTATTTTACAATATGGCAGTAAGAGAGGTTGGGGCACCCGTTTTTGGGTATCCAGGTGCAGCTATTGCTTGAAAATACTCCATGATATATACATGATATAGTATACAGAATTTGGAAACATTAATTTTTGTATTAGAATTTTGATAATTTTTTTTCAATGCAAATGGCAAACGATAGCCACGTGCTTCATAAAAATTTAAAGCAAGGTATACTGACCATGTGCGTAAGAATAACACTATCTCGTTATAATCTTAGTTACAAGATGCTATGTCTTTCTTTCCCTTCGACATGTTCAACTGTTCAAAGCAAAATATTGCCATACTAAGCTTTATTATTTTCCTTATGCTGCGTGCATGTAATTACAGGCACTAAATAGATGCTAATGAATATTCCAATACCAATTTTCCATTCCAATATTCGCTCAAAACTATTCATTTCCTACAATGTAATATTCGAACATTTGTTTCAGCTCTACTTTCAGTGCCCGGCATTGTGTCGTTGGCCAGTTGCCGGGGTACTGGGTAGATGTACAGAAACATATTTTAAGCGCCTGTTGTGTTAAATGGCTATCCCAAACTAATTGTCACAAACAATAAATTCTATCACATACACCTGAACACGTGTCTAGAGTCTCTTGTTTTGTCTCCTTGTAAAACGCCCCCCCCCCCCCCCATTTCCTACCCATTCCACTTCTACATAGAGCATCCCCTTTGACTGACACCTTTTGCTTCAATTTTTCCAACCCCAAATCATGTAAATTGTAGTTGTCACTGTACAAAATGACGGTTGCATGACGTAAAAGTAATTGTTAAAATTCAGTATCATTGTTTCCCGTACGAAAATCGCATTGTGACGTTGGGATTTCCGCCCGAAGTGACGGTCAAATTCAAAACAAATGGTGATATTTTTACATTGAGTTACAGTGTACAACCCTAATTTTCCCTATCATAACAAAACCCTCCCTCTTTCCAGAGGGTCTGCAACGCAAGACACTTGGATTTAGGCATGGGAATAAGGTAGGATTATTTTTAGTAAATTTTACCCTTTAAAATCATCTTTTTTTGTCTATATAGTCACGGTCCCCTAAACTGAACAAAGACCACATTTATGATGCTACAATGTCATTTGGTTGAGTAAATTTCATGATCACGTTATCTTTAGACTCAAATGTGAATCGGAAGTAAAGCATCTTGACTAGTGTTGTAACGATTATCGCCGACATCGGCGACATCATCGCTAATACCCTTCGATTTCGATTAATCGATTATGTTTTCAAGAATCGATTATAATCGGAAATATACAACGTAGAAAAGAATGATGTAGTTCTCGGTCGAATACGCTTGTAACAAGTACAAATAAAACGAAAGTAGATCGACGATCGTTTCCACGAGTTAAAGTTACGGTCGTAGCGTAAATAATTCGAAAAGAATACACTTTCTCAGGCATACAATGGGTGGAATTATGATTCTCATTGAATTTAAAAGTAATGACAAGTACTCTTATGGAAAATTTCAACGTCAGATTCGATACGTCAATATCTACTCGTCTAGTGAAAAAAAAACCTTTTTACGCCGAACTCCAGAGCTTTGTAAGAAGGACAAGGCCAGCCTAAACTCCATGAAGATATTGTTTGATTCCTTATTGAATGAGTAAATATCTTGCACTTGGGTCGAATGGAGAACCCCTCCCCTCCAAAAAAAAAAAAAAAAAAAAAACCAACAAAAAACCTCATCTGCCGTGTTAAGTTGCTGACTGTTAGTATTACAATCACATATTTGTTTTGGCTCCATTACTGCTGTGATCTTGACAAAATATTTCATTTACAGACAGGATATTATCATTCTGTGGTTGGAGTTCTTTCTAGACATTTTACTATGTATATTAGCATATGATTTAGTGAAGTCTTATCATTACTTGTCATATTCTTTTCTGTAAAAGCAAGTAAAGTTTATTTCCGATTAAATCGAAATATTCGATTAAAATCCTCTCCGATTATAAACCGATAATCGATTATGAAATTTGTCCGATTATACAACACTAATCTTGACAAAACGTCGAAGCAGAGTATAATATCCAAACGTGATCACTAACTTGAAAATGGTTTATAAGCAATATGGGCCCGAAATGACTGTCTGTGCGGCTCACTTCGGAAACTGGATAAACACGACTTTGATAACTTTGTCATGCAAAAAATGAGGTAAAATCTATATCATTGAATAGATCTCGCTTAGTCGTAAATTTTGGTACGTTACATGGTAAAGGGTTTATGCAATCAAATTATACAGACAATATAAATTTTGAATGGGGCGTTTTCAATGTTAAATTTCAGCATGATGTCCTCGAGTTTAACATTGAGTCTATGGAGAGCATCGAGATGTCACTGGAAAAATTAGCATGGGAAATGGCCCATATAAAATTTGTTTTGTCTATTAATTTTGATTGCATGCAACTTATACCAAAATTTACAACTAAGCGAGATTTACTGAATGGTATCAATTTCATTCAAAGTTCTGCATGATGAAATAGTCAAAATCGCGTTATCCAGTTTCCAAAGTAAGCCGTGCGGACAGTAGGCTGATCGAAAGCCTGAGTCGAGTTATTTACGAAAAAATGCAATAACTATTCGGAATTATCTGCTCCACCAGTAGTATTACAAGATAGATAGATAGATAAAAGAAAGCCACTCAATGACCTGCTTCTTTCCTGAACGTACCCGGCACGAAGGCCGAAGTGACCTCTAGAATTTCCTCTGACCTACCCGTAGGAACTAATCACAAAGCATCTGAGTTATGAGATAAGAAATTCCGAATTGTAAATTTGATATTTCTACTACAATTCTTACTTACATATATCATGGACATATATATGAAAACATTTGATCTTCCGAAACAAAAACACAGGAAGCGGACAAAAATTCTAAAACGAAGAACCCACATCGGTTTCAGCAAGTTCGAAACCAAGTTCGAAGGGCAAGCTTTGTACTTTGTTGCAGGCAGTGTCAGACCTGAGTTTTCAAGTGGTATGCGTCTGTTTTCATATTAAAATAAATAATTACCAGCAACTGGCAAATTATCACCAGCTGTCTCAGTGCTGATGACCACATACATTGTGTCTAGGTGTAAACCCTTTTTTTTTTGCACAGGCCCTTTTCGTATATGCTGTCATTGACAGATTGAATGATAACCCTTAACAAAGGAAATGGCTATTTGGCTATTGCAAAAGGGATGAATGCATTATTCTACATGTGCATCCGATTTCAGTTCTGGAAATCTAGACTGGTACTTGCTACCATGGACACAGTTATACAGCGCTGTATACAGTATACAGTGGTTTATTTATCGGGCAATTCACCATCACTTGAGAGCTTCAGGACTGCCATCACCACCCATGGCGTGCCTAAGCCATTGCACCACCAATGAGAAGCCAACCCATTCTCCAAACAGATTTGTCTCCTCCTTACAGTCGAAACAATCTCAGTGCCACAGAGAGTTGACTCCCAAGAATCCTGCCCTAAAGACGTAACTAATGGTATGACGTCATAGCAGCGTTACTTTAAGATATGCTTTATGGCGGCAAGTCTGTGGCAGTGATGTTGTAGAGTAGGGTAACAGAACATAAACTTGAGCTGCCTGGAGTTTGAAGCCAGCCCTGATTTTAACTTTTTATAAATGTACATACAATCTTTAAAGTTTTCAGCTGACAGCCCATATATTCAATGATATTGTGGTACTGGAGATACTTGCACTCGACAACAAATTCTCTAGCTCCTATAAGGGATCAGAAAAAGAAATATCATTGCATGCATGATGCTGTATACATATATAGGGCTGTATTTATAGTATTCCATTATGACTTGAGATTTTCTCTCTTTATTTATACTGTATTAGAACTCACCTGGTGTATAAAATCTCCAACAAACTTCTAGTGCGCTAATAAATTGAGTCAAGCTTCGCCAATTCATCTGCTGTAGAACTCGTCTGATGTAAAATCTTAAATAAGTGTTTGTTTGACTACCATGAAGCAATTTATATTCCCTATGTTGATTTAAAATCTCCAACAAACTTCCACATGTTCCAGTCCGCTTATTATTAAACTAAAACTCCTCCCATTGTCGTCTGCAAGATAATATTAGAATAGAAATATTAACAACTAGCTAGCCGTGGTTCATTGTTCAGTAATACCCCTCATCATATGAACCAATCAAATTGCCACTTCGCAACTTGGTGATAATTTGATTGGTTCATGCGACTTGGGGAGTTACTGGACAATAAACCATGGCTAGCAAGTTGTTAATTCTTAAACATACATGTACCACTACAATGACACCTGTGCAAATTTTCACAGTTCAACATATATTGAGATATATACTTTGAATGGAAATCTTGGAACCAATCAATAAAGTCTTTTATCCTGAATTTAGTCCATATCACATACAGGAGTTGTAACAGTTATTTGCTAAGGATATTTTAAAGTTGAATAATTATGTCAAACTAATGACAATGATTTACATTTCATTAAATATAAAGTCCAAATGTATTTTCTAATGTATCAACCTTAAAGACTGAAATTATATCCAACCGTTCCTTAAAGCAGATCATGCTGTGGAGCTGTTAAGGATCTGTGCATATTTATTAATTTTGGATTAATATGGTAAATATCATAAAAACTATAATACTGTATATGATTTTCTTTCAGAATCGAGAATGAAACTCCGTTGGGGAATTTGTGGAGCTGGAAAGATTTCCAATGATTTCTGCTCAGCACTGAAAACTTTACCTGATACCGAACATGAAGTAAGTTTCCCTCATTGTATTATTATATTTGGATTAATATATGTGTGCTACCTGTATGACAATTATGATTAATTCATTCTGTATGCATTAATGATGAATTAAATCCCAATTTCGGTGAATAGCTGATTGAGAACACCATTATTCCAGATTAAATGACATGTTTGTGATCACTTTAAGAATTGAAGGGACCTGATCATTAAAATGTTGGGATCATTAAGGTGGAGATAACCACAGAATGTAACCATTTGAATAAATTTATTTTTATCATTTTATGTAAGAACTGAAGTTTCTTTTTTAGGTCTTTGTCCTCAGCAGACAGTTCTTGTAATCTACTTGTGACACTCTGGCATTTCAATTTATAAAGATCATCATATGATATTACTGCGACTTTTTTTTCTTGTAGATAGTTGCTATAGCTGCCAGGTCCGTAGACAGAGCCAAAGAGTTTGGTGACAAATTTGGAGCAAGGAAAGCTTATGGATCCTATGATGAGTTAGCGGCAGATTCAGAAATTGGTTTGTCAATTTTTTCATCTCTCATTAATAGTAGTTTAAGATTTGTACACTTTCAACTGTAAGCCTAAATGTGTATTATCTTTATCAACTAGTCTAAATGGGTAGGTAAAAATTATTTCTGTTTGAATTCTATTTGAATGATTTCAGACATAAATTGAATGATTTTGTTTTAGCAGATTTTATTTTACTGTGATGCCTTATCAAAGCAGTTAAATGGATACGTGTATTTGCAACTTTAAAATCATACAATTAATGCCTGAAAATAATGATAAAGAAACCCCTCAGTAACGCAAAGCTTAACATCTCCTGGCACGGCAGGAAAAATCAATGTACATGTACTGGCATCAAAGGCAGAGGCCTTCAACAGATACTGGTCTCTTTGAAGTGAATTCTTTCTCTTGTCAAAAGCAAATAAGAGTACAAAATTGGTCAAGCTCCTTTTAAAACTGTGCCCTCTAGGCTACATACAAGGATTTCAACCATTTTCAAGCTGTGACTTTAACCTTGAAAATCAATAGGCATCTTCCTCTTGTCATAAGCAATAAATGTACGAAGTTTGGTCAAGATCCAATCAAACAGTGCCCTCTGAACTGTATTCAAGGATTTCAACCATTTTCAGTCTGTGATCTTGACTTTTCACCCATGACCTTGAAAATCAATAGGCTTCTTCCTCGTGTCATAAGCAGTAAGTTTATGAAGTTTGATCAAGCTACAATCAAAACTGTGCCCTCAGGCTGTATTCAAAAGTGTTATGCACTTATGCACTCACGAACGGTTGCATTAATATATCCTTCTGCAGCTATGTTGCAAGGGGATAAAAACTTTTCCCTAATAGGCCACTTGCCGAAATTCATATTGGCTGACAAAATGACGAAAAATGTCTGAGGTAGGCGTTTTAAGCGCACTTTTTCATTGTGACGTCACTATGGAATTGCGTCTTTTAACATTGACGTCATATTGAAAAACAACACCAAAAGATGTTCACTCGGACATTTTGTGCTTTCTAACAAGATCGGAAAATGGTCTATTCTTACTGTATAAATATACATAATAGTCTATGCTGCTCAAGACATAATCATAATGTTGTAATTGATTTTAAGACATGAGCATTTATAATGTTTCTTTAATGTATCAAATTAGAATTTATTATTATGTTACATTATGAAGTGAATAAGAATGTTTGGTATTTTTTTTTCAGACATAGCTTACGTGGGAGTGATACACACTGGACATATACCACTGACCAAGCAGATGTTGTCAGCAGGAAAACATGTGCTATGTGAGAAACCACTCTGCTTCTCTCTGAAACAAGCACAGGAGATCATACAGCTTGCTAAAGATAAAAATAGGCTCCTTATGGAGGTAAACATATCTAATAAAATCATGATGCCATTGAATAAAAAAAATTCTGTTGAATAGATCTGATAGCCTATAGGTTAATTTACACCAATTTTAAGTCATGCAATTATTGTCTGATTGTTTGACTCTTTAATCACATCATTTAATTATCTGTACATGGAAACGGCTATTGATGACTTTTAACATTATGTTTAATATGTACATATTATAAGACAAAAGATGATAAGTTAAACATACACATCAACTGAAACTCTTTCTTTAAGGCAATTTGGAGCAGGGCATTTCCTATATATAGAAAAATTCGAGAAGAGATAGATTCTGGGAGCCTTGGTGACATACAGTTGGTGACGGCAAGTTTCTGTCTACCAATCATTCATGTAGAAAGACTTAAAAACATAGACCTAGGAGGAGGGTCTTTGCTGGATATTGGCATGTACACAGTACAGTTTGCCAACTGGGTTTTCAAAAATGAAAAACCTGTGAGTATCAAGGCGGTGGCAACTCTATCAGAAAATGGTATGTACTAATTTTTGGAACTACATGTATATTTTGGAAAGGGAAAGGGGAAAGCTTTTACAGTCTATGAATTTATATCTATCTGTTAGTCAGCTCTTTTCTTTTGTTATTTAACAGTAATTAAGTGTAAGATAAATTATCGTATTATTTTTGTGAGGTGCTTGTTTTTTACTTCAATAAAATGTATAGAACAATGGTAAGCTATTTTTTTCAATACTTTTAAAATCACTTGGCAATGCATAGCTTTAAATATTATGAGTGATGAAATTAGAAGGTCACTACTGCACTTATTACCTGAACATGTTCTAATTGATATATATGTTAGATAGATATTATTTATCACCGACATAATGTGATATATATTAAATGCTTTATATATGTATTACACGTACTGATCTTTGACTGACTATAGGTGTAGATGAGGATGGGTGTATTATCATGTCATATAAGAATGGTGCCAAGGCCTCCCTGACTTACACTGCCAAATGTTTGGCTATTAACGGGGCATATGTGTTTGGAAACAAAGGAAGCATTCAGGTGAGACATAGAGAAACTACACATTTTCTTGCAACTGTACAAGATTGAATTAGAGTTTAGAGTAAAATGAGATAAACAGTGAAAAAAAATCCAGAAAACCAAAGTGTGACAGATAGAGAGATGGTGAGCCAGTAAAACTAAAAAATTAGAGGAAACAAACATAACAATTTTTTATTTTATTCTTTGAAAGGTATCTCTTTTTTCTGGGGGAAATGGAAGAGATGGTTATTAATATTTATCCAAGACAATGCTGAAGAGGGGTGATGAAAGTGAATGATTTTATATGAGCATATTTGATGATGAATTTTCCTTTATGTACGGTGTGTGTATGACTTTGATCTTCTTTCATTTCTAAAAGCAAGATTTGTAGAATGATAATTGTATCATTCATTATTCTAATTATTCCCTCTAATTTTATATTTCTTATTATCTAGATACAGGACAATTTCTGGTGTCCCACGGAGGCCACGCTGCCGTCAGGGAAAGCAACCAATGATGTACCACAGGGTCCTTCTCCGTATTTCTTTGTTAACAGCGGAGGTTTGAGTTACCAGGCTGACTTAATTAGAAAGTCAATAATGGCAGGTAAGGAACAAAAAGAGTTGTTTGTAAAAGAGGTTGAACATTAAGTCTGAAAAATTATATACTATGAGTATGTGACTGACTGGGGTATAAATGGTGTGGAAGGAACAGGTATCATGTCTGGATAGTCCAGACAGTAAGAGTGTCTCCCAAGATAGCAGATTGTCTCAGTTTGATTCCTGGTCTGGCCACATTTTGTACTCACCTATGAGCCATTCAGCCTAAATATAAAATCTGCTCAAATATTCAGTGCATCCTTATAGCAAGGATATATTATGTGAATTTACTCTGAGGCTATTGGTTTTATTTCAGGTAATATAGAATGTCCAGTGATGACCTTTGCCGATACAGAGATGATGTATTATATAATGGATGAAGTTCGCCAGCAGATCGGGCTAAAGTATGACGAGGCAAGCTGGACATAGGACGACACTGTACACAGTGCTCCTACATGTGGATTCCATAAGGCTTTAAAGCTTTAAAATTGATTGGTGCTAAATGTATTCTTAGAATCATAAATGAGTTTGTACTATTACCTGACTGTGATTTACATTGCTATTTGTGGTACCTACGATTTACATTGCTATTTGTGGTACCTATGATTTACATTGCTATTTGTGGTACCTGTGATTTACATTGCTATTTGTGGTACCTGTGATTTACATTGCTATTTGTTGTACCTGTGATTTACATTGCTATATTCTTGGAATCAGTACTGTTCTTAGAATCATGAATGAATTTGTTATACATGTAATGCCAGCGGTGAAATGTGCTATTATCACAAGTGAATGAATACTACCAGTCAGGGGTGTCTCTGATCTTAGTATTGTTATCTATTGGAATTGACTTACATTCATCATTTATTTTCTGGTTTCCTTTGTATATAGCAAAGGATCAAGGATTTTCATTTTGCAAATTGATGGAAAATAAGTCATAGAAATTGTGTAAATTGATCATATATTAATTTATATTGCCTTTAACACTAATTTAAATTTAAGGATTTGTAGTACTTGTACTTCTTATACTACATTGAATGAACTCATGAAAATAGGTCAGATAGAGTTACAAGAAATTTAAATGTGCTCAAAATTATGGAATTCAGTCATTTTTAGGAGAAAAAAAAACAGCTTATAAGAATTAAAATGAAAATTATGGACTGAAAAAGCACTGATATCAGTGATCCCCCTGACTGATTAATTTTGATTTAAAGTGTTTTTTCCTAAAATCATGAATGAATGTGTAATATTATGTGTGATTATTTTCAGTGCTTTTCCTAGAATTATGAATGAATTGATGCGAAACATAAACATGTACCTGTGATTTACTTTGCTTACATCCCAGTGAGGGTCTGTTTTGTGTTTTGTATTAGTTGATAGCTTTAAGCCAATTATAGGAGACATTAATAAAATGAAGGCAAAAACAATGTGATATTAATTACTTGAAAAGTGATTCATACTTAAGGAGTTTTTTTTTATAGAAGAACTGCATATATATATGTATGTATTTAAACTTATTAGAAATATAAGTATTTTAATTGATAGGGACTTTCACCTTTTCAAAAAGACAGACTGGGATGGCTTCAGAGAGTTCATGGGCATACACAGGGATCATGTTCTGTCAAATACTTCCACTGATGTAGAGTCCCTATGGGCTGAGTTCAAACAGAAAATTTCAGAAGGTACATCCTCTTTTGTTCCATCTAAGAGGATTAATGACAAAAACAAACTGCCTTGGGTTAACGTCCACATTAAAAGATTAATAAGGAAACGTGACAAACTATATTATCGACAAAGAAAATCAAGAAAACAAGAGGACATTCAACGATATAAAAGTATCAAACACTTAGTACAAAAGAAAATGAGACAAGCACATGACACCTACATAGAGAACATTCTTGGCATTATGGAGAGCCACACTGCTGAAAACGAGGTAAGCTCCACACAGACCTATGTTCCCAAAAAGTTATTTACCTTACTAAAGCATGCAAAGAGGGATTCATGTGGTGTTTCACCCTTGAAAGAGGATGGTAATCTCTTTTCGTTGCCTACTGAAAAGGCCAACATCCTGAACAGGCAATTTCAGTCTGTCTTCAGCCCTAAGTCACCCCTATCCCTCGAGCAGCTTTGCCAAATGAAGGTAAGTAACTCTGCTGAGCAGGTCAACCGAGCTGATAGTCCCTCGCCACCTGTGAGCATCATGCCAGAACTCCAGGTAAGTACACAAGGCATAGACAAGCTGCTAAAGAACCTCCATACAGACAAGGCCGCCGGTCCAGACCGAATCCCACCCATTGTGCTGAAAGAACTCCACCATCAGGTTAGTCCCATCATACAAATTCTCTTCCAGCTGTCATACGATACTGGGACCCTACCAAAAGAGTGGTGCACAGCAAATGTAAGTCCTTTATTTAAAAAGGGGGATAGATCTAAACCGGCTAACTATCGGCCCATATCATTAACATGTATATTGTGTAAAACGATGTAACACATCATTGCTTCCAACCTGGTAAATCACTTCACAGTAAATAATATTTTGTATGATCTCCAGCACGGGTTCCGTGAGAAACGTAGCTGTGAGACCCAGTTACTGATGCTGGTCGATGAACTACCATGTAGCCCGGAACATACAGCGTGGTAAGCAAACCGACCTGATCCTGCTAGATTTCAGCAAAGCGTTTGACAAGGTGTCCCACAATAAATTGATATATAAGCTACATCAGCTTGGTGTTCGGGGCCGAAATCTAGCATGGATTAGGGGGTTCCTCAGTGATCGCTCCCAGAGGGCAGTTGTCGATGGTGAATTTTCATCCTCCATCCCAGTAACATCCGGGGTCCCTCAGGGCTCGGTGCTTGGGCCAATACTCTTCCTGGCGTATATTAACGACTTGCATGAACAAGTGAAGTCGCAAGTCAGGCTGTTTGCGGACGATACTGTTGTCTATATCACTAAGGACAAACAGGATAGTCCAACAGTTCTCCAGGAAGACCTGAAGCAGCTCGAGCTCTGGGAGACCCTGTGGGATATGGAATTTAATCCAGGTAAGTGCCAGGTTATCCATGTAGCAACATCCAGATGCCCCCTTAGGACAGAATATGTACTACACGGTCAGGTTCTAGAAACCACCACGTCAGCTAGGTATCTGGGTGTTGATATATCGGATAACCTGAACTGGGGTCAACACATAAATAGGGTGACGAGCAAAGCCAGCAGCTCTCTCGGTTTTCTACGGAGAAACATACCGACCCGACACCAGCAGCTTCGATCAGCAGCATATAAGGCTATGGTTCGTCCACAGCTTGAATATGCTGCCAGCGTCTGGGACCCTCACACTGTAGGTCATATTAACTAAATAGAGCGAGTCCAGCGCAGAGCTGCCCGTTGGGTTGTTGGGGACTTCTGTAGGACCTCGAGTGTCACCACCATGTTAAACTCTCTTGGGTGGAGAAACTTGTTACAAAGAAGAGCCGATTCCAGGCTAGTTCTTATGTACAAAATAGTACATGGGTTCGTTGCCATTCCTACTACACAGCTTGTACGCCCCTCTCGAACCTCCCGAAATTCCCACCCTTTTACCTTTCGACAAATACAAACGACCAAAAATGTATACAAGTACTCATTTTTCCCTCTTACAATAGTTCAGTGGAACAAACTGCCGAGCAGTGTTGCTTCACTTCCAAACGTTGAACAATTCAAAGTGGAAGTGAGCAAACTGAATCACCTCAGACCTTAGATATCTTGGCTTTTATCTTTTAATTGTGAATACTGTTCTTCAGAACTTTTACTTCTTCTAACACCTTAATCCTATCGAACTTTTCACGCCTTTGAAATTTTCGACTATCATATTTACTTTTTATCTGTATTTTAATAGCAGCGCACCCTGTTCAGAGTACTCGAGAGAGGGCGAACAGTAACGAGAGATAGATGTATATCCTATATTCTGATAAGAAGTCCTTTGTAACATGGTATTCTTGTAACAACATTTTATTCTTTTATACATTAAAATTTATGTGTATGATATAAACTTCTTTGTTATTATTGATTGTTGGAAGAGTAAGGGAAAGATTTTCTACAACTGTTAGAAATTAGCAAGACCATTAAGGTTTAACATAAAGAGGCTTGAATTTTAGCACACCTTCATGAATCCTATTTCATATCTTAAACATACTTGTACATCATCATATGCATGCAGTGCTGTCCATCCATCATTCATAAAACATTCACACTATGCAGGAGCTTTTTAGAATTTATCAAACCTTACAATGAGTAAGTAAAGAAGGTCCTATACCAAATTTGTTGTTGATTTATTTTTGACCCAATCCGTCATTTAATATAGCTTCTGGTTGACTTCACATCCTCTACCAAATTTGTGCTTTTCAACCTCATCTGTCAAACAAAATGGCAATACATGTAAATGCGAGGAGTTCTGATTGGCCGACAAATTTTTAATTTCTTCTCTTTAACCACTGCATAGAATTTCAGCAAGTGTAAGAGGAAGTAAATGCAAGCACTGGAGGTCATATAACAACATTTTTCCATATGATATGTTGAGCATGATTGTCAACATAGTTTTGTGATTGACCAACACATTTTAGACTATTCCTCTGCACCTGCTACACAGAATTACATGTATATCCAAACTGCAAGAAGAATTCAAAAGAACTCAAGGTTCCAAACCATAATTTTGAGCCAATTTATAACTCAAAATGGCTACCGTGGATTTGAATTGAAGTTTGTCTAGTATTTTCTTTGCACTGGATGCATTTAATATGATATGTAAAGTGATTTTTTCTACAATATTGCCCACTTTGGCTTCTTTGTTGGTTATCCTTTGTAAAATATTGCATGAATGTTATCTACATACAGTGACAAGAAAACGACAGGATTTATTACCTGGAATGCCAAATATAAAGACAATATTACCATGTTAATGTTGGACTGTTGAGAACGGATATCCAGGGCTTGAATGGTTGCCGAGTTACTATCAAATGAGACCTTCATTATTTGTTCATCTCATCTTTTCTGTGATTTTTGCTTCTCTAATATTTTGGGGCTTATAGTTTTTGGCCTGTCAGTTTGTCTTTCTGTTTACCTGATAAGCATTCCTTTTTGAAAGACCTTTCTATTTCTACCAAGATTGTCAGTCTCCTGACCCTATTAAACCTTGGAGATTTACCAGTTGATTAGTGTTTATATTGAACATGATAAAGATGGGGCATCTTTATTTTTGAAAATACATATTTTGAAAGGATTAATTTTAGTAAATATTTTGAATTCTTTCATTGAACTTCTACACCCACAAAAGTGCAATTGGTCATTCATGTAGCTCCTTCATAAACAGAGTAAGGCCCCTTAAGGTATTTTAAATTCAGCAGTCTTTCACACAATACAGAGAAAAAATATTTTACAGCTCATTCATTAGATGTAATTTAATACATTCATAGTAAGTATGAAAGTTGAAAAAAGTTCTACTTATAGAAATTGAAATTAATCAGTACTACCTGAAATCTTTCAATTTTTATCAAAGAGTTAAATATAAATCGTTTTATTCAATAATGAAGTTTCCATGCAAAAATGTCTTCAAATATTGGTTATGTTAATCATTAATGTGGGGAATTTTGCTCTTTGGAAAAATTGGGAATTCAATACTTCGCAAGAAACATACAGTTTTTAGGGAAAAATTCATTAAGATTATCTCTCTTTCCCTTATGCTTTATTGGTATCTTTACGAGGATTGAATCAATGTGTTATACTTTATAACATAATATTCAAGATGATTGGATCATGCTTATTCAGCTACTTTGTCAGAGATTATCTAGGCTAATCCCAAATTTAATTTCTATTTGTCGACTGCATGTGCTTAGGCGTCGAGTACACTTTCATGAAATAATGATTAAAAAGAAAGACTTTTTAAGTCCATGTGCATCCATTCTGTCGTATCAAATTATGTTTGGTCAATCTTCTTATGTTACAGCGATTACTGCCCGTCCGTCCGTCCGTATTCAAAATTACGAATTACTACATGTCTGATTAGGCAGGTCATACTAGGTAAATCATCCATTCTATAGAATACTGGTATATCATGATCTTGATTTAAGGTCATTCTTCCAAGGTCGCTAGGGACTTTTGATAAATTTTGCATGTTACGCATTGTCACTCCGGATCATAACTTATAAATGCTCAACCCAACTTTGTACAATTACTTATATTTACATTCTGACTTTATCAAAATCCAGATGGTAATATAAATTCCCCATAACAACCATCTGAATAACATTCATTTCTTAAATAAGGGATACCGATGTATCGGTACCTTTTTTCGAAGTCATGCTTCCAAGGTTAAACATTGTCCAGGTCAAAAATTGTTTAACAAAATTGTCGCTGAGCGCCCAAACATGTGTCTATGTCCGGAGACAAAGGGAAGGGCAATACTTAAATTGACACTTACTCAAACTCCAATAAATGACGTTATTTCGTTCATAAATAATTTATTATAAAATTTTGCAAAAGTCTTTTTGTGTCGTCAGAATGGAAACAATACCATGACGTCATTTAGACGGAGGTTTTGTCTTACTCTGTTCAAGGGGTAGTGGTAAAATCTTCTTTATTTTTGCATTATTTTGAATTATGTTTTACAAAATTAATCCCTGGACTCAAGTATGTGGCATGGTCTTAAACAAAAGTCAAGGTCATAGTAAAACCTTTTTCGGGCCAATGCATGAACTTTCAGCTGCTTGATTGGGTTTTACTAGTAATAATGTTTAACAGAAATGTCCCTTCTGAGCCAATGTAATTTGATATTGAACAAAGTCATATCTGCACATCGCAAATGTACGTTATGATTATGACCTCACAATGCAAAAGTCCAGCAGGTGCGATGTCGGGCATTTGTCCCTCAACAGAACATTGTCCGATCTTGTTATTGAGTTTTCGCGTCTTTGTTGCGCAACAGTGAGGCTTCACCTCGGACAATTCCAGCTCACTTTTGTCGTCCATCATTTGGCAAGTGACCTATTAATAATCGTTAAAAGAAGATTTGTAGGAACTTTTGCTAAAATGTTGAAAAGACAATCGAACTAATATAGGAAGACCTGAGAGTTTAATTACTGTCCCATCCAATAAGAAAACACACGGACGCAAAAGGGAATAACCGGATAACAAGAACAGTTAAGCACGTTCAACCATACTCTTTAAGTATTGGTCATGGATTTTACAAAGACTATATTCAGCTCATTATTTTATACATAGTATTACAATAACATACCTTTTTACTGCAACGGAATCCTTTGATTTTATGAATTAGAGAGTGGGATTAGATTCGCAGGAATCATTCGTTTCTGAAATCAAGTTAAGATAAATTTCGTCTGTTTTGCGACTAAAATTTTTTATTACGTAATGTGAAACGAAATATCAATATTTCTTGGAACTATATTAGGCTTCATTTGCCGAGAAATTGGAGAAAACAGGTATAATTCCTAAAGAATATTAATAGGAAAAGAGGAAATATACGGCCTCGCCTTGACATAAAACAAGATACATTGATCAGCTTGGTTCGTTTAATCAAATAGATGAATACAAAGATTGATATAGATACCAGCGTTATTTGGTTAAATCTATTGTTATTGTCCCCAAATATGTGTCTAAATCGCTGTAATAACAGACTAATTCAATTTCGGATTCAATTCTTTCTTCCTTTCATAGATAGTAGTCGCCGTAGCCTCCATTGGGCTGTTTTACTATGCCAACCATTCATCTAGCATAGGTCCCGATATCTTTGAAAATAAACGATCATTTCATGAAACAAGTAGAAATTTACATTGAGAACAATCAAATTGTCAAACACAATATTTTCTGAGTAGCTGTATGACGAAGAAGATCCCCATGAGTATGAACAGTTATAGCGCGGCAAAAACCCCAATTTTCAAGAGTGTTTGGTAATGGGGAAAAAGTTATACTGTGATTTTGGATATTATGACGAAAATGAAGAAAAATAAATTGATTTAGGAAATTACATCAAATTCAATTTTGAATTCTCAAGCTGAATTTTGTCAATGATTTTCAAGGAAAGTGAAATAGGAGTAATTTAGTGAATGCAGACATGGCAGGCGTCAAGAGGTTTTGAGAATTTCACTGATGACTTGCACAAATTGAATTTATCAGTCTACTGCTTGAAAGTATAAATTCATTTTCCTATAATGGAATTCAATGGAAGTAGAATATGGCACGCATTTTGTTTACCTCTGAGATTACATAATTACTCTTTTAACTTTCTCAGAGCACATCTACAAAGCTTATGATGCACTGTCTGTCTAATAGGCTTCCTATCCAGGAAATAATGACAATAGATTGTCCGGTTTTAGTCCCATACATACATCTATATATCAAAACAGAATTCATAACGTATATATATCAATGATAAGCCGCCATGTCGACCAAATTTAAACAATGATACATCACTAAATGTATTACTATCATGATTACATTTTTGATTCACCTAGGGGCTTAACCAAAAATGTAATCATGATAACTGACCTACATTTATGAAGTGTTAGAATTCCCTACTACACTAAGTTCACTAAGACTATGAAATCCACTGCCATTTTTAAATAGAACACTAAGCATTGTGAGCTTTTGACTTTGTCACTATACATTTTTTTTCAGTCGATACAATGAAGAAGTAAAACAAATACTCCACAATGTTGAAAGATATTATCGGTGAGATAAAAGATGTTTTAGGTTAGACCCATCCATAAACACCGAGTTTGTCACATTTACCAGTTTGTTAGAACGATCCACAAACACCGAGTTTGTCACATTTACCAGTCTGTTCCTAGCAAGCAGGAGGTACTTACTCTCCCCGGTCACATGATCACATCTCCATTCGGGATTCACTGCTGCTTTTGCATATTTTAGTTGCAGTGTTTGTTTTGTATTTTTCGTGATTTTGTATTTTTCGTGATTTTGTATGCCCGTGATTTTGTATGCCTACTGATTCTGATTTTTGGATTCTGATTATGGGTTTTTGTGTCTGACTTTTATTCACTGAATAAATTTATGAATCGCAAGCGATATAAGCCCCCTACCGGCATACAAGAAAGAAAATCAATATCTACAACAACATGCAACAGCCAAGGAAATTCCAGAAAAGTTGAAAAGGAGTATGTATGGTTTACATAGTAAAGTGGCCCCCTAAAATCGACTTCTCCAAAATTAAATTTTGTTGTCATTTTTAGAAAGTTAAATATCTATATTTCAAGAAATCTAGTAACAAAAACTACTCCTCGATTTGTAAGACATTGTAAATTTTACATAAACATCATGAAAACCGGTGATTTTGTCAATTTTTCATGAAAAATAGTATAATTCCCAGATTATTTCTATTGAGATAACATCGAGCGGGATCGTGAACAACTTTTTCCTTTTGCATGCTTTTAGAGACGTACAAAAGTAACAACATGTCAAAATATAAAAGTTGTTCAGAAGACCGCTCGATACTATCTTATAGGAAGTTTGTCGAAAATAAGCCCTAAAATGACGTTTTTCCTGAAATTTGGCAAAATATACAATTTTTGAAGCCCAAATTCTATGAAAGTGAGAAAGGTAATTAAAGAATATGCATAATTTCATAAGTACCCTACATTATAGACTAAATATTGGTACAAATTCATTCATGAAAACTTCAGAATTTGCCCTGAAAGGGGGCCACTTTACTATATAAACCTTATATAGTCCTTTCATTAAATTTGCTGAGTCCAGGGTCCATAACTCTTGTTAAATTAGGTCAATCAAAACCAAACTCAAACTTGATCTGCACCAGCTGTTTTCATGTACCAAAAATAAGTTTGATACCTGCAATAGAACCGACGAAAAGTCAGGAAAACTGAAAATTTCATGAAATTTGCTAAGTCCAAGGGCCATAACTCTTGTAGAATTAGGTCAATCGATATCAAACTCAAACTTGATGTGTATCACACTATTAATTCGATATCTGCAACAGAACCGAAGAAAAGTCCCGAAAGCTGACAATTTCATGAAATTGCTAAGTCCAGGGAACATACCTCTTGTAAAAATAGGTCAATCGAATCCAAACTCAAACTTGATCTGTATCACATTGAGATAGATCCACATACCAAAAATGAGTTCTTTATATGCAACAACAGCGAAAAAAATCCGGAAAACTAAAATGTGACAGACAGACGGACAGACAGACAAACAGGGTGGAAACTATAAGTCCCCTCCGGCGAGCCGGTAGACAGAGGAATCTTCTGGTGGATTGGTGATGACATGACTTATAAATCTGAAGTTAATCAAATAGGGTATTTTTTTAAAGATTAGATTCTTGACGTAGGATGAGAAGTGTCGATGAAGGCCTAATTGTATTTAAATTGTACATGAGCGGGTGTAAAAAAATTCAGGCAGACATAACAGATAGTGTTTTATTCATCAGAGGTTACACTGAACGTATTCTAAAATAAAATTAGGTCAAGGTACCTCGTGATTTGCTGAGCTTCTTTTATTTAGTACTAGAAAGTTAAACTGAACCCAAGATACAGTGTATATTGAATTAAAAACCCAAGCTTTATCCTTTTGAATGACTCCATCATGATCTGTGGGGAAATCTGAACGTTCATGCCACTGTTTCTTTAACTTGTAGGTAACTGAATAAGTTTGATGATTTGTTAACCTATATGTTCATTATGTTGCACGGGAGGTGACAGCACACTGGGGAGACTAATATCGATGCTGACCTATATCCATATACGGTGTTTCGATGAAAGAGGAAAAAAATCATGGTCAATAATCATAGTAAATTTAAGAAAGAGAAAATAATGAAATAACTAATAATAAGTACTAGTAAATTTGAAAGGTTACTTTGTGGACGGGATGGGGTCTAGAACTTGCGTGACAAGTCGTACAAAAATTTATTCCAAAAAGAGAATGATTCTGGCATCGATTGGAAGTATTTGGAATGCCGGAACTTCAGATCGATTAATAACCCAACGAAAAAAGTTGCAATGGTGTTTTAATGGGGACCTTTCATCGGCCAGATTCTTTTTTTTTATTGCAAATTTTGTGTTGTATCAGACAACACGCGACTTATGAGATATTTCCTCATTTGTATTCAATCCATGAAGACGCAATGAAGTCTAGAATATATACTCAACTGGGTATTATCTGAAATGGCTGATTGGATAAACAAAGGCACTCACAATATGAGCTGACATTTCCACCAATGTGACCAAAAATAAAGGAAATGCAATTTACAGAAACTTTCTGTGACATTTATACGTCTTGTCACATTCATAGAAGGGACAGTACAGCCTCAAAAGTCAAAGAAAAGAAATAATTGATATTATTACGTCTATGTTTCAGGCCATTATCCAATAAAGTTGAAGCATTTCGTTCTCCATAATTGAGACAAATTGCCACGCATAGAGAGAATAAAACGTTTGATTTTTTTTCCTTCCAGCGACTATCGAGGGACAAGAAAAGATAAATAGAATCCGATAAAGCCGTGCCTACAAATGGCTTGGCATTGTCCGACCTCATGTCTACATATCAGTACAGCGTTATTATCTGTCCAAACCGTACGATTTTGCCCCTCTACGCCCACGTTAGAAGAAAAACCTGTCTGCATGTCGCCGTCGTCATCAGGGATGTAATTGATTTTTACTCATCATCATGAAAAGAGAAAGTGACTAGTGACTGTCAAGATAAATTACAGACATTTAGGAAAAAAAAAAGTTTTAGTTCCATTAAAAATCAAGATTGGTATGATGGTAATCTAAATCGAAACTTACTCAAAATTTAAACCTGTAATATATATAAACGAACATCGTTTCTTCTTCAAGTATTTAAAAATTTCAAAACATTTCGACCAGAAATAGATTTTCAATGAATTTTAATAATATTTTCACCCAAAACCATTTTCAGCCCAAAATGGCCTTGAATTTTGGCCCCTGGCCTTACAAATGAAAATAATATTTTTATTGCTGTAGGTTATCTATATTAAAAATTTGAAATTCCTAGGGTTAACGATTGCATTTTGCCAACAAAGCCTGCACCATTAAACAAATAACTTTAATTTCCACCCTTTCCCTTTATGCAAAATTTCTAGCTTATGTGGCAAAAGATATAAACAGGTAATGTATGCGAAAGAACATGCTTTCTTCTTAAAGTATTCTAAATTTCAAAACACTTCTACCTGAAATAGATTTTAAACGAATTTTAAAAATGTTTTCACACAAATTCTTTTTTTGACATTTTACCTCTGAACTTGAACATCAATCATTGTTCATTGCCTTGTCATAGGCTATCTATATGGTAAATTTGAAATTCCTGGAGCTGACAGTTTCGCGCCCAAAAGGTAGGGGGACGGACAGACTGACGGACAGTGCCATACCATAATCTTATGAAACGAAGTTTCTCAACTCTGTTCGCAGATTAAGTCAAAATGTCGGGTAAATCAGCGAATAAAAGTTAAATACAAAACCCGAAATTAGATTCGAAAATTCACAATCAAAAGGCTTTCAAATCTTGGGTAAAATGTTACATGTATGATGTAAGTCACAGTATCTAAGTAAGTAGGACCAAAAATGAAGCTTTTGAAAAGCTATTTTTTTTTCTACGTATTATTTATGATCTTAAAACAAGAGGGAGTTTTAAAACTAATACGAGTATTAACTATTAATCTTATTGGTAATAGGTGTCTCTCCGGTAAGAGGAGATGTACATGTAGTCTTTTCTTCTGCATGTTCTACAATGCATAAACAATCTTCGTACGACGCCAACTGCATGGTCATTTACAATCCATCATCATTACATAAAATTATCTGTGACTTTTAAAAGAACGCTACGAAATTCATTGAGTCTTGACTCCGGGTCATTTTAGCTTGACGTTCTAATATAAATCATTCATCATCATCCGAAACATACTGCTCTCGTACAGCGGAGTTCAATACTAGTGTTTCTTTTTTCCTCTAACGATATTCTGACCCTCCTCCCCCGCCGATTTTTTTCTGCTTTGAAGTAGATGCGTCTTTGAAAATAGTATTGTCTATCCCTTTTCATACCCTGCACAGTGGTTATGGAATGCACCACTTATGTCCCTGGGCGTATACCATAGAATGATATTATGGAAATGAACTTTTTCATCTTTGGAAGTACAGTCATGCTCGTCGGCCGTAGCCACGATCCCAACTGGGCGAGGAAATGTTTATGACATGAAAGCAATTCACAGAGAAATAAAACCATTCAGTATAGAATCAACTTCATATGCATTTGACAGTTCCAAGAAAAGAAATGATGCATTGAATAATAAAAAGGAAGATGTTGATGATCGAGGATATAGAGGGTTTTGACACGTTTCAAATAAAAAGCAAAAAAACATGAGTAGCAATAATATTGAGGTTAAATTCAGCTCTTAATATTCTGGTTAAGTTCGCCCTGTAAGACATAAATTAGAGAGGTTTTATGTACAAATAAAATTTGTACCTGAAGCGTAAGTAATATCATGTGTAAAGAAAAGATAGAGACAACGTTCACTGCAAAGTCGCGGAAAAATGAAACCGAAAAAGAAAATATGAATTATGATTTATGAAATAATAAAATAATTGAAAAACGATAAGATGATAAAATAATAATAATAAAAAGACCCACACACTTTAAATAATAATGAAAAAAAATAATAATAACGATTCCCTTTCTCAATAAATCAATAAAGAATTAAAAAGAAAAAACCTATGTCATAAAAATAATGATATGAAGCGAATTTAGTTAGAATAGGTAAAGAATTATTTTTTTTGACTGAACCTATTTCTATTTCTACGATCAATTTCCTTATCACAAAAACATCATTCCTCAATGTAAAAAAAGACTGGTCATATTTCAAGTAAATAAATGTAGCGTATTAGGAGTACACCCATTTTACTAGGTAGACCAATGATCGTGTTAGAGATATACTGATTTCCCTCGTGAACGATAAAACTTTCATCAGCTCATGTAGGTCAATCAATACTCAATTTCTTCGAAAATAACCAAACATGAAAACAGGAGCCAAAGGGACAATAAAGATGGTAAGAAACACAAAGAAAGCTCGTGGTATTGGGATAGGAAAACACTACATTTATCTCCATAATGGAATCGAATTTTCACATTTAGCATATATTAGCACATCAAGTGAATTCAAGATTTGTGTAAATTGTCTGCTATTTTCTCTTAAAGTTGTTTTACTGCAAAGATGCTTTTAGCAGCCGGAAAATATCTGCAAACTAGTTAATTAAAAAACTTTCTCATACGCGTCTAAATCGCCGAAAAGTGAGCCCTGATACCATTGAAATTAATAGGAATCAATAAATAAGAAGAGAAATAGTGACAATCCGATCTGTTTTCCTCATGGGTACGGGGTCCTGGATCGTCTGACCTTATACCAAAAACAACCTTGTCCTCAAAACATTTATACAAAACCACCATTACATTAAAGTCACGGTGTCCTGGGATCATCAGAAATCATTTTTGTCTATCCCTCTCACCATTCATCATGTCTGACACATCATTGAAAGAAACCTACAGATATACAAATAGACCGCGATATTCCATCAATAGGAATTGATTTCAGAGATCCCGTCTTGAAAAACACAATTTATCAGAAATCTAAGAGTCCATAATCATATATTTCATAAGTTGTAATGAATCAATGGTCATCTATATCAACAAAACCCAACAAAATAAAAAAGAAAAAGAGAAAGGGAACAAAAGAAAATACAAAGAATAATAGAAAATAAAAATTAAATAATGAAAAGAAACAACCAACCAACAAAGAAAACAAAAATGGGGAAAAAAGAACTAGATTAATGTCATGACAATATTTTGATTCACCTAGGGGCTTAACTAAAAATATAATCATGATAACTATATCAAAATGAGAAGCAAGTAATATGAATCGCAATTTAGAAAGATTCTCAGCAACGTCATAAAGGGAAATACAACAGATTTACTGGTACCAGGTGCCAAGAAATCGTAAAAAGGGTCTAGACTCCTATTCTAAACAAATCAAGAATAATTCTTAGAAGTTAGAGGAATACATATAAACATAATCAGTAGTGTCCCCAGAAAGACAGTAGACACACTTAATGACTCAATGTCTTAATCACTTAATGTCCGAGAAACCGGACTGGACGGATGAATTCATACGAGCCCTCAGTGCATACTAGACAATAAGACAAAGTTTCACAAAAACATCACATCACAAATTAGACAGTATAGACACATAATTAACAACAGTCAACATATGACGACCATACACCAAAACAATGGCAGATGGTGTCGTAAACCTGATTACCTGTACATAGTCCACACACTTAACCATAACCAAGAGCTCGTCCCGGAGTCCTGACCTCATTGTTAACATAGCGCAACATTCAAGAGATTTCGTATTCTCGAGATTCCACACACTTAACCATAACCAAGAGCTCGTCCCGGAGTCCTGACCTCATTGTTAACATAGTGTACAACATAGGCATCGTTGGTAACAAGCATAAGACGTAAGTTCTTTAACTTGGAATTTATTTTCATCCTAGCTCTGTAAATCGAGACCTAATTGCAGCGGTAAGTTTAGTCACACCATCATTTCTCTCTCAATATTCATCATCACTAGATCTCATCGTTTTTGTTTCACTTAGACATAAATGGTTGTTTTACAACATGTTTGTGATATTTAAAAAGCGTTTTCATGTTAAATATAACACATTATAATTATCAAGAAAACCAAGCATATTCAAGTGCACTTAAACCTGCTTTACTTTCGTAATAATGGCAAAATTTACTTGCATACATGGTATATTTAGATAACTTTAATTTTCATAGTAATTGAGAAAGTTTAAGCAACAAAGTTTTAAATGTAATGTGAACATGAAAACAAGAACTTCAACGGGAAAGTCAACACGGTTCAAAATTCACTTCTTGCACAAACATGTACTAAATGCACTAGCTAAGTTCATTATTTGGAAATAAGAAAAAAATATATACTATTTCCTCGTTGATAAGCCATCAGCTATATATCTATGTGTGTTTATTTTCATTAAAAGTCAAATAAATAATTAAGGAAAAAAAAACTTCAATATCCCTTGATTATTGTACCTCTTGATGAGAGTACTCTCTTTCTCAGTGGTAATATTGATGGGTGTTGCGCTATTGTAACTCCTTTTTCGATAATAGAAATATTTTTATTTCTCATTGCGTGTCATAATAAAACAGCACCTCGCTGCCTCCTCTCTGCTTAGATTCAATTGGACTGCCTTGCCGACACCAGTGGCACCATCTTCTTGACACCTCTATGCTAAGCTTGCTTGCTGATTACTCTTCTCCAACTTCCTGTGACAATGGACATAGTAATGCCAACTTTTATTTGCAACACTTAATATTGGTTTCGATTAACATTTTAAAAATTGTCCCGTAAAAGTAATTTTGATATTGAAGTATGTGTTCATCTACAAACATTATGGTGTACTTGTGTGTTATTTTTAGTGTGCATATAGTTGTTTTACATTGTGGTAGATTGAAATATTTCTTCCAGAGGGAAGGGATGATACAAATAAAACACAAACACTCGAATACACAAATTTTTGGCCCCTTGGCCTTTATCAAGTGTAAAAAACGACAATTTATATTGAGACTAAGTAAAATTCATCTTTGCTTCTCTTGCGTTTATTGCAAACAAATATACATTGTCGTTTTTTACACTTGAGAAAGGCCAAGGGGCCTAAAATTTGTGTGTTCGAGTGTTTGTGTTTCTAGTTTTACATAAAGTCTGTTGCTTATCGCAGTTCTTTGGTTATGTTGTAAATTTGTGTGTCAAGTGGTCATTGCAACGTCTTGTTGGAGACATTTTTCTTCTTTTGATACAAGAAGAACTTGTTGCTTCACTGAAAGGCACAGAACCATAGAGATGTCCCCGATTTGATCATTGATGAGTCAAACCAATCCTCAGAATATGACTGATTGTACCAAAAATCATTACAGTGAATGTTTCTCCTCATCAACTAGTCACTGCCGTATTAGAACTGAAAACAAACATAAAAAATGTACAAAAATCAATCTTCAATAAGTTTTCATAAAATTCGTCTGTTGAGAATTTACCAATTTCATAAAAATTGTTATCAACAATGAAGGATAGGACTTTTCATGAGTCAACAAATGTCCATGATTTGTTACAAAAAGTAATAGATGTGTCATCCTACTAGGTAATGTAGTGCATTGAATACTAAGATTGTAAAACATGTCCATGGCTCTATTTTAGACCAAAAAATAATATCAAGCTTATTAGTAAAACCAGATAAAGATTAAGATATTTAAGTCATGTCTGATCCGGCTTAAATCATCAAAACGCTCTATCTGGTAGTAAATCCTGTTTTATTATGTCTTATGCAATAATACAGTCCGACATACTGAAATTGCGTTCAATGTTGTTCACATGCCATGCTAAAATTTCATTACTACTCACAAATGCAATCAAGGTCGCGTTATACTCGGAGGGTTAGATGAGTAAAATTTAATTTTAAAGCTATCGAAAACAAACATTGAAGTTAAATTTCACTTCTGCAAATGTTCCATACTCTGACATTTGATTATCTTTTAGATTCCTACACATCAAATTAGTTATAAGATGACAACGAAATAAGATTGATCTTAAGAGTTGTAGTGTTCTTGTATTCACGATAATATATTTGAGGAAGCCCCTACATGGTTCATTTGATGCATACATGGGCTCAGCAACACAAGCGGTGAAATACAGATTTCATTAAAGTCATTGTAACTACAAGAAGATAACATTTAGTTATGATATAGATTGTCACCTATAAGTGGTATACATACCAGTCTCCACTCAAGCCGAAGCATGAACAAAAACCATAGAACAACGATATCCAATACAAAGACATTACAAAAGATACACAAAATAAAATTAAGCATAGAGATGTGGCCTTGAGGTTGAATATAGCTTTTACTGTGCCTTCCTCCTTTCTTGACTTGTCCATTTTATTACATGCTGCACCAGTATTTTGTTGGTCAAGTTTTTTTTCACAATCTTGCAAAGCAAGAAGGTACAGTAAAAATCAAATGCAACTTCAATGCCACATCTTAACAAATAAGGGCAAAGCAATATAAAAAACAAAGCATTACACAGCATTCCAGAACAACGAACAATAGAATGAGATACGAGAACAAACATACACAATGGACCAAGAAGGGGACAAGACAAATAAACCAATGAGATACGAGAACAAACATACACAATGGACCAACAAGGAGACAAGACAAATAAACCAATGAGATACGAGAACAAACATACACAATGGACCAACAAGGAGACAAGACAAATAAACAAATGAGATACGAGAACAAACATACACAAAGGACCAACAAGGGAACAAGACAAGTAAACCAATAAGATATAACAAACATGCACAATGGACCAACAAGGGACAAGACAAATAAACCAATGAGATACGAGAACAAACATGCACAATGGGCCAACAAGGAGACAAGACAAATAAACCAATTAGATACGAGAACAAACATACACAATTGACCAAGAAGGGGACAAGACAAATAAACCAATGAGATAAAGAACAAACATACACTATGGATCAACAAGCGGAAAAGACAAATAAACCAATGAGATACGAGAACAAACAAACATAATGGATCAACATGGAAACAAGACAAATAAACCAAGTGATAAGAAAACAAACATACACAATGGACCAACAATTGGAAAAGACAAAAAAAAAAAAAAACCAAACCCCAATAATGTTTAACTTCTTCAAATTCATTAGTATAAGATATAACAAACATACAAAATGGACCAACAAGGGGACAAGACAAATAAACCAATGAAATACGAGAACAAACAAACACAATGGACCAACAAGGAGACAAGACAAATAAACCATTGACTTACGAGAATAAACATACACAATGGACCAACAAGGAGACAAGACAAATCAACCAATGAAATACGAGAACAAACAAACACAATGGACCAACAAGGAGACAAGACAAATAAACCATTAAAATACAAGAACAAACATACACAATGGACCAACAAGGAGACAAGACAAATAAACCAATGAAATACGAGAACAAACAAACACAATGGACCAACAAGGAGACAAGACAAATAAACCATTAAGATACAAGAACAAACATACACAATGGACCAACAAGGAGACAAGACAAATAAACCAATGAAATACGAGAACAAACATACACTATGGACCAACAAGGAGACAAGACAAATAAACCATTGACCTACGAGAATAAACATACACAATGGACCAACAAGGAGACAAGACAAATAAACAAATGAAATACGAGAACAAACATACACAACGGACCAACAAAGGGAAAAGACAAATAAACCAATGAAACATGAAAGACGACGCTTCATAAAATGAGTGAGACCATTTTGTACCCGAAGCCAACTTTGGACGGTTATCTCCCTCTCTTATGTTGTAAATTGCAAAAACAATATACAACTAAAAACAAAGAAACTATCATGTATAAATGGAAAAGGATTGAAACCCACAATGATGAGTCTCTTGCTTGCATCACCCTTTGCATATTCAGTCAGATAAAGGGCTTCCATATAAGGGGTTTGTCAGATTATTGCTTTCAAGGTTGTCATTTTTAGTAGACCAGAATAACACATCCTACTTCCTGGACAGCGATATGTCACACTGTTTACTATTCGCAGAGTTCACATTGCATCTGTATGTTTTTGTTGATGTTGCAGTCAATATGAGATATGCGTCCATTGTAAAAAAATCAGTGCACCATATATGTGCATGTTACACCACGTCTTCAAATTCAATAGGATCATTTTAGAAGAGATGAATTTGCAGCATGGACCAGACATGCACGTTCGGGTACTTAATCATCGTCAGTAATCCTCAATCCAAAAAAGTTATGTCAAAAAATACTGAAAGACGTAGCAGACTAGCAGTACGGATGGGATATGATGCTAAAGGACTTTCTTTTCAAAAATTTCTAGAAAATATTGTGAACAGAAATTTTCGAATGCGTTTGGGGATACGACCAACCGAAGTTGATCGGACTTCGCTACATGTGCCCTTTACATGTGTATATCTACGGCAATTTCAACAAATGATGCATATTAAATCATCATTTATGTGTAGTCCTTCGTGATTGATGTTTCTGTGTTGTGCGTTGACGTTCCTTGTCCCTTTTGCGTCTCTTCCTGTGTTTGTCTGCTCTGTGTTTTTGCATTGGGTGTTTTGCTGTGGGTGCTGCAGCCTGGTGTTGGTGGAGAACCCCTCCTTTGTTTTAAATCAGTGATACTCGAAGCCGAACTATAGAAAATCAAAATGATAAATATATGAAGAGCAAAAGTCAAGATATGACCTAAATTATATACCAAACACCAAGCTTAGGAAAAAGATATGACCTATACTAAACACCTAACAACAAGCTAAGGAAATAGATATGACCTTAATTGTATACCAAACACCAAGCTAAGGAAAAGATATGACCTAAATTGTATACCAAACACCAAGCTAAGGAAAAAAATATGACCTCAATTGTATATACCAAACACCAAGCAAAGAAAAAAGATATGTCTTCAGGTAGATAACCTTTGGTTTTATGATAATTAATCAAATTTGGTGACAAATAAATTACAAATATATTTCAAAATTAGTGTCGAAACACTGCGTGTCTAGGGGAGCGATGTTTTACAAGCTTACTGTTGTTTCTTCAGTCTTATGCACGTGTAATCCGCACGAGCCACCGACGCCACCGAATCGAGTTTTGTTTGAGATTTTCTCCCTGTCGTGTTAAACTTTCTCAGTCAAACACTAACAAAGCCATCGAAACAAAATTTTGAATTAGTCAACCTAAACTGACGTCACTCCGACAAAACGTATGAATACATCATAGGTTGGCGATGCTTAAATATTGCTATTAGTCCAGCTGATTCGTGCAAATAATTGGATGAATTGTGCAAATTTTCAGGAAAGCATGAAACTTGGCATGACTGATCTTTAGTCCATTCTTTACGCTATTAGCTATGGACCAACCTCGAGGAATCAAAATTACCGCTTTTTCCAAAATGGCCGCCATTTTCAGGAAATTTTCTCACTATTCATTTGATAATTAAATATAGGGTCCTGTAGCATCATATCCCACCCATTCTGCTACGTCTTTTGGTACATTTTTGGACAATCATAATAATTTTCATACTTTTTGGCCATATTACATTGTTTAGACTGAGGATCACTGACGAGGGTTTAGTACCCGAAACGTGCATGTCTGGTCCATGCTGTAAATTTATCAGGTTTTAAATGATACTATTGAATTTAAAGACGTTTAACATCTTATGTCAGGATCAAGTGAAAATTATACATGGAATGCTAGAATCTTCATTTCTAATATCTTTAATCATCCAGAGGTAAAAATAAACCGTGATCTTAAATCAATTACGTCACATGATAGCATGGACCAGACATGCACGTTTCGGGTATTTAACCCTCGTCAGTGATCCTCAATCTAAACAATGAAATATGACCAAAATGTGTGATATTATGTCCCAAATATACCGAAAGACGTAGCAAGATGGCTTTATTTATTTAAATTCAAACATCAAATGTCATTTTAGAATTATTTCAAAAGTTTGAAATCCAAGTCAACAATTCAACAAAAAAGAACATTAAAAAAAATCTTTTGATACATTTATCACTTTAGGAACAAGTAATCATAGTTCAATATCACATAACGCGAAGGATGTTTTTTTGTTAATGAATATTAAACGTCTTCAATTTCAATAGCATCACTTAAGAACAGATACGTTTGCAGCATGGACCAGACATCCTCGTTTCGGGTACTTAATCCTCGTCAGTGATCCTCAATCTGAAAGATTTAACATGACCAAAGAGTATAAGAATAAATTATTATTTCCAAAAATGTACCGAAAGACGTAGAAGGATGGGTGGGATATGATGCTACAGTACCCATGTTTAAGAAATTTCAAGAAATTTTGATAACAGAATTTTTCGAATGCGTTGAAGTAACGATCTACTGAAGTTGATCGAACTTTGCTACGTTTGCCCACTGGGACTCCGTGTCCACAAGCAGTGACACTTACCAAGTAGAACAAATGTTAAACGTCTTCAAATTCAATAGCATCATTTACGAACAGATAGATTGGCCAATTCCGATCACTTTAAATTTTACACAAATTTTAGGCATACAGACAATTTTTTTATCTACATACTTTTATTTGAAAGGAAAAATTTGCAATAGTTTTTGGTATTTTTACAATCTAAAAGAAAATATGAAAATAAAAATACTAAAATCCTCAATTTTTAGCGATTTTTACACAAAAAACCACTTTTTCACCCCAAAAAATACCCTTCACACAAAAAAATAAAGTACTTTGATACATCTTGCAATGGGTAATGTAAAACGTAGAAATATTAATGTTTTACTATGCTGAATAAGAAGATATATGATTTCTCCAATTTTTCAGTATTTTTGCATTAAAACATTATTTTTCGCCCCAAAACATGGTAAAAAGAGTGAATCTGGGTTGGCACCATAGCGTATTTTGAAGATCAACTACATATGTGTATATATGCAAAGTTTGGTGCTTTTATCATCAAATGAACAATTCGGCCATTTTTGGGCGATTATCTGCCTTACTTAAAACGATATCAATTTAAAATATCTTTTTGGAATAATACCATATAATAATGCGGAAGGGTTCCAACTCTATACCTTCTTGAATAAAATTTCAAACCAATTTTCATGCACCAGACACGTGTTTCGAATATTAAATTCTCATCAGTGATGCTTCCAGCCAAAGTGCTTTTCATAAGCAGTCCAAATTAATTTCACTATAGCGCCCTACTTGCGTTATTTTCAGAATTTAGATTTCTGCATTTACTTTACAGAGAGTGCGCGAAATTCTTGTAGGGTCGATTCAGTAGCATATCCAAATAAAATCTATGTTCAAAATAGCATTGGAGGGATGGTGCTAAAATGTTAACCTCCTTGAATTTCGGATATTTTTGGATGATATCAATTAATGAAAAAAATCGTAATGGTGATGTTACAATTGTCACGTTTTTCGTAGAGTGATATGGAAAATGTCCTCTCCCTTTATCAAAAAATTAACATTATTAGGTGCTTGACCATGAGAGCATAGTTTTAGATACAGGAAACTCAACATAAATGTTACACGTCTTCAAATTCATGCATCATATACGAACAGATAAATTTGCAGCATGGGCCAGAAATGCACGTTTTGGGAACTTTTCAAACAATGACAAAAGACTAAAAGTTATGGAAAAAAATACTGAAAGACGTATCAGGACAGGTGGAACTTTTCAAACAATGACAAAAGACTAAAAGTTATGGAAAAAAATACTGAAAGACGTATCAGGACGGGTGGGATATGATGCTACAGAACCAACTTTTCAGACATTTCTAGAAAAAATTTCGAATGCGTTTGAAGAGACGACAAACCGAAGTTGATCGGACTTTGCTACATGTGCCCTATACATGTGTTTATCTACATATTAGATGACGTCAATCAAATACACAAAATATCGTGAATTATGCTATAATGAATCATTTTATATCCTCCATTACAGAATGGAACAGAATGCAGTGTTTCTATGAAAATTGAAAATCTGCAGATGCTAAGAGTACAATATGTATACGCCTTTGTGGCGCACGCAAAAGTTGCATGGCAATTCAAATAATACGTATCAAAATTAATCAAATATTTTGTGTAAATCTATCATATTCTTTAATTGCGAATGTACTTTTGGGTTGACCGTTGGAAAGTGGAGAAATCCGTCATTCCTCAGCCATTTATTTTTACTGGACGTCAAGTCTTTGAATGATGTGATGTATAGAAGTGTTCTCTTTCATTGTGTAGTTGACAAGCTGGAGTTTGTTCCGGAACTTTTCTTGTCAATTCTATTGATCTCATATGATATTTGAGTCAATCAGAGCGAAAAATTCGGGCCTTCTCATTTAGTAAACATCAAAAGAGGCTGAACTGATAGAAAATTAAATTATCAGGCAAAATGGTAACACGAATTGACTTCTTCCATTGAGCGAAATATGAAAAATGGCAGATTTCTTGATGCGATTTTCTTTTGCACAATTTTGCTTTTCTCCAGTGTGTCCCTGTAGAGAGTTCATCAACGTATCACGCAAGGTTTCTGCTTGAATTCGCCTTTTTTGCAACTTGGGATTTTCCACAAAATAACTCTTGGCATTTTGTCGTGACTTGTCTTCTTCTCTTTCTCCACAGAAAAATGTAAGAAGAAAATGTAATTTGATGTCAGTCAGAGGTGCAATAGATGGTGCATATGTACTAGTGGTTCTAGAAATTGTCCATCAGGGGGTTTATGTGTGATGGTGCTCTATTGTGAGTGCTGTTGAGATTATCGTCAGGATCTTCTTTAATTCATGAATTGTACAAGTTGTTTGCAAGCAATGTCTCTCAGGGGTGTAGTTTGTAAGTTATGTCTGTCAGAGTTTATATAAGATTCATATATATATCTATAGCTTGTACACAATATCTGCCACAGATATAAGTACCAATAGTGTTTGGACATATTTTCTGTCATAGGTGACATGCCTGGTACATGTACAAGAGGTTTGTAAAACAATGTGTGGTGTACATATATACTAGAAGTTTGTGAATTATAAAAAAAAGATATTCCCAACGAGGTATCGTTTAGAGGCCCGGTGCACTTTAAAATGTGTTCAATGTATGGTTTGTTGTCTATTTCAAGCAGTATCTGATAGATGGGTGACTTTTCCCAGTAATTTCTACGATTGACAGGGGAAACTTTTTATCTATTTTCACAAACTTCAAAGACGAGTGTTTAGGATTTTGAACAATGTTTTGGACAAAGAGATAGAATGGTTTAATATCTGAAAGTGTCCTTATAATTGAAATAGACAATTTCAAGTGTTGCAAGCATGAGAATCTTATTCCTTGCAGGCTCCTGGTTTCCCTGCAATTTTGGGATTTACTTCTTTTCAAATGTAGTAGTAAGACAGTTTTGTTTCGTTGATAATGATTCTTTGTACTTTTTTTCTGTTTGGTATTATGTAAGGTGTGGGGTTAATACTAAATACAAAAAGATGTATTGCTTCTACAAAAAGAAATAAAAAGCCAATAGAATCAAGATAAAACATTGTATAATTTCACATTAGGCATTAAATATTTTGTTTTACGTCCGCGGGCGGGTACCTTTTAGAAGAATTCCTCAGAAAAAACCACACACACAAACATGCATTTTTCAGGTAAAAAATAACAGTAAATGATCTTGAATACCATAAAATGCCTATGCCATCATTTATATCAGGAGATAATAGTTGTAAAGTTCTTCATATTGATCTTGTATGTGTTTTAATGCATGGCGGGAGGGCACCGTTCAGAAAAAGTTCGGGACGTAAAACATTATATTAAATTACTCTGGCCTTATTTAAATATATATTCTTTGTGTGTCTGTAATTTTGAAGGAATACCATCATAACCATAACTGTGATAACAGATTTCGATACTTATTATTTTTTCAGGCTTGTAATTACTTTAACCCTATTTAATGGAAATTCTATGTAGAAAACGGGACAGCAAGAAAGGACAATTAGTAATATACATCATTTAACTCAAGTAGAGACTCCCAAAGGGGCCAAGGACCAGAAGACCTCACATATTTACATTGTCTCTGGATCAGTGACAAATTATCTTCTCATTCTTGTGGGCTCTAAGCTCAGACAATTGGGGCGTGAGGATATATTTCTTAGTTACAAAACTCTCAAAAGAAATCTAAATACGCACCAGTTTATTGGTTCCGGCGAAACTAGTAAATGATTTTTTTTACATTTAAGGAAATGAAAGCTTATAACTCCTTCCAACTAAGTAATATTACTCTTTTGGTCGTGTTGCATCAATGAAACAAAAATGGCCAGTTATTTTTTCTCTGGGTTGACTGATGCCCAAAAAGGTTTAGAAGCTTCCAACAAATACATAGATTAGGTGATTGTCCGGCTTATCAGCCCACCATCCACATTCATATAAACGAGGAATCTTAATTATGTAACATCGGGTCATGTGATAAATAGGTGATGTCGTCTTTTTCGTGATGACTTTGATGCGACTTAAAAGAATCTGTTGACCAAAAGAGTAAGTTTCTAGTGTGTTGCAAAGCGATAACAGGAGAAAAAATTGGAGAAAATCCCATCAAATCGTAGTATGATCATAATACCTTCATATATCTTCCACGATTGTTGAATTTACAGATATACAAAACCAAGGGAGCATGTTGGAAATTGGATGGGGAAAAATATCCGAGGAAGGAAGAGCACAGTCACGATCAAAGTAGTTTCAGCTAATACCACAGCGTAATGATCTATTAGGGCTCTCACAATTTGTAAATACATCAAGGATGTTTGTCAATGATTGAGCAGTGTTACAATACTGTCTGTCTATCATATAATAATCATTGGCATTCCATCAAGTGTGCATAGATTTGGGAATTTTTCCATTCTACAACGTTGGTATGAAGTCATTTAGATTCAGCATTATATAAATGATACAGAATATCTGTCTAGATTTCCTCCTACACAGCGAGCTTGTGGCATATTTGTTTCGTTTTTGTAGATATCTTCATTTTATTACCATTCAGAGACAAATCAATTAATTACGTTTTATTAGGTCTTCCGACTTCCGTCGGAAGACCTATTGTTTTCGTAACCGTGGAAAATTGGATCAGCGATTTCTCAAGAACCCTGTAAGCTAGGACAATGAAAGTTCTCCAACGTTACGTTTGGAGTAAAAGCTAGATTGGTCTTTTTTATTTTTGGTCTCTGTTATTTTTTTATCATGTTTTTTAGTAGATTCAAATATTTGACGGGAGCGTCGAATTACTCAAAAGGACCGAAAATTTCATGTTTTGCTAATTGTAAGCTTAAATATCTCGTATTTTGCTATCTACAATTTCCATTCTTTTTGAAAGTCGACAGCCATGCAAGATATGAAATGCTAGATGCACACTGTAACGATTTATTACGATGACGTCCTTCACCGTCCTTCATATTTCCAAATTCAGAAGTTCATAGGAGGAAGACACTTTTTTGCTTATAATAGTAAACAAAAATTAAGCTTATGAAGTTTCCTAAAAATTTCAATATTATTATTTTTTAATCATATATCTGTCTTATTTAGTCTTTCTGATTTTTCCTATCTCTTACTGTTGAAAAGATATGAGCATCGAAATTTTGAGTTGGGTATTTCGATACACCTTCACGCCAACAGATCGGGCGCACACTAAAATTGGTAGTCCGAGTCCGACTCGAGAAAAGCAGTGTTGAGATTTTCAAATTCCGATTTCACGGCAATGATGAATATGCATTTCATAAATACATTTCGATATACACAATTTGATTTTAAAACAGTTGATTAATTTAGAAGAGATCAGCTACAAACCAGAATTTACACATAAAAAGTGGTAGTTTGATTCCGATTTCTAACCTACAAACATGTTTCTAAACTTCAATAACTATATTTTGAACATCAAGTTTAATTTCTAATTCTAGCAAACGTTCGAACATAATTTTCGGTTGGTTTATTTACAAATTGATGAACAATTTCTCCAACATTCTTCCCTCTCCTCGTTTTTCGAAAACAGTTCTGTTTATATTGAACGATGTCGCCATGATGGAAATTCAAAATAAACTTTGAAAAAAGGGAAGGGGGGGGGGGGGTCCAAATTTGAACCTGCACAGCGAGAACCTCATGGTATTTATATATATATATTGAACGTAACTTGTTATTACCATTTCTCTTCTCAAGAAAATTGGTTCTACAGCTACGAGCTCGCCTTTTTTATGGGGGAAGGGGGCAGGAAGAATTTGCAAAAAAAAAAAAATCCCGGCTCTGAAAAATGCTGAAAAAAGGGCCGGCAATTTTTTTTTTCCCGGACCATGCAAAAGTAAGGATACATTGCATGATATGGAAATTTTTGCTGGCCCTTTGTGCCAGACAATTTAAAGTCAAAAATTAATTAATATAAATACAAACTGTTCACATAGCTGTATCTACCAGAGAACTAATACGCATAGGCACAAAAATCTAGAAAAGGTTCTATTTAAACATCATACAATCTGTCTGAAATTCGCTAATTGCAAAGAGACATCTGAAGGAACGGTTATTAACTCATACTCTGTAACAGCGGGGAGTTTAAATTACACAGACATTCACAACATTTGACAATTTGTTTAAATCCGGCCCGAAGAACCGGCGAAAATTTTTCTCCGACTCTGGTAATGGCTGAAAAAAATGGCCTGCTCAGAAAATTGCTGAAAAAATTTTACCGGCTGGCAATAGAATTCCTAACCCCCCCCCCCCCCCCCCCCCCAAATCAAATGGTTGCTCACCAACAATTATCGGTTTGAAAATTTAATGTTACTGCTATTTGAAAACTTAAATATATAATATAAATACATGTAATGTGACGTCCTTCATATTTCCAAACCAAAAATTGTATAGGAGGAAGACACTCTTGTTGCAACCGCAACAAGAAACCTTTCTAGTTTTGTAGATATAATTTCAACAGCCATCAGTGATACTCGAGGCCAAAAGAGAAGAAATAGAAAATATGAATTTATCGAATGTGAAATCCAAAACACGACGTAAAATGTTTGTCAAAGTTCTATCTAAGGAAAGAGTTATGTCGTGAGGCAGATACTCCTTAGTTTCAGAATAATCAAATTTAAATACAGAGAATTTACAAATATATTTCAAGTCATTGCAGAAACACAGTAAATCTGGGCGATCTATGTCCTCGGGGACTAACAGTCCAACATTAGAGAAACCAACCTAGTGGTATGAATTATCATTCTGAAAAATACATTCAATAGTTATGATTTATTATACCGCATGCGTATTTCAACAAACAATTTATCATCAGCGATGTACGAGGCCAAAAGAGAGGTAATACAAATAGGAAATACATGTATACGTATAGCAAACTTCAAGACTGGACAGGACTTACGGCACAAAAACAACGATACATCCTTGTAAGTTAAAGGTACATTAATTCCTGAAATGATGGAGTGAAGGACGAGTCCCAGACCCACAAAAGAATTAGCAAAAATCTCAATCAACATGCATAGAAATTCAGGAAAAATTAAAGAGAAAACTAAAAACCAACACCTTCTGTTAAGGAGCAAAGGCGAATTTCCGATGAAAGTGAGATCAGGTACCAGGGAGCAAATCCAGCCTTGCTACGAACAACCGTCACTTTAGCCGTGAATAAAACATCAAAACCGAATGTATCAAATTCAGTGTTTTTGATATATCTTTCAACATTTTGGACAAAGAGATCCCTCGAGGAAGGAAGCATTTAGCACATACAAGTAAACACAGAAAACTTCATAAAATTTTGCGGATTAACTTGGCACAATCAATTAAGAGATGCATGAAACTACTGAAACCAGAAACTCTAGTGACGGTATTGGCGATCTAAACTCATGAATATATGAAAAACATGACAATTTCAACTTCAAAATTACAAGTTTCCTTTATCCTCCCCTGCCTATGATTGATTCATATTGATATGCTGTTTCAAAGCAGGCTCAAACTTCAACAACTTCGTTCCGAGGACAAGAAGACTAACGGAGAATAAAACCAAGTGAGCAACTTACATTGTCAATGCATTTTTTTGGGCGGGGGATGAAGGAACGGATTTGAAATCGAAGGAATCACATTTCGACGTGATCTGTATGGAAAAAAATCCTTTTAATGATTTCTTTTCATGTATGTATAGTTACTTACATTATTTGTATAGTTTTGTCCAAAAGCCTGCAGCCATTTTCACAAAAATACTTACGATAAATTTGAAAATTTGCCGTAAATTTCAAGTAAACATTTTTCTAAAAATCCATATTCAATATTTAAATCTTATGCCACATTTAGGATATTTCAGTGTTAGAGAAAGAAAATCAAAACTGTTTGAATATTATGATTTATTTGACTGAGATATGATGAATTGAAAGAAACGAAAAATCCTCAAGTTTATCGTAAGTATTTCTGGAGATTATCGTCAGAATCTTCTTTAACTCATCTGTGTCACACTTCTGCCCTTTGCCGTGTGGAGCTCGTAAAAAAGTTCCCCGCGAGGGGTTTGACAGTAAGTGTTTTGAATATTTTTCCCTGACATGGTCGCCATAGCACTTTCTATATAGACATAACCTAAGACGGTGCATTTTTTGGATGTTATTATCATTTACGTGTGTGAACATCGACGGCGGGTGCGGCTAGTCAAACAGGGGATGCTTACTCCTCCCGGGCACCTGGTCCCACCTCTAGTTTTCAAGGGGTCCGTCGATGCTCAATTTTGTGCTCTATTGTGAGTGCTGTTGAGATTATTGATCTTCTTTAACTCATTTCCGTATTCCATAATGCGAATGTATGGTTTTGCCCTCAATCAATCTACATTGCCAAATCTATTTCCGTAATTCCGTTATCAATTCTGATGATTAATCATTATGAACATGAAATATATCTTTATACTTATCATTGGAAAGAATGTTTTGTATAACAATATTACACAATATATGATAGATTATGAAACGTGGACTGTTCTCGCGGTGGTGGTGACGTGTTCTATATCAAAAGGGTAATTGCAGTCCCAAAAGAAGGGACAATCGGTATAATGGATAATGAGAATGCAAATTACCTTTCTAGGACATCTGTCTTGTTTAAGTCAAGTCACATACACTGGATATTGTAAAAACACAAAGTTGATGAGCTTTCACCATTCTAATTAGTTCTTGGACGTATGTACCTCCAGGGTGAAATCGTGCTACCGGAGTAGTCAACTGCATTGAAGATTAAGCTTCTATGTAATTCTAAAAGAGTTTGTGGTCTGATACGTGACTAATTGCTGGATATCTATATGATAAACGGACCGACGGACTTTTACTATTAATTGACCGGTCAATACATTTCTTCATGTATCAGGCGTGTGAGCTATGGTCAGTGCTTTGTGGGTCATGCTGGATGTCTTTTTCCATATTTGTATATAGATTTGGCGACCCATCAAACCACTCTCCACTCCCCTACGTTTTAGTAGTTTGATAATTTTATGACAAACTTGCAGACCAAAAGAAAAACAGATTAATGTTTAAAATTAATATATTTTTCTAAGAATAACAGATGATAACAAAAAGGCATTTGACATTCATCCAAATTTCTTTAGCTATTTCAAAGTTGTTTGAAACGAATTCCAAAGTCTGAATTCGCAACCTGAACTCGTATTAATGTCCGTTGTAACGAATTCACACACTTTCTGAATGATATTGCGTGTTGATTCACGTCTATGTCTTACTTTCTTTAGCTTGTTAATTATTTACAGAGAAGAAAAAGATTGAATGCTACACACCGATCTGAAATAAAAATCAACTTTGATAATGTTACAAAACAGATAACTGCCAAACTTCCTAGCCATCTGAAAGATTTATTTGGAATTTCTGATTATTAGTCAGATCTTCAAGACGATTTATAATGATTCGCTTATACCTGGGAAAAACCTTTTCATCTCCTGATTTCACTTCAAAGCACAAAGAAAGCAAAGGGTTCGATAAAATGAATTAAATTATTCAGAGGTTTCAAATTGATAAAGGGAGTTAATTCAGACTTAGACATTTCATTACCCCATTGTAAAAGAAGGTGATTATTTCTTTTTTAGAATCATGGTATGAACTTTTGCACTATCACTGTCGGCAGGGATCGAACCCAATCTGACATTCAAAATAGTATTGACTGTGTTGTTTTTTTTAAGTTCGTTCAATGAAACGATCCTTCAAGAAAGAGGAATGAATTATCTGTCTTTTTAAGGGAGTAGGTGTGGTGACCGGCCAAATAAGCCCTCAAGCAAAGAAATTTATCAAATGCATGTTGATTCGAAATCCTAACTCAGTATTTGTTTTATTACATGATTGATTCGGTCTTCAAAACGTCTTTAAACCGTACAAGCATGCACAATTTCAAAAGGTGCACTTCCAACACAAAGTAAGATAAAAATCACTTCACATACATCTATCATCATAGCAGGTAAACACATTTACCTTAGCAAATCTTCCAATAAAGTTTGAATCATTGGTCTGTGTTTAGTACCTATCAGAATCTTGACCAAGTTTGCTTGTATACACATGTTTTAAGATTTAATTTTACCATCTTATGTTATACATACAGAACGCACAAATATGGAGATACATAATCTGTTGGGACTCCAATACTCAACTGCTTTTTGGGGTTTATTGTTCATTTGAGTCTGATTCGACCTAATTTTGAGTGCTCTTCACTTTCCTGTTTTCGAAATTGTGGTATACAAAAATGTATATAATCAAAGGCATATTTTCAATCAATATTCATCATAACAAATTTATGTCTTCTTGTGTTTCTGTATAAAACAAATTTTGCTGTTTTTGATTGCAAATATCATGAATTTGTAAGATAATAGGTAGTCCAAAAAAACCCCAATTCATTCAGGACTAAGTGTGACAGGGAGCAATATTTACTACCTCGATCTCCATATTTTCGTCTAATATGTTCTTTGTGCGTTCCGTTTTTTAAGGTTTCTTGAATGGCAACCAGACTCATGGCATTTCTTACAAATAATATTTCCTGAAGTTATTTCCGTTCTTTCAATGAAATGAAGACCAGACAAAAATATCTGTTTGCCTTTCAGACATTTACAAGTGAAATTATGATACAAGAGTCAAAGTAGTCTAAGGGATATCTTAGGGTAGGGACTGATGACAAGTCAAACTAAGATTCAGTGCCTTATTTTATTGGCTAATTTTATGTGTTTCCTCATCCCCAGTTTAGGAACATCAAATGTTTATCTGAATATATGTTTTCTATTTCGGCTTTTCCCATTCACAAGAAAAAGTTTCCTGATCAGCAAAAGTACATAAGGTAATGAAAAAGCAATATATGTCGCTATCGTTACCTGCGAAACAGACGTATAAATTCTTGCTGATGCAGTTGTCTGGTACAACAAATAAAAAACAAACAAATGATCGAAAAAAAAAATGCAAAAAAACTAGAGTGCAGGTAAGTACTAGATACGTGGTAGGTTATACAAAATGGCAACATTCTTCCTTTCTATTCAGTTCTCTTCTGCTCACACTGATAAGTGTTTCGGTCCGTTTGTTTTATTCTATAATTTGTTTTGTTTTGTTGGTGTGTATGGTGGCATACTTCTGCCTTCGACACGCAAGATATATGTCAACATGTAAATTAATTATGTAAAAATTTAACATGTGGATATGCAACTTATTTATGTCAACATGCAAGATATATTTATGTCAATAAGCAAGACAATATGTACACATGCAAGTTTATTGAGCTGCTTATTGACATAAATTATTCGTATGTTGCCCAATCCCTTTTCGCTTTTGTTTAAACTATTCGTATGTTAACATACCGTATAACCAACCATTTTCGCTAGAAACGAATTTTTGCTATATTCGCGAGTGATTTGGATCGCAAAAAAAAATTTCTCGCGAAAAATTGTGTTTGGTAAGTTATAACATAGATTAGCATATTAGTGACATTAATTATTCTTAAACAAAATTAAAAGGATCAAAGGTAGACAGCATTACCATCGAAAATGCGTCAGAATCATCAAACGCCTTTTATACCGTGGATATGATCCTAATGTATCCAGACGGACAATAGGCTTGGTACTTCTACAATCTACAGTCTTGTACCAGCGCATTCGTAAGACTTGCACTCTGACTGTCTATGACAACGGGACTCCATGACGGGCCCTGTCCAAACCTTTTTTTGAGAAGACAGGGCCCCGACCAGCTGTCCTCTCTGAATGTCAGTCGAACTCCTCGGGTGATTACATACATGAACTCGCTACAGCAGACAGAACACGGACTGTATTACGTACGCCCCCATTTCATATCCATTTACATATCCATCTGTGTTGCTTGGACCCCTGTGTTTTGCCGTTTTGTTTGTGTGGTCATCTAACAGCGAGGGGTTGTTTTACACTACCATTGTGCGTTCTTCGAGACCTTTTGGTAACCGGAAAATTGGAAGGGTTGTGTGCAAGTAATCCGGATAACCACACCATTTGCTACTTGCTTAGCAAATGGCCGTCATAAGACGGGACCGGTTACCCATTAGTCTCGTTGGTTTATGTGTAGTCTTTTGTTTTTGATGTCTCTATGCCGTATGTCTCTTTTACGTCTCTTGCTGTGCTCGTCTTTGTGTTTTCGCATCGGGTGTTTTGATGGTTTGCTGTTGGTACTGCAACATGGTCTGGTTGGAGATCCCCTATCTTCTTTTATTGTACACGTGTCATTCTTCACATATCCTTATTAAACATGAAAAGAAGTAAATCGAGTGTATTCTAATGATAGAAATAACTAATACTTCAATAATGAAAGGTAAAAAAAACCCAAAAAACAGTGAATAATTATTTGTTTGTAATTTAAGAATCGCGAAAAATTATAGTCGCGAAATAAAGACATCCTTTTTTACCAAAAAATTCGCGACATTTGATACTCGCGAAAATTTCTGGTTTTACGGTATTTATCATGCATGTTGACATAACTTGAATCTTGACTTGGCATATAGGAGGCAGAATATGCCACCATATGTATGCTCTTTGGTTTATAATTTTCGGAACGGTCAATTTGGTTGTTATTGGTATTTGGGTTTACAATCAAACGCTTCTCTTTTTTCTCTATGAACACCAAATGTCTGGCATCGCACCCACTACAGGAATGTATACCAGAGCACCGACTGTATTACGTATGCCCTCTTTTTAGATCCATTTACATATTTATCTGTGTTGTTGGGCCCTGCGTTTTGCGGTCTTGTTTGTGTGTGGTAATCTAACAATGAGGAGATTGTTTTACACCACATCTGTACGTTCTTCGAGACCTCTGGGTAATTTGCGAAGTGAGAGGGTTGTGCGCACGTAATCCAGGATAACCACACCATTTGCTACTTGCGTGGCAAATGGTCGTCAAAAGTCGGCACCGGTTACCCATTGGTCTCGTTGGTTTATGTGTAGTCTTTTCTGTTTCATGTTTATATGTCGCGTGTCTCTTTTCCGTCCCTTGGTATGCTCGTCTTTAGTGTTTTCTCATCGGGTGTTTTCGTGTTTTGCTGCTGGTGCTGCAACAGGGTCTTGTTGGAGATCCCCTCCCATCCTTCATGATAATCTTATAAAATGGCCTGTCACATAAAATGAATTTGGCGATTCCTCAGACGATGTGAATGAGTCTTCATCATTAATGAATAAGGCATGTGTTTGAACAACTATTGTCAAGACCTTGCAAGATTTTTTTTCAAGAACAATTCATAATTTATCAAAAGATGGCTTGTAGTCAATGCCGGAATCGAACTTAAGTTTTAGAGAAACAAAAAAATGTCATGTAGGTAAACCAACCACTAAAATGGCAAAATCGGAAATCGCTTAAGCCAGGGAAGATAGAAATATGAAAAAAGACAACAAATAAGAATACGAAACTGTCTGCTACAATAACAATTTCGTAACTTCAAAAAGGAGGATGAAGAGCTGCTTTGAAGGATCAGCACCCCCTTTCTGCACGCAAACCGACGTTATAGAATAATCATAAAAAACAGAACCATGAGGAAGATGACAACTATGGAAAAAGAAACATATCCCTATCAGGAAGTACAAAATCGTTAATCGAAAAATCATCTAACCAAGGGCACACAAAACCACTTGATTTCAAAGCTAGAATCTGTTCTCATTGTTCTAAATATACGTACATGGATCCAAGATCCGCCTTAGGACACGTAGACTGAAAAGGTAAAATATGATTCCATTAATTAATATGATTCTATATAAGATAAAGGAGGGGATCTTTCAGATCTTTCAGATCTTTCAGATCAATGGGACAAGGATATTTTTCATCAAACCGGAGAGAAAGGGAGAAAAGTTAGAATCTGTGAATGTAAGTCAAACAAAAAAAAAAGCCGAATCCAGTTCCAAACCCACAATCGAAAGGTTTACGAAATTGGGGGAAAAATACAAAACAGATATTCCCCACGCGAAAAGAAGATAGGACAAACAGACGGAGATAACGACACAAGCCTCACAGAAACACGAAGGACAATTATCAAATAATAAATGTCTTCAAATTGAATAGCAATATTTAGAACAGATAAATTGGTAGCATGGACCATCTCCAGTGCAAGTGCGGAAGGCATTGCAGAATGATTGTAGGTGAATTATGGTAATAAAATCAAATGTTTCTTCCGGAGGGAAAAATTATGCAAATGAAAGCATATGACACAAATTTCGGCTTTGGCCCTTATCAAGCGTGCCCCAAACAGATCTCCGACAATGCACTAACATACACATTGCCCTTAGTTCAAGGGGTCCAAATGTTCGTGGATGTTTTGTGTTCTTATTCATAAGAATAACATTCTTGTCCTCTTCTGCAATTGTAAAGGAACATGTGTATTGCTGTGGAACTTTCTCATGCCTTGGATGCCATAATCAAGTTCATGATGTTTAGTAAATTTTGATTAACCTTTCTTTTTCTAGCGTGTTTTATTTTAAGCCCATCCCACAAGACATGCTCTGCACTCCTAAGAAGAGAAAAACAACTTTAGTTGCAGAGCGACTATCCCATGAAATTGATTATATTGAATCTGAGCATGCAATGGATACTAGCGGTTAATCTAACATTAATGAGAGCTTTGTTACACCATATACCGAAAATGCTGAAATTTAGTTTTTCCATCATCAAAACAGGAAAAAATTAACGAAAGCAATGAAGAAAAAAGTATTCTTTAAGGGCTCTTTGTCACTTTCTGTTCAAATTTTGCGTCATTATTTCATAAATCATCTCGGCTATTTACATTGGACACGCCACATTTTAGAATGTTTTGTTCTCAAAGCAACCACGCACTTTTTGAACTACATCGTGGTAAATACAAGGATATTGTGCTAAATAGCACTTCGATGTCCATAACATGTCTGTATGACTAACAGTGATCATGTAATAAGCTTATTGACAAAACCTTTAGACATTTTCCGTTTTTAATTTCTTTCTGCAGTTAATTTCTGTAAGACACAAATAATCCATTATTCAAAATCATATTTCATCATGCATCTTCAATTGTCTAGTCCTAAATCGAGGAGAACTTGTCGATGTAGGAAAATAATATGAATATTCAAAGTTATATTTATTTTTTTTGCATTTCGAAACATGCATATCTATAACATAAAAAATATATTACTTTAAAAAAGATAAAGTTGGTGCGGTGGCCATCTGAGAAGTTTCCCAGTCACCCAGATCTAAAAGAGAATCATTATATCAACATGCTATGTATATAACATGTCTGTATGACTAACAGTGATCATATAATAAGCTCTTAACAAGAATATACTTGTATCTTCCGAAATTGAAGTAACCGGATGTGACAATTCTACCGAATTGAAGCGACGGGCGTTGCATGCAAGCAGGAGATGCTGACTCTTCCTGGGCACCTGGTCTCACTCCCATATTGGGAGTTCGCTTCTTTTCATATGGTGGAGGTTATTCTTTGTTTGCTTCGGTTCTTGTTAAATCCTGGTTTAGTATGCCTTCGGTTTATGATTATCTGGATTATCGATTTTGTACTATAAATTGGGATATGGTCATTATCCATATTTGTCATGCTATTTACTGTCCGAAACATATGTCTGGTGCATCAAAACGGATAAAATCTAGTTCAAGAAGGTAACGAGCTGGAAGACTTCTATCTTTTCATGGTTCCATCTATGTTTAAGACATCCTAGTTTTAGAAGAGATAGGCAACAGCAAGATTCTAAACGGATATAAATAAGGAGTAAAAACCCGAAGTATAATGACACTAAACATACATGAGAATGTATTTATATTCCTAGTAGTAAGAACTAGATGTTAAACGCCCATTAGGCTACTACCATTATATTCCAATAACTTTGCGTTTCATGGAATTTGCACGTGACTAACAAGAATTATTCACCAATGAACACCAAGAGTAAGACAGTCATTTCTTATAAAGTAAATAAAACGAAGAGGCCAATGACAAACTTCGGCTAACTTTGTAATTATGCTATAACAACGGCAAATGATGTAGTTATGCGGATTATTTCCTCATAATCAGAAACATGGAAGTTCATACGTAAGCATACATCACTCAAAAGACTGAAATTCATACTGAACTATTCATTGCAAGAAACATTTTCATATTTTGCATATAGAAAGGTTAAAAATATTGAAAAAAAAGTTGACAGCGTTAGAAAAAGGACAGAAAGTAGACAGAATAAATCTTTAAATATTCTAAAGAATAAGAACATGTTTGGCTGGATGCAGTTCAAATGTATAATTGAGACTTCAAAACAAACTGACGGACAACAAAGGCAACTTTATGAGGATTTTAGAACGGAAGCGATGTGCATTAAATATGTGCAGAGAATATTTTGCAAACTTCAAAACGAATCGATGGACAATAAAGAAAAATTATGAGAAGAATTACTCAAATTCCATCTCAGATCAAGAGAAACACAAACAGTAGTGAAACGAGCATCCTAGCGCAGAGCAAATTCAAGAACATTTAATCATAGACGCAATATCTCAGACGTTGAGCAAAACAGAAGCTTCATTGCCTTATTTCTATACCACGTGGTTCTCACTTGCCTGGTTTGGGAAATTAGGTGATGGATTGCACAAAGAAATTTAATAACCTGTCCATCGAGAGCTCATATAGCCAAACAGAGGTCAAGATTGTTTGCCTTAGAATACACAGAAAACAACAGGCTGCAAGAAACCCAACTCTATACAACCGATCCAGCATCGTAAGATAGGGTGATAAAGTAGACTTAATTTTACCGTACTGAGGATGAACAAGGATACACAAAAATCATGATTAAGACTTAGCTCGAGAACTGACTTCATTTGGATGAAATGTCGGCGCGACAATTGAAAGAAAGCCTCTCATCAATTCCCATCTGTTGCTCAACATATAGCAGTTTGTAGCTTTGTATTCTATCACAATGAAGGATTTGTGGTTGCAGTTATTTACATTGATTTAGTAAATCATACTTACAATTTTAACTCGGATATGAATTGCTATTTAACAATGTCTGTCTGTCAGCTGTTCCAATGTTTGTAATATTTTCATGTGGAGGAGGCATTGCTTACCAACGTCCTTTTTCTTTCAACAAAGTCTTGATTATGATATTTACCATCTTTTTTCGATCATTCATTTTTAGAGTAGTTTGTTAGAAGTGAGGGGAATAGGTGACAAGAGATTAACCTACATGTATTTACTCCTGCTTTCTGAAAATATAAATTTCAAAGACTCAGATCCATTCAAGACGTAGAGTTCAGGAAACTTGACATAAACCTCATGAATTGGAATTAAATTTTCATCCTCAAGCAGGCATCGGCGCTTTAATAAAACAGCTGTCAAACGAGGTTAATCGAATATTGTTGGGATTAGAACACTTTCAATTCACTCTAATCTTTTTTATACATACAAAACTAAATTACTGTTAAGAGTATCGCCACGTTTACAAATTTGATCACGATTTCAACAAAGATAATTGCAAAAAGTGTTCTTCGAAATAAGGGTAATTGTTACACCGGTCTCGCCAAAGAACCTTGTTATCGTATATATTTTGTACCGTAGCTTAAGAAATGCGCCCGTAATTCTATCATAGCCCGGTCTTATAAGATTTCATTTCAATTCATTGCACAATGTTTCCATTTCATGTAACATTTCCCTTATTGAGCTTGGCCAGAGGGAGAGAACTGGATACAGATTGTATTAAGTACAATCATTTCCAGTTTCGGGGAATTTTATTTGATTTTGATATCCTATCTAATGCGTTTGCTCAGTCAGTCGTGAAATAAAATCGCCAATTTGCAAGCATTGGTTTTCATTTAGTAGCTTTCCTTACGAGGAAAAAACTCAAAATCATACGTAAAAACTGTTTAATTTGAATCCATAAGTTATGAGTATACCAAACTTTTGTAATGGATGGATCAAATAACGTATCATTTAGTGCGCTTTGATACATTAAAAGGACGGTGCTCGTTTGAGAGGAAACAATGAATTGAATCAATCTGAAAATCAAAAGCTGTTAATGTCGCTTTAACAAGCTAGCAATTCATTATCCATACAATTCCCATGAATATGAAATGCATTGAAACTTGATTATTTTCTATTTTACGCGCACATCTGTATTGAGTATTCGGCTTCTTAACAAGAAAATGAATAGTGCTCCAGAACCTATGATAGTGTTTTTAACTGGAGACAAGGTCTACTTGTTACTTTCGTTGCACTTGTTATTCAATCTTATAATTTTTTTTTATCTCTTCCTACTAGGTAATGTTCGTGTATCCGGCATTGATCGCCTCAGAACATTGCATCCTAAAAGAGGAAATATATATCAAGACTTTTACAAGTATATTCTGTCTTAGACATATTGAACCATCCAACCACGGACTATACTTATATCTTCGATGTAACAGGATGTGATATCTCTGCCAAATTGAAGCGACGGGTGTTGCATGCATTCAGGAGATGCTGACTCTTCCTGGGCACCTGGTCTCACTCCTAATTTTGAGTTCGCTTCTTTTCATGTGGTGAAGGTTTTTGTTTGATTGCTTTGTTCTTTATCCTGATTTCGTATGCCTTTGGTTTGTGATTTCCTGAATTATCGATTTTGTACTGTGTATTGGATATGGTCATTGTCCATATTTGTCATAGAGAACAAACCAAATTTTTTAGGAAGTACCCCGACAATGGAAACAAAGTTAAAAAAAGACTTATTGATCCTGGAAAGTTCCCAGACATACACGTAAAAGAAAGCGACTCATCAAATCTGACCTCTTCCCGCATAACCAAAATTCTCGTAGGAAAGAGAGGTAAACTTAGTAGAAACTATCATAGCAAAAGAAAGTTACAAAAGTAAGGACTTCCCCAAATCCATCGATTTTAAATAAGACTTATCAAAAGGAATCTGTACTTTCAAATAAGACAATGGTGGGAAATTGAGGTGTTTTTAAAACTCGGTACTTTCTTGAACATTAAATAAAATTTACGACCAAAAGAACATCGAAGGGTGCTGCCCACCTTTAATTTCGATGCTATTTTATGATTAAATGACATGTCTCCAAAGTAGCAAACTAATATACATGATATAAAATTGACAAAGAGTCAAAACAAAGCGACAGAGCTGGAAAGAAATCGTAGTGACCTCGCGCCTTCACAGTTATTTAGTTCTTCAGGTCTGCATGTTGGTATTTATTCATGCCCTTGTGTCTATGTCAACTTAAAAGATTTGATGTAATCTAACGTTGTTTTGATGAAACTACATGTAAATCTGAATTTTAAATATTTATGGTATTTGTTGACTTCGATATTAAGCTGTCTATTGGAAAGGGCAAGAAACACTTATTTTCGGACAAGAAATATGATTATTCAGTGAATTATCTTTAAAGCAAATAAAAAAGAGGAAAATAATTACATTTATGATATTTAGTGAAAAAAAAAACCCATCCCGACACACATATTATCTTTTCTTATTATAACATTGCAACGAAAATCTAGGGAGCACTTTCCTAAATCAAGACTCCTATTCAGAGAAGGCTAGCCCGCCCAAGCAGCAAAATGGACCATGGATTGATTGATGTACTCATACGTAGGCTCATGAGACGAAAGAGTCAAATGGACTTTAAAAGGACGAGTGACCAGGACTCTGCCCTTTAAAACTTATATTCGTATTAGTGAAAAAATGGGTATATCCATGGTAATTAGCACACTTAGATAATTTACCGGAGATAGTGTCATATACAAAGTCTGGTTAATGAACCCTGTTAATTTAATTATGTATTTGACGAAACGGGATGCCGTGCCCTCATTAGAATTGGCAGTTTGAGCTTTTTATGCTAAAGAGGAGGTTAATGATCTATTGCCTCTCCTGCCAAATTATATGGTCATAACTAAGAGGTAAATGAACACCTCTAATCGTTAAGGAATATCTACAAAGAGCTCTAATCGCATTGTTTTGAAATAGCTGTGATGAAGTGTAATTTCTTTTCCATCAGATTGTAGATATGCATGATTGACGTATTCATTCAGCTGAGATTCATAACTGACAAATGGTAATATCTGTCGGCAACTGTTGAGAAAATATGCAATCTGCAAGCTAGCGTGAGACACACTACATTATAAACGAGACCACCTTCAAAAGAGCGAATCGGAACAGTTTTTTTTATCTACGCCTTCAGTCTTCAGTCAAAGATTTTTGGCTAAAAGGTAACCTTTCCACACGTCAGGCTGCGGACAAAATATGATATTTTTTGGACATAGTGCATTAAATCGAAAAGTCCTTGAAACAAGATTCTTGTAGGAAGGTTTTCATCGATTACAACAGATGGATGATTGTCCTTCAACAACTATTATTTCAGTTAAGAAATGAATCTGATATTTTTTTCTGTTGATGCAGGTATCACCCGAAAAATTGGACAGAAAACTGCATCAATGCGCGTAGCGTGTGATGCAAAAGTTTTCTGTTCAATTTCTGTATTACGCATGCCCTCTTTTTATATCCATTTACATATTCATCTGTGTCTATGGGGCCTCTGCGTTTCGCTGTCTTGTTTGTGTGATGTCATCTTACAGTGAGGAGGTTGTTTTACACCACAATTGTACGTTCTTCGAGACCTCTGGATAATTGGAGAAGTGAGAGGGTTGTGCGCACGTAATCCAGGATAACCACACCATTTGCTACTTGCGTAACAGATGGCCGTCCAAAGTCGGCACCGGTTACCCATTGGTCTCGTCGGTTTATGTATAGTCTTTTGTGTTTGATGTTTACATGTCGTGTGTCTCTTTTCCGTCTCGTGCTGTACTCGTCTTTTATGTTTTTGCATCGGGTGTTTTGGTGTTTTACTGTTGATGCTGCAACGGTGTCTTGTTGGAGATCTCCTCCCTTCTTTTTATCATTTAATTGTGGAAAACAGACTGTTTTCTTGGATCTAAAAACAATCAATCACCGCACTACATTTCGTAAGTCGGAAGGTTTCGCAGTGATACGTCTGCCAAAACAAGTTATGGCAGCCGCCATGATTCAAACAGCGAACGATCGTCCCTCTATTAATTTGGAATAAGGACCAGTTTGAGCAAATTCTACATGCACTGTTAACTTTTGAGTAAGTAGAAAAGAAATGGTACCCTTGAAATGATAAGCAAACATCAACAAATTGTATTTTCAACAACAAGTTCATTCGTGTTTGAGGGAACCCCCAGTTCTAAAAATAGTGCTATAAATAGACTTCCGTGAAAAATTGTGTTGATCGATGTATCAACAAAATTTCTCAGCCAATCAGAATCTTCGTTTCTTGAAAATGACAATGGAAATTAAATGATAAAATGTTCTACAAAATAAGGATATACCATCCAGCTAATCAAAACGAACAGAAGCATATACAGATTTACATTTCAGCAAATGTTATTGTTATCTGAATGACTTGAGTAAATCCCTCCTTGTTCATCGTGTAATCGTATTGTTTGTACATTTAGTGCATACACAAAGTGACGTTAAAAACAAGACAAACTGAGTTATGGACAACAAAATAAGGATGTATGTCACATAACAGACAATCCATGGTATGTTGGCTTGAACAAGATAGTACAGATAAAGAGTAATTTTTTCTACAGGTATTTGGAAATACTATTTTTGAACACCACCAGACAGTAAAAGCAAGTAGCATAAGAGGAATTATAAGATATATGTAGAATCAATATATACCCATTACGTTTATAAAAACGCAAACAACTATTGGACACAGTCAATTTAAGCAATCATTTATCTAAACACTCGTCACAAAATATCATCTAGAACTACTTCCGGGTCGAATCCCAGCGAGGATCAACCCTAGACATTAGGGGTACATTTGCATATCAAGATTTCTGGTCTCCGGTAAATAACGGATTAGAAAAAAAAAACTCAAACATTATTTATTTTACAACGTTTAACAAACAAGTTACACAACTTATATAAATATCTCACGTTGGCTCAGATGTTGGCGTGAGGGGGTCCAAGGAGCAGGAGGAAGCCAGAGTACCCGGAGAAAAACCCCCTGCAGAGGCCTGGGTGGGGGACCAACTACCCTCCCACATAAGACCCTTTGCCGAATCTGAGATTCGATCCCGGGACCTTAGAGGTGAGAAGCGAGCGCGCTACCACTGCGCTAACCCGGTCGTATTAGATTAGATAAATGGACACTAATGGAAAAAGTTTTATGGAAATGCTAATTGCTAAAATATAAAAAGTTACCATCAAAACAACGGCAAATACCATCTGTTACTTTCATCATAACGCCGAACTCTCTGCGTCTCGCGAGATGTCATCCTGATCTGTCTTTGTTGTTTGTCTTGGGTGGTTGCTATGCAAATTTCGAGTCTAACTTCGTTATTTGCAGGTTATTTTTTAATTTATACATCACAATTATTATTTTAAAGAAATTGAATTCAAATCTGAACTCAATACGATCTTCAATTTTGCGTTTAAAATAACGTTCTAGCAATGCCAAGGAAGACGTTGTTTTTGCGGGAAAACTCGCTCAATATTTCGAAACGTAAACAGTGTCATTATGACGTCGGAATGTTTCCATTGTCTTGACGTAAAAGTAAAAAACAATGAAATTTCCCTCTCAAATTCTGCGTAGGAAAAATTGACCGCTGAATGCAAGGATATATTGATGCGGCTTATATCCTTTAGTGCAAGTGACCAAATATATGATGAGCAACTATTTGGTGACCAGTGTCTGGTCCATGCTGCAAATTTATCTGTTCTTAAAATTGATGATGCTATTGAATTTGAAGACGTTTAACATTAAATTTTGTACTTCTTGTTGAGTTTCCTGCTGGTGGACCAAGAGTCCCCCCGAGGGCACATGTAGCCAAGTTCGATCAACTTCGGTTGATCGGTTCTTTAATGCATTCGAAAATTTCTGTTATCAAAATTTCTTGACATTGAAACATGGGTCCTGTAGCATCATATTCCACCCATCCTGCTACATCTGTCGGTACATTTTTGGACATTATAACTTTCACACACTCTTTGGCCATATTACATTTTTTAGATAAAGGATCACTGAAGAAGGTGGTCCATGCTTCAAATTTATCTGTTCTTAAATGATGCTATTGAATTTGAAGACGTTTAACGTGGCGACTTCTGGCTATCAATTATAAATTGCCCTTTCCTGGGTAGAAACGTTTCTTTGTTCCTTTCCTATGGTATGTTCATATTGTAGTTGATACGGTGTTCCATAGTAAGCTCAGAGTACACCGTTCTGAGCGCAAGGCGACAAATCAAGAGACATCTCATCCAAGGATTTATTTGTGAGCGACTTTGTCGCAGCAAAATTTGTTTAAGACGATACAACGAAGAAATGAAAAAAAAATTATCTCGTTGTCGACAATTTCGAAAGATTAGAACCGTTCAAAATTTATATATTCACCGATTGAGATTTTCTTGGCCCGGCTAAGGTAACGGATGTTGCTAACAGGCAGGAGATGCTTTCATTTCCTGGCACCTGATCCCACACCGTTCCTTTGAGATATGTTTTAGTTGTTTTGTTTAGTAATGTATTTTACAATGTTTTGTATGGCCATTGATTATGATTTTTGGAATATGATTTCGGTATAATATTTGACTTCCACTTACACAGGAAGCTTGTTCTTTCTGTTGAATTTTATCTCGGTTAAGATACTTTTTGTATGTACTTGTGCTACAGATAAGATTGATTGTCTGGTAGTTGTTCTGTATACCGACATTGTTATCTCTGTAATGAAATTAGGATGATTTAATGACAAATGCATGTAATATTATAAGATACTTGAGTGTAGGCATATATCGATGCAATATTAGATATAGTAAAAAGATTATAAGAGGAGCCAGTGGCAACATTTCCTCCCAAATGCATTCAGATTTGCTTTATGAATTCAATTATTACATTGTAGGGCATACAGAATGCATGTAATAGCAAAAAGCTCGATCGGCATTCAGGGAAGATCCTATGTAGATATCTAATATGATGGGAGGGTAGCTCATGTAGGCGTTCATCTTAAAAAAAGTCAAGGATAAATATTGATGGAATATTGAAGTAGACACAAACAATTGTTCTTACTTTCAAGTTGTTAATCAACAAACGGTATCATTATACTGATGGTCGTTAGAGATCATTAGGAGTACGCACAGGGAACCCGTTATTCGAAGCATATGTGTTTGGAAAAAAACCGTCTCCTGAATGAGATTGGTATCAAACACAAACGCTCAAACATTTTTGGAATGACATGCATGAAGTAATTTGGTTTTAGATGATTTCCCTTTGGCCTCGTTCCGGCGGGGCATCAGTATGAATAATTTAAGGCTAACCACAAGATCATTAGACATGTCGAACATAAGCTGCAAGGCATTTCGTGCTTAGTCACATCTGGGCAGCCTCAGAGACTAATATACATGTGCAATCAAGGAAAAATACTTGCCTATATAATGTCCTGCTTATGACTTTATTCTCATAATAAAAGATTAATTATGAAACATTGTGAATCCAACTTTTTCTCTAGGTTATCATCGTATCTTTATCATTACTTAGCGGATATTGACACTTTGCACGGTACTTGAGTACAAAAATTCGTAATTTTATCTGAATAAATCAAGATTACAAAGTTGAATGAAATAGATAGGCTTAACATGTATTTCTTTGAATGGGTGTGTTCTGGTGTTTTGTATTTCTTTGAATTAGTGTGTTATGACCATATCGAGCTAATTTAATGCTCCATGTGCATTTATATTAGTTCATCAATGTTCTTTTCTTCTCAATGTTGAACGTCTTCAAATTCATTAGCATCATTTTAGAGCAGATAAATTTACAGTATGGACCAGACATGCACGTTTTGGGTATTTAACCCTCGTCAGTGATCCTCAATCTAAACAATGTAATATGGCCAAAATCTGTGAAAAGTATGTCCTAAATATACCGAAAGACATAGCAAGATGGCTTGGATATGATACTACAGGACCAGTTACGTTTTCATTGTCTAATCATCGGGAAGACATATCTAAAACATGTAAGGTAAACTTGAGAATTGTCATTTGAGTATTATAGTAAACATATCGTGACAAAGGTAAAATTTTCCTAGAAAAATTAACTTCTCAAAAAGCCCCAAAATAAAACCAGGCAATAATTAGAATAAAAGTAGAATTAAGTCCCAAAAATAGGAAAAGAGCAACTAAGTGTCCGAGAAGAGTAATCATCATCTGCTTGATTATATGTTAAACCCATTACTTAATGAAGTTGACAATTTTGGTCGATTTCGGTTGTGAAGCATACCACTGAAGTGATCCAATAGTCCAAATACTTAGACTATCGTTCATTTTCCTAAACAGTTGCATGTCATTCTGCATGATGAGTATTGACCATAGATCTCCCTAATAGACGGTGCCAAACTACTGATGTACCTTTGACTGGGTATGTGACTTAGAAAGCTCACTGGGATGCCGACAATCTGTTGGAAACCTTTTCCTGCGAACACCAAGTAATTACTGTTATACTTAGAATTAGCATCTTTCTCCAATATCAAATAAGTGAGCCAGTGGATATTTCACATTCAGAGAGACTATCTCCAACACAGGTTGGTACCTAAACGAACTCGCTTTGTAGTCAATATCGTCCATACTCTCCTTATTGTCATGAACATTCTATACCATTATTTCTTGTTTAATTCTTTCAAAACGTTTTTTGTATGCAGTTGCATTAATTTATTATGCTCGCTTTATATATTTGAAGAATGTAAAAGAAAACTAAAATGGAAATTGTTTCTGTTTGGGTTTGGTCTACAACAATATATCTTTCAGAATAATATGAGAGAGAGAGAGAAAGAAAGAGAGAGATTTATTTTATAGATAAAACACTACTGAGATATAAAATCCCATCATCTTTTAAACGAAAATGTTGGAAATGGTGCGGATAATATTTTTTCTTGTTTATCTACGTAGTTCAATATAATTGTCTCATTTTATTATGGTATGTGAATTCCCCGGTATCAATTATTCTTTCAATTTTCTCTTATGTTCGTCCTTGGTATCTTCATCAAAAGAAATACTCATATCCAGAGACTGTATCTGGGTTAAGTATCAATAGATGTTATAAAGTATAGGTGGAAATGTTGCCAGGTGATAGAGAACTTCTCGTCAGTACAGAAAGAGGACGCCTCTTTGAAATCACTCAATTATATACCATGTGAATGAATTCATAAAGAAATGTAGAGAATGATGGTATTCAATTTGTGCCTAATGGTACATCGTGTGAGAGATTTATCTTTCAACGCTCATTATACAGTATATTCTTAGTTACAATGGAGGGTCAAAATAACTTTTGATGGGAAGTAGCATTTTGTGTCTTTTTTCTCCTTTGATTGAATGAAGAAGAAAACAGGGAGTTTACCCATATCATTAATAGTATCCCATGCTTCAATTTGCTGTTGATCCATAAGACTTTTGGCCGTTTTTTTCGGTTTATATGACGCTGTGTTGATATGTTCGTGTGTTGCTGCAGGTGTATTCCGCTGTAGTTAGAGCAGGAGAGTTTGGCTTGAGATCTCATCAATATTCCTCTGAACTGAACAAATGATCTTGTAAGAAATTGCCTTGCCTTCTATCCTTCATTTTTGGTGTATTTCTGTATCGGAGACATATACATGTAGAGCTTTGTGACCAGGGGGTTTATTAAATCTAAAGTCTGAATCAAATTCAATGCCTACAGCTAGCAATAACACTTAAATAAGCACAAGAAAGCATTCAATAAACCAATCCCCCAAACACATTAAGCAATGACCACATCAAAATACATGTATATATCAGCCTCACCATTTTCCCCCGATAAAGACAAATAACTACAATCTGCCTCTCAAACAAGAATGAAATTATCATATTGATGTATATGTTCTATCGTAATAATTTAGTGCACCATATGCGCATTTCAACAAACAATCATCATCAATTAAGAGAGGAATCTGAATTGTGAATATATGAATAGCGAAATTCTAAGCATGACCTAAATATATGCCGAAGAGAAAGCTAAGGACAGAGTTATGTACCATGAGAAGAGGTATACTCCTAAGTTTCAAAATAATTTATCAAATTTAGTATCAGAAAATTTACAAATATATTTCAAGTCAGTGCAGAAGCACATAAAAATAGGCGAACGAAGCTTTAATGAAATATCCTTTCTATCCAAACAGAATATACAACAATGTCAAACAAATACTGATCAGTTGTACATATATTTATTTATCAAGTATATTTTTGAAACTCAAACAAAACATTAAAACATCATACTTTATTTTTGAAATTCAATTTAAACGATGAATATAGACATTATTAACAATTAAACATATAATATGTGTTGAAGCTATAATAAGTTTTTTCATTACATCCATTATGGCAGTATAAAATCTGAGAGGGGTGCAACAACTTATAGATCACAAAGAATGTTCATAATTTTACATGTGTTTTTCCTAGTAGTTTTCTATCACATTGTAATAAATCATTAAGAACATAATTATATCTAGTTCAATTAGACTACGTCTATATAACAAATAACTAAGACAAAACTGAAAGCTCTTCCATTCATATTACAGGGGCATTTACCTTTGCCAGGTGTATTTAATTAATTTGAATGTTCGTGGAATCCCTTTACGATGGACACAATTCATCACAGAAAACATTAAACGATAAAAGATCAGAGAAACTGTCATAAACGCAAATTTACTGCGTGCACATGGTTGTTGTTACGCATGTAGAAGTCACCACACAGACTGTGAGGTATGGTGGGTAAAAAACATGTTACAACTCCAGTACATATGGCACAAATGATGCATGACTGCAAAGACGTATAAAATAAATACTCTATATTAACGGATTAAAAAAACTACATCATTCAAATATCTTAATAAATACATCTCATTCAACACAATGATTCTCATTTTTACTTCTTGCATTCTTCTATCTGACCATTCGAACACTTGTCTCATAGGCTAAAAAGTTTAAACGTCATCCTTACAAGTCCACCACTTTGTCATATGACAAGTGTGCAATCTCGTACTATTTCCAGTCAACTGACAAATGTACAATCTGATACAATATCATGTCAACTGACAAACGTACAATATTGTAAATCATGTCAACTGACAAACGAACAATCTAGTACAATTATGTCAACTGACAAATGTATTAAGTCTGATACAAACATGTCAACTGACAAACGCACATTCTGGTACAATACCATGTCAACCGACAAATGCACTATCTGATACAATCATATACAGTCCGGTACAATATCACAGATAAACTCTTTATGACTCAGTCTCAGTGGTTATATATCATTCACAATCCCTGTCCCAATCATGGAAAATGTGCGCATTCTCTCGAATCAACGGACGATGACATACCACAGCACGTGGATCCTCGGTATAAGCTACGATACAAAAATCACAAGTAGAGTGGCAAGAACAAGAGTGCATAATTTGTTACTTGTCTTCAGAGCTGCATCTCCATGTGACGAGTCTGTACCACCTGTAATAGACAAACTCATTTATATGCAATATTCTGAAAGGGTTTGGAAAATAACACTGACAATGCTATATTGTTTATGCATTTAGCTTATCTTTATACAAGAATTAAAATGCAAGAAAATGATAGATACCTAAAGATTCTGGATCTGTATTTTGTCCTTGTACCATGCGATAAAATATTGAAACATCATAAATAAAAATAATATTCAGAGATCAAACGAAATATTTATAAAATTGCGTATCCGAAATGATCTTGTACATATCGTACGAGCAAAATTTGGTTTTGGTAAGAATTCAAACCGTTGCATTTTCCATGTTTAATTCTGAAATCGAAACGAATGCCTCCTGAACTTCTTTTTATACAAAAATTCAAACAAATTTAAAAACAACTTTAATGAGCTCTAAAAAGAATCATGGTATCATCAATTAATATTCCCTAACACGAACGAACTTTAAAATGCTAAAAAATCTAGGGAAGATATTTGTTAAATTTACATGCATAAATAATTCAATGATTCTGAAATTGAAAAAGATATGTTGCTAGATTCTTTTTTGTGCAATGATGAAGGTGCAATCAACGTTTAATGTAAAAGATTATTTGAGAATATAAGAAAACTTATACACTACATTGCTCCTTTCAAAATATATTCTGTTGTATACATATTGTAGAAATTGCCGAACTATCGCAAAATCTGTGTTTTTATTGTTTTCTTTTTATTCTTGTGAATACTGAATTTCTCATAATGAAGAATACCATCATGAAACAAAGGAATTTAAAGTGATTTATAATCAGATTAAATAAAAAAAAAGAGAAGGCAGTGCGACCCAGATGTGTTTGACTCAGTATTGATGAGGCATGAAATAGAAATTACTAAAGAATGGTTACAAAAAACACATAAAACAAACTGGATGTATAATATATTGAAGTGGAAATCTCTGATCAAACAAGGACGACTACGTTAAGAGATACTTACGTCTCCTGATAATTGACACCTCTTCTGAAAACATATGTTGTAACATATTATCATACTTGTTATTAAAGTAATTACATAATTGCTCTTCACCAAAATTTGTCTTTCAAAAGAAGAAAGGAAACTATTTAGTTTCCCTTGATTCTTAAAACATAATACTCCTAAACTTTTCTCAGAAAATATTTGTCAATGGAAAATTTGGGGAAGGAGAGAGGTTGGAACATCTTGTAATATCCATCTCCATTTTTCTCAAACGTGTTGGAATGTTGTGAATATTTATTGAAAGTTTACGGAAGCCGACTAGTGCCAACCTAAGTGAAATGTCTAAGTCGTAATTACGACTTAAAATGTCGTAATAGCGACTTAACTATCTCGTAATTACGACTTAGTATGTCGAAATTACGACTTAGTGTCTCGTAATTACGACTAAGTATTTCGTAATTACGACTTAGTATGTCGTTCTTACGACATAGTATCTCGTAATCACGACTTAGTATGTCGTAATTTCGACATAGTATCTCGTTATTACGACTTATTTTGTCGTAATTACGAGTTAGTATGTCGTAATTACGACTTAGTATGTCGTTATTACGACTTAACTACTAGTATCTCGTAATTACGACTTAGTATGTCGTAATTTCGACATAGTATGTCGTAATTACGACTTAACGATATCGTAATTACGATTTACTATGTCGTAATAACGACTTAGTTATCTCGAAATTACGACTTAGATTATTGTAATTTTCACTATGACCAACATGGACCTTCATTTCTCTCTAAGGTTTGACTGAATTCTATATTGTAGCCAGTGAGATCCAAGGAAAAACAGAAGCCCCAAGTTGGCCTATATCGCTCAAGACAACCGTATTCACATCGATGAAGTAGAAGATAAGAACTCTCGGGAATGACCGATTCTACCTTTTTCTTCAATTGGACAAAAATCATGAAAAATTAGAAAATAAATCTCTAAAAAAGCATTGTATAAATAAACAACTATTTTGTGAAAAGAGTTCACTAATATGATGTAAGGAAAAATACAATATAGATATTGTTTGGAAAACTTCAAAAATGCGTTACAAATAATTAAGTCGTAATTACGAGATAACTAAGTCGTAATTACGAGATAACTGAGTCGTAATTACGAGATAACTAAGTCGCTAATACGAGATAACCAAGTCGTAATAACGACTTAAAATTTTCACTTAGGTTGGCACTGATCGGCTTCCGAAGTACCGTACCGTCTAAGACATGGACCATTATTTTACCAATGTCCAAGTTGGTGCTGCGGCACATGTAGTTCCCGGCGTCTTCCATGGTACTCTTTCGGATATAAAGTTTGCTAATCAATGTCTTTTTCTCCACGAGATTAAAGTCTGTTATTTTGACATGACCACTGTAATGTCTGCTGACGATGTTACCGTCTTTAAACCAGTCTAATATTTCGGGTACATATTCCACACCAGTCGCATTACATTGTAGCTTTATGGGGTTGCCTTTCGTAACGAAATCTGTACCACTTATAGATATGGCTGTAAATGGAATCAAAGATAATAGTTATCGATAAGAAAAATAGGCTGAAAGCTATAAAGGGGAAAAGTTAAAAGGCAGTAAAAAGAGGTTTCCATTTTATTTTTATCTTTTATTTGTTTATGTCTGAAATGAAAAAAAAATCTATACTTCTTGTCGCTTGAATCAGATAGACAAGGACATTAGTATCTTTGTATCTAAGCAAATTAGTTTGCTATCTGAAGAACAACTAGAACATGAAGAAAGAGATATAGGAACACTTTTATCAGAGGTATACTTTAATTTTTTTTTATCGTCAGTTAGGATTTCGTTTTTCCATTTAATGCGAAATAGAACGAAAATATCATATGCTTTAGAAAATACCGTATTAGGAACAAAAGCCAATGAAAGTGTCAAATTTCGTTAGAATCAGAGTAAATTGGACAAGCTATCCTTTAAAGAATAAAAAAAAAAAAGGAAAAAGAAAAAGACCAACATGAGACAAGTCCTGGTTTTATTGGACGATATTTCATAGAATGACGCAAATGGTGGCTCTTTCATTTGATGAAATATGAAACTTGGGATAACTTCCTGTTGATAAATTACATGATGTTTTAATACATTTTTGTATCGTATTCAAAGCAGTTCTGTAAAAGCCAACAACTAGCAACACAAGTGAAGCATAAGCAAGCAGAGAAAAAATCGAAAAGAAAATAAAATACATCAGAACAAATACTGTTACTACATTTGTAAAGATTGTTGCTGTAGATTTTTGGGGAGGTCAAGAATAAAGAACAAAAGAAAATCAATGAAGAAAATTTCATGCATAGTAGAAAAAGGAATAAAAAAATACAAGACATTATCCTCTGTATAAAGTGTATATGAAAATCATAAGATTCATATAATCGTTTACAGTTTTATGAATTCTTTCTCAAAAAATAATTGGAAAATCGACAGAAGTATTCTAATGTTTCCCTATTGATATGAGTTTATTTCAATCTCAGATATTGGTTATCAAGATGTTTGCACTCTGTGTCCAAAAGTTAATTTCTTGACAAAAACTGCGGAAACCAATTAATTGACCAGATATGTATATTTGCCATATTCATTTCTCATCAAAGGTCCTATAAAAATAGGTACCGGCTTAAAATATTATGAAGCGTCTTGAATGAAAGAAAGATGTGATAATAATTCAAATGTTCAAATGTGTCTTCGATTAAAATAGAATAAAAAAAACTTAATACTCAGGCGCTCAGAATTAGTACTGCATACAAATTGACATGGATAAGAAAAGAATATGAGTTTAGTGCTAATATGAAAAAAATTAAGGTAATCTACATACCGGGTTCAGAACTTGAAGTCTCTGTAAACAAAATCAGCTATTATCAAATAAATAGACATCAAATTAGACACGATTCTAGAACAAAAAATATCCTAAATATGTCATGGCAAATCCTAGGTTATTATATACTTGAAATTTTATTTTACCCTTCTCATAGGGGTTGAATGATTCGCAAAGCACTACTTAATGTAAATACTTTTTAGGGATACAGAGTTCAAAACATGCAATCCGTACGGACAATCAAACTTCTGTAATATCTACAAAAACATGCTCTTATATGACCCAAGAGAAGTGCCCCTACAGGGACGAATTGCTTTAGATTTCACTTTCAAATGACGTATAATCATTCGAACTTGGCAGAAGAAATCAAGAATTTTTGAGACAGAATAGGAAAGTGCTTTTATTTCTAGCAGGGCTATTCAAATGAACTCGCATTTTAAGTGTGATATCTGAAGAATTTACTTCCTCACATTTGTTGTTAGATCAACACTCAATATACGAGTTAATTAAATGTTCCATCAGGGTTTATGATAGTTGGCAAGGGCCATGTGTTAGGCTCTATATTACGTAACGTTATAAAACATAATGTGTAATGACGAAAACAGGCAACAAATATCACAGATAGGAAGCAATGATGTTAGAATGATAGAAGGTTAATCGTGACAACAGAATAGCAATTTCGGTGAAAATTTCAATAATTTTACCTTTTATTGTTGACATGCCCATATTTTCCATTTTGGTTACTCGATACATCGAGGCTAGTAAATTGAATATGAAGTAATAAAGAGCCTATCTTTACCAGAACAATGATGTTATGTCATATAATGCACGATATAAAAAGCTAGATCAGATATTACTTAGAAGAATGTTATACTAGTCATTGGGAAGATGAACACATGCATGATTCCTATTACAGATTACAGAAGATATTTACATCCAGCGATAAGCATGCTATTTTTGATGAAATTATTGCTTAGCAAATTAATAAAACAGTATCAGATTAATTGAATAATGAAAAAATCCTTTTTTCTGCCTTTCGAAATTAGTATAAAATAAAAATGACAAAAATGTTAAAATTAATGGAAACTATTGAATCATAAAAGGTAGATGAAATAAACTGCATTTTTATTTCATTACAAGTACAGTAGCGTACCAAATGTCTATCAAGCTTTGTGTCATCATTGCCGCGTTCATTGCAAAAAAAAATAAATATCAAATCACCTTATTTTAAGAGTAAAAGCAGGAAAATATCTCCAAGAACGGAACGTCTACAATATGAAATCGACCACAACCCCCCCCCCCCCCACCCCCATCCTCCCCCCCCCCCAAAGAAACAAAACAAAAAACAAAAACAAACAAATGCGATCGTTATTATCTAGATACGGAAATACCAGAGCAAGCAGATACCAAGATACCATTAAGCCATACTAATCAAATATTTTGTTTTACGTTCGCGGCGTACCTTCTATAGGGAAATTGCAAAGAGAATAATTCCACTCAAAACTTTAAAAATTAAACGACAACTGATATCGAATACCATACAATGCCTTTACCAACATTAATAAATTATCCACTTCACCTGAAGAAAGGGGTTTTTTTCCAGTCTTCCTTTCTCAATTTAAAACAAATTGATCATGAGTTATTGTGTTGTGATGCCTGTCTGGAGAATACCTTTCAGAAGTTCCGGACGCCAAACAAAATATTTTATTTCTCTGACTTTACCACAAAACAATATGACGACTTTACTGGGATTACAGTGGAACACACCCACATAAGGAACGACATTTAAAATCAAACAGATGAAGACAGCTAGGAAAAACAACTACAATCGAAAACGACCTACAAAAACAAGGCAAATCACAATTTAAACTAGAAGGATGGCATATGAAAAGGAAGGAGCCCAAGACACACCAATTCTAATGTCCATAACCAGACTTATGCAAATATGAACACCCTCAAATACCAAGATACACATTGTCATTACTCAATCACGTATGTAGAAAGGCATATAAATACTAAGACACACAAATATCGGGTCACATTATACAACTACACACAACTGCCAACCAAAAGAAAATTCCAAGACACAAAAATACTTGTAGACGCAAGTACCAAGAACAGAAAAAAACATGATACAAAATAAGGAGACAGATAAGGAAATATTGGACGAACCCACGGTATGTTACTGTACTTATAATGTCAGTACATTGTGGGGAACTCACAGCTGGCTGCGTTAGAAACTGTAGGATAACTCAATGGAAACATACAGCTTCTTAGATGACTCTCCTTAAGTCACAAAAATAAGCGCCCCAAATGTCTTTATATCATTATTATGTAAAAGAAGAAAATTCCACGAAGAGTTGTCCTGTTAACGCATTGCTATGAGCTGTGGGTTCCCGGTGATGTATATATCATTTTGGAAAAAAGAGACAAAAAATGTAGTTCCCTATAAAAAGAATGGAATCAAATAGGACAGAAAATAGTATTACATAAACAGACCATATATGATACTGACTTTGCAAAAACTTACCTTTTACCCTAAGAAGTACCATCTGTCTGTATTTTTCTCTTTTCTCGCCCGCACTAACGGCACAAAAGTATACATCTTCGTCTTCTTTTTTAACGTCTTTTATTTTTAAATTCCATTCAAATAGTTCAGGTATTCGTTGTATAGAGAAGCGATCGTCTGGACTGTACACATACTCCCCGACTGTTATAGGATTTGGCTTGGACATTCTCATCCAGTAAACCTAATAGTTTTTCAGAAACAAAAATAAGAACAATAGAATTTTATAAGCTTTGAGTCTGTATGATGCTGTGTCATTGTTTCCATCTGTATGTCCACTTTTTCTTTACTATTGAGAAAGTTCTGTTTCATATTTTTCAAGAATTTCTTTGTCTATTGATTGTGATATTTGGATTCTGATAAGCGGGTTTTGTATTGGATCTTCATTCACTTATTCGGGTGAGCAGATGGACACAGACTAGTGAATATGGATAGATTAAATGTCAGTGCCTCTCATCATGAAGTAAGTAAGTAGTAGTGTTTTTATGCCCCCGGAATCAAAGATTCGGGGGCATCTGGTTTTTGGCCTGTCCGTCTGTTTGTCTGTTTATCTGTTTGTCTGTCTGTTTGTCCGAAAAACTTTAACATTGGACATAACTTTTGAATGGGAAGTGATAGGGCTTTCATATTTCACATGTGTATTCCTTGTGACAAGACCTTTCCATTGATACCAAAATTTTTGACCTCGTGACCTTGACCTTTGACCTACTTTTCAAAAACTTTAACACTGGGCATAACTTTTGAATGGGAAGTGATAGGGCTTTCATATTTCACATGTGTATTCCTTGTGACAAGACCTTTCCATTGATACCAAAATTTTTGACCTCGTGACCTTGACCTTTGACCTACTTTTCAAAAACTTTAACATTGGGCATAACTTTTGAATGGGAAATGATAGGGCTTTCATATTTCACATGTGTATTCCTTGTGACAAGACCTTTCCATTGATACCAAAATTTTTGACCTCATGACCTTGACCTTGACCTTTGACCTACTTTTCAAAAACTTTAACATTTGGCATAACTTTTGAATGGTAAGTGATAGGGCTTTCATATTTCATATGTGTATTGTATTCCTTGTGACAAGACCTTTCCATTGATACCAAAATTTTTGACCTCGTGACTTTGACCTTTGACCTTTCAACCCAGTGACCTCACATACATGTACTTAACAGAAAATAGTGTTCATACTAACAAAGATGCCACCGGGGGCATTCGTGTTTCACAAACACAGGCTTTATTGTGGTAGTGTTTGTCTCTTATTTGTGAGCTTGTACTCCGGATAACTGCACAATTAGCTTTGTCAAGGCCGGCCTGAGAAGACGAAGGCTACGTGCACATGTAATGGTCTCGTTATTCTAGCTTTCGTCATCTATCCGTGCTTTGGTATCAGATATTGTTGTTGCCACTGGGTTACAGATTTTTAAGCCGAAACGGCTTAAAATCATGAGAATGTCAACAAATTTTGGTAATTCAAGAAAGCAATTTGTGTCATTCTAACTATGCCATACTTCATCCTTTAGATAAGTCAAGGTGTTGAAATATACTGCAAATATTCATTGCTGATGGTGCCATTGTATTGTTTCTACTAAAGAGTATCACTGATGAGGACTGAATATAAAAAATCACGTCTTGTGTAGAGAAAAAAGAATGCTGTATCCCGACAACAGACATGGAAATCCACGTGTTTCCATAGTGTATAATTCGTAATCAAAGGTCTGTGGTGTATGGTTAAAATATACTATAGAATAATTATTGTGTTTTATGCAGATAATAAACGCGCATTATATCAAATAAATGCATCAGCCATTGTAATTTATTTCTGCATAAAAACACAGAATAAGACACTTATTCTATAAATCTATGAATAAAAGTGTTATTCAAAGTGCTCAAAAGGGAAAGGGTTTCGTTTTCTTTTTTCTATTGTGTCTTTCTTTTATTTTTTCAGAGCGACATTTTTTGTGTTTGTTGGTCCTATTGGTATAATATTAATTTTTGTGAGTCGTGTTGTATTTGTGCATGCATGGTTTCCTGTAGATCTTATGGTTTATGGATTATTATGGTGTGTCGCTTGTTGGTCCTGTTAGTGAGTGCGTTATGATATTGACTTTTCTGTAGATCTTATGGTTTATGGAGTATTATGTAGGAGAGATTTTCTTAAACATTTTAACCTTACGAGGCACAGATCGCCTTATTTTTTAACCTTTATATATCCGAGGTTCCTATATGAAACTATAATATAAATGTGGCAGATTGAAGTTACAACACATCAACAATGTGTTATATTGACGAATAATTACCATTAAGAAATCATTCAATTACATTAGCGGATCATATCAGCAGGTTGCAACGAACAACTGACATAGCAGAGAAACTTAAAATATCTTGTTGTCAGGACTTTCTCATAAAAAAGAAGAGTATACTTTATTTTCTTTAATAAAGATAGAAAAAGACGGATGCCTCGCGGACTTTAATTTTTCCTTTTGCATTGTCATAATGCCGATGTGATTTTTTTATACATTGTTCGTCATATTTCCATCCTTTTGTCCAAGATAATGAGATTTATTTCAAAAGTAGGAGGAATTGGTCATAAACTACCAAATATAGATGAATTTTATTATTTCTCATTTTATCACGAGAAGCAAAATATCTTTTTCTGTGTTTTAACATTATACTACGAGCGTCAAGATAAAATAAATGAATCCGATCTTTTCACAAGATATAAGCATATTAAAGATTCTTATTGAAAATTACATTTACTGATCGGATATAGTATTTCGTGTCATTCAGTTCATAGAGGATGACGCGTACAGGGGGTTATTAAGTCCTCAGTGACAGAGCAGAAAGGGTAGACAACTCGTCACGCTAGGCGTCCTTAATGGAATATGTCATAATCAGCGATGCTAGTACGAATAATTGTGAATCTATAACAGCAGCCCTTGACGGAAATAACCATTTGATTTAACGTTAAGCTTTCCTGGACATGACCTCATGTTCGATAGATATAAAAAGCTACAAATTTTTAAAGGTCTAATATTAAACAGTGGACCATTCGATTTAGTAAGGTCGCCCTAGCACTTTCTATATAAACATAACCTAAGACAATGCATGTTTTGAAGAAATTGTTTTCATTTTCATGCATGAACATCGACGGCGGGTGCGACAAGCCAAACATGGGATGCTTACTCCTCCCGGGCTTCTTGTCCCACCTCTAGCTTGCTAGTAGGGGTCCGTTGATGAGTGTTTTTGAGGTTGTCGTCAGGGTCTTCCTTATCTCATTTGTACGTTTTCATGAAAAATCAATAGGAAGAAAATTGATATACAATCGAAACGTTCCAAACCATTTCCAAAATCCGAAAATTTCTAGCGATTGTTTGTGTAATTGATTCGAGTTGTGTCGAAATTTTGTTATTGAAATTGTGTGAGTGTGTCCCGCAGTGGTCACTTCCATGTTGTCTTGTAGGAAATATTTTCCATTTTGTCCCAAAATTCTCTTTCCTAGAGAACGGCTCATACCCAAACAACTGACAAAGTAATGGTGACAGAGTTATTTGTTTTGCATGCGTTACAAGACAGACTCTATTCATATATCATCAGAGAAGTGTACCAGGCTGACTGACCTTCGATGCGGAAGTGCATTTCACCGTGGACATTGCTAGGGAGAAATATTTCTTTTAAGAAATGCCCATCCTAAAATTTACTGTTTACTATTTTGAATTTCAAAGTGATGAGGTGCCATAATTCTTTTATGAACCAACTGGCTTTTTGGGTTTGATTCATAGTAACTGAAATCTTTTGAGTACCTAGCTTTCTCTTTCAAGACAAGGGAAAGTCGATTCGGTGTAATATCGATTTGACATGGAAAACAACGTGTGACTCTTGTTATGTCATAGTGTCAGTATTATGTTTAGCATACACTGGCATGAAAGACTTTTTTCGACGAATCGAGAGTATGTTGTCTCTTCGTGTCCTTTTTTAGAATCTACAGATTTGTCGGGTCAGGCAGACCGTCCTTATTTGTTCATAAGTCTATTACCTCACTCTATAACAAACGTGACGACTTCAATTTCAACATCACAAACTTTTCTTTTCTGAGTAGTAACTTCCCTTCATCGCCTGCTTATGGTGTGTTCATATCTTAATCGAAATGCTATGCAATAGAAAGTACCAAATATACATATTTTGTTCTGAGAGCTAGGCGTCTTTTAGATAAGTTTCTCAGTCAGGGATACGTTTGTGACCGACTTACATTGTCACTGAGGAAGTTCTACGGTCGATACGGGGAACTCGTCATACACTATGATGTCCCATTGTCAAGAATGGTGGATGATATTCTGTCGTGGACCATTCAAACCATCCATCCACTGAATGAACTTGTATCTTCCGAAATTGAAGTAACCGGTTGTGACAATTCTACCGAGTTGAAGCGACGGGTGTTGCATGCAGCAGGAGATGCTGACTCTTCCTGGGCACCTGATCTCACTCCCATATCGGGAGTTCGCTTCTTTTCATGTGGTGGGAATTTTTGTTTGTTTGCTTTGGTTCCTGTTATATCCTGATTTTGTATGCCTTCGGTTTGTGATTTGCTGCATTATCGATTTTGTGCTGTATATTGGTTTATGGTCATTATCCATATTTGTCATCTATTACTGAAGGTATTGCGAAGGAAAATGGGGATATAATCTGGAACAAGACAATGTTGCTCTGACTACAGTGTAACACAACGAACAACTGACAAAATATCCTATTCAACAAACAACCAGAGGCAACAACCTATATCAATAACAACACATACATGGAGGGAAACCGATGTGTACTTTTCCTCTCCCCTGTTGAAAGTTCACAATTCTATGTATATGATCATCGATATTCCAGTAAGCTGTGAAAAAGCCACACAATTACCAAGACTGCTTTTCATGTTTCAACGATTCTGATGCATGGTTCATGAAATCTTTCACAGAAAGTTTCACATTGTAACACAAAGGAAAGCCAATCCCAGAAGAAAGACATTATCTTGTAAATATTTACACTTTTCTGTCTTATCATTTACATTGTTTTCATAATAAGCTAATGGCTGAACAATATCATAACATTATTGTATAACGTTTGAATTAGATATCTAAATGAATTCAGGTGCACGTTCTTTGTTCACCGTGTACACGATATGTATACGTTATTAGCGAAAGTTAAAGCATGCTTAATTGAAATAACGTAAAATAGAGAGATGGATATCCTAGATTTAAAATTAGCAAATTAGCCGAAACACAGAATCTTGCATTATGTAATTCTTCTTCCATATGCTCATGTGCTCTTGCTCTTTGGGACATGTGAGTTCTTATTAGAGGGAGCAGAATGAATGAAAAAGCATCTTGATGAAAGTCGTTTTTTCTATCTTGATAAATTTCAGCATATTCACAATCTTACTATAATGTATCAGACAAATTTCTTGGCAGAAAGTCACAGTTAGTTGTAATCGATATATAATTGCTTTATGCAACCCTCCTTCGCGGTATTTCTGAGATAGTCCCGATATTAAGCAAGGAAAAGCTTTTCCGCTCCATTTGATGTCAGTTTGAATTATCCTACAAATTTGTCTATCTGATTTGGGCCGCTAGGCCAGAATCTCTCAGTTCCCATGCCACTTGAGTGAGATGGAAACCCAAGTTTTTTGTCGCCTGAAAAGCATAGCGACGTCACGTCCCTCTACATTGAGTCCTTGACAATTGAAATATCTCACGGATAATTTCTAAGAAATTTGCTAGATCAATTTAATCACACACTTATTTTCCGAGAGTTTTGTGGTTTCTTTGAGTAAAACTTTATTAGTTAGAGTACATAATAAATGAAATTCCGATAATATTGTTCAAACATCCCTAATTAACAGTCTGAAGCAGTTTGGAGTAAACGGCCATCATCTTGTCGCAAATACTATTTTTCCAGTAATGATTCTGCAAATATTGATCTGAAAACCATGTTAACGGCATTTAATACTTACAAATTTTGTTTCCAGATCTCTAATAGAACACGGCAACGTGGCTGTTTCCCCTATTGCAAAGGAGACGTTCCTTGGGCGAGGGTTAAATATGGGCTGATTGTGTCCCTCGTTACCGAAGGCTGAAAGAAAAATGAATTTATTGCAAGTGTCTGCTAAAGAATCTTCGACAATTAATTTTCTCCTCACCAGAAAATTTATGAGAATTAAGATATGATAAGATAAAAGAACAATTAACCTTAACACAAAGAAAGCTTCGCATTATTCTAATCCATGGATTTATGATCCTGTCCTTTTGGTAAAAGACAATTCAATAGGATAAGAACTTTTCGATACTTTCGACGTTTGTGAAATGAATGTTTATGAAAGGTACATATCTAATAGAATATCAAAACCAACTGTTGATCTTCGACAAGAGCCCATGATAAGACTGACGACAACAAGTGTTCACTAGAACCATTATAGGCCTTAATCAATATAGGAAAGGATGGAATCTCCAACAGACCTCGGTTACATCATTTATAGCAAAACACCGAAACACCTATATGTGAGAACACGGAGGGGACAAGCAGTACAAGAGACAGTTAAGAAGTTATCATTAATATCATTAATACCACCGCGTGGGATCGAAACGTATGATGTTGTGATTACTTACTGAAGTTTTTGATTGTTTTATCATCGTATAAGGGATACTACACAAAACTGATGAGACGTTGCAGTAGGGAAATGCCTAATAAGTAAGTCCATATCGTTTATATAGATATGTCTGAAAAGTGTATAGTTTTTGCAAACACTTCAAGAGTCCTGCTATGTCAAGAACGTTTCTGTCGTCGACAAACTATTGAAGTGCAAAAACTATGAAATTTTCATATGCCTAGACCATATGGATTGATTTATTGCCTACCGCAACGACTCATCAGTTTTGTAAAGTTTAACTTAGAAAATGAAATTAATACCAAAAATCACAACACCATACGCTTCGATCCCACGCGATGGATACAAGTTAAAGCCAGAATGTGATGGTGAATACTGTACGTTATTTATGGGACGACAAAATAATTCTAAGAGTTCGAAATACTTACGTTCCGTTTTAATGAAATAGATATATGATTATGTTGTTCTTAATTGTTGTTAAGAATGATATTTTCTGTCTGTATGACTGATTCTTTATGTTCGTTCATTTCACTTTCACCCAAGCGTCATATTTCAATCATGTAGTTTTGATATCCTCTTTTATATCATCTGCCTTAATGATAAAGCACAGCTTGGAATATAGGAAACAAACGCCTCCTAAATGTTTGAAGCAACCCATAGAAAATGATAAATGTTAAACACAGAATTGGTCTGTCAAAATCTGAGCCCAAGAACAAGTAGAGTCAATAAATCATTTTTTCTTGTAAGTTTTTGGCATTCTTTGATAATTTGAGACATATCATGGGATTATTCAGTAATTGGAAAATTAAAGCAAATAAATGAATCCATATATAAGGCTGTTTATTGGTATATAGACCTCTGTATGAAAGTTGAAGGTCTCATATGATATTTAGGGTCTCTTAAGGTGTAGCATGACGTCTATAGCGGTTGCAGTAGATTTGTCTGATGAATACATCATTGTAATTACCCTTGTTAGCTGTTTGACTTAGGTGATGGGGAGATATTGTCTAACATCACAATTATTAAAATCACATGTTCACATACAAACAAGAGCGAACACCTAGAAATCATAGCAACAGATAGATTCTTACTGAGGCCGAGTTCATTTGACCAGATAACAAATTCATACATTGGTATGCAAAACTTTAGTGCATTGTTTGACATTTCACTTGAAGAAAAAAAAAAGTTTTTTCAATCGTCGATATTGAAATACATCTTCTATTAAAAAAATCAATGCGTCATATGCGCATTTCAACAAGTTATATTTCATCAGTGATGATCGAGGAAGAATAGTCTTAACTTGACCTAAAACTTTTGACAAAGAATCTTTTAAGGACAGAGCTATGTAATCAGGGAGATTGGTTTTAGAAAACTTTTTTTTATACTTTTACAGATATATTTCAAGTCGAGCGCCAATCCTCGGGGACTAAACAATCCACCAGCAGAGATATCAACCAATGATTTTCAAATATGGAAATGACATCTAGGAAAAGGACATTCGATTTCGCCTAGATCAAATTGAAATGCACTTTATAATGATAAAACATCGTCTTTTCTTGCACGCTAATCGACCATTAGTCTTATTTACCTATACACGACTGATTGTTGTATTGTGAGAGAAAGACGACCTTATTAAGCCGAGTCGGTTGTTTTCAAATTTCCTTAAAAAAATCCTAAAAATGCAGTTTTCACATGTATTAAATTTTACATATACTATATGTTCTTTTGCCTCTAAATCGTTTTTTTTTTGCAAGTTTTCATGAGTATAACAAGTTAACCATCACGATTTTAACAGCCTTCACTTTCATTATTAGATGACAACACGTTGCTGAAGTAGTTCCAAACTGTCAACTGAAACCTCTGCAAGATTTGACGATGTCTCTATATGTCAAAACTATAAATAGGTGGGAATAAAATAGCAGACATTAAGGACACTCCAAGTTAATATGCAATATCAGGATCAGACACTATAAAAGATTGGAATCTTTGTCAGTTAAAATAGATACTTTACGCTTTCAACTTTTCCCATGTGCCTTGTGCCTCGATCATTTATCAAGAAAAATTGAATTTTCATTCCGAGCTGGCGGGAAAACGGAATACATATGGTATGTGCCATTCTTTAAATCCACTTTGTCGTCCTACACACATTGACAATAATGGTTTTGGGTCTTTTCACTTTGACCTATGTTAACTGAAGTTGTCATTTTAAAAGGAAGTTACAACATTGGGCATACAGTGATATAGATTACCAATATGTGAAGAAATTGGAGATGAGAGTAAAATCAAGCTCTTCAGATTACAGCGGTAATTTATTTACCATACTGTTTAGGAAGCGAGTGCATGTTTTCAATGAATATGACATTTAAAATGAAAAATGAACCAGATATAAAAGAAAGAATCGCATCTTGTAGACAGAAGACATGGGATAATAGCTCTAACATTACATTACATTATTTGGAACTTAGAGCTATTATCCCATGTATTAAATTTTACATATACATATACAGTCTCGTTTTATAAGTAGAAAATCTTATAAAACGAGACTGTCTTGTATAATTTCCTATGATCCATCTAACCTATTGAAACAAGAATGTAAGGAAATGAAATAAGAGTAAGCATAGTTTTATTTCATATCATATGTGTGAAAGTAGGGTTTATTGAGTAAGAAGGAGATAATAACCCTTCCCGTGCATCTTACAATTTTTAAAATGGCAATAAGCATGATAAGTAAGCATTACTACAACTGGTCACAATATTGCATATCAAATCATGAAAAAAGGCAATATACAAAAAGAAAGATGTTTTAGACTTGGAATATGAAGAACGAGTGACATAGAACATATAATCAAATGTATTTAAATTTATCATCACGAAGAATCTATACAACTGGCAAATGTGACAAGTTTAAAGCCACATAAATGTGACAAGTTTAACGCCACATAAATGTGACAAGTTTAAAGCCACATAAATGTGACAAGTTTAACGCCACATAAATGTGACAAGTTTAAAGCCACATAAATGTGACAAGTTTAACGCCACATAAATGTGACAAGTTTAACGCCACATAAATGTGACAAGTTTAACGCCACATAAATGTGACAAGTTTAAAGCCACATAAATGTGACAAGTTTAACGCCACATAAATGTGACAAGTTTAACGCCACATAAATGTGACAAGTTTAACGCCACATAAATGTGACAAGTTTAACGCCACATAAATGTGACAAGTTTAAAGCCACATAAATGTGACAAGTTTAAAGCCACATAAATGTGACAAGTTTAACGCCACATAAATGTGACAAGTTTAAAGCCACATAAATGTGACAAGTTTAACGCCACATAAATGTGACAAGTTTAAAGCCACATAAATGTGACAAGTTTAACGCCACATAAATGTGACAAGTTTAACGCCACATAAATGTGACAAGTTTAACGCCACATAAATGTGACAAGTTTAAAGCCACATAAATGTGACAAGTTTAACGCCACATAAATGTGACAAGTTTAACGCCACATAAATGTGACAAGTTTAACGCCACATAAATGTGACAAGTTTAACGCCACATAAATGTGACAAGTTTAAAGCCACATAAATGTGACAAGTTTAAAGCCACATAAATGTGACAAGTTTAAAGCCACATGAGGAATTCCTTACGGGACAATGTTCTATTTCCCTCGTCTTCCTTTTTTCATTTGCACAGTAGTGGCCCGTTCAATCTTTAGTCAGCCTTTAAAATTTTGTTGGCTGTCATTGTAACTGATAATGAAACACGCATGAAGGAAATCATTCATTTACAATATCTCTGACAAATCCTCGAAGACAGAAAAATTCTTCACAAAAAAGAAAATTTACATGTATATCCGGTGCCAAGAATTAATGTGAATATATAAACAATACACGTCACCTGAAGTGTTTTAGAAGGCAATTAATTTTATTCATAAAAATTACAATTCAGTAATGCTAATTAAGACCAGACGCATAATTTCTATTTAATGGATGTGTCTGTAGAGTAAAGAGTAGATGAACGTCGTTTCTATTCCTATGTAAGGGGGCGACCATTTGATACTGAGGGGGGGGGGGGGGGGGGTTGGCAATTTCTTTTTTTTTCGGGTCAGAATATTTATTTTCAACGCAGAGCCAGCCGGATTTATTATTTTCCACAAACATAATTTCATATATTTGACTTAACTGAATTCAATTGATAAACATCAAGATACTGCAAGGCTTTTTGGGCATTACAATCTATATGCATATGATATGTACATGTATCACCTGCAGATTCTAAATTGAGTTCCACAGCGCATGGGGTGAGGGGCATACCCAAGTCAGATTTGTTAAGTCATAAGTACAACAACAGGTAGCTAGTGCATAATATATTATTTATAAAACTTCAGGATATTTGTTTAAATGAAAATGCATATTTCTTTCATCCGTTTTTCTTATGATAATGCATTTACAGAATAAGACATTTTTTTTAATGAAATATTACACAGCCAATTGTGCCTCATATGAAATTCATGTGAAATTTACATGAATTTTACATGAAAGTTCACATGAAATTTATGTGAAACGAGCACGAACATGAAATTTACATCAAATTTTTCACATGAAATTCATATGAAGATTTTTACATGGATCTTATGTGAATTCAGTTTCCTGCGAAGGTCACTTAGAAAAATTCATATGAAATTCATGTGAAGGAAATTTATGTGAAACTCATGTGAAATACCTTTCACATAAATCTTGTGTGAAATTTATATGAATTTTACATGAACTTTCATGTGAAATTTACATGATGCTCATTTCATATGAATTTCATGTAAAGCACAATTGGCTGTGTAGTGAAGGGCGAGCGAAGCGAGCCCGGGCAAAACTTTAAGTGAAAGGCGAGCGAAGCGAGCCGAGAAATTTTGTCCTTGCGTCGCTAGCAAGGCAAGCTGAAAATTGTTTTAGTGTATGACGAGCGTAGCGAGCCGAAAATTTTTCAATTTTAGGAAATGTGAGCCAGAATATTTATTTTCTGCTACCTTGAGAATCAGATTATTTAATTTTAACATTTTATGAGTCAGAATATTTATTTAAAAAAAAAAAAAAAAAAAAAAAAAAAAATGCCAGACCCCCCTCCCCCCTCTGGATCAAATGCCCCTCCCCCCTCAGGATCAAATTGTCGTCCCCTATAGAATGAAAATACATGTACTCCTATCTTAAATTCATTTCCTTCTAGCAATGATTTTTACTTTATCATGAATGGGGAATAATAACACATTCTGTTTAAGGAATAAAAGCTGGTATGGAGAGATATCTTTTCCCATGAGTATGCTTAAAACGTGATGACAAATTATGTTACGGACCCAAATGACAACTCATCTTAATTAGCACGGATAACGTCTTCTTATGTAATACATCGTTAACGTATCTAGTCTGAAAAGAACCTGTATAAATACGTTTCAGTTTATTCTTTTTAGTTTGAATTTTAAACAAATATGTTTTATTGTACAAAAAGAAGATGGTAGTAAAACAAGTTTAGAAAAGACATTCATCATCGATTCAACATTAATGACAGCACGTGATAGAATCAATTCATAACATTTTGAAGAAAGAATAGAACCTCACAGGTTGGATTATTGTAAAGACGGCTGACAAAAGCAAGGAAACTGTAGGCGCTTTGTAAATGGTCATCCGAATGCAATTATCAATACTGAAATATATGTTCTATTGTAAAATTTGCAGGTCATCATATGCGCATTTCAACATGTAATGTCTTAGCAGTGATGCTCAAGCCGTAATCTAGGATATATAAAGAATTATACGTATGAAGAGCGAATCTAAACTTGGCCTAACATTTATGCCATAGAATCAACTTAGGACAGAGCTATGCCTTCAGGGAGGTGTAACCTTTAGTTATTTTTTTTATTTTTTTTTAATCAGAAATAAAATATATATATATATATATATATATATAAATTATATTTCAAGTCAAGAGCTTGTGAAACTAGGGGAACGATGTCCTCGAAGACTAACAAATACTAATATAGAGACTGAAATGATCAATATTGAAATATTTGTCCTATAATTAAAAATTCAGTGCACAGTGCACATTTCAACATAATGTATCACCAGTAGAATACTATAAGTTATACAGTGTTTTACAGGGGGGATACAGAAATATATTGGGTCGATGAAAAATGTTGTATTGGGCGAGGCGAAGCCGAGCCCAATACAACGTTTTTGATCGACCCAATATATTTTTGGTATCCCCCCTGTAAAACACTGTATAACGAATTTATCCCACCGATGGCTTTTGGTTTGCGTATGTAACGTCAACATATTTTAAAGCATTTCGGTGACGTCAATATCGTAAAGCGTCTTAGTAGAAGCGGGATATCAAAATAATATCCTGTCAGTTAAATGATACTATTAGTTATTAGGTTTGTTACTGACCTTACACGGAAATCTGTCGGGTTGATAAAGCCCATAGAAGGCGAGGCGCTTGCGCCGAGCCTTCTATGGGCTTTATCAACCCGACAGATTTCCGTGTAAGGTCAGTAACAAACCTAATAACTGATTTGTTTTGTCGAGGACCATTTTAGGTATGACAGACAGACAGACATGGTGATTCCTACTGTCCTCCTGCTTTACCAAGCAATAGTGCTGTAAAGTTTTACCCAGTTTTGCTAATTGTCGGCCATTGCCTTACAAATTTTTGAAACTGACTTTCCACAAGAATTTGTCGGGCAGTCACATGACCAAATTCAAGCATTCCCATTGGGTCAAACTAGTCCGAGGCAAAACAAAACATAATATTCGGTTCTTCTCGACCAATCGGATTGCAAGAAATTTTCCAGAGGTGGGATAAAGTGCAGGTACACACAGTTCGATTGTCATAAGGTGTATCTGTACAATATGACAGACATTAGGCCCCATAATCTCTTAAAATATTTTCATAAATCTGAAGACGTTTGAATTATGCTCAGATTGTCTTGGAATATTTTTCTAGGCATTTATGTCGAAGACAACATAGATATCATTTCTTTCAACAATAATAATTTCGATGAGTATTTGGAATGCGTGTCAAAGTTGATTATATATGATTTTAATGAAAAGAAAAAAATGGATTCCAACCCGTATGAATATATTGTACTGTATTCAAAGCCTGAAAGGTCATGTTTATGCAAACGATGATTTCAAGATGTTAACTGTTTATGGAATTGCTATATAGTGTAAAGGGAGAGTAATGGAGAAAAACCAAAATTAGAGTCTAAAAATGATTATAAATAGGAAACCAAACCAAGAAAAGTAATGCACAGACAATTAACAAAACATCTAACAGTTTTGCAAAGGAGCAAGAGTGAATATCTTATGGAGCCCGGGGAGAGTAATCCTCTCCTTCTTGTTGGTAACATCTGTCATGTCATTAAAGCAGAAAATTGGTGAATGTATCAAATTCGCTCTTTTAGATGGTCTTACATATAATGACTTTTCATTTACATTTGTCAACCAGATGTTATAGCTAGTGTATGAAAGTTAAACACAAAATCCGAATTCAGAATCCCAAAATTAATATCAACAAAAGGCTTACAAATTCTTGAAAAAAAAATACAAAACATAACTTTTTCATGAGCAAAGAAAATCGGACAAACAGACGGAGACGATAACACAGCATCATAGAAACACAAAAGACAACACTATCTAATGAACAATCTACAGAGTCCAGTGTAAGACATGGTGACAGACAGACAGAGATAATAACACAGCACCATAGAAACACAAAAGACAACACTATCTGATGAACAATCTACAGAGTCCAGTGTAAGACATGGTGACAGACAGACGGAGACAATAACACAGCATCATAGAAACACAGTGGACAACACTATCTAATGAACAATCTACAGAGTCCAGTGTAAGACATGGTGACAGACAGACAGAGATAATAACACAGCACCATAGAAACACAGTGGACAACACTATCTAATGAACAATCTACAGAGTCCAGTGTAAGACATGGTGACAGACAGACGGAGACAATAACACAGCATCATAGAAACACTGTGGACAACACTATCTAATGAACAATCTACAGAGTCCAGTGTAAGACATGGTGACAGACAGACAGAGATAATAACACAGCACCATAGAAACACAGTGGACAACACTATATAATGAACAATCTACAGAGTCCAGTGTAAGACATGGTGACAGACAGACGGAGACAATAACACAGCATCATAGAAACACTGTGGACAACACTATCTAATGAACAATCTACAGAGTCCAGTGTAAGACATGGTGACAGACAGACGGAGACAATAACACAGAACCATAGAAACACTGAGGACAACACTATCTAATGAACAAACACCAAAGAGTACAGTGTAAGACATGGTGACAAACAGACAGAGACAATAACACAGAACCATAGAAACACTGAGGACAACACTATCTGATGAACAATCTACAGAGTCCAGTGTAAGAGATGGTGACAGACAGACAGAGATAATAACACAGCACCATAGAAACACAAAAGACAACACTACCTGATGAACAATCTACAGAGTCCAGTGTAAGACATAGTGACAAACAGACAGAGACGATAGTACAGCAACATAGACACACGAAGGACAACACTATCTGATGAACAATCTCCAGAGTCCAGTGTAAGAACGGATAGTATCGTTGGTGGTGCTTTTCAAATCGCGTGCTTATTGGTAAAGTTAAAACATAGTCAAATATCACATGAATCATGTTACTCATATAAAGCAAGTTGCAGTATCTGTAAACATAGTCAAATATCACATAAATCATGTTACTCATATAAAGCAAGTTGTAGTATCTGTAAGTCAGTTGGACCAAAAAGGAAGTTTAAGCTTATTTTGATTTCTCTTCCTGTATTATTTAAGAACAAAAGGGGGGAGGGTGCTTTGCACATTGACACCGGTATCGGAATTTAGTGTAAGAAAATCACCAAAGATTATTGAATGAGGCGCCACCTTCAATAAATTCCATGAATAGGTAATTCAGTAGTGTTTCATGGTTTTGTTGTATCGCCTTTTATTCTGTTTTTGCAGTGACAAAGTAAGTCGCTTTTAAAAATGTTTACCCCTGGATGATTAGCTTCTCTGTTAGTTGTAGTTTGAGATCTGGAATAGCATATCAACTGCGATAAGAATACACCGATCTTTGCAAGTGAACATCAAAACCTATTTTCCCAGTTTTAATCAATTTTTTTATCGTCTTACAGCTTCTTTTCCCAAACTTCGAGAGTAAAAACTCCTTGCGGATTTTTTTCACGAGATGATTGTATGAATTAAGCACCAATTGTACTATAGTAGTGAACATTAGCATGGCAGGTCCAAAGAATTATTCTTAAGAGTACATTTAACATCAACACGCAAAAGAATAAACAATGGCCGTTCAAATTGTGCATTCCAACAGCCTGAGATTTGACAGAATCCCTTTTATAAAATTTGCATTAGAAAAATTTTCTTCAAAGTATTGAAAACTGCCATATTAGACTGGTAATAACGTCCATGTGTAGCAATGAAAGTAGTGGCTGCTACATTTAATTCTAATGCGGTCGGACGAACGTACAGATGCATGATAGACAGTATGACGGTGTGTTTCCCATACGCCTACTCGGTTAAAATAACATTATGTTAATTGGGTGTGAATGGGGCCATCAAAAGGGTAAGGCCATATGGGGAATAAACCAGTAGGACATACAGAGTGGACACAGGTTATATCTGGTAAACTCAAACCAAGGAACATTTTATTCCAGTGTTTCAATACCTTTCATGAATAAGAAAATCATTCAATATTCTAGATACACCGATATCTATAGAATATTCGTTAATACATCCCCTATCTGAATAGTGTAACCTTAAAATGTTTTGTCTTTTTGTCCATGGTTTGTTGCATTCCTCCGGGTATCTTCCGCTGTGGACAGTTCATTAGCATATCTCCTTCCATTCAGGCGCGAAAGATACAAAGAAGCATGATCAATTTTAAGAAATAAAAATATTTACACAAAAAAAAAGAAGAAAACTTTTCACCAAATTAGGAGAATAGTTGTCTCAAATTTCAAGGAAGCAACTCCAAATAAGGTTTGAAATCTTTTTTTGAATCTAGAAAAAGATTTGCTTATGATTAAGTTTGGCTTGAAATAACGTCTTAAAATTTCCTGAATTGCATAACCCAATCTTATCTAATTTGATCATGTTCAAAAAGTACCCTTGGGCGTATGATATATATGTTTTTACTACAGCGTAATTAGACGGTACAGTTTCTGTGAGATAAATAAGGCAAAGATCTAAAACAAGACTACATCAGGCTTACTCTCAGCGGAACACACAACATTCAACTCCAAAATTGTAACACACACAAAGACACAAAGGAAAACAACAAAACAAACAAAGAACCGGCTGGAAGAAAACTCACGCACACCAAGAGGACTAACAAATAAATTAAGCATAGGCAACATTAGAACCGACTTTGGAAGGCCATTAGCTACCTAAAATCATAACAAATGGTGTAGTTATCCGGATTAAGTTCATGATATCGTTCGAAATGCAATTTGAGAAGTTGTCAGTCGGGTTGAGATGTATACGTATAACCACAGCAATTGTTCTTTTTTACAAAGCAGCTAATCGTCCAAAGTCCGATCCAAGTGTGTTTTGATCTCTCTTCTTTTATTTGGTGTAACTCATTTGTCATATTGTCATAGTGGATGTTTAAAATTAAAGATTCGACCCTCTTGGTTCGTTGCCGTGTCCATTATCTTTGTAGGTCTGACTGTTTCGCGTATTATCCACAGTCTCCTGCAATTTTGTACTCGAGTGTTTCGCTGTTTCTACACAATAATCTTGTATTGTTGGTGAACTTTCCGTATTTGACCGAAATTCTTCGATGTTTTTAGCTTTTTTGTCCTCAATACGAAGTTGCATAGCGTAATACATTGAAATATAAGAAAACAGCATAGAAAGGCGACGGAGGTAAAAGGAAAGTTTGTGATACTGAAATTGAAATAGTCTAGCTTGTCATCACATGAGGTGTTAGGGTAATCGTAAGCGTTGTAACATAGCATGATAGGAAGTAAAAAAGGATTCCCATCCTTATCTCATTGATCATTTCCCGTTAAAAATTACTGGCTCTGTATCAATTGGCTATAAGATTGAACATCAAGAAAAATATTTTTACAAATTACAATAGTAATGAAGAGGAAAGAATCATATGTGTTGTGAGATGAAATGGAAATTAACAGATCTAATTGAAACATAAAAATCATTGAAGTGATTAAAACTTAGAGTATCTACATGATGATATTCTCTTTTCATTCTCCTCCAAAATCTGAAGACTTTTTAACTATGTGTGGGCAGACATAAGTGTCTCGGATATAGATACGTGCTTAAAGATATATGCTTTGGATAGCACGTCAAACCAAGGGGAACAAAATATCGCATCATGCGGAAATGTGGTTAATTCAATGAAAATCTTTCCGTGACTGGAATTCCGTGTGGAGAGGCAGTCCCTTCCTTAACTCAAGTGCAATATCTATAAGTATGATTAGAATTCCAAGTGTAATTGATAAAAAAGTATCATCACAGTGTTCTTGTGTTACTAGTATGTGCCATCATACCTATCAGAAGTTCGGTCAATCGTATGAATAATAGATAAATTGTGAGATTGTGGCGCCTCCGGTTATTTACGAGTGAGAGGTCTCAGAGTTGATGCTGATTGCATCGCAAACACAATCAAAAGGTTACAGAAAACAAGTATCGTTTACGGTATCCGTTTATAACTATTTAAAGAGTAAGTTAGTAAGAAACCAGACCCTTGCTCTATTTTATACTTTTTTGTCCTTCATGATGACGAAAAGCTAAAAAATAAAAACATATAAGAAATAAATATGGATCTGAGTTTTCCTAACTTTACCAAGGAGGATAAAAAAGAATTAATAAGTAGTCCAACTTTAGTATTTTCTGAGACGTATCATGAATGTATCTCATGTTTCACAGGGTTTCATCTGGTTCCATTGAAATGAAAATTATTAGAGTTTTTATTTTTTATGTAAAATCTCAGATTAGCGAGTTATTCATCAGTTCAATAACTGGGACATTATTTCTTAACTTTTGCGTTTTCATTTCCTTCTTTCTATCATTAATGAAAACTTACTATAGTCATCAATTTGTATTTATTGTGTGCTTCATTTTCTTGTGTACTTTAACGTTCAATAATTGTATTTTGGAAATTCTAATGATTTTGCCTTACCTCAAGTTCTCGACTTTGAGACTGACTAACTGATAGGTACTTCTATAATGTTTATTTGTTGTGTTTCGTGGTCAGTATCAATGTATGAGAATTTAATGCGTATTATGTTCTGTAATAAATGTTTTGGCGAAGATCAGCGTGTGTTATCTCTGTGTGTGTGTTGTCTGCTGTGAAGGTATCGATAGTATCCCAGAAACTGCAAAGTATTTGCAACTGTTTGTAGTGGATGAAAATAGTAAAGCAACTTATTAGTGAATGAAAAGAATAAGATAAGATAAAGAATAAAATATAGATATGATGAAGTTAAAAAAAGCCATGAACCACTCAAAACTATTTCAATACGATAACGTCGAAGTTTATGAAGAATGGTTCTTTCTCTCAATCGCTCTATGTAAAGCTGGCATCCAAATGATACCGTTCGATCAAATCTATACAAGTTGAATGTTTTCAGATGGGGAGATTGTCATAAAAGTGACAACATGGACATTACCGTAATGACTGGGGAATTAACAAAGCTGTAAGACCGCAAAAAAAAAAAAATAAAAGAACAAGTAAGGACATCAACAGAATTAAACATTTTCATTCAATTAAGCAAACTCATCTATCATTGTCGCAATTAAGACCATGGACATTCAGTAAACACACTAGTTCGGTTGATCACTTATGATGAATTACTCTCAGACAAACTTTGGTAGATTTTTTTATCCATGTATGTATCTTAATAGAATTATCAATCGAGGATGCGAGTTTACTGTCACAGGCCGCTTCATGTTCACAAACAACTCTGCCTTTATTTCTCTATTGGGAAAAATTCTCATTTGCAGGAAAAGGGAAAAATTGGATTTTAATTTGAATGTTACATCAGGGACTTTCATACATCAGCAGTACATTTTAGATTAATTCTTTCACTGTAAAAATTAAGTTACAAGATAAATTTGAACGCAACAAGTTATCTTTTCGTAGATCGAACGGTGTTTGCACCGATTATCCTTGGTGACCTAAACGTTCCAGAGAATCTAACTTCAGCAACAGAAATTTACATTTTATTTGCATATATTTTGAAATCTTAATTTTCAGCTAGACTATATTGATGTAGGCTGTTGTAAGTTGTTCTCTATTTGGGTGAGCAAAACGCAATATAGGTATCTGGCGTAGTGTGAGATATTAAAACTAATTGATATGTTCGTAACAGTTAGGAGATCCTCGATCTACTTTTGGGACTAATCCTCACAAAGTGTGTGGATTAATGGTATCCGGGCCTCCTCCTGAGATATAACTAGATCTAATCCAGATCTTTGGTATTGGTCCCCCATAGAAGGTCAAACGCGGCTAGTTATGATATGATGGCAGTGGAATCGTGACGTCACTGAATGAATTCCTCATTTAATGGATACCACATCGCAGTTTGATTTTGCACCGAGATAAAAAGATTCTTTATATCCCGCTCATGCTAAGGAATTCTATTGATTCCTAAAGTGCGGAAAAAAACATGCTGTTAGTTATTATATGATGGAGGAACCCTTGAGTGACTGTAACGATTAAGAATAACGACAATGCGGTCAAGCCGAATTCTTGAAAGCTTATCACAGTGCAGAAATGCATCTCTTCATGATATCCGTTCTTTGTAATCAGTATTAATAGTTATGAACTAATATGTCACACGCAAAATCTCCGATTTTTATGAGTTCTAATAGTAAGGGTACATAGAACAAATTCATGGTGTCAAGTCGGTATATTTAGTTGAGTGCCATTTGGAATAAGCTGATGCTGCCATTCCTCCTCTCCTCAGTCCCCCTTAACGCTGATTATCATTTTTTTTTGTTTTTCTTTCCAAAATCTGCATCAACAATGGCATGTAGGAAATGCATTCGAGTTATAAATGTAATTTCTTGATTTCTCCCAAGTACATAGATTTGAATTTTGTGCCGTTCACATTGGAGGTGGATGAATAAGAACCAGAGTTAGCTTATATCAGTAAGAGAAGTAAAATCGTTATAAGGAAGATTTGGAGTATTGCAAAAGACTCAAATACACCTACGAAAGACTCACTACCGTCCGTGCATTTGCTAGTTTCTTCCCATTATATAGATCTGATCTTGCAGTAAGAATCAAGAATCTTTTTAACAAATAGCGGGTTTGGAGTGCACTGCCGAAGGCAGCCAATGTCTGTTCATTTGCAAGTCTTCCCATCTTTACAAGAAATGGTTACATATTAGCTTATATCGACATTTACTTTGGTAGCCAAATACTTCATCCATTGCATCTGTTATTCAATAAATTTCAAATTTGATCACACCTGCCGAGGGGAACATGCAGGTCAAGATCTGAAGAAAATGTAATACAACGTATTCGAGGGAGTTGTACGCTATTGAAATCAAAGGCAACACGACGATTATAAATTATAAAACATCTCATCATATAGGTTTGGATATTACCTACACATCCCACATTTCCTCCTCAGCCACGCGGTAACAGGTGGACTGAATATATGAAATCATTAAACTACGTATCTGAATTATACCACTCAATTAAACATACACCACGCACGTCTGTCTCAATACAATTTGAGACATTTAATAAACATCTTTCTACAAGATAAAAATAGTAAGACAGTGAAAGGCGCGTATATGAGAAAAAGTCGAAAACATTTTGTATTGAAATTTGCTTGATATTGTTTCATTATCAAAAACAATAAAATTGCTTCAACAATAAGTATGTGCCTATAAAAAAAGTCCCAAAGATGAACAACTGCCGTAAATTGCTGATGACGTCGGTAATTCGTTGACGTAGTAAGTCACGGTCGACACATCGGACCTTTACACTGAATTGTTATTTACCGTAGGTCGATAGAAAGCTTTTGTTCCTTATCTTTTTCATTATTTCAGCAATTTCGTTATTCCCTGTATTTTTAAATCGTTTTTGATCATAATTAAAACTTTCTTTATTATCAAGACAAATTGGTATATCATTAAGGAATCTTTCAAGAGGCATGTATTGGATAAGCTGCTTTTTACAAAGGTGTGCACATAATTCATTTGAAATCCTAACATAGCGTTTATCTTTATCCTGACGTTGTAGTATTGATTGGATTCTTTTGATCGCAGGGGTAGTGTACCCTAAACATTATCATCACATCTTTACCACTTTTGAAAAAAAAAGTATTTCAAAAATGTATAAAACTTTTTATTTCTTCCCTTTCACCCTGATGATTGAACCAGAAATAGCATAGTCAATTTTCAATATCGTAATTTATAAAAGATTCTTATTTCATACATGAAAATGATTTGTAACAGTTTTACTGCGACAAATGAAACTCAGTATTGAAGTAATTCAAATTTGAATCTCGTGACACTTGAGTGACTTTAAGTGAATTGGATCGATTATTTGAAAACTGACCAACTTTTTGGATTCGTCCCATTTCCTTACTCTAACATTGCACGTAGAATCTTCGCTATAATATGAACACAATTTGCAAAGAACAAATTTTTCAGTTGACAATCTAATTTCATAACTTATCTAGTGGTCATTTTTCGGCATTGAACCTCCAAGATAAAATATTTTAAATTAATCAATTTCAACGAGATAAACTTTCCGATAATTCAACGAGCGAGCAAAGTACTTTCAACAATATGTTATGCCAGAACACCGGAGTGATGTTCTTAATTAAAGGCTTGATATTCTTAGATGCAGAATAACATGTAAAAGCAAAAAATAATGCATTTAACATATCAGCACGTGGTATACATTCCTGTTGGTACACCACGTACGTGCCTGGACAACCTGCTTTAAGTGTCAACACCCAGCGTCAGGGAAGAAAAAATGATAAAACGTAGTCATACTGGAACCTGCATGTCATAGGAGTATTAAAATTAGGACCTCTCGTGCGACCTTTGGAAACTAAAACATGTCGCATTTTTTTATTCAATAGGGAAACAACGTTAGTATTTAAGGATAATACCAACACGACTCCGAACAAGGTGCCTTTGAGGGGAAAATCGTTACATCGTTTCCATATCATACTTTAATTACTTACACATTTAACATACCTACATTTGGTACTCAAAATTATGGTTGAATTGATTCAGGGTCTCTCTGAGGTCGAATTCTAAAAGATAGTTACGATGCATAATTCATCGATTACTTATTCCAAGATTTTTTTGTTAGTTAGCTTCTGTTCGTCCAAAAATAAATGAATTTCCTGTTCCACCCGAGGATAAGTTATTGACAACAATAAACCAAATATGATGAATTACACAGGCCTGCCATTGACGCTGATAACAAAAACCAACCACGGTCAACAAATATCATAATTAGGGTTCAACGAAAAAGTAGGATGTATTTCTCCTATTTATTATTAGATGCACCACATCAAGTAAGGATGAAAAAAATGTTTGTAAGACAGCCATCTGCCTTATCATAAGATGAAAAGCCTAATAATTATAAAAGAAAGGAGTGGATCTCCAACAACACTCGGTTGCAGCATCCACAGAAAAATTACAAAACACCCGATGCAAAAACACAGAGCAGACACCCATCGAAAGAGACGCAAAAGGGATAAGGAACACCAATTCACACCAGAGAAACATGAAACATAAAAGTCCACACATAAACCAAGAAGGAGAACAACTCACACCATAGAAACATGAAACACAAATGACCACAAATAAACCTACCGGTGTCGATTTAGGACGTCCATCTGCAACGCAAGTAGAAGACGTTGTAGTTATCCGGATTACGTGCACACAACCCTCCCACTTTTCGATACCCAGAGGTCTCGACGAAAGCACTATTGAGGTGTAAAATAACCTCCTCGCTGTAAGATGAACATACAAACAGACAGCATGACGCAGGGGCCCCAAGAAACACACAGATGAATATGTAAATGAATATATAAACAGGCGGTGTAGGAAGTCCGTGCTCTGCCGGTTATAACGAGCTCATGCTCGTGAACACCAAAGCAGTCCGACTGGCATTCAGAGAGGACAGGTGGTCGGGGCCTTTTCTTCTCTAAGGAGGTATGGACAGGGCCCGTCATGGAGACCTGTCATCACAGTCAGTAAGAGTGCAATTCTTAAGAATGCGCTAGTACATGGATTGGTCCAGTACCAAGTCAAGTGTCCGTCTGGTGACAGGAGGATGCTATCAACGGTATAAAAGGCGTTTGATGATTCTAACACAATTTCGATGATAATTATGTCTGTCTTTGAAATTTCTTATTTGGTTAATTATGTCACCATAAAATGCAGATTGTGAAATATCCAAAGTCATATACTCTGTTGCTTGTATGGATCCGAATTTCAAAAGAAGTGGACTATAATATTTGAAAAAGTTCCAGAAAGTCTCTGACCTAAAAGTTTCATGGTAATTTGTAAATTTCTACAATGAAAATCCAAAACATCTGTACATTCTCTAGCATACCGAATGAGCTGCGAAATGTAGATACCGTATGAGGGTAATCTATGATTATCACCAGGGAAAATTTACTATGTTGAATCCAAAATCATCTCTTTTGTCATACACTCTTGTATGAATATCTCCATTAACAATTTTGATATTTAATTCCAAAAAGAATTAAGACACAGTATTTTTTTCTTATGTAATAGAGATTTTTTATACATGTAAAATAATATGTCAGGAATCAATGTGGGTTGTTAATTTCTCATATCATCGAAACTTCCATTTTTTTCAGAAATCAGATATATGGATTTAATATCTCGAGTAACAGCTTTCAAAAAGCAATGTGATATTATATTTCAGCAATCTAATAAAATCTAATAGCAATTCGAATATAATAAAACATGTCGCATAATTTTATTTAGACGTGAAACAACGTTGGTATTTTTCAATGAGCATACCAACACCACTCCGACCAAGGTGCACTGCGAGGAAAAATCGTTACATTGTTACCATGATATTATACTTTATTTCAAAATGAAAGATGATAAAAATAGTTTACTTTCAGTTACACCTTTTACATTTCTACGCTTGGTACGCAACAGTTTGTTTGAAAAGATAAGGGTCTCTCTGAAGTCGTTTTAAAGATAATTAGGATACATTATTCATCATATACTTATTCAAAGATTTCAACTAAAATTGCATGATGTTAATTAATTTCTCGTCGTCCAAAAATAAGAATTTCCTGTTCCACCCGAGAAGATGATGTATTAGACAGCCTGTTTTGGACAATCATACCAAAATCAAACCATGCTCAACAAAAGTAGGATACGTACATGTATTAGATGCAGCACATCAAGTAAAGATGAAAATAAAAACTGTTTGTGAGACAATAAGCTGCCTAATCATAAGATGGAAAGCCTCATAATTATAAAGACACAGTATTTTTTTCTATGTAATATAAACTTTTTCTAAGCAGGTAAAATAATCTGTCAGTGGGCTGTTAATTTCTCATTATATCGAAACAATCTTTTTTTTCAGAAATCAGATAGATGGATTTAATATATAGAGTCTAATTAGACAGCTTTCAAAAAAGTAGTGCGAGATTATATCTCTGCAATTTGATTCTAATCAAGTAAAAATATGTATTGTAGTGATGTTAGAGTCGGATAATTTGATATCGATAAGTACAAAAATAAATGGAAAGAATCTCCATTATCATGATTATCAATCTTAGATGATGCTACCAAATCTTACCACTTGTCTAGTTTTTTATTTCATTGTTTTGGCCAAAGAATAATGATAAAATATCTTTGCAGAAATAACAATGATATATCGATATGAATAGTAACACGTGGGGGATAAGTGTAATTCCCATTCAGACATATAGAAATGCAATATAACATCTCCTCAGCAATTAGGGATATTAACAGATGAATAGAGGGATAGAGTGGCAAAGGATATGTGCAAAAAGAAAATTATTTTACTTACCACTAGATAACGAAGTGGTTACAAGTATTCCAAAGAGAAGACACAGGGACTGTTGAATTCTATTGGAATTGGTTTCAGACTGCTTTGCTCTCATATTGTTACGTCATTTTGTAAGACGTTAATATTACAGCATAGAGAAAAGAAATTCTACTTTACACACAATATTTACTGAATACGCTGACCAGTCTCCTTCGTCCATAGTAACAGTTATCTAATAGTTCACTAGGATACCGCCGTACAACTACATAATTAAGCTAACTTGTCCTGGGTATTAAATAAAATTTCGATAAATGAATTTTTGAAGAGTCTGTCAACCCAAATAGGAAATTCTTTAAGTGAATAAATCATACGCTCATTGATGCAGACGGCGTGGACACAGAGAAGTTTGACACATTTGAAGATCTGGCACAATAACTTATATTTATATCCGACTCAATTACCGGCTGCTATCAATTTCGTCTTAGAAGGGAGTTAATGGGAAAAAGTAATTAGTCCATAGTCACCGACTGTGAAGCGTCATCAGCGATGGTTGACTACAATATTCACTGTAACGTATTTCATCCGATTATGATCAGATAATTAAACACGCAAATTGAAGAATACTAAAATATTTTTTTTTCGCACTTGATAGTTATTGAATATATCACCTAAGAACAAACGCATTAATTATCAAAACAATTCCTTTGTAACTTGCAGTTAGAAACTTGAAAATTAACTTGAAAAATGGAAATATAAAATAAACACTTCCTCCTGTCCAGGTGTTACTGTGGTTGATCGTTAGCCATTTATTATCCCGCTAAATAGCACGAGACTTAAGATGTCAATTTCCAGTAAATTAACTCTTGGCCCGCCGCGCTCCAGCTAGTTTGCATTGGGCCTAAAATGAGAACTGACGAGTTATTGTTATGCACTACCTCTTAAGCAGACGGAGCAGCGCAGCGCTTAGGCTAGGCGGACTCATATAGCGCGAGCAAAAAACCAATTGTTCTATCCTTATTATAGAGGGTATACATGGTATATAGTAAAGCCTATCAGCTCACTTCCGAAGATAGACATTTCTGATTTTATCTTTGAGAATTGTAGAAGCATAACATAGTGCCATCGACTTTTACCCTCGTCATTCTTAATTGAAAGATATCCTAAGGATAAGAATAGTCAGTAAATGTTTCTTAGGGGACAAAGAATGGGAGCTTTTATGGCTCTTTTATTGCGATAAAATATTTTTATTCCATCTAAATCGTTATACTATCTTGTCCATGAATTATGAATAACATGTATCTCACTTATAAGTTAGAAAAATAATGTGAATCAAAAGAACGCTGAACATGCTAACAGAAACATGTATTATCAAAGGGTCTCTGGGATAATATTTAAATACAGTATCGCTGTGAAAAAAATCAGAGTTCGTCAGGGCTTTTTCACTCTGAGCTACATCTCAACATTTTGTCCTCGAATATTGAAATATTTTTCTTTTGATCTATTTTTTCTTTTACTTGTACTATAGAAGCGTCGCTTGTCTTGAAATATGATTCTTGAAAAGTCTTGGAAACTCTTCATTTTCAGCTGAAGAATGGCAAACAAAAAAAAAACCAACAAAAAACCCCAGAAACTAATGGAATAGAAAAAGATGTGTTAAAAGAATTATTTTAAATTCCTAAACCATAAAAAGAACAAGTCGTTCCATTCCACGTCTGACTTGATAGAACCCAAGACAAAAATACCGACGTAGTTCATCACCAACATTTCCGCGATGAACTATTAAAATGTCATTAGAGAACTCTTCTCTCTGAATTTTTATGTAAAAATCGGATAAGAAATTAAGTGTTATGCTTTTTAAACGACATTTTGTGCAACTGTAAATTTTTTGTGTACCCAGGCCAGATACATCGATAACTTTGGCCGTCTGGAATTACAGGAATAGTTTCAAATACTACTTCCTCTTCTTTTAGAAATTTGTATTTAGCATTACACAGATATGAACTTTTGAGAAGATCTCTGACTTTTGCGTAGCGCCAGCGGTAACTTTCAAGGAAGAAAATGATTTGAACTTGGAGTCATCAAAGTTTTCTCTTATTCTTGTGGAGCGCATGCAGCGAATTTATCAAATTATCAAATTTATGATTTAAAACATCCTTGTACTAATGAAACAGATAGGATTCACACTTGAATATGATTTCAGTACTGCAGGGAACAATGTCAACGGATGAAATTATAAGAAAGGAGAGAACATCTAAGTTAACTTTCACTATTATACTTAGTTAAGATATCACTGGCTTACTTCACCATATTTAATTACTCTATTATTCCTTCACATACCTCGGTGTCAGACCTAGCACTTGAAATGTGATTTGATTAGGTTTACTGTCTGATGCAAGAGGATGGAGTAAAAACAGATCTTTTGAAATTTGATTCATCTTATCTGGTTTGTAGTCTGTAAATCTAATTCTATTGTGAGCCTAGATCACCACAAACCGATCGATTCACTCCCAATAGACTTCAATGATCCCACTTAGAATTCAAAATTATTTTGATCTGCAGGTTTCAAAGAGCGGTCCAAATAGACACTGAGAGCAGAGTGTGATTTTGTCCGTGGAGAGAATTGAATCAGATAGATGCAATCTAATTAAATATTGGGAAAAAGATTTATGATGATTACAATCCACCTCGAACTTCTGTTTTTATGTGGAAACTATTGTCTTTATCCTTTGAAGATTCTGAGTTATGAATGTTATATTATGAAAATTTCATTAACAAATAATGAAATAAAAGAAGGCAACGCTGATGAGATGACTTTGATCGTGCTATTGAAACAATACTGAAAATTTACCATTTCCAAATAATGTGCATAGAAACGATGAAACCTGAATTTAGAGGTATCCATTCAGTAAGAGACAAAATGGCTTTCGAAACCAGTTTTGAAAACAATATTCTGTGAAATGATTAACTTGTGTTTAGGTCCTCTGCATTCTCAATTCACTATTTCTGTAAAGAAATTCATATTTTAGATAAGACAAGAAATATTTACAATCTTACTTTCTCCGACAACGACCCTTGCATTCAACATTTTCAATGCATAGACACCCCTCAAAAACCAAAAACGTGTCTCCTATTTGCCAATGTCTTCGTTATTATAACATGACCTAAAGGCAATCAGCTATGGCTATTTTGTTAAAAGCCTCTTTGGACATAGGAATGTCCATTTTTGTCTGATTGTCATTTTACGTGCATCAGATTTGATCATTCACCCACACTACATCAGACAAGTCTATTGCCGAGTCAATGTTGATTATATCTTATATATAGACCTGGATTGAGGGATGTCCGATACAAGGATGATATAGATTTACTGTGTTATACACTCATGTCTGTCACAGAATACAGACTAAACCACCGAATCAAAGGGATAGCACAACGTAGGAATGTGGAACACACCGAAACTTATTTGGCACTTGTGAACCGCAGCAAATGTGCTGTATGCCAAAGTATTCTTACAAAAATTGAAAAGGAAATACTCAATCTCCATCGAAAAAAAATTTACTTTTCATAACATTGTTGATTTATCTGTTTCCTAACCTATTCTCATAATGAGTGCTAAAATCTATTTTTTGAATATTATAATGTTACAATTTACATTTCATAGAACTAAATCTAAACAGGGATAGCTACAATAACCACATAAAGCCTCCATACTCAAACTCCACTAGAACCATAAGTCCTTATTCAGTACCTGAAACTAAGGGATATCTCCCTGATGGCACAGCTCTTCGGCATACATTTAATTTCGCTTTTCATTTGTTCACTATTTAGATTTCCTCTCTTGTGGCTCGACTATCACTGATGTGACATTATTTGTTGAAATACATATAGGGGTGCACAAGATAATAACTTGGACATATATTTCAATACATGTTTTTCTTACTTTGAATTTTGGGAAAATTTCAAGTGAGAACATGACTACTAACATGCATTGGTAATTTCAAACAATATGTTGATATCTCTGCTGGTTGATTGATGTAGCTTAGCTTCACTGGGCTTCTGTGCTAACTTGAGATATATTTGATTTTTTTACTGAATTTAATTAATTATTCAAAACTAAAACTAAGGGATATCGCCTATTTTACATATAATACACTTTAAGAATTCATTATTTGAATTTCCTCTTTTTCGGCCACGATCATCACTGATGAGAAATCAGTTGTTGAAATGTGCATCCGAATATTGATATAGAAATTTAAGACTGATTAGTTTAAACGGTTGAATCTGTATCTCTGTGCTTTCAAGATATAAAAATACGAAGTTTGGAGAATGCGTTCATGATACTGTAAATAAAATTATCAGCGAGACAAGCATCTTCTTTAACTCTGTATGGTCATTTTGGAACTATCTACTTTATTACTGCTTGTAGAAAGAAATTTGGCAGTTTGCTGGGTTTTTTCTTCGCTTTGCATGATCCGGTATTTGAAAATGAAACATTAATGATTGCTCCGATACCGGTGCCAAGATCCTAGTTGATTTATACTGTCATCGATAATGGATGGATATAGGTACGGTCATGTACTTCTAAAGGTGACAATGACACTGTTATGTCAGGACAACGGAAGGTATCATAAACTAATTAGTTGTTCTTATATCATGTGCATAAAATGATTCATTTACCATTACAATGAACGTATCATGGGACATTTGACACCAATCAATAGTCATCGTTTCAAAAGTCTTTATATGTATGTATCATCAGGTCCATTACGGTAAAAGTGCAATCATCGGTTTGAGTGGAGCCATTATGATCCTGAAGTCATCAATGTAATATATATATTTTTTACTGGAAGCATCTCCATCTGAGAACCAGTATCTTTTTCTTTTAAAAATGATAGACATAGACCATAATACACAGCCAATTGTGCCTCACTTGAAATTCATATGAAATGAGCATCATGTAAATTTCACATGAAAGTTCATGTAAAATTCATATAAATTTTACATAAGATTTATGTTAAAAATATTTCACATGAATTTCACATAAATTTCCTTCACATGAATTTCACATGAATTTTTCTGAGTGACCTTCACAGGAAACTGAATTCACATAACATCCATGTAAAAATCTTCACATGAATTTCATATGAGGCACAATTGGCTGTGTACGACAACGACGGACCCTGTTTAAACTATTAGAGAAGACTTACAACTGGAACGGTTTGCGCATGTAATCTTGATATCGACACCAATTGCAATTTTGGAAATGGCAGTCCTATGATGACTCAGCTGTCCAGCGGTCAGTTTGCTTTATGGCTATTCCTATATATTCACTGCTCCTTCTTTTAAGGGTTTCAAAGTATCTTTCCTCTTACTTGTTTCATTGGGTAACGTTAGTTCAGTTCTTTACTTGTTGATGGTATTGTATTTGTTAAAAAACAAGATTGTTTAAAAAGAACAAAATTGCATCGTAATATGGCAATATGTCCATTATCCAAAAATCGATGATACCAAGGGCCTACAAACTCAGTATTATTAGAGAAAGCAACTCAAGGTCATTCATGTATAGAGCAAAAGTGAAATCCCCTGCTTTACGTCCAATTCATTAGTATAGGTGGAGCTGAAGAAATCCACAAAGACAGGATGCAGTTGTATCAGTCTGTTTGTCCTTCGTGTTTCTGTGGGGTTGTGTTGTTGTATCAGTCTGTGTGTCCTTCGTGTTTCTGTGGGGGTTGTGTTGTTGTATCCGTCTGTTTGTCCTTCGTGTTTCTGTGGGGGTTGTGTTGTTGTATCCGTCTGTTTGTCCTTCGTGTTTCTGTGGGGGTTGTTTTGTTGTATCCGTCTGTTTGTCCTTCGTGTTTCTGTGGCGTTGTGTTGTTGTATCCGTCTGTTTGTCCTTCGTGTTTCTGTGGGGGTTGTTTTGTTGTATCCGTCTGTTTGTCCTTCGTGTTTCTGTGGCGTTGTGTTGTTGTATCAGTCTGTTTGTCCTTCGTGTTTCTGTAGGGGTTGTGTTGTTGTATCCGTCTGTTTGTCCTTCGTGTTTCTGTGGGGGTTGTGTTGTTGTATAAGTCTTTTTGTTCTTTTTGTTCAAGAATTCGTTAGTGTTTTTGAATCTGATGTCGGGTTTTGTCTTTGACTTTCATTCACTGATTTCAAGTTGATGGGAGAAAGTTTGTATTGAGTGTAAAAAAAAAAAACCAACAAATTACCCAATTTAAGGACCCTAAATCGATGAATTTACACCTCATCTGACCATCTCACAGTATATTTCAAACTCAGACATGCATGTCTAAGATTTATTCTAGCCATACAGAGGTGAATTAGATTCTAACGTGTAGTAATTGAACGTTGAGACATCCAGATCTCCAGGAAATAAAAAGTGCTAGGGACCCGTTAATCTGGATTATCAATCCATTCATCTCACAAATGAAGATTTAAAAGACAAAGAAAGCCTAGTTTGCAGTGGCTTCGCTGCTAAAGAGTAAAAACATGAAGATAGAAAGTGTCCTAAATATGAAAAGTCAGGTTTTAAAAAAATCAAAGTAATTGAATAGGACAGGCAACCTATGGTTTAATGCGAGGCATAAATTTTATAACCGGTCATTGTTTCATTACTAAAACCTCACAATAAAATCTTATACAGTAATGGGAAAATAATGCAGTTTTTCAACGCGATTCTTTTGTATATGCTCCGTGGATAATCCCTTAAAAACGCTGCAATCATCCATCACGATTATAGTCAAAAATTGGATTTTCTTTTTGTGCAGCAATGCTTATCTTTAGATTTGATTAGATTTTATGCTTCAAATAAAAGTAGATAATTTGTTTTTACTGCTGCTGTTTGAGCATATACACATCAATTGGTTAATCCTTCCAGAGTAATTTGAATTCACAAAGGATAGATATGATTTTGTGAAGCAGATAAATTCATCAAAATGACAAGTGCTAGGTAGCGAGCTCCAAGGACGAAGACACTGACTGTATTGATGTCAAAGAAAGGACTGTAGCTATATAGAGAGGACAATGCGTCGAATAAAGTAGTAGTGTGAAAATTGAGAGCTCGTCAAGGTTGTTTGAAGCAGCTGTCATACATGTACATCTTCATCTAATCAAAGGGTTTTGGTCCGAGATGTCTTTTAGATAATTAAGAAATGAATCTTACAGTGACGGCATCCCAAGTTAGGGTACATGTATATTATCAAGGCTCTGTTTTACTGTAGCATATGAAAGGTACCTTTCACTACTGTTGCAACAACATCATTATGAAAAATCTCAAAGCACAAGAATATCATATTAAGATTATAATTCAAAGATATTGAAACGCTTCAATGCCATTATTGCATAACTGCTCTTTCATCGGTTTGTCCATTTTGCAAGTGTCTTGCCGCATTTACTTTACAGTGCGACCTCGTCGATATAAACTGACCGAATGAGACCAGCACTAGGATATAGGGAAAGAGGTAGGGCCACGAAGCCCGATATTGGCCCTAATTTTGAACATTGTACTTCATAGAATGTTTAATTGTGATGTGACATTTTGAAACGTTCTCTACTGAATCACGAATATATCTTTTGTCAACATTGCGTTTTGAAAACACCAAAATTGGTCATATTCTGCGAAATTGATGCAAAAACTACACATTTCTAAAAAATAGCAATGGCCGCATGCATTAACTAGGATGGAAAAATTATATGAGAAAGATTATCATTATATCATTTTGTCATAAACGTTTTATCTCAATTAATGCTTGCGGCCACATTGAATTCTTCAATAAAAGACAAAATTCAAAGCAATTTTCGACATATTTTATCAATGACGTCAAAATGACTTCACTTCATGACGTCATTACAGTTAAATGGCACTATGTTTGGTGATATTTTTCTTTTCATTAAAAGCGGTTAACATTCGTGTATTTTCATGAGAGATATCAAGTATTCCCCATGAAATTTATTTCTAGAGAAAAATCGAGGGCCGATTTAGGGGTCTCGTGGCCCTACCCCTTTGTTTGACTTGAAAAGAAATCCCTGCATATTTTCTTTATGGATACTTCTTCCATATTTGTATTAATACCAGGCTCACAAAGATCAATTATCCCTCGTAGAATCAATGATGAATCGCGGCACAAGACAACCACGCCCTAAACCGTCACCATGAACAAACGACCTATATTACATGTACCTGGTATTGAGATACTCAACCAAAAAGACAATAAACCTAACAAAATGAACATATTTGATCAAAACAAACAATTCAGCTCCCGGGCAAAATACAATTACAGCACCTAGGTCTGAGACAAAGTCGTTTACAACGATATCTGTTTTGTGAATGTTCGACATATTGGTAAACATCCTCTAATAAAAGAACATATCTGGCAAAAGTTTCCATAAGAACCAAAGATTCAGAGAGCCGAGATTAAGATTAGACCGTTATAGAGAATCACAGCCCACTGATTTTCTTTGAAATAAAAAGTAAAATAGCAAATGGAAACGGAGTCTTCTTATATGTAATCGATATCAAATGAATGAAAGTTATATTCATTGTCAGAAAGGAAAATGTTTATCCTTTCCCATGGCCTTTTTTAAAAGTCACAAATGACAGGAGAATGGAAATGAAGTTGTTGATTATGATTCCTGCAAAAGGAAATAGGCTTAGTTATATAATTTCTATCAAATGTAGGTTTAAGAACTATTTTTGCTATCCTACCATTGTTCATTACCTGAAAAAAAACTCTTATAAATGTGTATAATTTAAATTGCATATCAAACTTGACATAGGAATATCCAAGGTTTGTATATTCCTAGGTTTTGTGTCTCATCATTTTGTTTAAGTAAGTTCCTTCATTGTTCCCCTTTTATCCCCCGTATTCTCATAGTTTAATTTTTTAGTTTAAACATATTTTATTTCAATAGATGAAATGGGATTGGGCACAAGTTACAGAAACATTATGAAAGCCCTTTCCCTACAATTTATGAACAAAGATGATGGCAATTTAACACATACAAAAAAATTATATATATTATGGTGAATTAAGGTTCTGAGAGAGAGAGAGAGAGAGAGAGAGAGAGAGAGAGAGAGAGATCTTATACGTTGAATCTTTTTGAGTCTTTTATAAAATTCATAGCAGCGGTAACAATTTCTACATTTTCAATTTCTGAAAGTTCCGAATCTCCAAAAAGAAGTTTTTGAATGGTAAGTGGTCGGAAATTTGATAAATTTTGATAAAGTTTAGCTCTTTGGGATCTAAATTTGTTACATTCAAGAAAAAAGTGAAAAGCATCCTCATTGAAGTATCCACATTGGCAGTAAGGTGAAGGAGTGAGATTAACCCGATGAAGGTCACTATTAAGACAGCTACTGAAACAACGGATTCTTGTTTGAAGGATATTATATTTACGTTCCCCTGTAAGTAGATAACTTGGTAAACTATTCGATTCTCTTTTAGATTTTAGAATTGATTTAAATTCATTCAGTGATTGTGTTTGTCTAATATTTTGGTCAAGTTCATTCCAAGAGTTAATTGTTGATGGAAAATATGAATTGCGCGTAGTGTTAAGTCTGTAATTTGGAAGATACAAGTCAGAATTACTTCGAAGATTATAATGAGGGTTAACTCTATAATTTTCTAAAATGTCATTTAGGTAGGAAGGAGAATTGCCATTATATATCTTGTGGAATAAAAATAATTTCCTACGTTCCCTTCTAATTTTCAATGTTTCCCACCCAGTTTCGAGGTATAGTAAATTTTTTGCTGTAAATATAGGTAAGCCTGTAACTAATCTCGCTGCAGTTAATTGTATATTTTCAAGTTTTTCCTCATCCCTTTTACAACACCCATCCCAAACTTCACACCCATACTCTAATAATGGAAGAATAAAAGAGCGGTAGATTTTATCGAGAGTATTTTGTGAGAGGATATATTTAAATTTTTTTCAAGAAATTCAGTTTTGCTAAAGTTGACTTGCATATACTATCAATATGGTCTGACCATTTTGCATTATTGCTGAATGTTAATCCAAGATGTTTATGGTTATTTACAGGTGAAATCAGTGTATCATTAAAACGAATTTGGAAATCAATCAATTATTCATAGGTAATTGTCCGTATTCTCATAAACCATCCTTTATCTCCAATGTCAAACATTTCTAAATATTATTCAGATATTTTTTTTTTTGCGTATTTGTATGAATTGTAGTATTATATTGGTTTTAAAATTTAGAATAAATATCATGTACAGACAATTGTATTTGTTGTTGATTGTTTTTTTCAGTGGTGCCACCCAGAGTATTTTCAATTGGATTCTTAGGTGTCCTGCAGCAGATAAGTATCCAAAGACGGCTAAGGGTTGACTTTGGTCTCCCTCTATCTTTAATGTCATCAGACCTGTAAACACGCATTCCACCATTTATTAGTTAGTGGATACCATCATATTTAAAGTCAAACACGTAGTAATGCGTTATGCGCATCGATGCAGTTTTCCGTCCAATTTTTCGGGTGATACCTGCATCAACAGAAAAAAAATAATATAAGATTCATTTCTTAACTGATTTAAGCGTTCTGTTTAGATCATTTTCAGAATTCAGGTCTTATAGATATTGTTTCCTTTCATTCCTTTTGTTTCGGAGTCGAATATGATTGAAGGGATGTAATTTTTCATCAAAATGTGTACGTCATACAATGTACATTGAACTCGTATATTACTATTCATAAAAATATAGAAAAAATATGAAAAAAAGAAACACGATATACATGCAACTTTTCATACTATTCGATTACCTAAGATGAAAATTGTTCGTAGTCAGCGGTATGGTTTGATGTCATAGCAAGCCCTGTGTATTCTTAAACATAATATGAAGCAGCGTGTCTGTATGTCTTATGGCATTACAGGTGATTAATTTAATACAGTGTTTTGCATGATTCATTAAATTCGAAAATCAGCTCATTTCCCATTTCTAGCTGTTAGTGTGCTAGAAACTTGATGAAAGAAGGACAACTCTACTGAAATGTTTCCTCAATTCTTGTAACCAATGAATGCGACACTGCCAACAAGGTATACGATAATGGTAACGGTGATAAAAGGACGATAGTGAGATGCACTGACATTAATACAATAAAACATATATTTCAATATTGATAATTTCAATCACTAGGTTGGTATCTCCGCTGATGGACTTTTAGTCGCCTAGTTGCCAGTATTTCGGTACTTGACTTGAAAGTTATAAATAGATTTGATAAATTATTCTGAAAACAAGGGATTTATATCTGAAGGTCTGTTCGTAGCTGGTTCTTTAACATACATTTTAGGTCATGTTCGCTCTTTATAGATTCGTTATTGTGATTTCCTCTATTTCGGCGTCGAGCATCACTGATGATACATTACTTGTTGGTATGCGCATATGATACAATGGTATCATTACAATAGAACGTATATTTCAATATTGTTAATTTGAAGCGGAATGATTCAGATCCTTTCTTATGTCGAGAATAACTATTGTAAACTATTGTAGTCAAGTTCGATCAACTTCGGTTGATCGTCCGTCTCTTCAACGCATTCGAAAATTTCTGTTATCAAAATTTCTTTAAATTTCTAAAACGTGGGTCCTGTAGCATAATATCCCACCCATCCTGCTCCGTCTTTCGGTAAATAATTTTCACACTCTTTGGCAAAAGTACATTGTTTAGATTTTGGATCACTGACGAGGGTTAAGTACCCGAAACGTGCATGTCTGGTCCATGCTGAAAATTTATCTGCTCTAAATGATGCTAATGAATTTGAAGACGTTTAACATTTTTACAAGGTTGTATCAAATTTTGGAAAGCGAGATTCAAAACATGAGTTCATGTTTTTGTGTTCTGACTATTTGATAACGAGAACAACATCACATCAATCATAATATGAGGGACAATACAATAAATGATTCATCTCCACAAAGACTCAATGTAAAAACGAAATCCTTTATACGTGGTGCCACTGTATTTGTTAGTGAGGTATCTTATGTTATGCTGTATTTTACGCTATAACAAGCAATATGCGCAATAATGTGTCTGGTATTTAGTACGAAAATAAATATAAGTAACGACAGTTTTACTTTTGGTGTTCATGAGTGTATAATTCTGGTTGACCACTTACAAAAAATAGAATTATACACCCATGAACACCAAAATAGTTTTGTGTTCTAGTTATGTAAGTGTGGTTCGCTATGATTATTACATGTACAATTTGGTCTCGAGTGGGATAATGCTTAATCATATTTGAAATGCATAGCCCTGGAGAAGGAGTTCAGTGGACTATTTTGGCATTTCAATAAAAATGTCTAAATCAGTTATGTTTGAGGCCGAAATATAGGAGATCCAAGTTCACAGTATGTATTATTATAAAATCATGATTCTAAAATAAATTAAGAAAATTGAGGTGTTCCAGTTCTTTACCTTCTTGAAAAATTTCAAACCAATTTTGATGTACCAAACACGTTAAGTACTTTAATGTAAAATTTGCTATTTTCACTCGACCCATTTAACATTTTGTTCTCAGTGCCTCAAATGATAATACTAAAGTTTTCCAACTTTTTACCTTCTTAAAACTTTCAAACCAATTTTAATGCACCAGATAGTTAATCCTCATCAGTGGTACTTTTTTCAACCTCCTTTAATTTCCATGATATTTTTGGATGAAGTGGCAAGTTTGATATACATGATGTAAAATTGATATAGGGCCAAAACAAAGTATCTTTCAGGCGCAGAGCTGGGAATAGCACAGTCTGTTGTTGATTTCATAGACACTTTTTTTTATAAAGCAAAAATCGCAACCTCAATTATCACTTCCTAATTTGATAAGCAAACTTTCTATTCTGTCAATAAGTACATTGTAGGCTGAAGGAGATATCATTAAAATTCTAATCTCCTTACTGAGAACGTTTCTTGTATTTAGAGGAATGGTTTTCCAAGAAATTTGTCGATATTCCTCAGGGAATCCATTGTTTTGAATTGGCGTACATAATTTTCAAGTAGTATAAACTCGATGCGATTCAAAGTTTTATATCTCATGGGAAATTTATATTAGCCTTTATCTTCAATTTCACATCTAGAAATATACAAAATGTGATTTCATTTAATTTTTTTTTTTTTTATTTTTTTTAATTTTTTTTTTTTTAAACACCACAGACATGTAAACAATACACAGACAAGGACATTTTTTGCATATAACACAGAACATAGTAGAGTATATGTCGACCGACCCATGGTCCTAGTGAGGCTCGAACTAGCAACCTCTCGGTCACTGGCCATACGCCCTATCCACTAGACCACGGCGCCGACGTGATTTCATTTAATAATGCTCGGCTTGCAGATAAGATCTTCTGTTGAAGACAATTATTTCTTTGTTTTTCAAATATTACTTATTATCTTTATTTTCACTGGGAAAAACTTCATTTTGGATATAACTGATATTCGAAAAGATAACTTCCACATCAATCCTAATCATTTTGAAAATCCAAGTTCTAAAATTTGAACAACACCATAATCATTTGAAAACGTTTCTACATATCAACTTAAGTTTCGGAACTTTCGTCTACATATACTTATATCAAAAAGCAAAAGAGTCCCTAACATTTTAAGCAAACATAACAGTGAAGATCCCTATTTCTAAATAGGATCTTCCTACAATTTACTGCATACCAAAACTGCACACAGTTCTCCTTACAAATTTCGATACATGTGCTACAAGTCAAGCCTATACGATTTCTTCATACGACTTTTCTAATATGTACACCACACTTCCTCACGACCAAACTCATAAATTGGTGTTTTGATCGAGAGGGGAAATCTTATATTTGTACATCTGAATCAAAGGGTTTCTTTTCCGCTACAGAATACAAATCATACAAATCTTGGACATGACCTGAGTATTGCCTTGTCCTTCCTCTTGGACAGCATTTATGTAAGATTTGGTGAGAATCTCTACAAGCATGTTGTAGGGATCCCAATGGGTATTAATTGTGCGCCTCTTGTTGCAGATTTATTTTTATACTTGTATGAAAAAGAAATTATCCAAAATCTTCAAAAACAAAGAGAACATGATGATTTGAAATGTTTCATTGGTAATTCTAGGTACCTGGATGATATCCTTACTATCGACAAGTGTAAAAAATGATATTCATCCACAAGAATTGACTCTAAACAAGTCAAACGTTACAAACACAGAAACACCATTTTTGGACCTAAATATCAAAAATGTTAATGGAAAGATTCATACAAGTGTCTATGACAAAAAGATGATTTTGGATTCAACATAGTAAAATTTCCCTTGACGTCAAGGTATCTACATTTCGCAATTCATTCGAGATGCTAGGTCATGTACTGATGTTTTGGATTTTTATAGTAGAAATTTACAAATAACCAAGAAACTTTTAAGTCATGGTTTTCGCTTTCGCAAACCTAGTAAAGACTTTCTGGAAATTTTATGGTAATTATTGTCAACTTCTTGCAAAAACTCGGGTCCATACAAGCAAGAGAGTATATTATCTATAAACTATGTGGTTTTTTTGCTAATAAACTATACTATACTATATTACTTTGGGTATTTCACAAACTGCATTTTTATGGTGACATTATTAACAAAATAAGAAGTATCAAAGGTAGACAGATATACCATCGAAAAGTGGGAGGGTTGTGCGCACGTAATCCGGATAACCACACCGTCTGCTATTTGCGTGGCAGATGGCCGTCCTAAGTCGGCACCGGTTGCCCATTGTGTTTCATATTTCTATGGTGTGAGTTCGTCTCGTTTGTTTATGTGTGGTCTTCCGTGTTTTATGTTTCTATGGTGTGAGTTGGTGTTCCTTGTCCCTTTTGCGTCTTTTCGATGGGTGTCTGCTCTGTGTTTTCGCATTGGATATTTTGCTGTAGGTGCTGCAACCGAGTGTTGTTAGAGATCCGCTACTTTCCTTTCATTCACTTTTTGATTCAAGAATCTTGATAATTTTGTAAACAGCTATCATAAATTAGCTTTGTTTCTTTGATATGTAAGATATTACAACTAAAGTTACATCTTACTTTACGAAAGACATCACTTTTCAAATTTCGGTGTCATTAAAGTTCCCTTTCTGATAAGCCATATTTCATAATCGCCAGTTTAAAAAAAAATCAGTTATTTAACCATTCAAATTTTCCTTTTCGGATAGTTGTTTTGAACGTTGACATTTGGAGGATTCATATTTTGTCGTAGAATGGCAAATGTATTTTCCATAGTTTTAAAATGAATTGTTTGAAAAAACTGAGGTACTACATACAGGGGCTCGAGTATAAAAAATAAAAGATCTTCGACAAAATAATTTGGCAGTAACCCGAGTAGGGCACACACAAGTCAGCTTAAATTATCAGATCTCGGACATGAAAATGCAGAAAATCTCCTGACCTGTAAAACGAGATCCCTGCGTCTCTATAGATTAAGGAGGAAGATCCTTATGACTACATAATTAGAAACAAATATATCAAGTTACGTCCAGATTCTGCTCCGGGTGCACGTTGGTCTACCTCCTTTTATGTGTTCTGTGTTTCCATGGTGTTTTTGCTGGTTTTGATTATTGACGTTCTCATTGTGAGTATTCTTATTTGCATCATTGCCTCCAGTTCCTTGTAAACATCGACGGCGGGTGCGGCTAGCCAACAGGGGATGCTTGCTCCTCCCGGGCACCTGGTCCCACCTCTAGCTTGCTAGGGGTCCGTCGATGTTTAATTTTGCGCTCTATTGTAGGTGCTGTTGAGATGATCGTCAGGATCTTCTTTAACTCATTTGTATTTTAAATATCCACTATTTGTTTTGATCCTGTTTGTGAGAGTTCAACACGGTTTTGTTGGAGATATTCTCTATGTTCTTAATGGCTTTGTTAGCACATAAATCTGAATTCTATATATGCCGAAATGTTTATCCATATCATCAGTAGAAAACACAAAAAGCACATTCAATAATACATATTTAAAGTAAATACATAGTTGAAAGGCAATTGAAATGTTCAATGAGCCCTGGTTTCGATAAGACACAGGATCATTAAACGTAATAAAGAAATCGAAAATAGGACATCGATATTCCAGTTCATGAGCTACTCATACTAGAAATACCATAAAAAGGCACATTCATTCAGAATACTTTCGTCGAACTTAATCTAACTCATGTATATTGGGCACATTTATAGAACAAACATTTATAAATTGTTACAAACATCACGACAATACATGTAATACAGCCATTGAAGACATTAATATGATGTTGTTAAATCCTTACATTAAATGTGGGTACGAATAGCTAAATTTATGGATAATTGAATTACATCTGTCCATTCTTGAATGTTATTGCTCACAGTGTCTTCGCACCGCAGGGAACAAGAAGAATCAACACCATCTCCAGATAAAAGGCTGTAATGAAAGATCCTTTGTTGAGGTAAGGTATTTGTTATGTGATCTCAAATTGTAATGTAAAGTTAAAGAAGGTAATATAAAGGTATCGAAATTCATTCAAATGCAAAACGCATATTTTGACTATATACTTACTCATTAGATTTTGCGGGACAGAAGCTGAATTGCTCCTATCTGAAACATAAAGTGGTTCTCGAAAGTAAGTCGTTTTCAACACATACAAGTTGATGGCAATATCTTCTGTAACGTTTCCGACGATTAAGCACGTTGAATGACATTGATGATGGGCGAGATTCTATAATCCAAATTCTTATTTTTTTCATTGTTTTGAATTTTGAAATAATGCAACATAGACTCATGAGATTTGGCCGATTAATACTTAGTTTATCTCCTTTGAAAATAATATAATGTCAAATTTTTTGAAAGTGATAAAACCATTTCAGAAACTAGAGACGGAATGGATCTCACGGAGGATAATGACAAATTGATGTGCATCATTGATGTAACCATTACAGTATATTAAAAAGATTTCCTTTGTGCATTAGGATGAAAGATTTCGACTGATGGTCAACAGACAGAAAATGGACTAACGTCGCCCAGAGCGGAATAATTTCAGTGTACGTGAAAAGTATTCTCTCTGGGTACTCATTGAGATGAAGTTAAAATTTGATATGACTTACACAGCCAATTGTGCCTCATATGAAATTCATGTGAAATTTACATGAACTTTACATGAAAGTTCACATGAAATTTATGTGAAATGAGCACGAACATGAAAATTACATGAAATTTTTCACATGAAATTCATGTGAAGATTTTTACAAGGATGTTATGAGAATTCAGTTTCCTGTGAAGGTCATGTAGAAATATTCATGTGAAATTTATGTGAAGGAAATTTATGTGAAATTCATGTGAAATTTTTTTCACATAAATATTATGTGAAATTTATATGAATTTAACATGAACTTTCATGTGAAATTTACATGATGCTCATTTCATATAAATTTCATGTGAGGCACAATTGGCAGTGTAATATGTTTGTGCATGACCAAAAACTGATTATACGTATGTTTAACGTCTTCAAATTCACAATGTATACTACTCAACATATTATAGCAAACCTTCCACGGTGATTTTTATTGTATGTGAGACCGATTCACCGATGTAATTATCTGCAGTACAAGTATAAAGACCACTGTCTGGCACAGTAACATTCTCTAATGTAATCTCGTTCCCGCTCATGTTCAATCCTGGAATAAAGTAACTTAAGTAAAGATGACAAATCTATGGCTTTACGATAAACTATTTGAAGAAATAAGTCATAATTCAGAGTTTTAGCCTATTACGGTTTTTTCATACTTTACATTAATACTCATAATTCTTTGGTATTCAGCTTTAATTGTCTTATCTAAACAAGTAAACGTAAAAAGCTTACCTCTGACGTCATGTTGATCTAATTCCTTGTAAAACCATGTTACGTTGGGAGTTGGGTAACCACTGACATCACAGAACAAGTTCAGATCGGACCCAGACCAAATTTTTTGGTTTGAAGATGAAAAGTTCAAGTTGATTCGCGGTGACACTTTAAAAAAATAAGAATAGAATCATTAATTGTACTATTCTATTATAGAAACTCGACATCGTATGTGATTTGCCGTTTTAGCACGAAAATTGGCTTATTCCATTATGCCTTTTCTATCATCTTATGAGTTTTTTTGCCACTTACATATGTTGGGTGCAACGAAGTTATTTCATTCCATTTTGCTTTCTCTATTCTTATTTTTGCCACTTATAAATGTTGGGTGCAACGAAGTTATTTCATTTTCAAGGAATTTAAAAACAGGACAAAATTTAAGTAACTTAGAATTGCATTTATCAGGTGATGCACGAGTTAGAACAACATCTTTCGTGTTTGCAAGATGCCAGCTTGATAGAGATGTGAAGACGTCATGACCATACGCTCAAAACTTAAACATGAAATGTACTGGTCTAATTGTTTACCTAGAACCTCAAGGAAGATTTTTCTGAACTGCACTGGCCGGGTATTCACAAGGCACCTGTAATTTCCCCTGTCTCCGTCCTGTACCTCGGTTATATGTAGATTCCATTCGCTTGCGTATGGTCTCATTAAATATTTTCTGGAATCCTTGGTAAATCGGGTTTCAAGGATAAATTGTAGAACTCCTAACGTGTCAAACCACATAACCTAAAAGTATTTGCACTGTTATGGAATACCGTTCGTTTGTTTTGTTTTTAGCAAGTAAAACAATATGGAAAAAATATCCAGCAAGACTACCCAGTTCTGATCACAGCGGCAGACACTCGCAGTATTTTGACACAAATCAACATAATACAAGCAAGTTGACAAACATCAAAGAAAGGAGGGAATCTTAAACAACACTCGGCAGCAGCATCCACAGCAAAACCCCAAAACACCCAATGCAAAAATACAGAGCAGACACGCATATAAAGAGACGCCGAAGGGACAAGGAACAACAACTCATATTATAGAAACGTGAAACACGAAAGACCTCACATAAACCAACGAGACCAATGGGCAAGCGGTGCCGACTTAGGAGGGCCATCTGCCACGCAAGTAGCAGACGATTTGGTTATCCGAATGACGTGCACACAACCCGAAATACAGTCCGTGCTCTGCCGGCTGTAGCGAGCTCGTGCACATGAACACCAAAGGAGCCCGACTGAGATTCAGAGAGGACAGGAGGTCCGGGCCCTGTCGTCTCCAAAGAGATTTGGACAGTGCCCGTCATAGAGTCCTGTCACTACAGTAAGTCAGAGTGCAATTTTTAAGAATTTGCTAGTACAAGGCTGTTGATTGGTCCAGTACCAAGCCAAGTGTCCGTCTCGAGGCAGAAAAATCATATCCACGGTATAAAAGGCGTTCGATTGTTCTTATTTCGATGGTAATTCTGTCTACCTTTGATCCTTCTTTTTTGTTCATTATGTCACCATAAAATGCAGTTTGTGAAATACCCAAAGTAATATACTCTGTTGCTTGTATTGGTCCGAATTTCAAACGAAGTTGACAATAATTTTTGTAAATTTCCAGAAAGTCTTTACTAGTTTGTACAAGCGAAAACCTTGGATTGACTTAAAAGTTTCTTCGTAATTTGTAAATTTCTACTATGAAAATCCAAAACATCAGTACATGCTCTAGCATATCGGATTAGCTGTAAATGTAGATACCGTATGACGGTAATCAAGAAATGGGAAAACAGTCCAAGAGATTTTTTGTATCAAATTCTTTGATAAATGTCTTATGATTGCATGGATGTATTAATCTTCTCGAGACAAACGTACGTACAAAATGTATATACCTTACTGCCATACACAAAACTGCGTCTCCGTCGAGCTTAGCGGCGGGGACTGATCAGGCCAAAACTTCGAATAAAATACTAGCAATTTAAGTACTTGTTTTATAATGTGTATGGATGATTTTACTCACGCTTGCATGTTAAGGTATAATAAGATACAAACTCTGACTCTCCTAGCGAAACTCACCGGAGACGCAGTTAGTAAGGTGTCTCGAGTAAATAGCATGTATTGAAAAAGTGCATCATGTCTTTGGTTCTTGAGTAAATTTTGGTGTTGAAAGTTTGAAGATCGATTCAGACATCAGACGTACTTTTTCTGCTGGGAAAAGTATCAAACTTTTACACGTACATTCCTTGTCACAAGACGTATCCTTTGATGTTTCTGTTCGTCTGTTTCGATTGTTTTGTATGATGTTCTAGTGATTATTGTCGTGTACTTTTTGTTGTTTGTACATTTGTCATTTACATATCACTTTCTTGTGGGTATGTTTCGCTGGGTGGGTGCAGGGTGGTCATGCTGGAGATCATCCCCTTTTCTTGGTACCAATTTTTTAATCTTTACCTTTGAGATTCTTCGAGACCTTTTGGTAACCGGAATAGTGGGAGGGTTGTGTGCACGTAATCCGGATAGCCACACCATTTGCTAATTGCGCAGCAAATGACCGTCCTAATTCGGCACCGATTTATGTGTAGTCTTTTGTGTTTGATGTTTCTATGTCGTATGTCTCTTTTTCCTCTCATGTTGTGCTCGTCTTTGTGTTTTCGCATCGGGTGTTTTGCTGTTGGTACTGCAACAGGGTCTCGTTGGGGATCCCCTCCCTTCTTTATCATACACGAGATGTATTATCAATACCTAGGGATGGAGGCAGGGATATGTAAGCATTTCTTTAAAGACAAACAACCAAAAGCGAGGGACCACAATTCCTTGAATTTGATTTTTCAACATTCTTTCCATTTCAGTCAGATGGACATAAGAAACAGAATATGATATGACTTAATTTCTATGTATATATTCTAATGATTTTAAAATCGAACAGTTCTTTTACCTTGTACTGATTTAGGTTGTTTACTGAACAGGGGAGACTGACATTGGTGCCTTCTTCAACACGTAACTTTAAGGGATTTTTATCAAGAGTAGTTTCTCTTCTCCAACCAGAATCCAAATTCTCCTCAACTTAAATTGAAATATCATAAAAACATTAAGACATTTACTTTCTCTTATAACATGAAAGGTGATGGGAACAAACATTTCTAGGAGTTTTTATAGTACAATACACAGAGGCTTAGTGACTGACATTTTTTTTCTATCAAAACACAGAGTTCAACATAGTATATATCCTTTCGAAGTACAATTTTTGCCTCTAAAACGAGTAGTAAAACGAATAGTAATAGATATCGTCATTGCCTCTTTACTCTATTATCACGTTGGTCATCATGTAAGTATGTTTACTACAAGGTTCCTATTTCAGACTTCATCGATGACCATATTAGCAATTTATTCATAGCTTTCTATTATGGGTAAAGTAATAGTATCATAGCAGCAATTCATTGGGTAATTAACCAACTTGTTTACTTAACTTTCCTGATCTAATGAGATACATGAAAGGAAAAATACCGTACCATCAATATTACAGTTCTTGTTTATAATTCACATAACTCAAATATTTCATTTCTTGGATGCCAAAAAAAAAAAAAAAATGAAATAGTGATAAAGATATTCGAACATACCCTTTTCTGCTGCACTTGCAATGACTGTAATAGCGATGTACTTTATGAATTCGTTCACGACCATCTTGACCATAACTCTCCAATAGTACTATTAGTAGGTAAGTAAATGCTAAATCACGTGCTATATGGATGTCACGTGATTTGTCGACCAAATGTGCTAGTAAGTTTGTTGTGTATTAATAATTCTATGTCGCCGCCCCAGTTCTCTACATTTGCACGTGTTTTTGACATTTCTTTAATTGAACCGCAGACTGGATGGTGGATGTTGATACCAGTTGAATCGGTGTTTTTGTCGCAGCATTGTGTCTTATAAATTGTCTCCATCAGATGGTGATAATTGATTGAAATAATACATAAATCTGCTCCTTGTTGAGTTTAAATCACTGATACGCTGTGGATGAAAATAATTTTCGTTTGTAAGATATGGTTGATTTAGTAATTGTTCATTTCATATCCAAACAGCAATTAATTACCACATTTTGATCACAAAAGATTGAATGGAGAAACTCTTATATAAAATCTTGAAAAGGCTGTTTCGTGATATCGTACTATCGTCTAAGTCCCTCTGACCTACGAACTTTCAATGTCAAGGATGTAATGGTTCTGTTTACTTTTTCATTTGTAAATTTACCTAGTGAGTAGATATACATACATCATGTATAATCAATGTGTTTGAGTTTAAAATACATTTCATGGGAGATTTTAATTGAGTTCAAAGAAGGAGGATAATTCGCTGGCAATCCGTATGACTACATCATTTCCAAGTGGATGACAGCCCTTTGTCAGTCCCGGATCGCTTTGGTTTCTGTTGTGTGTGTGCTGTCACTTGACAAGTGTTTAATATCGCGTGTATTAGGATTTGTGTAATTGGCCTCTTTGATATTATAAAAGAGGCATTTCATTTGTCACGCATTGTCCAAATGCAACACATACTTTTTATATTTTTACACTTGCGTCTTCATTGTGGGTTTCTATTCTACATTAAGTATTAGATCTTCAATTTGTATATTTGACGTTTAAATTCATATGCCTGTTTATATTCAACGTTCAGATTATCAAATTCAAGGTGCGTTGGTCGGACTTCTCGAACGAATGATCATAAGCTTGCTTCAGCCAGCAGAGCACGGAATGTTTTTCGTATACCCACTGCTTTTTATATATACGAGGGCTGTCCTTAAAGTTCGTGGACAAGTCTTAAATTTAGGAAAATTAGCGTCAAAGATATTTATTTTTATGCCCCCGTAATCGAAGATTCGGGGGCATATAGTTTTTGGTCTGTCCGTCTGTCTGTCTGTCTGTCTGTCTGTCTGTTTGTCCGCAAAAAACTTTAACCTTGGCCATAACTTTTGAATGGTAAGTGAAGGGCTTTCAAATTTCCCATGTGTATTTCTAATGACAAGACCTTTCCATGGATATCAAAAATTTTGACCTTGTGACCTTGACCTTGGAGTTTGACCTACTTTTGAAAAACTTTATCCTTGGCCATAACTTTTGAATTGTAGGTGATAGGGCTTTTCATGGATACCAAAATTATTTATCTCTTGAATTTGACCTTGGTGTTTTACCTAATTTCGAAAATTTAAACTTTAGCCATAACTTTTGAATGCTAATTGATATGGCTTTCATATTTCACATATGAATTCCTTGTGGCAAGAGTTTTCCATGATACCAAATTTGACCTTGTGACCTTGCCCTCAAAATTTGAAACTACTTTTCAGCTGTTTTACTGTCAAAGATGCCAACGGAGGCATTCGTGTTTCACAAACACAGATTTTATTAGTATATATATTAGACATAGAATGGTTACCTGGAGCACGATGAAGTTTTATTGAAATATGTTGTTTATCATTTTATGCATTTCATTTGCATTTTGTAAAATTCCGCGAATAAAACGATAATTTTTACATCGTGATGTTGACAATAATAATAACATCACACATGCAAAATTTGAACGTTCAAGGTTTCAAGATGACAGAGAAAACAGGATCTGAATTAAGGTAATAAGACGTGATCGTTTTTGTTCGAAAAATAATGACGTCTTCTCGAAAGGCAGAGCAGAGAGCAGTGATAAAATTTTGCGCAGGCTCCGAAAAACGCCGACAGAGACCCATAGATTCCTTAAACAGTCGATAAAACATGATAAAACTAACTGATCGCAAGTCTGCAAGTGGCAAAGAGGATTTTTGGACGTTAGGGACAGCTTACAGGATGGTATGCGCTACGGAAGACGTTCTATCAAAGAAAAGAATTGCTTGAATGGAGAACATGACTTGACCCACAGTGATCGACAACTAGCAGTTCGGGAAATTGCAGGTAACTGTGAAATTTAGAAAAAAAAAATCGTGCATAAGATCTTATCCGATGATTCTAAAACGAGTCATGTCTGTGCTGGATGGGTTCCGAAAATTCTTAACAACAAGTCATGTCTGTGCTGGATGGGTTCCTAAACTTCTAAGAAATTTAAATTTAGCCAGGAGAGTAGAATTGTCAAAATAGTTTATATACATGTAACGGATAACACGGGGATTCATAGGCTAGTGATCCGGGTATGAGGAAGTGTCCTTTTTATATCTATACCACTAAAGGAACGAATTAGCCGATTCTCCGTCGAAACGAAGAGGACAGAGATAAATGGTGTGATATGAAGATATGGCATATGATATGACAATGTGAATTTGATAATTTTTGATAATTTTTGAGAAGCAATTATTTCTAATTAACGTGTAATCATTAATTATGTCTCACCGTTTTCCTAAAACAAATCTTAGAAAATCTAAAGTTCAAAACCGGTGACGGACACTAACCATTAACTTCATATTTTCCACTGATTTAGGCTCCCATTCCAATCCCTGACTTCTTTTAAAAGTATCATTAAATAAGTGAGACGAATCTTGAAAGACGTTTCTAATGTTAGTAGGAGGCAATATTTCGCCCGAGTTCCATATTTGTTTTCTGAAATATACGACGTAAAATTTTAAAATTTTATTTTGCATATAGAACATTCGAGAGAAGTCCTTGAAAGGTCACATGGATGTTTAAGCCAATCAAATTTGTAACAAAATCAGGTTACTGAAAATGACGTCAGAGCTACCACGTGTTTACCACGAAATGTAAACAATGGCAAGCATTGATATCGCTATAATCTTGGAGGATCGACAAATACATCTGGGAAAATAATTTATAGATATGATTATGTAAAATAAATAAAGTTCGGAAAGATTCTGACCATGTGTGTGTGGCGGGGGGGATGGGAGAGGGGGTTCATAGCAGGTAATCATGCACGCATGTACGTACAATAAGGGTAATGCACATCATGTGTAATGAACCACAAGCCGTGACAATGTATACTTTTTGTTGCTAATAATTTAAAGAATCAAGATCAGACTTCAATATTTAATATGAAGGAAAGGATTTGTAGAAACTAGATAATCAACATGTCCACAGGTGCCTGAAAATCACAGGAGCTCGGCGCCAACAATCCTGAATTATATACATCCCTGCTATACAGTACTTTCACTTTCCTTTAAAGATAAGAGAAGGAGGATATTATGCGATTGTAGATCCATGACATCGAGCTTCTATGATCGCCCCCTTTTCTTTTTCTGAAGCATGACTGTCTGAAAGTAGCCGTGAAGTCAACGGAAAAAGGAGAAAACGATCATATCTGCAGGTACTTGATATGACAATCTTTTCCGCGCTTAATTCTTTTCTAGTTGTATAGAAATGTAACAATGTGTACTTTGTTTGTGATGGTATATCATTAATATGAAACTTGAATTTAATAAAAAAATATTGTACCATTGTTTGCTAGCTTTGATCAAGGCATTCCACGAACTTTACGGACAACCCTCGTATGTTGTGTTAACTGGAGCCCCTATGCATTATTGTCTTACTTGTGATATCACCTTACAGTGAGATAGTTCTCTATTGTCATTCGTGTTTCGATGTGTCTCTTTTGATTGTTTGTTGTACCGTTCGATGTGGGTGTTGTTGTGTGTCTCCTTGTCCCCTGTTGTTTGTTGTACCATTCGCTGTGGATATTGTTGTGTGTCTCCTTGTTCCCTGTTGTTTGTTGGACCGTTCGATGTGGGTGTTGTTGTGTGTCTCGTTACCCCCTGTTGTTTGTTGTACCGTTCGATGTGGATGTTGTTGTGTGTCTCGTTGCCCCCTGTTGTTTGTTGTACCGTTCGATGTGGGTGTTGTTGTGTGTCTCCTTGTTCCCTGTTGTTTGTTGGACCGTTAAATGTGGGTGTTGTTGTGTGTCTCGTTACCCCCTGTTGTTTGTTGTACCGTTCGATGTGGATGTTGTTGTGTGTCTCGTTGGCCCCTGTTGTTTGTTGGACTGTTCGCTGTGGGTGTTGTTGTGTGTCTCCATCTCCCCTGTTGTTTGTTGTACCGTTCGATGTGGATATTGTTGTGTGTCTCCTTGTTCCCTGTTGTTTGTTGGACCGTTCGATGTGGGTGTTGTTGTGTGTCTCCTTGTCCCCTGTTGTTTGTTGTACCATTCGCTGTGGATATTGTTGTGTGTCTCCTTGTTCCCTGTTGTTTGTTGGACCGTTCGATGTGGGTGTTGTTGTGTGTCTCCTTGTCCCCTGTTGTTTGTTGTGCCGTTCGATGTGGGTGTTGTTGTGTATCTCCTTGTCCCCTGTTGTTTGTTGTACCGTTCGATGTGGATGTTGTGTGTCTCCTTGTCCCCTGTTGTTTGTTGTACCGTTCGATGTGGATGTTGTTGTGTGTCTCCTTGTCCCCTGTTGTTTGTTTTGCCGTTCGATGTGGGTGTTGTTGTGTATCTCCTTGTCCCCTGTTGTTTGTTGTACCGTTCGATGTGGATGTTGTGTGTCTCCTTGTCCCCTGTTGTTTGTTGTACCGTTCGATGAAGGTGTTGTTGTGTGTCTCGTTACCCCCTGTTGTTTGTTGTACCGTTCGATGTGGGTGTTGTGTGTCTCCTTGTCCCCTGTTGTTTGTTGTACCGTTCGATGTGGGTGTTGTTGTGTGTCTCGTTGGCCCCTGTTGTTTGTTGTACCGTTCGATGTGGATGTTGTTGTGTGTCTCGTTGGCCCCTGTTGTTTGTTGGACTGTTCGCTGTGGGTGTTGTTGTGTGTCTCCATCTCCCCTGTTGTTTGTTGTACCGTTCGATGTGGATGTTGTTGTGTGTCTCGTTGGCCCCTGTTGTTTGTTGTACCGTTCGACGTGGGTGTTGTTGTGTGTCTTCTTGTCCCCTGTTGTTTGTTGTACCGTTCGATGTGGGTGTTGTTGTGTGTCTCGTTGTCCCCTGTTGTTTGTTGTACCGTTCGATGTGGGTGTTGTTGTGTGTATGGGATCCCTTTCTTCTTTCCTCTGTGATTGTCAGCATCAACATAAGTGAGAATAAAACCTACATAATCACGCAGAAATTACCATGAATCAAAATAATATAATGGCTTTGATTGTAAATAATCCAACATGTAATTACAATAAATTCTATTTTAGTACATATGAGTGTTAAACTTTTCTTCTTGATTTTCTAATATTCCTTTCTTTTTTTTTCAGTTTTTGGCAATTCAATAATCGCAACGTCAACTGTTTCAAAGTTTTCATTGCATCATTGATTTGCTTTTCACTTTTGTAATTCAACCTGACAAGTTTCATAACATCATTATATGTTAGTTGTAGGAACACATTGGATTTGATTTCAAAGTTATCTTTCCTAGACCATCATGGGACATGAGTAACTGGCGGAACATGCTATCACATCGTATTTTATCGACGTAGATTAATCGTTTTCTTATCCGAGTTTCAATGGCCATTGTACGACAGCTTTTCTAAAATTAATGATTTGGACACATTTTAAAAAATGTGTACGGTGCGTCTGACTGTCATGTACTGATTTCTAAGAAATACTGCGATTGTTTCTTCTCCATTTACAAATATTGAGGTGAATATCAATACATGGTACATGTATACATATTGTTAAGATATCGAATACGTTGATCACAATAACTTTTCACGATATTCATAGCGGGCAATTGGACGTGACTGACGAAATATGAGAGTTTTTACATAGTATTTTTTTTCTTTATAAATTGGCAGATGTTTTCAAATTCAAATGTCATAAAAGGATATGTATTTGATAACATTTTCATGCATTTATACTTTATTGATTACCTTTTACATTTTCTTGTGTAGAACTTGTTTCATATTGAACTGTCAAATAAATGACTTTGAAGTATTCCATTTTGAAAGTCCCTTAATAAACACTGTTCATGGAGCATACAATGCAATGACGGAAGTATCTGGTAAGCAGTAAATGCTTAGTGCTTTCGGGCACATTATCTCGCTACCATTTACTTTTTCCCATTACATGGATGACCTTGAGTTTGTTTCAATTCTGCTCGTTATCGTTTGACCTGAGTTTGTAAGCCCTCTGTTTCAATGATTTGTGAATGAATCAATGACGGAAATGATGCATTTCATTTGATGGAATATGTGTGGTACTTTCCATCCAAGTACCATAGTAATGTACATCTTATATCTGGCCTCTTTTTGCATTTTCTGCTCTACATGATGTGATGTCCTAAAATATAATCGATATTAAAGGAGGTTAACATCCTAGCACCATTCCTCCTTTGAAGAAATTCAATAGCATCATTTAAGAACAGATAAATTTGCAGCATGGACCAAACATGTACGTTTCGGGCACTTAACTCTCGCCAGTGATTCTCAATCTAGTTAATGCAATAAGGCCAAATAACGTGAAAATAATTATGTCCAAAAATGTACCGAAAGACGTACATGTAGCAGGATGAGTGGGATATGATGCTACAGGACGCGTTTTAGAAATTTCAAGAAATTTTGATAACAGAAGTTTTGTTGGTTATAGATTCAATCTGTATATGCTGCTGAATACCGTCACAAAATTTAATCCCTGTTGCATCACCAACAGCAAAACACCAAAACACCCGGTGCGAAAACACAAAGACGAGCACACAAAGAGACGAAAAAGAGACATACGACATATAAACATCAAACACAAAAGACTACACATAAACCAAAGAGACCAATGGGTAACCAGTGCCGACTAAGGAGGCCATTTGCTACGCAATTAGCAAATGGTGTGGCTATCCGGATTACGTGCACACAACCCTCCCACTTTTCCGGTTACCAAAAGGTCTCGAAGAATCTCAAATTTCACGATAAAAAATTGGTACCAAGGGAAAGGTCTTGTGACAAGAAATTTACGTGAAAAAAGTTTGATACTCCTCCCAGAAGAAAAAAGTACGTCCGATGTCTCTCTCTGATTATCCTGGATTACGCGCGCACAACCCTCTCACTTTTCCGATTACCCAGAGGTCTCGAAGAACGTACAGTTGTGGTGTAAAACAACCTCCTCACTGTTAGATGACCACACACAAACAAGACCGTAAAACACAGAGGCCCCAGCAACACAGATGAATACATGTATGTAAATGGATATAAAAGAGCACGTTTCGGGTACTTAACCAATGTAATACGACCAAATATTGAGAAAGTTATTATGTCCAAAATGTACCGAAAGACGTAGCAGGATGGGTGGGATATGATGCTACAGGACCCACTTTTTAGAAATTTCAAGTAATTTTGATAACAGAAATTTTCGAATGCGTTGACGAAATGATCAACCGAAGTTGATCGAACAAAACGCAGGGGCCCAAGCAACACAGATGAATATGTAAATGGATATAAAAAGAGGGCGTACGTAATACAGTCCGTGCTCTGCCGGCTATAGCAAGCCCATGTATGTTATCACCCAAGGAGTCCGACTGACATTCAGAGAGGATAGGTGGTCGGGGCCCTGTCTTCTCTAAAGAGGTTTGGACAGGGGCTGTCATGGAGTCCCGTCGTCACAGCAGTCAGAGTGCAAGTCTTAAGAACGCGCTGGTACAAGACTGTAGATTGGTCAAGTTTAACTTTACAGGAACGTTTTGCCTTATGTTTAAAACAAAAATAAAGCGTTCAATTTTGCTGACAGAAAGCAGCCTTCGGGACAGCAATTTCTAAAAGCGGTACATCAGACATGAATGTACAGGAAACTGTATCCTCATCCGTGGTACTTTTTACAAAAAAGAAAATTCGAATTGGAAAAAAAAATAGTTAAGGGGGTTCGAGTATCGTTATTTTGACACTGTTTGGATGGTCAAATTACTTTATTTTTTCTCTAACCTAAAAATCTATCTTCATATATTCTAAAATATATGCATCGTGCAGGGCATCTTTAGGGTCTAATACTTGAACAAAGTCGGGCACTTTTAGTGGAAAATCAAATTTTGCCCAAATTTGGAGTATATCCAAGGAAAACTGAATAAAAATGAATATAAGGTATCTAAAGTCAAATTTTCTAATGGAAAAGACTTGTTTAAGAACTCATGCAGGTACTTCTTATTAGCAGTAGAAGACAAGACAATTGTATTCTTTTGAGAAATAGCAATGAAATGGTAAAAAATGTCACAATTTGCAGGCTATATATTTGATGTCAAAATTTGCCAGAGACTATATTCATATGCCCTTTAATGAAAGAAAACCCCATGCAAGGTACCTTTTTCGTCATTTACATGTTTTAAGGGTGAAACAATTTATAAGTATACCAAATTCTAAGGAGTTTCGACCATAACTTTTAAAGATATCGTAAATTTAAATACAAAAATGCTATATTTTAAGCCAAAATTGTGTAAAAACCTGTATGACAATCAAAAAAGTTCTAAAAATTGAAGGATTTATTATTCAAACATGATTAAATATTTGTTAAACAAACTATTTTAAACATCTGCAATTAATTAAGGCAACACAACGTTATTCTTCAGATTTTGGAAATTAGTGATGACGTCGCGCGATACCCGAACCACCTTAAGAGAAGCGCCCCCTAATCTATTAAACCCCCCCCCCCCCAAAAAAAAAAAATTCTTATACGTATATTGCAATGAGCGGGTCAACATTTTGTGTAGGGTCTATTCAGAGAAAAATGTTCATCGAAACTCTAAAAGACATCAATCGCAAATAATTTGTAAATTTGTAATTAGATCAAAAGCTGGTTAATTTTTTGTTCAAAATCATGGAAATAAAAAATTGAAGTTGCTTTTTCTTATTAATAACCATTATTTTCCTCACGCATGCTGAGCTATAGACGAAGCAGAACAATACTTGTCAGAATCTGATCATGAAAACTTTCACAATGTTATACTGCAAAATAACATCTGCAAATGATTTATTTTAAAATACGAGTGTCATTCTTCGAATGAAAAATGCATCTTTATAAAAATGCAATAATTCGTCATCCCGATCTTAATTTTTAAAAGGAATTCTGAAACAATGCTGATGGACATACATGTACATGTATTCCATAAACAACAACATAACCTCATGAATCATGACACCGAAAGCTACAGAGGGATCTTCAACGACATTAGAATTCAGGAATTTGCATTCTGATAATTGATATGAGAATTAGACATGTTCATCAATAATGTGCCAATCCTGTTATTACTGATACAAAGAAAATGCCATCAGAATTGAAAGATGTAGCTTTTCTACTTGAACAAAACGGTATTTCTCTGTTTTTGTAATTATCGTTCGCAAAAATTGTTGAAAACATTTCATCTGTAATCGCCCACAAAGCGCGGCTTGGTTTTACATTGTTTCATTCCAGCCATGTAATTCCTTTCCTTTCCGATGACTTCTCCAGACAGATTACTGTATATTGAGGGTGTTCATTCAATGATATGAAGCTAATTTTTTCTACAATATATCTGTAGGACATGTAATTTGCATTCATCTGAACTAATTAGTGTATCTCAGGCAGGTGTTTCTATCCTACATGAAGATGAAAATTTGTAGCAACTGACTTAGGTATCTAGCAAAAATGATGATTAAGGAAATTAAAATGTAGCATTAGCTCTGGACGGACAAAAACTTTGATTTACAGAATATGCATGAACAATTTAAGCGAATAAGTCAAAAGATCAAGAATGATATTTTTTAAAGTTTTTGGAGACGTTTAACATTAACAACAAAGGAGGGGATCTCCAACAAAACCAGGTCGCAGCACCCACAGAAAAACCCCAAAACACCAAATGAAAAAACACATAGCAGACAAGCACAGAAATAGACACAAAAGGGACAAGAACGTCAACGCACAACACAGAAACATCAAACACAAAGGACTTCACATAAACCAACGAGACCAATGGGCAACCAGTGCCGACTTAGGATGGCAATCTGCCACGGAAATAGCAGAAGGTGTGGTTATCCTGGATTACGTGCGACATGTAAAGCTTTGAGATTTGATACAATAATCCCTTTTGATCAGTGAATGAAAGTCAAACACTATACCCAAAATCAGAATCTATAGGTATAGGTATAATATATAATCTATAGGTATAGGTATAATATATAATCTATAGGTATAGGTATAATATATAATCTATAGGTATAGGTATAATATATAATCTATAGGTATAGGTATAATATATAATCTATAGGTATAGGTATAATATATAATCTATAGGTATAGGTATAATATATAATCTATAGGTATAGGTATAATATATAATCTATAGGTATAGGTATAATATATAATCTATAGGTATAGGTATAATATATAATCTATAGGTATAAAGATGCTTAAAAATTACAAAACAAAGCAAAGATAGGGAGGAGAATCCAACAGTGAATAATGGAACATACTCTCACCACGAGAATAAAAAAAAATGGGACAATAGAGACGATAATATAACACAAACTCGTCAGATAACACTATTTCTGATTCTTAATGAACATTCTCCGTAGAGTCAACTGTAAAAACGAAATTCTCATAGGTTGTGCCACTATAATGAAGGCGGTGCCTGATATCAAAGTTGCTGAAATAAATTCAAATAAAAAATGAAATGTTGTCAAAATATGGCCATGGAATCGGAACTTCCAAAATATAATCTGACTGCGTGGAATAATAGGATGTTTGCCGCTAGACATACAACTGTGCTTCTCTATGTGTTAACATTTGACCAAAAGATTATTAAAATTGGAAAAGCAAAAATGACTGGATGAAAAAGGAAAAGATCTGCATAGTGTATTTGTAGATGATCACAGCAATCAACAGTAGGAGATAGGAAAGGATCCCCAACCTGACTCGGTTGCAGCACCAAAGCAAAGCACCAAAAACACCCAATGTGAAAACACAGAGTAGACAAGCACAGCAAGAGACGTAAAAGAGACATACGACATAGAAACATTAAACACAAAAGACGTCCTACACATAGACCAAAGAGACCAATGGGCAATGGGTGCTGTACTGGGATGGCCATCTGCCGCGCATGTAGCAAATGCTTTAGTTATCCGGATTGCGTGCGTACAACCCTCCAACTTTCATATTAACCAAAGGTCTCGAAGAACGCACAATTGTAATGTCAAATATCCTCCTCACTGTAAGATGACCACACAAATACAACTGTGCTTTTCCATGTATTAACGACCTATACATGGTATGCTAAAATTGGAATATGACTAGCGAAGGAAAAAGATCTCCAACAAACTTACAGCAGAGTACAATTGTAGATGATCACAGTAAAAACGTGAAGTATTACAACCAGTTACCTTCTTAAACAACATTTCATTTCGAAGCATTTCTTACGCACCAGACACGTGATTAGGATATTAAATCCGGTGGCAAGCCAAACACGATTTTAAGACACAGCTATATTTATTTTAGTATCCCCTGCTAGTTTGATTGTTTGTATTTTGTTTATCTATTTTGTAAAGTGTGCACGGCTCAAACTTTACTGTAGGGTCGATTCAGTACCATAACTGAATAAAATCTGAGACAAAAAGAGCATTGGGGGATGGTGCTAGGAAGTATTCCGTGTGGGCTGATTATCACAGAGCACATGGATTATCAAGATCTCCAACGAAGACGTTTCTAGACCAAACCTATCCTTTTCTACTTCATACATTTTTCATTAGAATAAAAATGTTATTAAGTTTGATATGGAACAACTTTGAACAAGGACGTACTCATTACTGTCATGTTCTTAGCTAACATTGTTCTGGCAAAATTGTCGATCAGGCAAATTGCCGTACTTACAGCTTGAAGTATTTACATTTAAGAATTTTAATCTTCATTAAGTTTCTTGGCACATCAACACTCACTAATGGCGTAATTATTTTCTGTTAAGATGTCTCTTCAGCTTTTAGCAACGTGTTGAATTGGTCGTAATGACACGCTCGCCATTGCTCTTCGTAGCGAAACATCAATTTTAGTTAATAATTACAATTCTAAAGAGCATTTCATTCAGAAGGAAAAAATGTTATATGGAAAACAAAATTTGAAAAGCTTCTTAATAGGTTTACTATCTTTATGTAATTGAAGTTAGGGAAGATAACATCAGAAATGATACCTGATGTTCAAGGATGAATCCATTCTGTGTAACCCTATTTTTTTTTTAATTTCATGAGGTATTTGTATTTTTATAAAATCTCTTACCCTTTTTGTACTAATATAATCATCTAGGGAAGGAAGGGAACTTTTAATGATGGAAATGAGCGGTTGGTAATGCTAAAAGCAATATTGCTGTAACCTAGACGCAGTTAGATTCCTTATGTAACGCTTCCTGCAATTCTGTTTCATTAACGTGTCCTCATTCTGTGCTTGTGTCCTTATTTTGGGCTTAAATCTGAAAAGAAATCTGGAAAAATGAAGATTTTACTCAGATACTTGGATTTGTGACAAGGACGTTATTTAGTCACGAAGATTCCTCTAGCTAATAATTCAAGTCAACGTTTCTTTGTTTGAGTCATGCTCATGTGAAGTTGCCCTCGTTCTTATGTATGTCGCTAGGGCATCTTTTTGTACCACCGGATGTTATCATGGATCCTTAAGGTTATTTCTGTAGAAAAAAGCTGTGGGTAACAAAAGAAATTGTTTCTTTCATAACCACTTGATTTGAATTATATATCAAATCACAATCTTTGTAATGTTCATTTAGAAACTTGATATTAGGTTACCACATGTCTTTTCTGAATAGGGAAAATAATATCATTAATTTGAATCAGTACAAAGGCAAAATTATAAAAAACAAAATGGATGAAAATTGATATAGTTACGGAGTACGCTTGAAAAAATGAATGAAAGTCAACACAAAAGCCGAAACCAGATTCCAAAACTAAAATCGAAAGGTTAACGAAATTTGGGGTAAAATGCAAACAGAACTTCCCTACGCAAAAAGAAAATAGGACAAACAGACGGACACAAGCCACACAGAAACAAGACGGACAACTTATCCAATGAATGTATTGTAGGTGGCGCTGATAAAATGCGTCGTGCTAATTATTTCCATATATCACACGAATCATGTATCCAAGCAGGAAGGACCAAACATGAAGCCCAAAACCCATTTGAAATTTGAAATACTTACTGTCAAACCCCTCGCGGGGAACTTTTTTACGAGCTCCACATGGCAAAGGGCATAAGTGTGACACAAATATCATCGAAATTAAAGGAGGTTAACGTCTTAGCGCCATCCCTCCAATGCTATTTTGAACATAGATTTTATTTGGATATGCCTCTGAAACGACCCTACAGAAAATTTGGAGCCGCACACTCTCTGTAAAGTAAATGCAGAAATTTAAATTCTAAAAGTAACACCAGAGGGCGCTAGTGAAATTAATTTGGGCTGCTTATGAAAAGCATTTTGGTTGGAAGCATCACTGATGAGAATTTTATATTCGAAACACGTGTCTGGTGCATTAAAAGTGGTTTGAAATTTTTTTCAAGAAGGTATGGAGTTGGAACCCTTCAGCATTACAAATGAGATAAAGAAGATCTTGACGACAATCTCAACAGCACTCAAAATAGAGTACCAAATTGAGCATCGACTGACCCCTATCAAGGTAGAAGTCGGATCAGGACCCAAGAGGGGAGGAGAAAACATCCCCTGTTTGGGTAGCCGCGCAAGAAAATGAAAACAATATCTAAAACATGCACTGTCTGAGGTTATGCCTATATAGAAAGTGCTATGGCGACAATGTCAGGGAATTACAAATTACAAAGAAACTTTAAGGTCAAGGTTTTCGATTTCACAAACTATTAAAGACTTTCTGGAAATTTTACAAAAAATAGGTCAACTTCTTTTGAAATTGGGAACCATACAAGCAACAGAATATATCACTTTGGGTATTTCACGACCTGCATTTTATGGTGGCATAATTAACAAAATAAGAAGGATCAAAGGTAGACAGCATAACCATCGAAAATGCGTCAGAATCATCAAACGTCTTTTACAACGTGGATATGATCTTAATGTCACCAGACGGACTCTAGGCTTGGTACTTGACCAATCTTTAGTCTTTTACGAGCGCATTCTTAAGACTTGCACTCTGAGTGCAACGACAGGACTCCATGACGGGCCCTGGCCAATCCTATTTAGAGAAGACAGGGCCCGACCATCTGATCGAAAATGCGCCAGAATCATCAAACGCCTTTTACAACGTGGATATGATCTTAATGTCACCAGACTGACTCTAGGCTTGGTACTTGACCAATCTACAGTCTTGTACGAGCGCATTCTTAAGACTTGCACTCTGACTGTAATGACAGGACTCCATGATGGGCCCTGGCCAATCCTATTTAGAGAAGACAGGGCCCCGACCACCTGTCCTCTCTTAATGTCAGTCGGACTCCTTGGTTGATAGCTCGCTACAGACGGCAGAGCACGGACATTATTACGCACGTCCTCTTTAATATCCATTTACATATTCATATGTGTTGCTTGGGTCCCTGCGTTTTGCGGTCTTGTTTGTGTGTGGTCATCTAACAGTGAGGATGTTGTTTTACACCATAATTGTACTTTCTTCGATACCTCTGGGTAATCGGAAAAGTAGGAGGGTTGTGCGAACGTAATCCAGGATAACCAGATGGCCGTCCTAAGTCGGCATCGGTTGTCCATTGGTCTCGTTGGTTTATGTGTAGTCTTTTATGTTACATGTTTCTATGGTGTGTGTTAGCTGTCTATAAAGTAAACTATATAAACTAAATGATATATCAATTTTGTGCTCTATTATGAGTGCGGTTGAGTTTATCGTCATGATCTTCAACTCATTAGTGTTCCTTGTCCCTTTTGCGCCTTTTTCTGTGTATGACTGTTCTGTGTTTTTGCATTGGGTGTTTTGAAGTTTTGCTGTGGGTGCTACAACCGAGTATTGTTGGAGATCCCCTCCTTTCACCCTCGTCATTGATCCTCAATCAATACAATGAAATATGGCCAAAGAATGTAAAAATTAATATGTCTTTAATGTTTATAAAGACGTTCATTTAATCAATTTATTGAATCGAACCTACACAAAATGTGGAGCCACACATTCTCTGCAAAGTAAATGCACAATATTATTTTCCAAGAAAATAAAACCTGAGGACAATACTGAAAATGCATTTGGCTGTCACAAAATCACATCGGCATTTAACCAATTATGAGGATTTACTATCCGAAACACGTGTCTAGTGCATTGGTTTGGAATTTTCTTTAACTAAGAAGGAATTTTCTTTAACTAAGAAGGTAAAGAGTTGGAACATTTCCGTATTATAACTATGGACCCAAGTGTTGTTGGTTTAATTTTGTCATTATTGAAATATATGTTCTATAGCACCAATTTTGTTGTACTAGACATGTGATTCGAATATCTTAATCCTAAGTCTCGGCAACGGAACCCCAAAATGTTTTCTTTCTTTTCATTTTTTTCACTTTGAGATGTTTTATTCACTTTTAAATCATCTGAATACCTTTAATTTCATTTTTGGCCAATACATTTTATCTTCCATTTTCATTTTATTTCATTCTAGCACACTCATTTATTGCAATTTTGTCATATTCAAATCAGTGATATATATGTCATGCCTAAATTTTATGTTTTGGATTCTTTAATGAATTTTTGAAAGCTGATTTAATTATGCAATGGCATATGTTAAGAGTGTGCGGATGAGCGTTGTGCCCCCTTCTTGTTTTTATACTTGTATTTAAAAAAAAGTTTTATAAAATAATCAAAACTAAATAATGAAAAGATTTTCAATACTTCCAAAGATTCTCAATTTATCTTTAAACAATAAAAATCTGTACATATCGCATACATAATAAATGGTGGGTATGGATGGCGATAGGGGAGGAAGGAACATTAAAAAATTGTTGTTAAATCAAATAATCCAGAGCACACACATAGCAAATCTCGATTGAACACAAAGGTCTCCAACCTCGATCCAAAACATTCAAAATGTATATGACCAATGCTATCATTTTAGCTTTAACAAAGTAAACTGTTTTTAGCTTGATAGTAATGTCTCAAGAAAGCCATCATACTGTATTTGTATTTTCTAACCAGTTAATGATAATGGTAAGTCTCAAACAACACATATCGTAATCAATACAAATCATAATCAATGGACACAAGAAACCATGATAAGTACAAAACAGAACAAAGCAACTGAGACATTCTGCAAAGGAACTAATGAGAATGAATTCCCAATGGGAAAGTAGATCAGATGTCTAGGGAGAATAAGCATCTCCTGCAGTACCCGTCACTTAAGTAGTGGAAAAAGGTTACCAGTCAATGTGTTAAATAAGGTGATTTTGAATGGTTTTAACTTAACATTTCTTTTAATATTGTAACAATGAGATGTCATAGTATTTTTTAATTGTATTCTCTTAATTTATTTTGGCAGAGAAAAATGAAATTGCTCACAATTATACTCTTTATTAATTAGTTTTCGGTTAGTTAACCTCAGAGCGAAGTCGTTGTAGACTTGCTCTAGAACAACGTATCAAATGCGACATTAATACAAAACAGACAGGGGACGAGGAAATATTTACAACTCAGTGAAGGGGAATTTGTAATGTTGAAATCGTCACGTTTGTACATGTAATACTAGTATATTGAAATATTTAAGAGAACTTCCTCGTCAAAAGATAAAATGAGATAAATATTTGAAAGTGGTCTCTTTCACCTCTTATTAAATTGAATAGAATGTGCTAAGAAAATGCGCAAAATTTGAATTATTCATTGAGGGCAATAAGATTAATTGCAAAGTGGTTCTTTCTGTGAGAGAACAAGGACTGAACAACTATCTTCATTATGAGCATAGTTAACTATATGAGAAAAAGGTAAAGCACAGTTGGTTACAAATGGAAATCTCACAACATATTATTTCTCCAGGTACAGATTCGATTCCGGTCATAATAATAGAATACATGGAATAATGATACTATCTTAATTGATATATCATTTTGTTACATATTTTATAGAAAGCTTAACGTCTCTATTCATTTATCATTGAAATAATACGGAAGGGTTCAGACTCCATACCTTCTTGAAGAAAATTTCAAACCAATTTATTAAGAAATGAACCCATAAACCTAGTTATGGAGTTCGATGATCTAACAGCAATGAGAGAACGTTATCTATATCAGCATCATTTTTATTTTTGATTTATTACTCATTTACCTTGCCTGTATTTCATATACAGTTAACTCGTCAGGTAGATCTGGAGTCTCTGGTCACATTGACCTAAGCTTACTCATCGTCTATGTTTCATGGATTAAAACCCTTTCATTCTGAAATTAAACAGCGTGCAATTATCATCAATCATATTGCATTGACTCACAGTAACCAAAGCCTCTCTGAGCGCAGCATTCATTGTGCATGATTTAACGAGACAGCAGGTAGTGCCCATTATAATCATTTTCTATCAATAATCAAACACTTAATTGCATCAGATAGTAATTCGTAACAATTAATCTCTTGGTAATTCATTTCTGGGTAGATAAGGTTTCATGGTGACATGCTTTATCACTTTATTAATAATGCAAATGCAAGAGTGGTTAAAATGACTCATTAATTAATGCAATACGGAGACACAAGGGTGTGTTTAATGATATTGTTGCATGATTCTTTTATTTTTTCTAAGTACATGCATTATCTCTATGATTAAATTTATTTTCATAATACAATAGAGACAATATTCTGAAAAGATTATGAAACAGTGTATCAGCCACAGGAAATGGTAATGGAGTTATACTTCTTTACTTATTATTAAAAATGTTGAACAAAATCTCTACAAAACTCTCCAATAGAAAAAAGTTTACATAAATCACATAAAAATTTAAAAAAAACCAATGGCAAATACGTTCACGCAAAATCTCAGACGACTATTGTGCAAAACTAAAAAGAGGGTTTCGTTTTTTATTCTCTTGATGACAATTATATATGTAAGATATGTATTCTTTATCTGGTAAATCTAACTGTGACGACGAGACTCCATGATGTGTCCTCATCAATAGGAACAGATACATAATTATGTTCTGTTATTATCCTAAATGAGTTAAAGAAGATCCTGACGATACTCTCAACAGCACTCACGATAAAGCACCAATTTGAGCATCATCGATGGACCCCTAGCAAGCTAGAGGTGGGACCAGGTGCCCGGGAGGGTCCAGTAGTGCTTTAAATTCACCGGCAAGGATCAAGTAGGGCTTTGAATGCACTGGCAAGGGTCCGGTAGTGCTTTAAATTCACTGCCAAATGTCCAGTAGTGCTTTAAATTCACTGGTAAGGGTCCAGTAATCCAGTTTTGAATTAATTGACAAGGGTCCAGGAGTGCACTACTTTATCCTTGTCATTGAATTTTAAGCACTACTGGATCCTTGTCAGTGAGTTTAAAGTACTCCTGGACCCTTGTCAGTGAATTCAAAATCCTACTGGACCCTTACCAGTGAATTTAAAGCACTACTTTAAATTCCAATAGTGCTTTAAATTCACTGGCAAGGGTCCAGTAGTGCTTTAAATTCACTGACAAGGATCCGGTAGTGCTTTAAATTCACTGCCAACGGTCCAGTAGTGCTTTAAATTCACTGCCAAAGGTCCAGTAGTGCTTTAAATTCACTGGTAAGGGTCCAGTAGGATTTTGAATTCACTGACCAGGCTTCAGGAGTGCTTTAAACTCACTGACAAGGATCCAGTAGTGCTTTAAATTCACTGACAAGGGTCCAGTAGTGTTTTAAATTCACTGCCAAAGATCAAGTAGTGATTTAAACTCACTGACAAGGATCCAGTGGTGCTTTAAATTCACTGACAAGGGTCCAGTAGTGCTTTAAATTCACTGACAAGGATCCAGTAGTGCTTTAAATTCACTGACAAGGGTCCAGTAGTGCTTTAAATTCACTGACAAGGATCCAGTAGTGCTTTACATTCCATGACAAGGATCCAGTAGTGCTTTAAATACACTGACAAGTATCCAGTAGTGCTTGAAATTAATTGACAAGGGTCCATTAGAATTTTGATCATGGATTTGGTTTGTATTACCACTGATATTTATCCATGCATATGAATTTAGTGTTTGCCTTTCACTCAGTCATGCAGTATAAAGACATTTATGTCAATATGGCTGTTCTATAGCAGCAGAGTTACGGCCCTTAGTTTATTCCCTATAATATATGTTTTAAAAAAGTCAAATTAATAACTAAATGATAAAATCAGCAAAAAAAAATATACCAACTTCAAGATTTACATTTAATGCACACTTTTGTCTGTATGATTTCATTACAAAACCCTTAGACTTATTTATATTAAATGAAATGTGAATATAATAATCTTAAACGTGAAAAGTTTTAAAATTATAAGCAGCGAGCAAATGGTCGCAGAGATATAAGGGAACCTAGAAAAAAACTTTTGCCTAAAAAGTCATTTGAATACTATTAAAATGTACTTGATATAAGGGCTTGAGCAAGTCTACAAAACCTCCATCCTCCGAAAATCAACTGAATAGTCCTTTGTCTTTCCACCCATAGTATCTCAGTAATATGAAACTTATTTTGGAGAACGTGATATCTTCCCTTTTTTTGTCTAAAGGGTAAAGGTTCATCAGGATAAAAAGGAGTTGCGTAATGATTAACAGATGAAAAAATTGGCACCGTTTGATTAATAAGGATTGTAGAAAACTGCTCGATAAATGTGCAGAGAGATTGATGAAAAGCCTGGAAATTGATTTTTGCCTCTCTTATAGGTCAGATAGCCATAAGAGGTCAAAATGTGCCAACTGAGGTTTGCTCCATGATATTGGAAAATCAAATTCTGGTTTTTATAATGCATATGCATTGAGCGAATCATAAGCTTAATCAGGATGAAGGACCGTCTATTTCTCTGATAATATAACATCAAAATACCTCATATCATAGAAATGCTTCATTACATAGTTTATGGTTGGAATATTTGCTAATAAAGTCTGATATCAATGAATTATTCCAGTATCTAAACATGACATATATTTGAGCCATAAATATGATAAGGCCTTGAACCAAAGTTCTATGGCTTCCTCACTTTTTCAGAACTTTGTCATTCTTTAAAACTTATTGTTCTTCAGTATACATGTACATTTTTCTTACGAATTTGAATAAAAGCTTTAATGATCTGAAACAGAAAAAGAAGAACAGACAAGGCTTAAACTTTTGAATCGTTTATTAATTTGAAACATGGACATTTTTGGAGATTTTAGTCTTTAGATAAGCAGGGAAACGCTATATATGAATAGTTTCAATCAAATAAACCAGACTTTTATTCTTCAACGTGAACTCCACACAGGACTCGTTGGCAGCAACCACATCAAGAAAACTGAAACACCCAAGTGTGAAAATACAGAGCAGACAACCACAGGAGACCCCAAAGGAACAAGGAACGTCAAACACCCAAATGTGAAAACACAGAGTGGACAACCACAGGAGACACCAAAGGGACAAGGAAGAGCAAACACCCAAATGTGAAAACACAGAGTGGACAACCACAGGAGACACCAAAGGAACAAGGAACATCAAACACCCAAATGTGAAAACACAGAGTGAACAACCACAGGAGACACCAAAGGGACAAGGAAGAGCAAACACCCAAATGTGAAAACACAGAGTGGACAACCACAGGAGACACCAAAGGGACAAGGAAGAGCAAACACCCAAATTTGAAAACACAGAGTGGACAACCACAGGAGACACCAAAGGGACAAGGATGAGCAAACACCCAAATGTGAAAACACAGAGTCGACAACCACAGGAGACACCAAAGGGACAAGGATGAGCAAACACCCAAATGTGAAAACACAGAGTCGACAACCACAGGAGACACCAAAGGGACAAGGAACATCAAACACCCAAATGTGAAAACACAGAGTAGACAACCACAGGAGACACCAAAGGGACAAGGAACATCAAACACCCAAATGTGAAAACACAGAGTAGACAACCACGGGAGACACCAAAGGGACAAGGAACGTCAAACACCCAAATGTGAAAACACAGAGTGGACAACCACAGGAGACACCAAAGGGACAAGGAAGAGCAAACACCCAAATGTGAAAACACAGAGTGGACAACCACAGGAGACACCAAAGGAACAAGGAACATCAAACACCCAAATGTGAAAACACAGAGTGAACAACCACAGGAGACACCAAAGGGACAAGGAAGAGCAAACACCCAAATGTGAAAACACAGAGTCGACAACCATAGGAGACACCAAAGGGACAAGGAACATCAAACACCCAAATGTGAAAACACAGAGTGGACAACCACGGGAGACACCAAAGGGACAAGGAAGAGCAAACACCCAAATGTGAAAACACAGAGTGGACAACCACATGAGACACCAAAGGGACAAGGAAGAGCAAACACCCAAATGTGAAAACACAGAGTGGACAACCACATGAGACACCAAAGGGACAAGGAAGAGCAAACACCCAAATGTGAAAACACAGAGTGGACAACCACAGAAGACACCTAAGGGAAAGAAACACCAGACACCAAAGACGACATCAAACTATTTTAACGTAAAAGACTACACAAGGACCAACGAGACCAATGGGCAAATGGTTTGGTTATAGCAAAAAACGACGCAATAATTTGGAAGCCAGGAATAATTAACACTGAGCAACATCGACTATCAACTCTTCCTTCCACATAACAGTAATACGGATGTATTCCAACTTTTTACTTTGAAGAAAATGTCAAACAAATTTTAAATGCACCAAACACTTGTTTTGGAAATAATATCCTCATCAGTAAAGCTTTCTGCAAAATTATTATTATTAGTAGCGCCCTCTGGTCTTTTTCTTTGAATATATGTATTTGTGTTATTACTTTGGTATGGTCGATTCAGTAGAATAGTACTGGAGAGATGCTGCTCAGATATTAACCTCCTTTAATTTCGATGTAAGTTTTGGATGAAATGACAAGTTTTTGAAATAGCAAAATAATATATATGATGTCAAATCGATAAAGGGCCAAACAAATTCTTTTAGACGTCATATTTGGAAAGAAGTTATTATTACACTCCATACATCAAGTCACAGGGGACGTGTTTAACTGCTCCACACTGCAACAACAAATAAGTGTTTATATTAATGATACGGAAGTGTTCAACTCTTTACCTTCTTGAAGAAATTTCAAACACATTTTGAATGAATTAGACACAAGCGATTGACATCAAAGAATCATACTAACAAATATCCCCACAAATACCAACAAACGAAAGAAAGACTTCACTGAGGCAAGGCAAACAGCTCATAAATATAAAAATCAAGCGCCGACTTTGGATGACCATCTACTGCATTCATAGCATATGATGTGGTTATCCGATTTACATGAGCTCAACCCTCCCTCTTTTCCGGATAGACAGAGGTCTCAAACAACACACAACTGTTAAATGAACGAAATGCTTTCCGACTGGATGCTTAATATGTGTGTTGTCTTTCATGTTTCACGTTATATCTACATTGACTATTTGTGGTGTTGGACGACTTCAATTTCAGCATCACAAACTTTCCTTTACTGAGTAGCAATATCCATTCATCGCCTGCTTATGACGTGTTCATATCTCAGTTGATACGCTATGCCAGAGCAAGTACCAAATCTACAGATTTTATTCCGAGAGCTAGGCGTCTTTCTGATAAGCTTCTCAGTCAGGGATACGTTTGTGATCGACTAACATCGTCACTGAGGAAGTTCTACGGTCGTCGATATGGGGAACTCGTCATACACTATGATGTCCCACTCTCCAGAATGGTGGATGCTATTCTGTCATAGACTATTTGTACCGTCCAACCAAAGATTATACTTTATATATTCCAAAATGGAAGTAACCAGATGTGACATTTTCTACCGAATTGAAGCGACGGGTGGTGCATGCAAGCAGGAGATGCTGACTCTTCCTGGGCACAAAGGTGTCACTCCCATATCGGGAGCTCGCCTCTTTTCATATGGTGAAGGTTTTTGTTTGTTCGCTTTGGTTCCTGTTTTATCCTGATTTTGTATGCCTTCGGTTTATAATTTTTTTTGAATTATAGATTTGTTGCTGTATACTGGGATATACAGCCCCGACCAGTCGAAAGCTTAACGCCGAGATGACGAAATTTTGAAAACTTAATTCGAAAGTGTCGTTAACTATTCGTCAGCGATTTTTTGAAAGCTACTGAGATGACGAAATTTTGAAAGCTCTAAAAAGCTTTCGAAAAATCGCTGATGAAAATTTCGTTAACTAATCTTAGTTAACGAAAAATTTGAAAGCTATGAGCTTTAAAATTTTCGTCATCTCGGAGCTTTCAAAATATTTGAAAGCAATCGCTGACGAAATTTTGAAAGCAATCGCTGACGAAAATTTTGAAAGCAATCGCTGACGAAAATTTTAAAAGCTATCGCTGACGAAAGTTTTGAAAGCTATCGCTGACGAAAATTTTGAAAGCTATCGCTGATGAAAATTTTGAAAGCTTTTTGAACGCTCGGGTGCCATATATTGTTTTTGCAATGGCTGCAACACGCCTCGGGCGAATTCCTCTGCACAGTTTAGCGGATGAAAGAAGCCGTCTTTTTATCGGCGTGGCACTTTAAAAATTGACCGATTGTGAAATATCTTTCAAAGCTTCCGACAGTCACAGAGAAGACAGGGTTTCACTGGATATAAATATCCCTCATTTAGTCAGAATTTGCCGGTCAGATGTAAATTTTCTGGTATATATATACATTTAGATTTAAGATGAAATGGAAGTTGTTCATATATACACTTTTATATGGAATACCTTTACAGGTCATACAAATACAGGTAAATTCAGGTAACTAATTAGTGCAAAACATACCCTTTTGATGGCCCTATTCACCCCAATTAACATAATGTTATTTTAACCAAGAAGCCGAATGGGGAACACACCGATCTGTGAAACACGGAATCTTCAAATAAACTTATAGAAATAAACAAGATACAATATTTAATTTAATCCAGGAATATATATTTTCATAAATTAATCTGAATAAACATCATAATTAATACTATTTCATCAAGCAAATTATGAAGATGATTGCTTTGATTTCGGCCATCTTGGTTTTCTCGATACAAAATAGCTTACGAGAAAAGCTTTCAAAAATTTTCAAAGCTAGTCAACGAAATTTTCGTCAGCGATAAGCATTCAAAAATTTTGAGAGCTATAGTTAACGAAATTTTCGTCAGCGAGTATTCAAAATTTTGAAAGCAATCGGTGACGAAATTTTGAAAGCTAAGCTTTCGAAAAGCTTTCAATTCGTTTACGAATTGAAAGCGAATATTAAAGTTTCGACTGGTCGGGGCTGTAGTCATTATCCACATTTGTCATTTATATGTGTCTCGTTGTCCCTGATTTTTTTTAACGTTCTTATGACTTTGTTTGTGACAGTCATGTAGGTGTTTTCCGCTGTGGTCTTTATAGAGTGGTTTTGCAGGCAATTTTCTCCATATCATTATAATATTGACATATGTTGCTGTTCACCTGATACGTGGATCATAAGGTTAATTACTATGAATTTTGAGAAGATCACATCCAAAGATTTACCGTGTTTCGACAATACTGACACTTTGATATTATTCTTTTTTGCCTGCTGTCCTTTCTACGTCACATGTGTTTTTGTCTTTTTTGTCGTTTTGATGTAATGTTCTCATGGTCTTTTTATTAACGCTTTGGTTTGACCTGCTGTCCTTTCTGTGTCACTGGTGCTTTGTCTCTTTATTTTGTCGTTCTGATCTTATTGTTCTCATAGTCTGTCTATTGACACTCTGGTTTCACCTGTGTCGTATAGTGGCTGTGTCGTCGCGTTGTGTTTCTTCTCTCTGGTTCTTTAACTCTGTGAATGGTACTGGTCTGGTATTCTTAGACGAAAGGAAACACTTCAAACGCCGAAGTCCATTTGATAAGAACTTTAATCTAACAATCAGATAATGGTGAAAGGCGGCTGCTATGCTGGCATGCAGGGAGGAGACCCATTTGACATGGTCTCCCACAGGGAGGAGACCCGCTGGAGAGTGAGAAATGGTCTGAATTGCATTTTCTGACCAGGGCTTTTTATACTAGAGAACAAACAACTTGTTTACTTCCCCATACCCCCAGTTATGAAAATGAAGCACGAATCTTGGCCGTAGGAATGGACGTGAACTCTAGATGTGACATAACTTATGCAACAAATGTCCGTACTCGGACCTACCCCCATTCCTGACCTCACGTTTTCTACGTTTCCCATCTAGGTAACAGTCCCTATCTAGGTAATAATCATGTTTCCTCCTCGCATACCAGCATCGCAATATCATAACAAACATGTTATAAAGTACAAACAAGTGCAATCAAATTAAACATATTCAAATTAACAATCTCAATTAATATTCTTTATCAATTTCAATTAAATGAAATATGTTAACTTTAACAGTCTCTCACTAAAATCAATAATAGATACAGTCTGTCTTTGATATCATGTATATCACTTTCGGCACGAACAGTGGCGGATCCCGGATAAAATAATGAGGGTCATTATTTTACACCTGCCGTCCTTTCTGTTTCACTAGTCTTTTATCTTTTTTTTTTTTTTGGTTGGTCGTTTTGATGTTATTGTTCTCATAGTCTGTCTCTTGACATTCTGGTTTTATCTGCCGTCCTTTCTGTGTCACTGGTGTTTTGACTTTTTTATGTTGGTCGTTCTGATCTTATTGTCCTCATAGTCTGTTTATTGACACTCTGGTTTTACACGCTGTCCTTTCTGTGTCACTGGTGTTTTGTCTTTTTTTTTTGGTTGGTCGTTTTGATGTTATTGTTCTCATAGTCTGTCTATTGACACTGTGGTTTTACCTGCCGTCCTTTCTGTGTCACAGGTGTTTTGTCTTTTTTGTTGGTCGTTTTGATGTTATTGTTCTCATGGTCTGTTATTGACACTCTGGTTTTACCTGCCGTCCTTTATGTGTCACAGGTGTTGGTCGTTTTGATGTTATTGTTCTCATAGTCTGTTTATTGACACTCTGGTTTTACTCTGGTTTTACCTGCCGTCCTTTCTGTGTCACAGGTGTTTTGTCTTTTTTGTTGGTCGTTTTGATGTTATTGTTCTCATGGTCTGTTATTGACACTCTGGTTTTACCTGCCGTCCTTTATGTGTCACAGGTGTTGGTCGTTTTGATGTTATTGTTCTCATAGTCTGTTTATTGACACTCTGGTTTTACCTGCCGTCCTTTCTGTGTCACTGGTGTTTTGTCTTTTTTGTTGATCGTTTTGATGTTATTGTTCTCATAGTCTGTTATTGACACTCTGGTTTTACTTGCCGTCCTTTCTGTGTCACAGGTGTTGGTCGTTTTGATGTTATTGTTCTCATAGTCTGTTATTGACACTGTGGTTTTACCTGCCGTCCTTTATGTGTCACAGGTGTTGGTCGTTTTGATGTTATTGTTCTCATAGTCTGTTATTGACACTCTGGTTTTACTTGCCGTCCTTTCTGTGTCACAGATGTTGGTCGTTTTGATGTTATTGTTCTCATAGTCTGTTATTGACACTCTGGTTTTACCTGCCGTCCTTTATGTGTCACAGGTGTTGGTCGTTTTGATGTTATTGTTCTCATAGTCTGTTATTGACACTCTGGTTTTACATGCCGTCCTTTCTGTTTTACTAGTGTTTTGTCTTTCTTGTTGGTCGTTTTGATATGATTGTGGAAGGGGGGATTTCTCTATATATCTGAACTATTTCTACAATATGGACTTTTATTATATTGACATACTTTTGTAAAGGCAATTGAAAGGCTTTTTCGTATCAATTGCATATTCCTTGTTATCTGTAATTTAATTTTTCCAACCTTCTACGACACGTTATGTCTCTGATGGGACACATCTGAAAATAAAAAGATCAGGTTTCTGTAATACATTAAATTGATCGTAAATGTAACATGAATTTAGCTGGATCTTTCTTGAAGATTTGATATAAACAAATAAAGGTTTTTTGTGGCCTCCGAAGGTCTCCTAACACGAAATAAGATTTTCTTTTACTTCGTCTAGTATTTGTATATATAAATATTTTCATTGCGTGGTTGGTCAAGGATGGATTGAAGACACTGCTTAAAAGCGCATGTACAAATAAATAGAACCATAAAAAGATGTTATAAAAGGAATTATTTTTCATGGAGAATTTAGCTGAAATTGCTAAAATGCATTAGTGGTATAAGACACGCTACATCAATAAAGCAGCAAACCATCAGACTGGAGGTTTCTTGTATCAGTATTAAGATTAAATCTGATAGCTAGGTTTGATTGTTTTAACCGTTAATATGTGTATACTTGTGTGGTTTATGAGATACGGAAAACATGTCAATTACTTTGTACACGAAAAGTCCACCAATCATAACCCTTTCGTGTCAAAAATCATCTAAGTGATTTCTGCTCTGTGTTAATGTTTCTGTGTCAGTAAATTCAATCTGCGACATATGACCCGATTTCTATTTATCAAACAAGAAATTTGTGTGAGCGTGGAATATCATCTTCGCTCTGTCAGCTATTGAGACTTGTGATTAATACCCTGTAATATTAGGGCATAGCTGTCGATGTCATGTACAAACGGTAGCTACCGCTGGAATTAGCTCATCAATGCAGAAAATTAACTTTGTCTATCATTTTCTGTTGCCAGACCGTGTTTTTGTGTGAACACATGGGGAACAAACTAATAACTTGTCAAGCATGTCCTTAAACACCTTAGAGAACGCGACTTTTGGCATTACGACGTGCACTTTTAACTGGTAGTATGAGGGAAACAAATCTTCAAATCACTGCTTCCAGAGAGCAGTTATCTGGATGAATGCACTAGATTTGGATGTTTTAACGTCTTCAAATTCAATAGCATCATTTAAGATCAGATAAATTTGCAGCATGGACCAGACATTCACATTTCGGGTACTTAATTTTTAACCCTCGTCAGTGATCCTCAATCTAAACAATCTAATATTACCAAAGAGTGTGAAAATTATTACGTACTAAAATTTACCGAAAGACGTAGCAGGATGGATGGGATATGATTGGATAATTATCTTGTTTGATAAATAGAAATCGTGTCATGATGGGATATGGTTCGTACATTCGATCCCTATCAATGGTCTTTTATGCTAATGTGGCGTGATTTACACAACTGTCTCAGCCCCCCCCCCCCCCCTATTTCTAATACCGAATATACATAAAAGAATTTATTCAGCCTCAAAGTCGAGAAGGCAAGACAAAATCATCAGAATTTCCATTGGAACATCGGAATGAATAACATTCCGAAGTGAGACCAGGTACCAGGGGAGAGTCAGCGTTTCCTGATTGCATGCAACACCCGTCGCAACAGCTCCATGGAAACCTGTCATATTCGTTGATTGTATGGTTGTACATATCAGGTAAATATTTCTTGTTTGGTGATGACAGCCATTTAATCACAATCCAGAATGTCACTGATCATTCTGAAAAGGGGGATCTGATTTGATTTTATTATATCCCCGTGGCGACTTAAGAACCTCATCAATGATGATTTCAGCCGTTGTGTAACATAACCCTGAACAGTGAACAAGTAGCTTACTTGCAAGCTGTCTGGCTCAAACGATGAAATCTTCAAATTTGGAACATACCCTGGCGTACTGTATCAGCTGAGAAACAAACACGCCATAAGCAGGAGAATGTTGCTACTTATGAAATGGAAGTTAGTTATATGTGGAAGCTGAAATCAAACAAGAAATATTTACCTGATATGTATAACCAGACAATCACCGAATTTAACAAGTTTTCATGGAGCTGTTGCGATGGGTGTTGCATACAAAAAGGAAACGCTGACTCTCCCCCTGGTACCTGGTCTCTCTTCGGAATGTTATTCATTCCGATGTTCCAATGGAAATTCTGATGATTTTGTCTTGCCTTCTCGACTCATCACGCTTGCCATACAGTAGGGTGTTCAAATGACCGTTTGCGTCGAAAGATAAAGGTATATCGAAATAATACAGTAACTATCTATTCAGTGATGCCATGAACATGGTAACTCATGTACAGCATGCTGTTTCAAACCTCGCTGAAAAGAAGTGCACCAAAAAGAAATATATGGTCAAAGACCATGTGTGCAAGATGCTGGGATGTTAACCTTACATACATAATTTTTGTGGTAGAGGATGAAATTGCAAGTTTTTAATAACAGGAAGCCGAGATATACTTTTAGTTTTACAATAAGTGGTCAAAGAAGCAAACTAACTCTATACCCAGAATGGTATGAAATTGCAAAAGAGATAAGGGAGCCGAGTATTTTCAGAATTATTTATAGTTATTTTTGATTTTGAAGATTTTGAAACATTATTCCATGAAAACAAAACAATCAAAAGAATAAAGGAAAAATAGATATATAAATGAATAAATAAATGATTAAATGAATAGATAATTAATACAAATAAATCAATTATTGAATGAAATTATCATATTGAAAAAAATATGTTCTATCGGAATAATCAAGTGCATCATGCATCATCATATCAAAAAACAATGTATCTTCATTGATGTTTGAGGTCGGAAGAAAGGTAACGGATAATCCTTGGTTTCAGAATAATTTATCAGATTTAGTAAAAAAAAACCCAATTCAGTCAATGTCGACCACGAAGCCTAAAATCAGAATCCATTGAAGAATAACAAACACAACAGAGATAGGGAGGGAACAAAAATAGTGAAAACAGCGGAAAGTACTCTCACGAGGAAGGAAAAAGCAAACAAAGACAATAACACTGCACCACAGTTACACGAAGAAAAATCATATGTAACGTGTCCACAAGGCAGTAACAAGAAGGTTCGGTATTTTGAGTGGATATTCTTTAGAAGATCATTCGTTGGTTTCAAGATCATATCGTCTGATGTGAAATAGATGTTTTGTTGAATTGTTGAATCTTGCATTATAAGGAGCATGTAATCGTGAACCTTTTTTAAAAAAAAGGTAGAGAGTTTCCAATTGTTAAACTCCTTCAAATTCAATAGCATCATTGAAGAACAGATAAATGTGCAGCATGGACCAGACATAAGCTGCAATTTTAAAGAACTAGTCGAGAGTCTCACTGTGTATTTGTAACAATTATTTTAAATCTATGTTGCCTCGTGAGCTCTTACGCAAATTTGTGCCTGCATTATCTCATATCCGACATTCTTTTAACAGCTGCTTTATTGATAAAAATCGATTTTCAATTTCAGATTTGATGTTATGACTTAATACATAAGCTGAAACACATAAAAGTGAATATTACAAAAGCTTCCAAGGGCATGATTCTCATGATAATGGTATCTAGATAAACGTATATAGTTCATTGAGGGAGTATCATATTCTTATTTCTTAAAGCATTTGGTAATTATAACAAGTCCTTTGTGTGTAAAACTTTTAAAACTGTAATGAATCTTTTAATATATTTTCACCCGCGCCGGAGAGCATCATGTGTTTAGAGGGACATGGACATGATCTCTTGGAACACAGCGGAATACATTCTCGTGATTGCACAAACAATGGTCATCAGACAAAACACAAACAACAGGATACAACGAGACAGACTGCAGTATTCTAACCAAATGGACCAACAGACAAACAGACACGCCGAAACATTTAACACTAATGACACCACATAAATTGTTTGAGGTCAATGTGTAACTGGCATATATTCTGACCGGGCATTGTCTGTATAATATCTAATGATGTTTTTCATCCGTATTACATGTTTATGCGTTCAACACTCCTACGTATCCGGATACTTTGAGGTTTTCCGAGACAAATAGCTGTAGCATATATTAAAAGCCTTATTAGGTGACTTCACAAAAAAGACAGTTAAACACAAGAGGCTTAGAAACACAAAAAGGATATAAGATATATAAACAACATGGGAATAATGTCTACCGATATCCTTAGTCTTCGATACAAAGATAGGAATTCTACAATACACACAAGTTGGATATTGATAAGTTAAAGTTATGCATGGCATCCTTTGCGTAATAAGATTTCATTTGAATAGTCTTTGATGACAAACGGGCCCCATGTGCTCAACGTTGATCTCATTTTTGATTTTTGCAGGGTCATCAAAGATGGTGAAATAAAAGAATTCATTCATTTATTCTGGGCGGATGAAGGTGCTTTAAAACAAGGAACAGACACTCGGGAGTACTTGTATTGATTGGTAATGAAAATGATGTTGCATATTACATATTATCTGCGATGGAATTGTAGTTAAATACTGCCTTTATTCATACCAAAGTGTTCATATGAAGGCGAAGATAGTGTTTGATCCTTAATGTTGTTTCCTAAAACATTGTACAAAACATATGTCAAAGAAATGAATGGATCATTAAATCAAACATGCCATTCCTTAAGCTCTTTAGAACTTCTTGCAGTTCATCATTGAAATAGGGGAACTTATTGTTATGAAGATAAGTTGGATTTTCTATCACTTTACAGAAGCAAACTGGCAAAAATATGATGCACACAGAAGGTGTGTGGCTTCCGAGAGACCCCAATGAAGGAATACAAAATAATGTTTTCATGGAATGGAAGTAAAACTTATAAGTTTGTCGTACTGATTTGTTCTAAGAGACTTTGCAAAACAATGGTATACAAGTTTGACAAAAACACTCACAATATGTATACATGTATTCTATTATGAAATTCCCGTGCACCATATGGCTTTCCACCAGTTATGTCTTATCAGTGATACTTGAGGTTGAATAAACAGAATCCAAATTACATGAAATTATGAGTAACAGAAATATTCTACCAAAGAACATGCAAAAGACAGAGCTATGACATAAAAAAATCTTAGTTTTTTTTAATTTTCATTGAATTTTGTGACGGATAATTTACAAACATTATACTAGTATTCAAATCAAGTGCCTAAACTCTATGAAACTAGGCGAACGATATCCAAGGGAACGAAACAATCATATAAACCGGCATATATCTTAACCTAGTAATTGAAATTGTCAATATTGAAATATATATTTAAAAAAATTTCAGTGCACCATATGCGCATTTCATCAGTAATGCTCGAGGTAAAAAGAGACAAAATCCAAATTATATGAAATTAAGAGGAGCAAAAGTCTGAAAAAAAGGCTTATAGAATGAGATGTGTTGTCCTGGGGACGTAAGCATCTGTTGCTGGTAACACCTATAGAATTAGAGACAGGGGGTTATCAGGCAGCTATAAGTATACAACAAAGGTCAGAGACAATGGGGTTGTTAGTCATCATCATAAAGCATTTAAAACTGAATGTATAATTGTCTCATTTGTTATTGAGTGTACATGATCACTATAATCAAAGTATTTCATGATGGCTATATATGTATGTGTTTTCTCTCCTTTTTTCCACAATCCCAAATGACTTATGTAGATGCTGTATAGGGAATATGCAAAAAAATGAATGATTTATTAGAGGCAAATATCATTTAACCCATATTTCGACCATTACAAAGATCAAATTTTCCCACCAGAGTTACATGTAACATTGAATAAAATTAACAACAATTACTTCGCTTCACCATTTTTGAACCTATATCAATACCTTTAACTAAGAAACCCATACGAAGGTAAATGATAAATGAGATAATCTCGGATCCAATGCAGTCCATTTTCCTTGACTTGTAGTGATGTTTAAGTCTTGTTGTCCTTTGTTTTTTGTTGGATCATTTGGTGTGGATATTGTTTACGTCTTGTTGTTCCTTGTTGTTTGTTGGATCGTGGGATGTTGGTATTGTTTACATCTTGTTGTCCCTTGTTTGTTTGTTGGATCATGCGGTGTGAATATTGTTTACGTCTTGTTGTTCCTTGTTGTTTGTTTGATCATGCGGTTTGGATATTGATTACATCTTGTTTTCCTTTGTTTGCTTGTTGGATCATGAGGTGTGGATATTGTTTACGTCTTGTTGTCCTTCCTTTGTTTGTTGGATCATGCGGTGTGGATAATGTTTACGTCTTGTTGTTTTTTGTTTGATCATGTGGCAGAGATATTGTGTACGTCTTGTTGTCCTTTGTGGCATGGATATTATTTACGTCTTGTAGTCCTTTGTTTGTTTTGTTTGATCATGATCTACGGATATTGTTTACGTCTTGTTGTCCCTTGTTGTTTGTTGGATCATGAGGTGTGGATATTGTTTACGTCTTGTTGTTCCTTGTTTGTTTGTTGGATCATGAGGTGTGGATATTGTTTACGTCTTGTTGTTCCTTGTTTGTTTGTTGGATCATGGGGTGTGGATATTGTTTACGTCTTGTTGTTCCATGTTGTTTGTTGGATCATGGGGTGTGGATATTGTTTACGTCTTGTTGTCCTTTGTTTGTTTGTTGGATCATGGGGTGTGGATATTGTTTACGTCTTGTTGTCCTTTGTTTGTTTGTTGGATCATGCGGTGTGGATATTGTTTACATCTTGTTGCCCTTCGTTTGATTGTTGGATCATGCGGTGTGAATATTGTTTACGTCTTTTTGTTCCTTGTTGTTTGTTGGATCATGAGGTGTGAATAATGTTTACGTCTTGTTGTCCTTTGTTTGTTTGTTGGATCATGCGATGTGGATATTGTTTACGTCTTGTTGTTCCTTGTTGTTTGTTGGATCATGGGGTGTGGATATTGTTTACGTCTTGTTGTCCTTTGTTTGTTTGTTGGATCATGCGGTGTGGATATTGTTTACGTCTTGTTGTTCCTTGTTGTTTGTTGGATCGTGGGATGTTGGTATTGTTTACATCTTGTTGTCCCTTGTTTGTTTGTTGGATCATGCGGTGTGAATATTGTTTACGTCTTGTTGTTCCTTGTTGTTTGTTGGATCATGCGGTGTGGATATTGATTACATCTTGTTTTCCTTTGTTTGTTTGTTGGATCATGAGGTGTGGATATTGTTTACGTCTTGTTGTCCTTCCTTTGTTTGTTGGATCATGCGGTGTGGATATTGTTTACGTCTTGTTGTTTTTTGTTTGATCATGTGGCAGAGATATTGTGTACGTCTTGTTGTCCTTTGTGGCATGGATATTATTTACGTCTTGTAGTCCTTTGTTTCTTTTGTTTGATCATGATCTACGGATATTGTTTACGTCTTGTTGTCCCTTGTTGTTTGTTGGATCATGGGGTGTGGATATTGTTTACATCTTGTTGTCCTTTGTTTGTTTGTTGGGTCATGCGGTGTGGATAATGTTTACGTCTTGTTGTCCTTTGTTTGTTTGTTGGATCATGCGATGTGGATATTGTTTACGTCTTGTTGTTCCTTGTTGTTTGTTGGATCATGCGGTGTGGATATTGTTTACATCTTGTTGCCCTTCGTTTGATTGTTGGATCATGCGGTGTGAATATTGTTTACGTCTTGTTGTTCCTTGTTGTTTGTTGGATCATGAGGTGTGAATAATGTTTACGTCTTGTTGTCCTTTGTTTGTTTGTTGGATCATGCGATGTGGATATTGTTTACGTCTTGTTGTTCCTTGTTGTTTTTTGGATCATGCGGTGTGGATATTGATTACATCTTGTTTTCCTTTGTTTGTTTGTTGAATCATGAGGTGTGGATATTGTTTACGTCTTGTTGTCCTTTGTTTGTTTCATCATGCGGTGTGGGTATTGTTTACATCTTGTTGTCCTTTGTTTGTTTGTTGGGTCATGCGGTGTAGATAATGTTTACGTCTTGTTGTCCTTTGTTTGTTTGTTGGATCATGCGGTGTGGATAATGTTTACGTCTTGTTGTCCTTTGTTTATTTGTTTGATCATGCAGTATGAATATTGGTTACATCTTGTTGTCCCTTGTTGTTTGTGGAAGGTAATTGTTTGTTTAATATTCGTTGTTAGTTGTATCCTGTGGGTCTGTTTGGTTTTGCGTCTTCCATTCATGTTTCAGTCTATTGTGCTCTTAAATCAGAGCAAAGGCCACACAAATTCTGCTTCATAAGACTGTAGACAATATCTCCATGAAGACTACCTTTCACTGTTCACAGCGGAACACATCCACAGTATTTAACGATCATCAGATAAACAACTTTAACAATAAGGAGACAGCGAGTCAGACAACACTACCAAAATAGAACTACGGTCAACAAACAACCAAACAGATGCATCAAATTACGAAACATAAATAAAAATAATAAATAGGAAGATCAATGTTTACCACAATGCGACCAGTAAGAGTAGATAGAAGTTCACCGGACAGTGGGACACAGTTTGTAACCTTTTCTTGAAATCTACGAGTGCTTAAGAATATAAATTTTCGAGGAATTTTCTAATAGAGAATTTTTTTTTTTAGGTCTTTGAATATTCATAGAACTTATATTTGGATTCTTGGTAAAACTCAAACAAATACTGAATCGTAAGATTCATGGTAAGACTAAAATAAAGTGCCATTTGGTAAAAATCCTCGGTAAAATCTTGATGAATCTTTTATTTTGTAAAACTCTGAGGTAGATTATACTAAGACGTCTCAGTTATTATATTTTCAATGCAGTATCGACAAGAGATCAAAGATTCAAAGATTTTTCAGATACAGTCTAATTAGCATTGAAATGGAAGCGCTGGTATCTATTTAAAATCAAATGCAAAATGATGTAAATTTTCCAACAAACATATTTCCTGTTAATCTCTTTTCAGAAAGTACCGTGATGATTCTTACAAAAATGTACATAGAACAGGGAAGACAATTGGAACACATTTAGGATGTTATCTGATTGCAACATATTCCGATATATAATAGATCTCGCAACAAATTCGATTCCGGAGTGAAATTCTTATCCTTCCCGGGTTATTACAGCATTTATTGTTTTTGTTGACTTAAGCTTATCAAAACAATAGCTGATAGACTGGAACATATCTATCCGTTCCCACAAAACAGGTTAAGCTTTCAGAATGTTTAAAATTGCAATTGAAGACATCGTCTTAATCTCATTTATATATTTTGTTAAAGAAAGGTCTGATTCCGAAAAAAAACCCCGGAAATGTCCCAACTTGGTAATTTCTTGAACACCATTTCAAAGCTATTTTAATGCACCAGACACGTGTTTCGGATAGTAAATAAGTGGTACTTCAAGCCAAAGCGTTTTTCAGACAAAGGCTCTTTAGTTCGATTTCTTTTACTTTTGAGTATCTACTTTGAAAAGAATGTAGGGTCGATTCTGTAGTATAGTTAAATAAAATTTGTTACCAAAAGAGCATTGGCGGGATTGTACTTAACTCAATCTGAATTTCATTTGTTTCCTTTGACAAACTCTTACGTCTGTTGACTTGATATCCCATTTTAGCTAGGTTCTATATGATAATTGGTATATGATTCATGTTAAAGGTTTACAATCACCTCTATTCATTTCCTATTAATGATAATTTCCCTCGATACATCAGCGTTTATGATGTAATCTTAAATTAAACGATTTTAATATCCATAGATGCATACTAGTATTTAACCACAGGTACGTAAACCGCCATATTGGAGCTTCCTTTTTGTTCCTTCTTACTTAGATATTACATGATTCATTGTTTAAACTGTACTTATGTAAAGCGCCACCTTCAATGCACTCTGTACTTGCAGTAGTCTCGAGATTGTTCATTAAACAAGGTCGTCTTTCGTGTTTCTATGGAGCTGTGTTGTTGACTCGGTATGTTTGTCCTTCGTGTTTCTATGGAGCTGTGTTGTTGTCCCCGTCTGTTTGTCCTTCGTGTTTCTAAGAAGCTGTGTTGTTGACCCCGTCTGTTTGTCCTTTGTGTTTCTAAGAAGCTGTGTTGTTGACCCCGTCTGTTTGTCCTTTGTGTTTCTAAGAAGCTGTGTTATTGACTCCGTCTGTTTGTCCTTTGTGTTTCTAAGAAGCTGTGTTATTGACCCCGTCTGTTTGTCCTTTGTGTTTCTAAGAAGCTGTGTTGTTGACCCCGTCTGTTTGTCCTTTGTGTTTCTAAGAAGCTGTGTTGTTTACCCCGTCTGTTTGTCCTTTGTGTTTCTAAGAAGCTGTGTTATTGACTCCGTCTGTTTGTCCTTTGTGTTTCTAAGAAGCTGTGTTGTTGACCCCGTCTGTTTGTCCTTTGTGTTTCTAAGAAGCTGTGTTGTTGACCCCGTCTGTTTGTCCTTTGTGTTTCTAAGGAGCTGTGTTATTGACCCCGTCTGTTTGTCCTTTGTGTTTCTAAGAAGCTGTGTTGTTGACCCCGTCTGTTTGTTCTTCGTGTTTCTATGAAGCTGTGTTATTGACCCCGTCTGTTTGTCCTTTGTGTTTCTAAGAAGCTGTGTTATTGACTCCGTCTGTTTGTCCTTTGTGTTTCTAAGAAGCTGTGTTGTTGACCCCGTCTGTTTGTCCTTTGTGTTTCTAAGAAGCTGTGTTGTTGACCCCGTCTGTTTGTCCTTTGTGTTTCTAAGAAGCTGTGTTATTGACTCCGTCTGTTTGTCCTTTGTGTTTCTAAGAAGCTGTGTTGTTGACCCCGTCTGTTTGTCCTTCGTGTGTCTAAGAAGCTGTGTTATTGACTCCGTCTGTTTGTCCTTTGTGTTTCTAAGAAGCTGTGTTGTTGACCCCGTCTGTTTGTCCTTTGTGTTTCTAAGAAGCTGTGTTGTTGACCCCGTCTGTTTGTCCTTCGTGTGTCTAAGAAGCTGTGTTATTGTCTTCGTCTGTTTGTCATATTTTTCTTTTCTCGTGAGAAAATTTCTGTTTTATATTTTTGTCAAGATTTTTTAAGCCTTTTGATTTTTGGAATCTGATTTCGGGTTCCGTGTTTACTTTCAATCACTGATGTAACGGTTTTATCAAGTTATAATGAAATTGTATAAGCTTTGACTTGTGAAGTTGATCTCTGATAGGAATTCAGGCTTACTCGGCTGAATGACCAGAATAAAAAGCTGATTAACAATGTATATTTTAAAAGTATTTATTGAATTAATTTTCAAACAATTTGTATATCAATACATAGCCTCTTCAGCAACAATTATTCCAGCTGGCTTGGCAACGACAAAGGTAGATACATGTAATTAAAAGAAAATCCTATAGTTGTTGCAATTCCCGGTTGTTCCCAATCATCATGTTCCTTTACCAGCAGATCCAGTGTTTGTTCCCTTGAATTCATATCTATACAACAAGACATCAAAGGGGTAACCAAACACCAAAACTAAATCCAAACTAATACTAATAATTTCAAACCAACGAGACCAAAGAATAACCGGCGCAGAATGAGGACGGCGATCTGCTACCTTAGTACCAAATGATGTTATCATCCGGATTACGTGCACACAACCATCCCACTTGTCTAGTTACCAAGTGGTATCAAAGAACGCACAAATGTTGTGTATAATAACCTCCTCCATGTAAGATGACGATACAAACAAGGCAGTAAAATACAGAGGCTAAGTAACAAAGAGTTGAATATGTAAATGGATATCAAAAGCATAAAGTCTTACGAGAAATAGTCCGTCCTCATATAACCGCTATCATATGTTTTAAAAAGCATTAAAGATACATTGTTTCAGATTAACATAGAGACCCAAGCATTGTACAAAGTCAAATGATATATATATGAAATTTAATAGTAAATCTAACGACTACAAGACTTATCGCAACTTGGCCTCTTGAAGCTTATAGATTTTTCATTATCATTTTTCACAACAGAATTAAAGACAGTGAAACGAGAATGAAGTTTACGAATTGCATCTGTACATAATACGGAGAGATATCAGATTTGACGCTTGTCTGAATTATTTGAATAATCAATGTCTGTGTATGAAGACACCCTTAGGCTTTCAAAATTTAATTTAAGTTTGATTTTTTCACCAATAAAACCATATCCGGTGTATCACCGACCAACGTAATACCATGATAGAGAGATCTCAGGCATCAAAATCAAATTGTAATTTAGTAAAAATCATATCGATGTATTATAACCTTGCCCGTCGTTACTGGGAAATTATGTTTCCGTTTTGGTCTATTCTAATGCATAGTAGAATTGACAGAAACAACAGCTGATGAATACCAATCGATTTGATTATGGTTCCATGTTTTTGATAGATTTAAATGTGGAATTTTATTCGTCAAGCGGATTATTCCGTCCTACTGATTATATCTTGTCAATTGCGCTTAGACGACCTAATTTCGTAAGTTACGTTAAATATGATGTTTTCTCGATTTATTAATGGCGATATTAATTTTCAGATAATCTAAAACCCCTTGAAGCTCTAAAACGAAAGTCCCAAATGAGTACAATCTCTTTTCAAAGAAGTTTTTGTAAAACCCTTTATTAAATTATACCCTATAGGAGTCGTTTGAGTGGAGCGATTCTCTGTGAATTTCCTACTTTTTTAAAACAAACAGAAAATTGAGCGTTGCATAATAGGATAAATTTCCCCTTGTGACTATCTCGAGGATTAAACCATCAGTCTCTACAAGCATCTTCAATTAATAGTTTTATCATTTCATTTGATAACGAAAACATGGGATCTATAAAATCAACATTAAACAGTAAACAAGGACCGTTGATCAGAACAAAGGCGCAAAACGGTTACATTTGTATGATTGCCACAACTCAGTGTTTGTTGTAACTTATTGTTAATTGTTTCTCGGTGTTTGTTGTTACTCGGTGTTTGTTGTTACTCGGTTTTTGTTGTTACATGTACTCGGTGTTTGTTGTTACTCTGTGCTTGTTGTTTCTCTGTGTTTGTTGTTACTCGGTGTTTGTTGTTACTCTGTGTTTGTTGTTACTCGGTTTTTGTTGTTACTCGGTTTTTGTTGTTACTCGGTGTTTGTTGTTACTCGGTTTTTGTTGTTACTCGGTGTTTGTTGTTACTCGGTTTTTGTTGTTACTCGTTTTTGTTGTTACTCGGTGTTTGTTGTTACTCTGTGTTTGTTGTTACTCGGTGTTTGTTGTGCTGATATTGAACTCCCTGGTAATCGATCATGATCTCATGTAAGAGATTGCCTTGGTAATAGTACTCAATGTACTCAAATATCAGATATACCCCATATTAAGTCTACTAGAGATATTTACCAAAATTTTGCAAAAATATCTTACAAATGTGCCGTATTTCTTAAATTGTAGAATTTTGAATATATTAAGCAAATTACACTTTTGCTCTAACTGTCAAATATGTGTACACTTTGAGGAAAGGTCAACATACAGACAGACGGACAGATACTCAAAAACAATAACCCTTAAATTTATATTCTGATGGAGTAAGAAGAACATTAGGATTTTTATGGTTTCCCAATTCTACTATAGATTACTGATTGTATTTTCTTGTAGATATGAAATAAAACAAGGACTTTTGTTCACTGTATCTTTAAACAATACTGGAATGAAATGACACAAACATGTACCTTTTTGTTGCAATGTATTTGTGTCTACTCTTTCAATCTTTTATCATTTAGATTATTTTCTTAGATTATTTTCTTGATTATCAGCAATGCAATTGCATAAGTCATATAACAAAGAAGCATCCGATTTATTTATTCCATTCGCAATTGTACTGAATAGTTCTTCTGGCGTTTGAAATCAAGAAGAAAGGGTTAATCGGTAAAATGTAGATAGAAAAAAAATCAGTTTTGATGCAATGAAATGAATAACAGAAATATTAAATCCGAAATGTTAAAAGAACGAGTACAGTATATCATTGAATGGAAACGGCCTTTCTCATATGCGTAGGAATTTGTGATATTAAGGTGGGTCCCTACCTGACCGTTTAAGGTTTTTAATTTCCCATGATCCGAGTCGATATTATGATTGAATTCAAGTATTTTACAATAAACATTCACTACTGACCAATAAGTGTTGTTTACTTGACAGTTTTGTCTATTAAAGAATATTTTGAAAATTTGACTATTTTTTTTCATGAAACTGTTAATCAAACATCCTCGGAGTTTTAGGGGATGCCATTATGTAATACCCCAAATATTTTTAGGAAGGAAGATGTAACACTGGCATTTATTGAAAAATCATACAATAAGACTAAGTGAAATCCATCCTTGCTCCTCTGGCGTTCATTGCAAAATCATGCAATAAGCCCTGATAATATTAGTTATACAGTGTTTTACAGGGAAGATACAAAAATATATTGGGTCGATGAAAAAAGTTGTATTGAGCTCGGCTTCGCCTCGCCCAGTACAACTTTTTTCCATCCTTGCTCCTCTGGTGTTCATTGCATAATGATTTTGCAATGAACGCCAGAGGAGCAAGGATGGATTTCACTTAGTCTGATTGTATACTTTGTCGTTTATTTGCACCATCCCTTCCTTCACCTTGATCAATACGTTCAGAGTAAGTCAATATCACATCATATACACTGAGTTAAAAGTCCATAATTGTATATTATCTAGAAGCGTCGATGACGTTATTAGCCAACCAAAGACGCACTATTTATAGTTTATAGAATAACAACACTGTGATATGAAAACATTGAACATAGAAACGATATAATACCAACAAAAAGATATGAAATTATTGAACAAATAGTATAACAACAACATGTGAAATTATTGAACAACCAAGGTAAGAAATTATTGAACAAATAATAGAAAAGAAAGAAGGGGATCTCCAACAACACCCATAGCAAAACCAAAACACCCAATGCAAAACACAGAGCAGACACGCACAGAAATAGATGCAAAAGGTACAAGGAACACTAACTCACATAGAAACATTAGACACAAATGACTACACATAAACCAACAAGACCAACACTAAGATATGAAATTATTGAACAAATAATATAACAACAAGATATGAAATTATTGAACAACCAAAATATGAAATTATTGAACAAAAAAATAATATAACAACAAGATATGAAGTAATTGAACAACCAAGATATAAAATTATTGCACAAATAATATAACAACAAGATGTGAAATTATTAAACAAAAGACAACAACACCAAGATACGAAATTATTGAACAAATAATATAACAACAAGATGTGAAATTATAGAACAAATAAATAAATAACAAAAGACAACAACACCAAGATATGAAATTGAACATGTCAATATTGAAATAAATCTTCTATTATATAATTTCAGTGCACCATATGTGCATTTCAACATGTAATGTCTTATAAGTGATATATAACATATACGACGTCAACAACACTAAGACATTAAATCAATGGACGTTTAAAACGGCAACTGCAAGGTAAATAGGTACAACGACAGCATCATTACTTGAAGGCAGTAAATCCGTTATTAAATCAAATGAGGAACTTACGTAGAAAAGTCCTTTATTTTAAAAAAAGAAATACAAAATCGAGATCAATATGATTTCCTAGAATTGACAAAAACTACAACTATCCGAAAATGACTTGGTGCAAATCCCCATAAACAATAGAGATCAATATAGCATCCCCATTAACTAATTCAAAATGCAATCAATTTGATTATTTAATTCTAAAAACAAGACAATTTCACAGACAAGTTTGTGTCTCTTGTAGGAGATTAAAGGTGGTTTTAAAAACCCCACTGTATTTCTGGAGGTTTCTAAAACAGTTTGAGGACATGTTCCTTAGTGCATGACGTTTCAGATCACGGATAGTTCTCGTTTAGATGTGTTAATAGGTATGGATACAAACTGTTTAATAATGTAAGATAGGACCATCATTTACTGGGTTATAATGCTCGCTTCTATTGAAATTGATTGAAATGATGCCGTAATATAATTACTAAATTATGTCTAAATAGTTTTGTATGCCCAAGAGATTTTTCGCATTAAGAATTTAATCTATACTCGCTTTATCGCAAAATTATTTCAGTCTCAATTTGTGCAGATGCATGTTTGGAACAGTTATTTGCCGTTAACTAAATGACACTAAACCAATAGAATGGAAGCGAAATTCATTATACTTTCTAATTCGATGGCGGCTTTTTGAAGTCCTGGCTTTGGATAAATTTTCTCCATGTTGACAATCTGCTCCACTGAGTAACATTTCATGAATGAATGATTTATTTTGTCCACAAATTTACGTAGGAAAAGATTAGAAACATTTACAAAATATCTGCATAATCAAACTGCCATTTACCGTACGTATTATATCGATTTTTCTTCGTCGATTTATTCAAATGAAGAAAATGTATATTTCCAATTGATTTGTTGTAAATGCCATGTTTAGACGTATGATATATACTTATAAATGTTATAGTAAATCCATACTGTATTCAATGATGATATCAGCGGAGAACCTTGTGTTTCATATGAGTTTACTATTACGTTTAAGAGTTCATAAATATATCAATGAACGACAAATGTGAATATATTCACTTCTCTACAGGATGGATCAAAACAAAAATGAGAACGGGATGAGGAAATGTTAACACCATATTATTTCAGAAAGGGACAAAATCATCAACATAAGTTAAAGTCATAAAGAAAATATAAATAAAACTGAAGGAAAATAAAATATGAATTATTTTATGTATAGACCCTTTCACATTATCTGCGGTACTGAATTGAAGGCTAGTTCCGGGGGACAAACAATAGATTGCGCATGCACCAATGACGTAATTCGATTGTTCCAAGATGTTTTCCGCGGAACAAACGAAACATGATTCCGCGCTAAACGTCCTAGAACAATCAAATGACGTCACTGGTGCATGCGCAATCTATTCGTTGTCCCCCGGAACTGGCATTCAAATTTAGTACCGCAGATAATGTGAAAGGGTCTATTGTCTATTTACCTGGATCCTTCCATCATGAAACAGGTCATTATAAGCTCAATATAAAACAAGATGGAGGAAACAGAACGTTTATGAAGTGAATTAAAATATTTCTTGATTCGAGTAAATCAGTGCCTTCACAATAAAATGGTAATCTAATATAAACTGAAATGTAAATCTGATAGATATGAAAATGTTGTAAACGATAGACATTGAAGATGTACCGATCAGTTATTCAGTCTCAAAATCCTGAAGGCAAGGCAAAATCATCAGAATTTCCATGGGAACGGTTGCGAACATCAGAATGAATAATATTCCAAAGTGAGACCAGGTGCCCGGGGAGAGTCAACGTCTCCTGATTGCATGCAACACCCGTCGCAACAGCTCCTTGTAAATTTGTCAAATTCGATGATAATCTCGATGTACATATTGATGTACACATCAGATAAGTATTTCTTGTTTTGATGTTACAAACAACATCTGTAACAATTTTCAATCGAAACATAAAAGCAGGGACACACACCAACCCAGCTCTGTCTCTTTGGTAGAAATTTTAAGTCAAGTTTAGCAATTCAAATGGATTTCCTCTTTTTCGGCCTCGGTATCACTGACATGCGCATATGGTGCAATAAAATTTTACAATAGAACATAAGTTAATATTGACAATCGTCAACTACTAGATTGGTATCTCTGTTGGAGGATGGATATCGTTCACATAGTCTCACATTGATACGGCACTCGACTTGAAATATATTTATATATTCTCAGCCACAGAAATTTAATGAATCAAAGAACGAAAGTCAAACAAAAAATCTACAATCAAAAGGTTGATAAACTACCGAAAAACACCTAAAACAGAAATCAAAAGGTTGATAAACTACCGAAAAACACCTAAAACAGAAATCAAAAGGTTGATAAACTACCGAAAAACACCTAAAACAGAAATCAAAAGGTTGATAAACTACCGAAAAACACCTAAAACAGAAATCAAAAGGTTGATAAACTACCGAAAAACACCTAAAACAGAAATCAAAAGGTTGATAAACTACCGAAAAACACCTAAAACAGAAATCAAAAGGTTGATAAACTACCGAAAAACACCTAAAACAGAAATCAAAAGGTTGATAAACTACCGAAAAACACCTAAAACAGAAATCAAAAGGTTGATAAACTACCGAAAAACACCTAAAACAGAAATCAAAAGGTTGATAAACTACCGAAAAACACCTAAAACAGAAATCAAAAGGTTGATAAACTACCGAAAAACACCTAAAACAGAAATCAAAAGGTTGATAAACTATCGAAAAACACCAAGGTTGATAAACTACCGAAAAACACCTAAAACAGAAATCAAAAGGTTGATAAACTACCGAAAAACACCTAAAACAGAAATCAAAAGGTTGATAAACTACCGAAAAACACCTAAAACAGAAATCAAAAGGTTGATAAACTACCGAAAAACACCTAAAACAGAAATCAAAAGGTTGATAAACTACCGAAAAACACCTAAAACAGAAATCAAAAGGTTGATAAACTACCGAAAAACACCTAAAACAGAACTTTCCCATGAAAAATCTCCCTGGTGACATAGCTCTGTTCTTAGCGGTTTCTTTGGCAGAAGTTGTAGGTCAAGTTTAGAATTTCGCTCTTAATTATTTCATGTTGTTCCCCCTTTTCGGCCTCAAGCAACACTGCTGAGACATAAATTGTTGAAATGCGCATATGGTTCAATGAAATTTTACAATATAACATTCATTTCAATATTGACAATAATCACCGACGAAGGGGCACAAACACAAATAAACACACACTTGATACACCAATAACAGAAATAAACATGGCCAGGATCATGTATTCCCCGACTAGGTTTGGAAAGAAACTGTCATGGATTCCTGTCATCACTATTTGTTAGCTTGCACATTTGCAAAGTGTGCTGATACAAGGTTGCAGTCAGATCAGCTATCAAAGTGTCTTTGTAGTTTTGTCTGGTGTCAATCTGTGTCAGTTTCTTGTGGGTTTGTTTCGCTGGGTGTCTGCAGGGTTGCCATGCTGGAGATCTTTCCCTTTTCTTTGTGCATAATCAGCTGATCTCTGGCAACAAGTTGGGAAGTCTGTTTTACTTTTTGGCTCCAGGATCATTTGCTCGGTGTTGAAGGCGATTACTATTCTTCTTAGTATCTTTCATGAAAATCAAAGTCAACCTCCGATCCTATTTATTTCATAACCACATGTGATAACAATATCATAGTTACATTCTGGGAAAATATTGAGAGTTAATTTTCCGTTTAAGGCAATAGTGTCACTGTGAGACCAACAGACGTTTATCGTGTAAGATTCCACATCAATAACTTTACGGACGAACGAAGCGAGCCTGGCGATAAACTCATGGACAGGTAGGCTAAACAAGCTCCAGAGAAAAAAATATTGAATAATGTAACAGCAATCAACATGTCATTTTCATATTAAACCGTTGAAAAAATATGACATAAGATTTATGGTTCAGATTTATGGCTCATATGGGATGTATATATTCGGTTCTAGTGGCAATTAATGATTTCCTTTACTAACTTGCTGCCACTGAATGGATATGTGCAAAAACGTCCTACAGATAAATCACTCCCACATAAACCCAGTGTAATCTTTATGTGAAAAATCTCTTGCACAATATCAACAAATTTCATGTGAAGTGATAAATCTGTATAAACGATCTTCATTATTACAAGATGTGTTGAGTTTATGCCCTCTCGTACTCATTTAACGTAGTTTTTTTTCTTATTTTTATCATTCTCTTCTTGAGTTCTCAGAATTTGGTATTGCTTTTGGCCTAAAATATGTCTACTGTGCATGATTTACAGCAGGACACCAGTAATAGGAACATAAAGAAAAGACATTCTCCGCACTCAAATGCGTGCCAAATTTACCTTTCAACTGAATGATTTTTGATGATGTTTTCGGTTTTCTCTGAAATGCAAAATATAAACACGATAATTGTGTCTCAGTTGGCCAAAAATATTAAAGCCACTGCGTTGAAAAATGTTAAGCTCGTAAAGTTTATCTTGTTTATTTAACTCTCACATTTTAAGATCTTAAGAAAACCTCTTCGACTTGTTTTCTTGTTTGTACATGTCTTGTCAATTTTCACCTATAAGCTCTTTTGTTAAACAACAACTCTGTTTTTTCGAAAGATCGTTGTGTGGAAGGGTTGTGCTGTTGTCTCCGTATGTTGTTTGATGTGGTAGTTTTTGTTGTTTCTCTTGTTCTGTCCACTGCTGTCTCTTGTTCTGTCCACTGCTGTCTCTTGATCTGTTCACTGTTGTCTCCGTATGCTGTTTGATATGGTAGTTTTTGTGGTTCCTCTTGCTCTGTCCACTGCTGTCACTTGTTCTGTCCACTGCTGTCTCTTGTTCTGTCCACTGCTGTCTCCGTCTGTTGTTTGATGTGGTAGTTTTTGATGTTTCTCTTGTTCTGTCCACTGCTGTCTCCGTCTGTTGTTTGATATGGTAGTTTTTGTGGTTCCTCTTGTTCTGTCCACTGCTGTCTCCGTCTGTTGTTTGATGTGGTAGTTTTTGTTGTTTCTCTTGTTCTGTCCACTGCTGTCTCCGTCTGTTGTTTGATATGGTAGTTTTTGTGGTTCCTCTTGTTCTGTCCACTACTGTCTCCGTCTGTTGTTTGATGTGGTAGTTTTTGTGGTTCCTCTTGTTCTGTCCACTGCTGTCTCCGTCTGTTGTTTGATGTGGTATTTTTTGTGGTTCCTCTTGTTCTGTCCACTGCTGTCTCTGTCTGTTGTTTGATGTGGTAGTTTTTGTTGTTCCTCTTGTTCTGTCCACTGCTGTCTCCGTCTGTTGTTCGATGTGGTAGTTTTTGTTATTCCTCTTGTTCTGTCCACTGCTGTCTCCGTCTGTTGTTCGATGTGGTAGTTTTTGTTGTTTCTCTTGTTCTGTCCACTGCTCTCTCCGTCTGTTGTTCGATGTGGTAGTTTTTGTTGTTCCTCTTGTTCTGTCCACTGCTGTCTCCGTCTGTTGTTTGATGTGGTAGTTTCTGTTGTTCTTCTTGTTCTGTCCACTGCTGTCTCCGTCTGTTGTTTGATGTGGTAGTTTTTGTTGTTCCTCTTGTTCTGTCCACTGCTGTCTCCGTCTGTTGTTTGATATGTTTTTTATGTGGTTCCTCTTGTTCTGTCCACTGCTGGCTCCGTCTGTTGTTTGATGTGGTAGTTTTTGTTGTTCCTTTTGTTCTGTCCACCGCTGTCTCCGTCTGTTGTTCGATGTGGTAGGTTTTGTGGTTTCTCTTGTTCTGTCCTCTGTTGTCTCCGTCTGTTGCTTGATGTGATAATTTTTGTGGTTCCTCTTGCTCTATCAACTGTTGTCTCCGTCTGTTGTTTGATGTGGTAGTTTTTGTGGTTCCTCTTGTTCTGTCCATTGCTCTCTCCGTCTGTTGTTCGATGTGGTAATTTTTGTGGTTTCTCTTGTTCTGTCCACTGTTGTCTTCGTACGTTGTTTGATATGGTAGTTTTTGTTGTTCCTCTTGTTCTGTCCACTGCTGTCTCTGTCTGTTGTTTGATGTGGTAGTTTTTGTTTTTTCTCTTGTACTGTCCATCGCTGTCTCCGTCTGTTGTTCGATGTGGTGGTTTTTGTGGTTCTTCTTGTTCTGTCCACTTTTGTCTCCGTCTGTTGTTCGATGTGGTAGTTTTTGTGGTTCCTCTTGTTCTGCCCACTGCTGTCTCCGTATGTTGTTCGATGTGGTAGTTTTTGTTGTTTCTCTTGTTCTGTCCACTGCTGTCTCCGTCTGTTGTTCGATGTGGTAGTTTTTGTGGTTCTTCTCGTTCTGTCCCCTTTTGTCTCCGTCTGTTGTTCGATGTGGTAGTTTTTGTGATTTCTCTTGTTCTGTCCACTGTTGTCTCCGTATGTTGTTTGATGTGGTAGTTTTTGTTGTTCCTCTTGTTCTGTCCACTGCTATCTCCGTCTGTTGTTCGATGTGGTAGTTTTTGTTGTTTCTCTTGTTCTGTCCACTGCTCTCTCCGTCTGTTTTTCGATGTGGTAGTTTTTGTGGTTCCTCTTGTTCTGTCCACTGTTGTCTCCGTATGTTGTTTGATGTGGTAGTTTTTGTTGTTCCTCTTGTTCTGTCCACTGCTGTCTCTGTCTATTCTTCGATGTGGTAGTTTTTGTTGTTTCTCTTGTTCTGTCCACTGTTGTCTCCGTATGTTGTTTGATGTGGTAGGTTTTGTGGTTCCTCTTGTTCTGTCCACTGCTGTCTCCGTCTGTTGTTCGATGTGATAGTTTTTCTGGTTCTACTTGTTCTGTCCACTTTTGTCTCCGTCTGTTGTTCGATGTGGTAGTTTTTGTTGTTTCTCTTGTTCTGTCCACTGTTGTCTTCGTCTGTTCTTTGATGTGGTAGTTTTTGTGGCTCCTCTTGTTCTGTCCAATTTTGTCTCCGTCTGTTGTTCGATGTGGTAGTTTTTGTGGTTCTTCTTGTTCTGTCAACTTTTGTCTCCGTCTGTTGTTCGATTTGGTAGTTTTTGTGGTTCCTCTTGCTCTGTCCACTGCTGTCTCCGCGTATTCTCTCATGAGGTAGTTTTTTGTTGCTCCTCTTGTTCTGTCATTTGTTGTGTCCGTCTGTTGTTTGGTGTGGTAGTTTTTGTTGTTCCTCTTGTTCTGTCCACTGTTGTCTCCGTCTGTTGTTTGGTGTGGTAGATTTTGTGGTTCCAGTAGTTTTTGTTGTACCTGTTGTTCTGTCCACTGCTCTCTCCGTCTGTTGTTTGATATGGTAGTTCTAGTTGTTCCTCTTGTTCTGTCCACTGCTATCTCTGTCTGTTGTTCAATGTGATAGTTTTTGTTGTTTTTCTTGTTCTGTCCACTGCTGTCTCCGTCTGTTGTTCGATGTGGTAGTTTTTGTTGTTCCTCTTGTTCTGTCCACTGCTCTCTCCGTCTCTTGTTCGATGTGGTAGTTTTTGTTGTTCCTCTTGTTCTGTCCACTGCTCTCTCCGTCTGTTGTTCGATGTGGTAGTTTTTGTGGTTCCTCTTGTTCTGTCCACTGCTCTCTCCGTCTGTTGTTCGATGTGGTAGTTTTTGTTGTTCCTCTTGTTCTGTCCACTGCTGTCTCCGTATGTTGTTCGATGTGGTAGTTTTTGTTGTTCCTCTTGTTCTGTCCACTGCTCTCTCAGTCTGTTGTTCGATGTGGTAGTTTTTGTGGTTCCTCTTGTTCTGTCCACTGCTGTCTCCGTCTGTTGTTTGATGTGGTAGTTTTTGTTGTTCTGTCCACTGCTGTCTCCGTCTGTTGTTTGATGTGGTAGTTTTTGTTGTTTCTCTTGTTCTGTCCACTGCTGTCTCCGTCTGTTGTTCGATGTGGTAGTTTTTGTGGTTTCATCTTTTTCTGTCCACTTTTGTCTCCGTCTGTTGTTCGATGTGGTAGTTTTTGTTGTTCCTTTTGTTCTGTCCACTGCTGTCTCCGTCTGTTGATTGGTGTGGTAGTTTTTGTTGTTCCTTTTGTTCTGTCCACTGCTCTCTCCGTCTGTTGTTCGATGTGGTAGTTTTTGTTGTTCCTCTTGTTCTGTCCACTGCTGTCTCCGTATGTTGTTCGATGTGGTAGTTTTTGTTGTTCCTCTTGTTCTGTCCACTGCTCTCTCAGTCTGTTGTTCGATGTGGTAGTTTTTGTGGTTCCTCTTGTTCTGTCCACTGCTGTCTCCGTCTGTTGTTTGATGTGGTAGTTTTTGTTGTTCTTTTTGTTCTGTCCACTGCTGTCTCCGTCAGTTGTTTGATGTGGTAGTTTTTGTTGTTTCTCTTGTTCTGTCCACTGCTGTCTCCGTCTGTTGTTCGATGTGGTAGTTTTTGTGGTTTCATGTTTTTCTGACCACTTTTGTCTCCGTCTGTTGTTCGATGTGGTAGTTTTTGTTGTTCCTTTTGTTCTGTCCACTGCTGTCTCCGTCTGTTGATTGGTGTGGTAGTTTTTGTTGTTCCTTTTGTTCTGTCCACTGCTGTCTCCATCTGTTGTTCGATGTGGTAGTTTATGTGGTTCCTCTTGTTCTGTCCACTGCTGTCTCCGTCTGTTGATTAATGTGGTAGTTTTTGTTGTTCCTCTTGTTCTGTCCACCGCTGTCTCCGTCTGTTGTTCGATGTGGTAGGTTTTGTGGTTTCTCTTGTTCTGTCCACTGCTGTATCCGTCTGTTGTTCGATGAGGTAGTTTTTGTGGTTCTCTTTCTCTGTCCACTGCTTTCTCCGTGTATTCTTTCATGAGGTAGTTTTTTGTTGCTCCTCTCGTTCTGTCATTTGTTGTCTCCGTCTGTTGTTTGGTGTGGTAGTTTTTGTTGTTCCTCTTGTCCTGTCCACTGTTGTCTCCGTCTGTTGTTTGGTGTGGTAGTTTTTGTTGTTCCTCTTGTCCTGTCCACTGTTGTCTCCGTCTGTTGTTTGGTGTGGTAGTTTTTGTTGTTCCTCTTGTCCTGTCCACTGTTGTCTCCGTCTGTTGTTTGGTGTGGTAGATTTTGTGGTTCCAGTAGTTTTTGTTGTACCTCTTGTTCTGTCCACTGTTGTCTCTGTCTATTGTTTGATGTCGTAGTTTTTGTGGTTCCTCATGTTCTGTCCACTGCTGTCTCCGTCTGTTGTTTGATGAGGTAGATTTTGTTGTTCCTTTTGTTCTGTCCACTGCTGTTTCCGTCTGTTGTTTGATGTGGTAGGTTTTGTGGTTCCTCTTGTTCTGTCCACTGCTGTTTCCGTCTGTTGTTTGATGTGGTATTTTATTTATGTTCCTCTTGTTCTGTCAACTGTTGTGTTCGTTTGTTGTTCGATGTGGTCGTTTCTGTTGTTCCTCTTGTTCTGGCCACTGTTGTCTCCGTCTGTTGTTTGGTGTGATAGTTTTTGTTGTTTCTTATGTTCTATCCTCTGTTGTCTTCGTCTGTTGTTTGATGTGATAGTTTTTGTTGTTTCTTATGTTCTATCCTCTGTTGTCTCCGTATGTTGTTTGATGTGATAGTTTTTGTTGTTTTTCTTGTTCTGTCCATTGCTGTCTCCGTATGTTGTTTGATGTGGTAGTTTTTGATGCTCCTCTTGTTCTGTCCACTGCTGTCTCCGTCTGTTGTTCGATGTGGTGGTTTTTGATGCTCCTCTTGTTCTGTCCACTGCTGTCTCCGTCTGTTTGATATGGTAGTTTTTGAGGTTCAATTTACGATAATTAAAAGATGACAGACGTCAAGAGGTTTAAACACAAATTACCTAATATTTTAACAAGTCCCTAGAATAGCAAGGCGACCAAACATCTGAATGTAAGATCATGCTACGATCGTTCTGACACACAATACATTCTCATATATCACATGTAACATAAATGACATCATTTCTTACTACTTTTTCTTTGAGAAATTATGAAAGAAAAGGAAATAAAGCATCTTTAAAGGTAATTAAGAAAAAAATCGGAATCGTTAAATGCTCTGTAAAGTAAAATATTGTCCTACCTCATATTGAACTTTTAAAAATAATTGAATATTTTAATCTTTGGCAGAGTAACAGTAAGTCTAGACAACACATTTTTCCTATAGAGGTTGTTCTGGACATGAAAGGAAGGTCCCATTGTTTGGCTTGATTAAATCGTAATGGATTTCAGCCGTCACTTGTAGGTCTCTATTTAAATAGGAAATACTGCATCTTTGTTCTCAGGTTGACTTGTTTTTATTTCATTTTCTCTGGGAGGTACAACATCAAATACGATGTTTGAGTCTCCCTTGTAAAGATTAAATGAAAAGATCCTCAGATGAAATCAATTATCGAGACAGAGAGAGGGGAAAAACATAAACAATCTTTTCTTGAATTCCAAGTCTCCAAAATTAAATTCATGCTACAGAATGGAATTAATCATATTCTTTATTAATATTGTTCTATATATGACCAACAGTATTTGAATTCTCCTTGATAAGAGGAGGGTTACATGTAAGATTTTGTTTCATACATATATTTCCTTATTTAAGATCTTTTTAAATTTTAGTTTCCTCAATTTATATATTTTTGTCACGTGAGTTTTGATTGCTGATTCCAATGTATGTAAGTTTTGTATCGAAAGTTAAGTCTAATTCAGAAATTTATCAATAATGATAAAAAAAATGATTAATTGTTAAGGTTTTATGATATTTATCCATTTCAATTTTGAAACACATGTACTCATTTTCATTCTTTGAAATCAATGAGTCTAAAAAGAAGGGAGGAGATCTCCAAGAAGACCCCGTTGCAGCATCAACAGTAAAACACCAAACACCAAACACATAAGTAATATATGTTATATCTATTCATGTTAGTCTATTTGTAAATTTTAGGGTATCTAATGCATTATCATTCGATTAGTACGACAACCTTTAAAAAGGTCTTGTTGCCTTTGCAGAAGAAGGTCTTGTTGTTATATAGTTGTATATGTTGTATAGTTATATACTATATAAAGCCCTTGCACGATTAGATGTCGTATTGTCAATATTGAAATATATGTTCTATAGTACCAATTTTGTTGTACTAGACATGTGTTTCGGATATTTTGATACTCGTCAGTAGTACTTCGTGTCAAACAGTTAAAATAAAGCCAAAGTGAATTTTCCTGGCGCCATCTACAATATAGAACTTTTATTTCCTCTTGCCAAAACGAGCGGCTCCAAATTTTGTGTAGGGTTTATTCAGAAGCGTACTTAAGTGAAAAATATGGCCAAAAATCGTTGTGCTATATGTTATATGTCCACTTTATTCAAAGTCACGTGAAATTTTATATGAAAATGTAATACGTCTGAATAAAGAGTTTAATGTTTTAAATGATCAAGATGTTTGAAAATAATAATGTGAAGCATTGTTGCCTAAACCTACCACTCAATTTTATTAAGAAGAAATTGCTTTTATAAAAAAGGAATTTTAATCGTAAGCTGTTCACAAAATGCAATATGATACATGTATCTATATTAATTCTTTATAGAATGGCAATATGTTTACTTTTATTATGTCATCAACTGTTTTAATCATGTCATATCTTTTTGTGTTTGTGATAATGTAAGCGTGTTGGTTAGACGTTGATAAATCATCTGAATCTCCGAACGATTGTAAATTTTGCTAAAGATTTACATAATCGAGCGACAATGTCCATGCAAAGATGAATCCAAGAGAACAAATGATTTAATTAATAAATAGAATCACGAATAGAGGATGTGCAGGTTTATGCCGATATAGATTTTGATCAATATAATTAATCGAAATGGATCTAGCAATAACGATAAACATTTCAGACAAAGAAAATCGCAGAGGTTTTTATCGATTATTATTATATTAATGGTAATATTGTAAATTTTTGAAGAACGCTGCAGGAAAATTGGCCAAAATAAGACTGTGTTTGCATCCACCAACTTAAAAAACATATGTATCTTCTAACTTCAGTGTTTTGTCAATGAGTTATATTAAAATGCACATGGTTTTACACTACGTGTTCTTAACTCGAAAAAAAAATTATGCTAGGGTTAGGGTTAGGGTTAAGCTTATAAACTATACAGTTAGGAAATTATTAAAATGCGATAGAGAAGATCCTGACATCAATCTCAACAGCACTCACACCAGAGCACCAAATCGAGCATCGACGGACCCCATGCAAGCTAGAGGTGGGACCAGGTGCCCGAGAGGAGTTAGCATAACCTGTTGGGCAAGCCAAGACTCGTTATACGCACCAATGCATTCTTGAATTATCACATTGAATTATCCAGAGTATAAAGTTTAGAATACAACTTTTAATATGTGCATGTTGTGATACAAATCATGTAATCATGGTCTTTAAGGACATATTGTACTAATGAAAAGAGATGTATCCAATTCTTCGAATCCGAAATTGATTTTTCCAGAGTACTTTCTCTTTCATTATATGCCTTAATAGGAAAGCTTATAAGAAGAGCTTCGTAAATGAAGGAATACATATGTGTTTTGAATGATGATGATTTGTTTTTGGCTAATCTCTTGAGTTCTACGTATCTAATCATCCCTCCTATCTAAAGAGAGTGGGGATTAGTGTAAGCGACCTAACCTAATATAGAGAGCTTCTTCTATATATCTACATCACTGAGCGAGAAAAGGGCAGGCTCCGTCTGAAAATGGCGCTTAGTGAAGCCAATATTCTCACTGAAGATATCGATAGAGTTCTTGTTATTTCAATACACGAATAAAGTGCTGCCAAAAACATCCATGATAAATTACTTTCACACAAGTCTCCACATTTGATTAATAGTTTGATAGATCAGCAGAAATAATGCATTATACTGCATTAGACTTTATAAGAATATTGTGTACTGCGTGAGTAAATACTGTCTACAACGGGTTACAATGTGACAGACGAGGCGAGACCCTTTAGACGTCTTTTCATCAATGAAGTCCATTAATTCACCCTAAATAAGGAATTTAGCTCTATGCCATCAGATGACGAAACCCCATTCCGTGTTTAGTAGCGTTGAATTCGAGACCAATTTGCGTGGTATGTAGGCTATTTCTATCTATTGAGTGTCTATTGTTGTTTCAACTGTAGTGTTCGAATTAATAAATGCAATTGGAATTTTTGAAGATTTCTTTGCTTGCTTACATCAATAACCCCTTTTATGCCGATTATTTCCTTAAACGTTTGGAAGCGCTACCTACAATGGATTGCATTTAATATTTATCAATTGTCTTAGTCTAATTGTTTTGATGGTTGTATATCAAGTGTTTATTTTTCTGTGAAAGTTTGTTTTGCTGCTGTGGTCATCGCATCATGGTGTCTGTGATATATTTTCATATTTCTATAGGAGTAAAATAAAACAGTAACAAGAAGGATTACAGGTGACATTCACTTTGTCACGAAGTTAGATTAAACAGTTATTCCGTGTTGCATTGTGGAGCAGTTAAACTCGTTCCCCGTGACATCGGATGTTTTTAAGTGTATTAATTACTTCTTTTCAGCTCTGTCGCCGGAAAGAAGCTTTGTTTTGGCACTTTATTAATTTGACATCATACATATTATTTGGCTAATTCGAAAACTTGTCATTTCACCAAAAATATTCTCGAAATTATAGTAGGTTACATCTTAGCACCAACCCTCCAATGCTATTTTGAACATAGATTTTATTTGGATATGCTGCTGAATCGACCCTACAGGATATTTGGAGCCGCTCTGTAAAGAAAATACAAAAATTTTAATTCTAAAAATAAAACCAGAGGGCGCTACTGAAATGAATTTTGGCGGCTTATAGAAAGCACTTTGGCTGGAAGTATCACTGATGAGGATTAAATATTCGAAACACGTGTCTGGTGCATAATAAATTGGTTCATAATAAATTCTTCAAGAAGGTATAGAGTTGGAACCCTTCCGCATCAGTCAAAGTTCACGAACCGTTCCTTCAGGAAACAATTGCACATCATGCCTAACATATCCAAATGCTTTTGCAAGGAAGAAAACGAAAGTAATTGTCTGTGAAGAACGTCTGATTCAGAAAAATAAGATAATGTAAAAACGACAAAGGGATAAATCTGTTGAAAGCTTAATCTATATAATATTGTGAAATATTGCATGATTATTGATTTTAATTCAAATTCTGTTTCATGTACATAATCATTATTTGTCGTTGTCGTTATTGCAATAGAATCATCTGGGAGATCAATTCTCTAATTTCATGAGCATAAGAACTGTATTTAAATTGAAGAATGAGGACCATGACCACAGCGGAACATATACTCACAAACATAGCTACAAACAGTAGACAGCACTCAAAACAAACACGTAAAAAAAGCAAATGGAGTCAATGAGACAAAAGAATGGACAAACCAATAAACTGTAGACATCATATAGTTATGACAAACAATACAAAAGGAGGGTGAGTCGACTTTGACCAGCAATCTAGATGCAGAGCAAATTGTACGGTCATATTCGCCTCCTTTTTATAGGGAAGCGCAGAGGTATCCCAAGATTCAAAGTTGTAGTAAATAATAAAATATCTCAGTGTATGTTGACATTATATAAAAGACAATAAATCATAGAACCGAGTTTTAGTCATACACAAATGACAAATATGGATAAAGACCATATCCCTATATGCAGCACAAAAAATCGATAATTCAGAAAATCATAAACCGGAGGCATACACAATTAGGACAAAACAGGAACCAAAGCAAACAAACAAAAACCTCCACCACATGAAAAGAAGCGAACTCTCGATATTGGAGTGAGACCAGGTGCCCAGGAAGAGTCAGCATCCCCTGCTTGAATGCAACACCCGTCGCTCTAATTCGGTAGAATTGTCACATCCGGTTACTTCCATTTTGGAAGATATAAAGTATAATCTTTGGTTGGACGGTACAAATGGTCTATGACAGAATATCATCCACCATTTGGGAGAGTGGGACATCCTAGTGTATGACGAGTTCCCCATATCGACCGTAGAACTTCCTCAGTGACGATGTTAGTCAGTCATAAACGTATCCCTGACTGAGAAGCTTATCTGAAAGACGCCTAGCTCTCAGAATAAAATCTGTATATTTGGTACTTGCTCTGGCATAGCGCATCAATTGAGATATGAACACGCAATAAGCAGGCGATGAAAACTTAAGGATGTTGCTACTCAGAAGAGGAAAGTTTGTAATGCTGAAATTGAAGTCGTCACGTTTGTCATAAAGTGAGGTGTCCATGTGACCATCAGTGTTGTAGGACAACATTATGTCCAAATAGGATGCTGAATGATTTGTCTCTGTAGTTTCTTTGACTTCAAGCCCCGAAGGATAGATTCTGCTGAGGTAATAAGCTCCGTATTGTTTTTTCAAATTGGTATTTGAAATTAGTGAATGAAAGTCAAACATAAAAGCCGAAACCTGATTCCAAAAACCACAATTGAAAGACTTACGCGAAAAAAAATTGAACAGAACATTCTCGCGCGAAAAGAAAAATTGGACAAACAGACGGAGACATAACTGAACTTCACAGAAACGCGAAGGACAACTTATCTAATGAACTATATCCAATGTAAGTACGGAAGGCATAGTAAAATGCATTGTAGGTTGCGCTGTTAAAATGCGCAGTACTAATTATTTAATTGCGCCGTACTAAACATACGAAGCTGACTTCATCCAGACCTTGCTCTCGACTAAGCGAAAGCACCTCGCATCTCAGTTCAATTTTACCTTCAGATACATAGATAACGTGTTGTCCATCAATAATCCGAAATTTAAGGACAATCTACATGAAATCTATCCTAATGAACTAGATCAAGGAAACAACAGAGAGCGACAGATTTGCTTCGTACTTGGATATACTTCTATCTTTCGATGCAAACGGCCATATGAAAATCTCACTGTATGACAAGCGTGACGATTCTAACTAACTTCCCTTTCGTGAATAGCAAACTTCCGTCTTCTCCTGCTTATGGCGTTTTTGTTTCTCAGCTGATACGGTACGCCAGGGCATGTTCCAAATATGACGATTTCATCATTAGAGCCAGACGGCTTGCAAGTAAGCTACTTGTTCAGGGTTATATCACACAACGGCTGAAATCATCATTGCGGAAGTTCTTCGGTCGCTACGGGGATGTTATAATAGCATATCAGATCCCCCTTTCCAGAATTATCAGTGACAAACAAGACATACTTACCTGATCTGTACATCAAAATGTACATCGAGACAATCACCGAATTTGACAGGTTTCCATGGAGCTGTTTCGACGGGTGTTGCATGCATTCAGGAGACGCTGATTCTCCCCGGGCACCTGGTCCCACTTCGGAATGTTGTTCATTCCGGGGATCGCAACCGTTTCGATGGGAATTCTCACGATTTTGCTTTGCCTTCTTGACTTTGAGACTGAATAACGGTTATGTACTTCTTTGATGTTTATTTCATGTATCACATGAATCATGTTACATATATAATGCAAACGCAGCATCCAAGCAAGTAGGACCATAAAGGAAACCAAAAGCCCACCCCAATTTCTGTCTTAGTATTACCCAAAGTTTCGCTCATTGATTTAACAAAAAATAATTGTAAGTAGCACCACACTGAATAAATTCGATAAAGGTATAGTGATATTGTACACAACAATTGATAAATGCAAAATTATTCCATTGATTCCAACATGATCGCCTGTCAAACGGAATCTGCCATTACAAAATAGAATCACAGCGAACACTAAAATAATACAACAATTTTAAAATTCAACATTCTCTTTGTTAATAAAAATATAAAACAAATTCAGAATAACCAGAAGAGACTTAAATCTTTAGCAATTTGCATGTGTGTAGCACCGCACAAATAGATTTTACAGCGCCACATACAATAAACTTCGAATCTACTAAAACTTCTTGAGATTCAAAAAATACAATCAACTTAAACATTCTGCTAAGAAACAACAGTGAAACTCTAGTGGAGATGAGATCAGGTGGCCGGGGAGAGTAAGCACCTCCTGTCGTCACTTAGGGCGTTCAAGAAAATTTCTTATCCGGTTAATTGTTAAATTCGGTGTTTTGGATGGTTCTAACCTTTAATATCTTCCAACATTGAGGACAATTAGGTGTTATAACGTTTTTATTTGTATTCTGTCGTCAATTTTTTTTTCAGTGACAAAGTCAGTCGCTCACAAACCTTAGTTCAGTAGTTTTTGTGTTAGTCCGTGCTCTTTTGGCTGTGGCCAACAATGCTTAACAGCAACTCTCTGTAAGAACCAAAGAATTTCAATGACATGTTTGCACGGCATGTCATGGATTTAAAATAAAATGATATGAAAGTTCAATATGAAGTACCCCGCGAGGGGTTTGACAGTAAGTGTTTTGAATATATTTCCCTGACATTGTCGCCATAGCTTTTTCTATATAGACATAACGTCAGACAGTGCATGGAGTTTACATATTGTTTTCATTTTCGTGCTTAAACATCGACGGCGGTTGCGGCTAGCCAACAGGGGATGCTTACTCCTCCCGGGCACCTGGTCCCACCTCTAGCTTGCTAGGGGTCCGTCGATGCTTAATTTTGTACTCTATTGTGAGTGCTGTTGAGATTATCGTCATGATCTTCTTTAACTCATTTGTGTCACACTTATGCCCTTTGCCGTGTGGAGCTCGTAAAAAAGTTCCCCGCGAGGGGTTTGACAGTAAGTGTTTTGAATATATTTCCCTGACATTGACGCCACAGCATTTTCTATATAGACATAACGTCAGACAGTGCATGAAGTTTATATATTGTTTTCATTCTCGAGCTTAAGCATCGACGGCGGGTGCGGCTAGCCAACAGGGGATGCTAACTCCTCCCGGGCACCTGGTCCCACCTCTAGCTTGTTAGGGGTCCGTCGATGCTTAATTTTGTACTCTATTGTGAGTGCTGTTGAGATTATCGTCAGGATCTTCTCTAACTTACTAGTATGTAAATGAAAATTAAAGTTTTTTTTTCAAAGAAGTTTCAAAAATCGGGAAAAGTTTTAGGACGAGGCATATATGTAGGCTTCACGAAATTACTTTGATTATTTTCTTTCAATCCTTATCATTATACATATAAAGTTTTTTTTTTACATTCACCTCGGATGCCTTTTGTATACAAGATGAAAATTGGGCCAAAACAGAGTATCAAAAGGCTCTGTTTTTGTATGATATGATATGATTTATTCAGGTAAAACCAAGTCACATTGCAATATATCAAGATTACAGCAAAATAAAAAATAACAAAATAATGAAATTTAAAAAAAACCCACAAAAATGGTAATGGGATAAAGAGCAAAAGATTTGCTACAAATACAATGATTGAGATATAGAACTGAGGTAGTTAGTATATATATATTAGGAATTTGTAATAAAAAACAAGAAAAACAGATATGAGAATTTGGAAAGATATGATTTCATCTTGTAATTATTTAAATATAAAAACTGAATTAACTATCACAGGAGCTTTAAGATATATATTTAACTATCACAGAAACTTTAAATAAGATATTGCACCATAATAACTTTGATTTAAACTCAAGGACAACCTATGAAAGCTTACAAGCTTATTTCCAATGGGGTCCTTAGAAATAAAAATCAAAAAGTTAGGTAAATAAATATATGATGTTAATATATTAATGTAATATTTGAGGTTAGTAAATATTTGAAGAAAAGTATAATTGATAGGAAAATCAACACAAACAAAAATTAAACTCAAAAGATACAAACAAAACTAAAACTAAACTAAAAACTAAACTAAAACTAAAACTAAACATAAATAAAGACTTTGGCTCAAACATCAAAAATGGTTTAGGCAAGGACAAAATTTGGGCTTAAAATCCCTGTAACTTTGGTCATAATAACTAGTTAGAAATTCGACAGGTTAAGTATAATGATTGAAAAATAAATAAAAGTTCCATTTTCACTCTCTTGGCTTTTAAGATTTAGATGTTCTTTTAATGAAATTTTGAAGTTTTCTTTTCCAGATATTTCTTTGATGTTTAGTGGCAGGTCATTCCAGTCTTTAATAGCATTGTAATAAAATTTACATTGACTTCAGTAATTTTTGTTTGGCACCATATAATTCTTGGAAAATCATGATCTTCAGATACAAGGGTGAAACCATTTAGCATGTAAATAGGGCAGTTCACATTTTTGGCACTTAAAGAAAGACCTTTTTTGCATGTTTTTACTGTTTTACAAGGTTTAAAATTTCATAAAAACACCAGTTTTTGAAGTCCAAATTCTAGCTCTCCAATCAGTATCATCTTTGAACTATGAGCAATACTAAAATTTCCCTCGTAATTAATCCCTTACCTCTTTCACTGACTATGCTACAATAAGTTCTCTCTTGTTTGATGTCGTATCCTACATTCAGCAGAATGTAATTTCCTATAAAGTTCCATTCAGCGTTTACTATTCTTACTTTCTTTATGATGATTTCAGAATAAACCACTTAGAAACAGTACACAGTATTTGAAAATCCATAAACTGACATGTTTGAAATTTCATGATTTCACCGCGCTGCAACACTGACTTACCGGATAACACCATTTAACATCCCACGAGAAGTGTCCTTTTTTGTTTTATGCAGAAATAATTACTTTGTCTGATGCATGTATTTGTTAAAACGCGCTAACGCGCATCATATCGAATAAATGTATCAGTCATTGTAATTTATTTCTGCATTAAAAACACAAAATAAGACACTTATTCTATAAATAGATGTACAAATGTAAAAGGTCTTCAAATTCAATAGCATTTTTTAATTTCAAGATAAATTTGCAACATGGATCAGACATGCAAGTTTCGGGTACTTAACCTATCAATCTAAACAATGTAATATGGCCAAATAGTGTGAAAGGTATTATGTTCAAAAATGTACCGAAAGACGTTGCAGGATGTGTGGGATGTGACGCTACAAGACCCACGTTTTAGAAATTTCAAGAAATTTTGATGACAGACATGTTCTAATGTGTTGAAGAAACGATCAACCGAAGCTGATCGAACTTGGCTACATGTGCCCTCGGGGACTCCTGGTTCACATACTGTGACACTCACCAAGTGGTACAAATGTTAAACGTCTTCAAATTCAATAGCATCATTTAAGAATAGATAAATTTGAAGCATGGACCAGACATTCACGTTTCAGGAACTTAACCCTCGTCTATGACCCTCAATCTAAACGATGTAATATGGCCAAATAGTGTGAAAGTTATTATGTTCAAAAATGTACCGAAAGACGTAGCTCGATGTTGGGGATATGATCCTACAGGACCCACGTTTTAGAAATTTCAAGAAATTTTGATGACAGAATTTTTCGAATGCGTTGAAAAAACGATCAACCAGAGTTGATCGAACTAAGCTACATGTGCCCACTGGGACACCTGGTACACCAGCAGTGACACTCGCCAAGTTAACGTCTTCAAATTCAATTATAGCTTCCTTTAAGAGCAGATAAATTTGTAGCATTTTTATGAATTAATGTATTTTTTTAAGGATTTAATTCTCGAATGTAGAGTTTTTCGTGATTAAGATACCGTAGAGTCTGGGCTGTTTATGCCTTTATAAACAAAGAATATTGAAAGCATTGGATAGTTTCTTTGTTTGGAATACCTCGTTTGAATAAGATATACATGACTTTGGCATGGTTAAATAAACAAATGATTAAAAACAAATTATTATCTTGCCCATTTTACGTCATGATCTCGTTTTTCCCCCTTGAATTCAGCACATGGTCGTAGAAATTATGATGGTGTAAACGTTCCATAATTGACTAACATTTCAGGATCGTCTAGTTTCTCCGAGTGACTGAACATAAGCTTGTTCCTTCTCGCAGAGCACGAACTGTTTTACGCTCATCTACGCTTTTTTATATATCAACTGTTTTATGATTTTATGTTTAAATTATTGGTGATAAGTTTTCTTGAGTTTGAGGGTGAAGCAATTGAATATAACGTGCTCCATACTGAAGATTACAGAGAACTAAAATAGAATTTCTAGATCAATCAACCCTAAAGATGTTGCATTTTTACTGCACGACCAATTCTTTGATCAACTAAATAATTCAATAGAATTTAATGACAATCCCTTAATTTTAATGAAATTTAGGATTGTAATAACAACGAAACGAAAACAAGGGGATGTCGGAGATTTTTTATTTGCTTTCGTATCCTTTATATACGTTTTTTCTGTAATGTGTATACCCATGCCTTCGAAGGTGCTGAGAATATAAAATAATTAATTGAATTGGAGAGAGCAATATATGGTCAACATTTTTCGTTTGATAAAAATATGACATTTCTAAGAGAAGTTCCTTCTTAATCATGCAGAAACTTCAAGATACCTTCTCATCGCCTTGGATGGCAACGACACCCGCATACATGTAGCTTGCGTAAGGTCCCGAGTTCGATCCTCACCAACGGTTAATATTTTTCAAGCTTTGCATAATTAAGTATTCATAGCGACCATGAATACGGTTTCTTCATCGATTCTTCACAAATAAAACGAGCAATTAAAAAGAGCATGTGATTGGCTTAGTTTAAATGATGTCATCAAATGTCAGATAGACAATGTAACATAGATTTTCCGCTTTTAAAATGCACATGTCGGGAAGAGAGAATACTTTTCCTTTTCTTTGCCAAACATCTATTTGGTAAGCTTACAGTATTCTTTGATTTTACCCTATGTTCGTGAATACCGTATTCAAGTGTTAAACGTCTTCAAATTTTATAGAACAGGTTTCGAAAGCGACAATTGATTGAAACATCAATAACTATCGCAAATGCGTCAGAGTCATCAAACGCCTTTTTTACCGTGGATATGATCCTAATGTCACCAGACGGACACTAGACTTGGTATTTGACTAATCTACAGTATTGTACGAGCGCATTCTTAAGACTTAAGACTGACTGTGACGACGGGACTCCATGACAGGCCCTGTCCAAACCTCTTTAGAGGAGACAGGGTCCCGACCACTTGTCCTCTCTGAATGTCAGTCGGACTCCTCGGGTGATAACATATATGAGCTCGCTACAGCCGGCAGAGCATGGACTGTATTACGCATGTCCCCTTTTTATATCCATTTACATATTCATCTTTGCTGCTTGGAACTCTGCGTTTTACGGTCTTGTTTGTGTGTGGTCATCTAACAGTGAGGAGGTTGTTTTACACCAATATTGTGCGTTCTTCGAGACCTCTGGGAAATCGGAATAGTGGGAGGGTTGTGCGCACGTAATCCAGGATAACCACACCGTTCTAAGTCGGCACCGGTTGCCCATTGGTCTTTTATGTTTAATGTTTCTATGGTGTGAGTTGATGTTCCTTGTCCTTTTTGCGTCTCTTTATGAGGGTGTCTGTTATGTGTTTTTTGCATTGGGTGTTTTGGGGTTTTGCTGTTGGTGCTGCAACCTAGTGTTGTTGGAGATCCCCTCCTTTCTTCTTGTTGTTAAGTCTGTGGTGTCAACGTACAGTGATAAGGCGTTTTGTTTATACAAGGACAGTGTGTCTTTGGAGATCTCTTTTAATCCGCATACGTGGAAGAGTTGTGTGCATGTAATCAGGAAGCTATTTGAAAAGCAGATGGTCGTCTAAAGTAGGTTCCGGTTGCATGCGTTGGTCTCCCTCCTTTTATGTATTATCATTCATACCTAATGTTGTCGTTGCCTGGTTAGGTTGGTTGTTTCCCTTTATAATCCCTATATTTGTTTTTGATAGTCTCCATGATTTGTTGAAGTCGTTTTTAAGTATTCTCCTTGGCATGAGATGTTTGTTCTCCCAATGTTCCTGATCTCACTCCGATTGCAGCGGTACAACTTTTCTCCATACGTAAATGATTTCCTTGCTTTCTATTGTTTTGTCATTTTCAAAATTTTATGCTATTTGCTATCATGGTCATTATTCATGGTTTACTATCCATACGGATGAACGTCGAAGATATTTTCACTTTCTTTTGCTTTCTTTAACATTATAATTGGTAAGATATACTTCTCTAATATCTATAGAGATATTGCCAATTCCTTTTATTATTGACTGTACTTTACAATTATATTTCTTTTGTTACAGATGACCGTGGTCATTGTCTTTCCTAAATAAAGAGTTGAACAAATAGATATCAGTCGTATTTAGATATGGACCTCATATGAATACCTGAATTCCAACGAGGGAATAAAAAAATATAACAACGTATGTTTGCTTAAATATCCTTTTGATAGGAAGAGATTATACGCGGTATTTGACCTATTTTCATACATTAGTTGTGGACAAAGATGCCACGCTTATCAACAAATTAAAAGGTGGGAGACAAATGTCAATATCATAGTGTTTATATTATTTCAAAACGTCTTCTATTAAAAACCTTTGTGTTTAAATAAGCAGGAATTCAACAACTAAATCAATATTTTAGGAGTAAGTGTTCGGACTGAGGTCGTGATGATTCCTTTGACCACACTTATAATACATTCATTGTACAAATATCATGATTGCCTTAGATTTTGTTGTCCTGGCTTATAAATTCAAATTCGTCGATAAGACTTTCTCGTGTTATCATCTCGTGATTCATCAATTTTGATATCTTCGTCGAAAATATCATCTTTGATATTGTTCATGTAAAAGCATACTAGTACCTGGTAAACAGAGACAGGATAACAGGGAAACAAAGCATAAAGGAATAATCTCTCACTCCCATACTGGGAGTTCGCTTCTTTTCATATGGTGGAGGTTTTTCTTTGTTTGTTTCGGTTCTTGTTTTATTCTGGTTTTGTATGCCTTCGGTTTATGATTTTTTGAATTATTGATTTTGTACTATGTATTGGGATATGGTCATTATCCATATTCGTCATTGATGTATAGAAACAAGTGAAAGTACGAAAACACATCCTAAGTTACTAATAAATACTTAACGAGACTTCAGCTTTAAAATTACTTATTTCCCTTTCCGAGGTAGATCTTGTCTATGTTGCAATCATACCGCTTATGATACGCTATTCCAGCATGTTCAGAGCAATCTCACAAACTAAAACGACTTCTTTCTAAAGCAAGGTGACTGACTACTCAAATAGATGTGTTTTTGCGAGCATCTTTTTTGATGAAATGAAAAATATAAAAGATAAAAACATAATGAAATTTCGTTGCAATAAATATTGAAAGACATTCAAATGAGAACCACCCCAAAATACCGAATTTCATACATTCAATTGTTTTTGCCTTTTCTCAACGGCTAAAATGACGGATTTTGCAGGGGATGCTTACACTCCCCGGGTACCAGATCTCCATCCTTTGCAGAAAGTTTTTTTTACTTATTTTTTTTGTTTGTTTTTGTTTTGTTTTGTTTTGTTTTTTGTTTTGGTTTGTTTTGCAGTGACATAGTCAGTCGTTCAAAAATGTACTACCCTTGATTTAGTAGTTTTTTGAGAGGTTAATCTCCTTGCCTGAGGAACGAAGTCGTTGTATATTTTGCGATCAATTCTAATTTTTAAGTTGAATTCGTCACATTTGTCATATATTGAAGTACTCAGTTGACCATTTTGGTAAAAAGAACACATTGATGACATGAGATCTAAATATAGTTAATGTTTTCAGTTCGCAACCGTTCCTATGGAAAATCTAATGATTTTGCCTTGCCTTCTCGACTTTGAGACTGAATAACTGATCGGTACTTCTTTAATGTTTATTTCACCTCTAGATCACATCGATATATCTTGCCAAGTAAATCAGCAAAATTTGGATTATTGAGAGCAATTCATCGATATACCTGTATGTATGTTAAACATCGTCAAATTCAATAGCATCATTTAAGAACAGATAATTTTGCAGCATGGAGACTGAATATGGGTAAAGACAAATATCAGCAAGAAACGGAGCACATGCTGAAAGACACTTGCTTCAAACACAACAAATATGCTATCGATAAGAAAGTTAAACATTTTGATTACAAGTACCTCTTTATATGTAATTTTGTATTATTAGAATCAGAATTTTTCTCTCAGAAAGTAAGTTTCATTCTAACTCACAACAATGTACGTGTATTTGCTATTGCCATTTTTGCTGGTGAAGGCATTTTCAATTATTTGAGAGATTCTTTCTTTCAATTTAGAAAGTGGGATCGTTGTATAAAGAGTCGAAAATTGAATGAAGTGAATGAAAATACCTTACTGAAATTTGCCGAATAGAGCTGTTCTAAAAAGTTCTTTTGAATTTCTTAATATCCATATTTGGTTGATGTCGATTCTAGAGTAAATTGTTTCATAGTACTTTTGAAGAAAAATCGTTATTGGAGATGTTAAACGTCTTCAAATTCAATAGCATAATTTAAGAACAGATATATTTGCAGCGTGGACAAGAGATGCACGTTTCGGGTACTTAACCCTCGTCAGTGATCCTTAATCTCATTCTAAGGACGATTGAAGGACAAAGTAACATGTGCATGTGTATACATATTTCTTTTCCTTCTCAGAAAAGAACACAGAATCCATACTCCAATTCAAGCCTGAATTCAGTAGGTTCTTTTCGGATATACCAACGGTAATGGAGATTTAGATCTACTTATATTTCATAATTGTATCGCGCTCAGAAATGATTCGTTAAATCCTCTCCAAATTGTTTGATCTGTTTCCTGTTATTTTGTAATTATCATTTTCATTTACTGTTCTTTGATTTTCAGAGAATATTTCGGACATGAACTGAGATGTTATTAAGTGATTAGTTCGTTCACCTATCATGCTGTTAGACACGATAAGTGAGAGAGATAAGGAGTATCACAGATAATGTTGATGGGAGTCAAGTGTTTTCATTAAGAAGTAAAATTATCTCCCAGTGGGTGACATACTCTGTCTGAAATTTGTGAATGGATTTACTACAATTCCAAGACCTTTCAAATACGTAGAAGAAGGCAATTCCAAAGGAGCATTGTGAAAATAACGTCGTTGTAAAAGTTTAGCTTGTACCCTGATATGTGTCACGGTAGAAATTAAAACTCGTCTTTTCTGTCTTTTATTGATAGTTAATAAGCTAAGGTTGATGTCAAGTTTTTTTCTGATTGCCGATGTTGTTTATTCTTAGATGTTGAACATCAATCGGCTGTGATGACGGGACTCCATGAGGTGGCAAGCTAATCCCATGGAATCTAATGATGGAAGACTTCATATCAATTCTGAAGTTTGGTCGACGCCCATTTGTGATAGAACATCCTTCATTCGGTATGTAACAAGGACAATATGGTATATCACGCTCTTGAGGTTCATTTACAATTTCACATACTTTTCTTGTTTCTCTAGAGTCCTCTTATTTGATAGGCGTATCACATGTACCTTCGTGTCTATTCAGACCAAGTGGGCGGATTGTTGTATACATTCGTTCTTGTTCGGCTCGATCCTTCCGTCAATTTGGTTTGTCGTAAGTCTTGTACAAGGCGTGAGAAGGATTGGTCATTTTATTGGCGCCGCGTTTCTGTTGATCTTGTCATATATCCTGCTTTGTACTAATTTACAGACATGCGCATGACTGTCCATCTTATATCTGTATCATTCATCTTCCTTGTCTTGTCTTTGAGCGTTTGTCCGTGAAATATTTCTAGACGTCTTTACATGCATTGTATGCATACTACTGCTTGGTATTTTGGTGCGATGACCATCCAATATTGACACTATAGTATTCGGTATTACCTGTTTTTGCTCTTAGCAAGTAAAACCCAAGTGTTTCCAGGACCATCCAGAGGTACAGTATCATGATCCGTTATTGAACTCTGCCATCACAGTTGGCTAGTGTTGTTTTAATCGCTTTTTATGATGGAAGGTTATAGGTCATTTACTAAACCAAATGATTCTTTGATCACTTTGAAAATACAGCGATGAATGATTTGATGTATTTCACATTAAAGATATATTATCTCAGCGGAACAGCAAAATAATACTAATCAAATAGAACAAGGGGGTAATTGGGAACTACTTATGTTTACTGTGTCTTCGCTAATAATAATCGGCTATGAATAATAAACCTATCTTCTCTATACACCCTTTCTTAGTCGCATTAAGGTAATATCAATATATTTTTTCTTTCTTCGGAAAGATGAACTTTGATTATTCTTTCTTCTCATTAAATTTAGGACGACAGCGCTATGCTTGGAGTTCCATCTTTCTGATGATAAGAGGGTGTACTTTGGTTAAAACTTTAGGTCATCTTTAGATTTTACTCTTCATAATTTGTATATCATTTGGATTTTCTCTTTTTCGGCCTCGAGTATTACTGGTTATACATAGCTTGTTGAAATGCGCATATGGTGGGCTGAAATTTTCATATATCATAGACCATATATTACAATAATGACAATTTTAACTACTAGGTTTGTGCCTCTGCTTGTGGATTGTTTTGTCCCGGAGGATATCTTTCGCATAGTTTCACAGTTTTCCGGCACTTTATGTGAAATATACATGTATTTACAAATTCTCCGCAAAAGTTTTATGAAAATTTCCTAAAACTAAGGGGTATCCCCCTGATGGCGTTGTTCTTTCCTTAGCAGGTTCTTTGGCAGAAAGTTTAGGTCATGTTTAGATTTTACTCCTCCGTATACTTTTCTTCTGTATTATTCATAATCTTTAAATATTATTTGGATTACCTTTTTCGGCCTAGAAAATTACTGATGAGACACAACTTGGTAAGGTGCAATGAAATTTTACAACAGAATACTTATTTAAATGACAATTGCGGCTAAATCCTAGGACGAAGCTGTATTGATACTTTATTCTTCATGACTGTAAAACACTACTTCATATTTCAGGTAAACAACTGACTGTATCTCTCATCATGACTATCGTTGGTTCTAGTAATTTTTCTTTCTATTTTCTTTCTTAATCTTTTGAATATGTTTTCACTGTTTAGATATTCATTGGCTTAAGGATTATCTACGAATGTTTTATATCCGAAACGTGCATGTCTGGTCCATTTATTGTGTTCTTGGTGTTCATTAAACAAAGCAAGAGTCTATTTTAACAAGTGTCATACTATATTACTTAGACCAAAGAAGAAAACATCACCGTCGAAAACTTTGTGTATACTACATTATGAAATATGATATAATAGTGAGACATTTTAATATACGTAATTAATATTTGGTAGCTAGACAAACATACTTTGAAATTTCTATCTCAAAAAAGCATCTAATGAACAACACTCGTCAGTTCATTATATTTCAAAACTTTTCTTGCGATGTCGGAGCCAGTCATGTGATCGACGTCTTGATGCTGTTCTTGTATTTAGAATTAGTTTAACTTTAGAAATTCCTCAACTAAGTTTGAGAGTTATGTGTTTTTTAAATGGAACTCTTATAATGTGGTACAACATTTGTATCTTCCGCTTACGTTCGTTCTATCGCTCTCAAGGAACAAGAACAAGGTCAAATTTTTCATACATGCAGAGATGCCAGTTCGCAACTCCAGGAATTACAGAGTTATTCTGAACTTAATCAATATTGACAACAAACAGAGTGGTATAATCGTTACAAGTAAGTAAATATTTGTCAATAAAGAGCACGTGGTAGCTATTAGTATCAGCTCTGATCCGGGAACTTGATGAAAGTAATTAGTCTGCATTTCTGTGCATCACCAACGAAAACATCCCGCAGAGAATGCACAGATGACGTCACGGGTTGCACACCTGTAGCCGAATCAGAGTAGGGATCGTTACTTTTGATTTACACCGTATTCACAAATATAAAAAAAAGGTATACTCCTCCGTAACTATATAGTTTGTGGTATATCCATCATAGATATACAATTTTGTGATTAACCCCTCGAGTCTCTTTTGAGAAATGATGCTGATATCTTGCATTAGTGTCACGTCTATGCCCTATTTAGATTTCTATTGATAAGATTTGGATTGAAGTTGAAAAATGATGAAATAGTGGCGTGCGTCAATACGTGATGGATATAGAGAGGAACGCGGAATATGTCAGTAAGTAGAATCGTTATATCCTATTTATTACTCCTATCAATTTAAAAGGGATTTCATATCGGATGTTGACTTGGCACCATACAATAGGTAATCATGTGTTAGGATATGAGACTTTTTGTTATCATCGAGGTCTTCCTATGGGCGATTGGATGATTTATCTTTTATATGACAAATTAATTTTTAGAGTATGTTTTAGAACCTTGGACGTCTGTTTGGTAGAAAGTTAAGTTACACAAAGTATTTTTGCATATTTTTGTAACCTTTTAATTTTATTATTTGAACGCCATAAACAGAATCAAATACACTCATCATTAAGTTTTTTTTTACCTTTCTCGTTTTATTGCCTGAAATTAATTAAAAGAATCTAATGACTGGTGGGTCCTCTGCGATATGTAAATCAATCAAATTTTATTAATAAATGATAAATGTCTGGCTATAGTTTCTTTATTCATGTGTGCACTGCAGCAAATGATTTGTCCCCGACATGATCATATTGCCAAAGATAACTGTATTATAAAAACGTTACATATGGAAATTACAATAATATGCGTACAAAAGTCCCAAAGGAGTAGTCAGCAAAACACGACTGATAACGTTCAAACTTGGGATTACAAATGAGAGCAGAATTATCTTTTTCTGGGAGATATGACATCATGTCAAATTACAGAATACCAATTATGATAGACCTGTTCTATGACGGGCATCTCCTCATGTAATTTATCATGCTTCGACATGGCATTGTTCATGCATGTAAATCCAGATAACCAATCAATTAACTGGAGTCTGAGCAGAGCTAATAAGTGATTACAGTTGATTGTTCTCCTCCAATAAGGTATCTGTGATATATACTGCATATTGTATCACTCGCCCCTAACACTGTGTCGGAGGACTTCTTAATCGATATTGGTTCTCTATTTATACATCGTCCGGACCCTTTTACGTGTATTATGCAGACTTCGGGGGTATAAGTTTAAAAAGTGCAGTACAAAAATATAGAGGTGGCCGAAAACTTGATATCGTGATAAAATTTTGTTAAAAGATTTTCTGATTTTTCTGAAGTGAGATACTTGACAGGAATTTAGCAAATGAACTCTCGGAAAACTTCATGTAAGTAATGTTGGAAAATAGATTAGATGCACGTGCATGCGCCATGTTGTAATTTACTTTACGTTTGAAGAGAATTTATTCAAGGAATTTTGTTAAGGTTTTGCAGTGTATTGTTTTTCCTATTTTATAGAAGCAACGGGTGTTCTTAATGAATTGATATATTGTGTATAATTTTCTGATTTAATCAAGAGATATATCCATTGATTCTTGTGTAAACCAGCGTGAATTATGAGCAATTTATATCCGTTATGTAATACAAAATGTACCAAAAACACAAATTAGATCTAATATTATGAATTTTTCATCAAATACGTAGAATGCTTTACTAAATATTATTCACTGAAGTATGAATGTAACGCCCAATAGACAATGTTATTAATGCTAAAGTCTATTTTCCGAACCATTAATCCATATAATAGTATAGTTTGAATGAAGCCAAAATAGTGCGCAGCACTCATATTCCCTTACAGAAACTGCGAAGTGTAACACTAGAATACATTTTTTTGTTTATTTCCTGTCACCTTTTTTCATTTTAAAATTTTAGGTAATGTGAGATTATTGAATATTTGATTCAATTAATTTTCGCGGTTTATTTTCAAACAGAAGAAAAGAAAGATTTTTTAAAATTATTCAAAAATGTTACAGAATTTAAGTGTAAATTAAACTACAATCTCGTCTCGTTATAAATCTCTCAGTTTTTTGTGTCTAGAGGAAAGGTTAGATTTTGTAGGTTTTAGAGGAGAAAATATCAATGAAAAGTCCTATAATTTCCATCATTGCGATATAAATAGAAATTCACGATATGATAGTGTAGACCGTACTGATCTGTCTTTAGAGCCAGGGGAATAAACATTCAATTCTTATCTAACTTGTTGATTTCTGTTTCATTCTGATGTAATGCATCTGCAGGATTCTTCATGGCCCAAAACCTACACAAAACGTTTTAATACCCGACCACCTACGGATTCTAATTACACAGAGTGACGGATAATGAAGAGTAGGGAACATATAAAAATCAACGGTGGCTCAAGGTTTCATTCAGCTCTTTTAAAAAACCATACATAACTTTTTAGGAGGGGATTTTTTATTAAATGTATAAATAGACAATCATGAAGCTATAAAGTGCAACATTGACAATACGAGAGTTAAAAAAAGGTTTTTACAGTACATATAATTGGCTTAAGCCCGTACATGGCGTTCACATAAAAATTAGATAAATGTAAGTAAAATATACATCTTCACATGAAAGCTGGTCATTACATGGGGTTTTTGCGTGTAGCACGATGTTGATTTCTCCGCTGAGGTTGGTGAATATAGACACCGGATAGGTCAATTATGTAGATTAAAAAACCTCCAGTGAACAGGGAAGGGACAACCTAGGAAGTCAAAACCGGAATTGGACTTTGTGTAATTAGGAATTAATGATGCATGAGAAATGTACCATGACTTAAGCATGTTGAGCTTATGGACCAAGGAATTTGACTGCTCCTAAGTTACTAGTCCATCATTCTGCTGACCGTGAATATAAGGCATCAGCCGTAGTAAATTAAATCAGAGCCAATGATGTTATGATTTACTATACAGATGTCTATAATAAAGGTCCCAGAAAACTGGATTAAGGTGACAGAGTGGAACGGAAAATCTGTATTGTCTTGGTACTCCGGATTCCTTAATGCTCGATAAGTAACATCGGTAAAAGAAAATAAAGGAGGGGATCTCCTTCAACACTAGGCCACAGCACCCACAACAAAACACCCAATGCAACAAAAAAACCCACAGAGCAGACACGCACAGAGAGAGACGCAAAAAAGAGAGAGAGAGAGAGAGAGACGAGGAACACCAACTCACACCATTGAACATGAAAGTGCATATTTTATTCTCATTCAGAACAAAATAACCTGATTACAGAAAACTCATGTAGTGACAATTCCTTGGTAAATAAGAAAATAGGAAAAGGTGAACTCCCACCCGAAGACTTCTTCAAGCGTTGTTATGGTTTTACAATGGTGCTCAAGAAATGAACATGCAATTCAAACATACTAAAGGTGATTTATTAGGAAATAAATCGGTAGCTATAATATTCAGTCATCTATCAATATTCTGCGAGACATCTCGAGAAATCTAAAGGAGATGATCGGATATTTCAACACTTGTACATGGTTTCGTCAAATTACCAATAAATCATCAAATAATGGTGAAGACGACATTGGGTACACCATAACATGTATGTTTACGATGTAGATGGGGCGATCAGCATAGCCTCCTAACGTCCGAATCCCTCGGTATGCCTTGATGTTGTAATGGAAATCAGATGATACTTATATATTCCACCTGTTTTGACGGCAGTAATGATGAAATATGATTTTTCCATCACACTATATCATTTTGGGCACCATCCCCGTCGATGTATAATACTTACAGCTATTTCGATAACTGATATCAAATATCTAATGTTTTATCTACGATATCAGACTTACATATCTAGATAATGCATCTATGATTTTATGTTTTTGCACGTTTTGTGGCGCCGCAAGGCCATTTAGAATGCATACTCCATGCAATTCTTGATGTATATAGGTCATTAAAAAACCTCCTCCAGCTTCAATAATTTGCAAGCAAAATTTATTGTTGTGCTATATAAAGAAACATCTTTTCAGCGGTAAGAGTATGCAATGATATGAAACTAGAAATAAATGTTCAAGTTTGCTTGCATTTTTACAACTGCGCCGCGCTTTCACGGTGAGTGGTCGTGGTGGATAGGGAGAAAGCATTCAAACTGCACGGCACCTGTTTATCTTTATAATTACATGTATGCAACCTTAAATGGAAGACAAATAAAGAGTTCTGTGCCTCCTTAACACAAGTAGAAATACAGGTACCATTGTGCACCACGTTTATGAACCCCAGAAGTGGTAACGGAAGAATGTGTGTCTATGTAATAGAATGATATGATCAAGGAGGGACGATTGTTTGAAATATCTACAGCCGTGATCAAGAAACGGGTACGCACCTACAGTGATGGTCTGTCTATCAATCAACCGCCAAATAGATCTGTTTAACGGCAGATACTTGGTTTAACCTTGCATGCAAGAAGTCATTTAGCAGAGATGACAGATAACTTCAAAGCATTGTGTTACATGTTGAACCGGATCAAAAACGTCACCTTTTATCTCTTTTCTTTTTGGTTACGCATCTAATAATCAAGCCTGTACTGGATTTATTCGTTCCGGTAATTCGGCACAATTGGATTTGATGTTTTTTAATCCGACAACAAGAGTTGCAGTAGAATGAACAAAGACCAGAATTGGTGTGAATAATTTGATATTTATATGTTAGGCGACGTAGAACGCAGGAATTGGTAGTCACTCAGGTGGTGCGGTTACAAATCAGTGGGACGAAGATACATGTAAGATTTTGGGATGGACGATATCTTTAATTCGAAATTAAAGGCTATAAAAACTGTAAAGGTATAAGGTATGTCGGCCAATGTAAGGTAAGGGTAAATTGTATGTAATACCTTCTTTTATCATACTTTCCATATATTTCTTCATAATATACACGTACAAGAAGGTAATAAAACGCAACTTGCACTTCCGTTCCTCTGCGATACTAACCATTTACATGGATTTTAATAAGAACGATACGTAATTTGGATTTTAAACCATGGATTCAAAACTTTACAGCCTCTATTATTTGATGATTCGATGACTTATATTAAATATCTAAAATATAAAGATTAGGCTGGGAAAGAAAAGATTGAAAATCCAATGGATTAAAAAAATGTACAATTTGTATTGTGATTTGGAAAAAGAAGATTCTATGAAATTGCAAATTAAAAAAAACCTTGAATATGTAACGTTAATTATTCTGTCTTTTTATTCCAAAATAGGGAAAAAATTCATAACACAGTCAATTTGTTTGTTAATTATTCTAGTAAAGAAGTTTATAACGCCTTCAGTTAATCTTTTCGTTTATAAAAGACATGAGCATGCATGTGCAGGTTGCATACCAGTGTAGCCTGTTAGAATCCTCTTAGATACAAAAGATTTTATCAAAGAAATAATCTTGTATGGTAGCTTTCTTACAATGATTTTGTAGTTTTAGAGGATGCACAATTTGTTCACAAGAAAGGCTTCTGGATTGTAAAGGCGCTAATTAAGGCACTTCATAACACTTACGAGTCATCTTACATGGCGAAGGGCCACTTGAGGCTTAATACTACTAAAGCCAAAATCATTACCTTACATGTGATTTCTAATTCTTTAATATATTGCATAACAGTTGGAGATATACGGAAATTCTTTTGAAGGGACAAAAGTGCACTTTACTCGAAATATTGTTTTTGTTTTTTATTTCTCGTCTCTTGAAGATTCTTCATTCTTCCTGTTACTTATTTTATAATTGTACAGTAAAAAGTCATAAATGGTATCACCAAAATGCTATTACTTATTCTAACTCGATTTCACGTTTTGATTTGATTCGCTTCGTGTTTTCGTGGTTTTTTTTTATTAGCTCAGTGCTCTTTTTCTAAGTTTTCAAGAATTCTGCTCACCAACATCATCATTTGTGGCTATTTTTATCTTTATGAGATCACCTGACCATATTTGTTATCTAATACACAGTAAATGGTTTACTCATAGTCTGTAAATACAACATTGTAAGTTTTCATACTCATTGAAGAATTGAGACCCCTGTTACATTTAAAATAATTTTCTGTGATTAACTTTGGATTCCTAATTACTTTATTATGTAAATGTGATGAAGTCAACCTCCTCTAAGTCTTAACAATAAATTATTATTACTAAAAGAACGGTTTAATTACCCTGATGGTAATGTCATTGTATATACTCATGATATAAGAACTACAAGTGTGTATAATCCTGGCGAGAATATTGTTAACATCTCCACGTGCAGAGCTCTTTCATTTCACAAAACTCCGACGGAATACGCCAAAAATGTTAATCAAGTCGAGACCCAACCGTTTTATTGGAAAATGATTGTTTTCGAAACAAAAGAGCCCTTCCCAGTGTTTGGTAATGTATAATAAATCAAATTTAGTATAAGGTTTCTTTTATTGCTATATTATTGGTGTGTCACACTGTGTCGGATTATTTCAGCAACACTTGGTACAAGTAACGTTATCTTCTGCCTCTGCAATTTATAGTCAAATATCTTATTGTAGATTCGCTCTACCCCGGTAACGTATATATCTGTAATCAGTGGTTCAAATTTATGCAACCATTCCTTAGCTGGGGACCACGAATAAATTTTGTCAACTTTAATGGACGGGAATATGAACAAATGCATGTTAGATTGATAACACTCATGTTCAGTTACATATCTAATCACCATTACGTCAACGAAACCTTTTAATCCTAAATGAACGCTCTTGCTGTAATTATGTAGGCACAAAAAGTGTGTTCTTTAAGTGTGGAATGTGAAACTGGTCCACAGGATACATATTATGTAAAGAAGATTAAAGATGAAACCGATGAACAATGTTTTCTAGATTGACTTCCGCATTGATAAATGGTATAATGTAACAGTGCATAATTCTTCTTCATAATTCTTCGGTACTTACAAGACACCGTGCATATTGCCCTGATGGCCCTGACCGTGCATATTGCCTTCTCGTGTGTTTAAAAATGTAGCTTTCTCGTTGAAATATTTTATGTTGACAGTAGCATTTATCCTCAACTATGTACTCCAAAAGACTATATTTTATGTGTAACTATTGTTGTGGGTCATGTATTATTTTATTTTTACTTTGTGTGTAGGTACACATGTACTTAGTCATGTTATTTAATGATTTCATGGTAATTCTTTCTAGATTTTACTATGTCATGTTTATTTCATTAGAGAATATTCCAGTATATTCTTTGTTACATCATTATCATCACATGACTGTGATTTCTAGAATTTACTCTATTGTTAATCATTTGTAATGAGTCATTGTTCTAGAAGCTTCTGGTTAATTCATTGTTATTAAGTATATATACCTCTGAGGAACTGTGTTGAGGGGACATTCGTACACATTCGTAGACACGATTCATTCATCTATTCTGATATACTGGGACACTTTATTTGTTGAGACTTTAATCCATTTAACAACGTTTGGACACCGATCTTTCGAGAACGTTTGTGATTACCGGAAACCATACATTCGATAGACTTTGTGGACCGTAACGGACACTTTGATCCGGACATTGTATTGTAAGTTGTAATCATTTTAAATATATATATTTTGTACATAATTAAACTTGTAAATTTATATTCTGTCTTTGTCTGATTTTTGCTGGCGTTTTGGGGTATTCTGACCCATAACAGAATTGGGGGCTCGTCCGGGATAGTAATCTCTGCATATTTGCACTTTACGTAAAGTTCGTTTTTTGAAAAAAGGAAAATTCTCCAAACTTTTGCCAGCAGAAATCAATCATGGTATTTTCGGTCACTGAATTTTTGAAATCGCCGACTGTAGATGAGTTCGAATCATTGAAAAAAGATGATTTGATTGGTTTAGGTCTTCACTTGAAGTTAGATGTAAAATCTTCTATGAGAAAGCAAGAAATTAGAAATATTGTGGCTAAAGAGCTTTTAGCTGAGGAAATCTTTTCGTCATACGATTTTCCTGTTGAACCTGTTTCAAGCGAAACCAAAATGTCAAAATATGAGTTTGAATTAGAGAAAATGAAAATACAATTACAATTTGAAAAAGAAGAAAAAGAAAGACAATTTGAACGAGAGAAACAGGAACGTATGCACGAGAGAGAACTCCAGTTTGAGCTAGAAAAGTTAAAGTTAGAGAAAGGCGCTAAGGAAAATCCTGTTCCTTCGCCTGTCAAGTCTGAATTCGATGCCGCCAAAAACATCAGATTAGTACCAAAATTTCAAGAAAAGTCTGTGGACAAATATTTTCCACATTTTGAGAAAATCGCGGCCAATCTGAAGTGGCCACGTGATTTTTGGCCAACTTTGTTACAAAGCGTACTTATTGGCAAAGCGGCTGAAGTGTACTCGGCGCTCAGTATTGCTGAGAGTTCAGACTATGACAAGGTCAAGGACACGATTTTGAGAGCATATCAAAAGAATTACTCTACTATTGAAAAAGAGTGTCTTGCATTATTGTTAGCTTTACAACATTTTGATGTTTATTTGAATGTTACCTTACATCCCATTCTTGTGTTTACTGACCACAACCCTCTCACATTTTTGCACAAAATGTCAAACAAGAATCAAAGACTTACAAGGTGGAGTTTATTGTTGCAAGAGTTCAATGTTATTATTAACCATATCAAGGGCAAAGACAATGTGATTGCAGATGCACTATCGAGAGTTTCATGAGTGATTTTTGCAGAATTTACCACCTAAGTTTTCATTGACATTCAAACTTTTTTTAAGGGGGGAGGTGTTGTGGGTCATGTATTATTTTATTTTTACTTTGTGTGTAGGTACACATGTACTTAGTCATGTTATTTAATGATTTCATGGTAATTCTTTCTAGATTTTACTATGTCATGTTTATTTCATTAGAGAATATTCTAGTATATTCTTTGTTACATCATTATCATCACATGACTGTGATTTCTAGAATTTACTCTATTGTTAATCATTTGTAATGAGTCATTGTTCTAGAAGCTTCTGGTTAATTCATTGTTATTAAGTATATATACCTCTGAGGAACTGTGTTGAGGGGACATTCGTACACATTCGTAGACACGATTCATTCATCTATTCTGATATACTGGGACACTTTATTTGTTGAGACTTTAATCCATTTAACAACGTTTGGACACCGATCTTTCGAGAACGTTTGTGATTACCGGAAACCATACATTCGATAGACTTTGTGGACCGTAACGGACACTTTGATCCGGACATTGTATTGTAAGTTGTAATCATTTTAAATATATATATTTTGTACATAATTAAACTTGTAAATTTATATTCTGTCTTTGTCTGATTTTTGCTGGCGTTTTGGGGTATTCTGACCCATAACACTATTCCATGAAGATATGTAATAAAACATCAAAGGACTGCATAGAATGTAAGAAAGCTAAGTCTATTAAGGGACCAAGGCCGATAACATGGGTGTCTGAAAGAACAGAAAAGGAGTCCCATGGTCGCTTTCTAAGCAATTTTTATATATAGAATGGGAAGTACATGTACTCTTATAAAATTATTTGATATTGTATCAGTACATCAAAAACCATACTTACACTATCAGTTGATTTTTCCTTATTGTTAGGTTCATTTCATTTTTTTTGTTGAAGTTTCTTCAAGCAACCAAACCTTGTTAAACAACTTTTCTCTTCACGTTCGATTTGGCACAATAATAGTTTTATTCCTTTCAAGATCTGCGTTTTATCGCTCCACATTTACCGCCATATTACATACAGTGCAAGTTAATCATTTGTGAAAATAATTTTGAAAATTATTACAACTTAAAATGTTCAATAATCTTAACAACTTACTCTCGGAATTTTCTGTTACATTATGGGTAGATCTTATCACATGTGCCTAAAATATCTTCAACTAAGTTCCTTTTACCAAGGTGTACAGTTTCTTCAAGCAACCTAGTTTGGTTTATCGAGCACACTAATTGTTCAAAGAGCCAAATATTGATAAGTGCAGTCTTTGTGTTTTTGGGGATGAAATTCGGCGAGGAATGGAATTGATAGAATCACATCGAAAAGAGTGTATGATACAAAATTTATAAAACAATGCTACCTTTCTAAGCAGAATAACGTCTTCTTCTCTTTTGAATTACGGTAAGTTGGCTTTTCTGGGTAAAAAAGAGGTCACAGCGACGTGTTTTGGTTTAGTTCCGCTTAGTCTAGTAAACTGTTGAATGTCACAAAGGCAATCAAAACATTCTGTAGACGCCTGCAAGGACATCCTCGTCTTTTGTCGGCCTAACATCACCCGGGAATTGATCTGCGTGTTCGATTGGATTACCATAAGCTGAATGATGACATCCAAAAGAATACCAACATGTGGTTTTGGATTTACTTTACATGAGATTTATTTACTGATGAAAGTGTACTAGAATTTGAGCAATTAGCCGCAACCATTTTCCTTTGAAAAGTAATTACCTTTTATTAGACGCAATAAATATAACAATGCCTTGAACAAAAATGCATCTTTCGGGAGATACTAAATGTTTCAACAGAGGTTTACGGGCTACATCCCCTTCCTAATTGACTGGGGCAGAAATAGATGACTGCTAATTGAAGTAGCAAAAGTTGTTTGAAGATCCTCGATGTTCTCAATACTCGCGAGGTTTTTTTGTACATTGTCAGTGTATCATGACAAATAAGCTCATGCTTGTCCTTAATTCAGACAATTCGATGACCTGCACACTTTGATCTCGTGCGACTTTTTCTCGCGAGACCACGGGTGATAACTCTGATACGAGTTATATCTTTTCAGTGAGTGGGTTTTACGTATTCATTTACTCTAATTAATGGTAAACATCCTTTAAGTTTATGGTAGGAATTGGTTACACAATATGCTACAATGAATTTCGTTTTCTTTAATCTTGCACTCCATCGAAAATTTAATGAAAGGTTAAAAATTACGACGGCCATGTGGGCGATGGATTTTGAATAGGTCTCTGTTCGGCTAACTTTGAAAAAGTTATTCTAATATAAGGACTGAATAAATATTTACTATTGTTAATACGAAAGTAAATGAAACAGGTGCCCGTCTATCACACTGGTATGACTGTAAATGATGGTATAGAAAAATTTGCTGGGCTCCCAACATATTTAGTGATTGAAAAAATAGATAAATTGAATGGGTCGATTGGATGAATGAAAGCATCTTTATAACCATCCATCTACTTTGTATTTGCAGTGACACGGAGTCGAATTTGACCATACATCATGGAGGACTTTAAATCAGACTTAGTGATCAAAGATGATTTGATTTCACGGCGGGAATCCAATAGTCGATAATCATGATGATAGCCGCTGAAAACAGACCTTGTGTTTAAAGAAACTACAGTCAAAACTGCCAGCTCTTAACAGTGAAACATGTGATTGTTGAAAAATATATAACATACGTTACGGATGTTCGCTTTATCTTATGATGGATGGATTTCAAACCAATAATTCTTGGATGTTACAATTACAGGCTGTTCTCATCGTCTTCATGGTTTCAGGTGAGTTCACTTTACAACTCATTAACAATTTTAAAGTAGATCTTATGGTAAATCTTTATCTTTTAACTGTTAGATTTGTTGATAAGTTTCTTTCCACTGGGAGCACGACATGTTTTGTCAGTTTTTGGTTCTAGAGAACGGAACGGAGTAACTTTAAAATGATACCTCTTTAATTCATTCTTCGTTTCTTTTGAGGTAAACTTCGTATTTGCGGTATTTGTCACAATAAATGCCGTTTAAACTTAATGACTTGGAGAGAGGAAAATCGTCAATGCAATCTGTAGTTGATCGCAGGGAATTATTTATTCAAGGTCCTTATTCTTTAGGGCGTCTCAATATTTACTTAGGTTGAGTGACAGAGGACTAAGTAAATTCTTCATTTTTTACATTTAAACAAAGAGATTTAACTTTATCGCCATCTTTAAATTTTCCTTCTGACTTGAAATCAAAACAGGCACCTGATGTAGGGGAGCTTTTTAATCGCAGATGACAGATTTTTTTTGCCCAATCAAATCATGTTTTAAAGTCACCTTCGTTTGATTCACTTAATTTACTTGAAATCATGAAAAGTGACACCGGTGTTTAAAGGTAATCAAATTTTCTGCATCAAGTAAATTTCTCATAAATTCATTCTTCGTCCACGGACAAGACAAATCTGACATGGATTTTGTTTCTTGCTCTCTGACAATAAAGAGAGGTTGTAGAAGTTGATAAATATGGGAAAAGCAGTAACATTTTGGTGTTGGATGAAGCGTAGAAAATGCGACACAGGTGATACTGTTATACAAAGTGACGGATTTTATTGATTTATACTGCAAGACATTTGTTTAAGTTTACACAAGCCATTTGACATCGGACCTTATGTGGCCTTTATGTTGTTTCTGATTTTTGTAAGTCCATAAGATAGCTATGAAAAGAAGGGAAAGGTAGTGTTTTTTACATTTCTTGAGTACAAGACCATTAAAATATCCTTATCTTTGGAAATTTTCAGGCGATGACGGGATTGAAATATATTTTCTGATGTTCATCAGTTTAAAATAAAAATATCTCTGTTTCCAATATTGCATTTTTTCAAGGGCGCCACTTACAACGATTTTTGGTCATTTTTCTTAATCTCAATTCTGATACCGCGACCAATGAGCGAAATCCCCCCCCCCCTTTTTTTTTAATATTACAGCGAGAGAAATAAGATAAGATTTTTGAAAGCTTCCTTTTTGCTCCTGCTTACATTCATTTTGTATACATGTACATACTATAACTTGCACCATATACTTTACATGATTGTCTCCACTAGTTTGTCTTATTTTTATTTTGTCATGAAAATTTTTTTGTTTTTTTTTAAAGAATTTGATTGTGATATTTGGAATCTGATTTCGTTTTTCATGTTTGACTTTCATCCTCTGATCCATTCACCCTATCTTCCCTATTTTGAGTTGCTGATTCTAAACTTTTGGCTAGCAAGGTTTTTTGTGTAGTTCACTTTTTTTACACAATGACTGCATTTTATATTTTTATCATTTTTATTTAAAATGTTAATTCATGCTTTACTAAATTGATTATAATATTACAATCGTCACTGAAAAATGCCTTTACCTGCCCTATTTCTCTTTTTTCCTCATTGTACATGTATGTAAGTTGAATATTGGACAAAGCACAAAAAACGTTACAAAACTATCGAACAGGGCAAATTCATGCCGTATAGGGACCAAAATCTTTCATGTCTATTGTTACATGGATACTAGTAGATTGCTATATACATGTAATACATTTCTGAGCAGTATGCGTCCTTTCTATTAAAAATTCAAATGAAATAATATTTTATTTTCATTCAGTGACTTTTTGTTTGAATAATTTACATAGATCTGATATTAACTGACATAGAATGTATGTCCACTTTATTTTAACAGAGCCTTACTTTTAAGCGACTTTGACCGATTGAACCTGAAGAGCAGCTGCATGCTTCCTTCTCATTTAGGAAACCTCTCCGGTACTATGAAAATATTTTCCAAAAACATTCTACAGAGCAAAATTGATCAAGCCATCAAGGATGTTATTAATTCTCTGTAATTGTAGAACAAAATGATGCGGTGTTTTATTTTTTCGTTTGCACGCTTCTGATGCCCTGAATTTCCGTCAAAACAATAGCGCATGTGCGCGTCTTGCATGCAGACAATACCACTTTTTGAATTGAGGAATCAGAACCATAAGCAAGTTTGTGAAACTGACAAAGAGAATTGAGGACTTTCAAAATTTTTGAACTAAAATTCAAAACAATGGAATTTTTTGCTGCAAAAATCCTCTTATCTGTAAAAATAGAGTCAGATGGTCAATTACACGACGCCGAGCCAGCCGAAAACTCTCTTAAACTTTTAAAGACATATATTTCATAATGTTCTATTTGACACCTTTGAAAATCGAAAGGCGCTGAAATAACAAATGACTATTTATCGAGGGTTGTAAATTTAATACGTGACCCTTCACTCCACTTAAGTGTCCATCTCCTCCTTTAGTAATCCTTTTTACGACTAGTTTAGGGTTAAGTCAGTTTAGCCATGTTGTTATCAAAACCGTTTGTGTATTTGTTCAAATCCCTTCCTTTTTGTTCGACATTAACTCTGAGTGATGTATTACTATATGACGGAGTAGGGGATTAAACCAATGATAGAAAGGAACTCAAGATGTTACACGGGGTTAACTTACTGCGCGTGCGTGTGCGACCCAACAGAAATGGATTTTGTAATATTTCACGCTTTAATTCTGATTCTGTTTAATCCTAGAGTATCTACTAGATTACATGCTCAATTTATATCAAAAGTTTATATATAACATCAATATGTTTCTGATGTTGGAAACTGCATGATATATGGGAGTGTTCGATTCGAACCCTCGGTGGTCACGTGAAAGCAAGTGATGTCTTCAATATCAAGAGTACAAGATCAGGGGAAATAAGAAGGGTCAGGCCTCGTTGTAACAATGAGTGAATGAAAGTCAAACACAGATTATTTAATGATACTAAATGATGTTGTGCTTCTAAATGAATGTTACTTTTGTGTTAATTTATTTTTTGAAAGACATTGATTAATTTAATATTCACCCACATAATCATCAAACCACGTGACGGTTGTTTTGGATTACGATCTTGCAAACGTGAATTGACACTCATTTTTATTTTTCCCGTTTACCTAAATTCTTCACACGTGACAGATATCGTGCATATTTTCATTTAAAAGAAGATTTCATTCTAATGTGCACAGATGAGTGGGGCATACATTCCGCTAAATTCATTTCCAATGTAGATTGTGCCCCCTGGACAAACGGTAAATGATTTTTTTGTGGATTCGGTTTCAGATTTCCGTTTCAGATTCAGCGGGTGAAGATTACAGTCTTAAATGATGCAAAAAATATCTTATTTTATGAATGAGTTAAATCTTATTTCCAAGTCATATCACATCAGCATAAACATGTAACAAAGACTTAGAATGTGTAGGACAAACCCAAGGTTATATAGAATGACGAGAATTTTCTTGTAGAAGATCAGTTGAAATTCTTCTTTTACTCTTGTTTGTTTTCCTTGTTATCGCTGTTGTTGTTAGCTTCTTTAATGTGAGGTGTTTCAGTAAAATGGTTTATCACAATTTCAAAACGTTTGGACAAGGCTTTTATGCTAAGCTCATGGAATCCATTTCCATGTGCAAACTAACTGTAAGAGCTTGCGAGTAGATATAAATGAAGCCATTGTGATTGAAAACCCTATACGACCTCTTCTTGAATTGAAAGTACTCGATTATTCAAAGATTCATTAATAGGTTCATTCAGATGTACCCGTAAAATTGCAAATTGCCAGATCGATTGATTTTTCATGAAAATATGTATTTAACTAATGAGCTCTTAATTGTACCGTAGAACGATTGACATTGTAAATGCTAAACAAAACTTGCCATTCAATGCATTATTTATTAGACTAGATGGTGTGTTTTTGTTGGAATTTGTTAAGAACCCTTATCGACTGATCTCGTGAATATAACGGTGAAAAGTAGGCAAAACAAAATGTTTTTTTTTTCGAAATACATTATTCATAACGTTGATCTGAAAGGACAAGCTACCCTAAAATACTGACTCATCGCGCTCTACATTCTTAGGCTAATTTTTTATAAGGAATTAAAGAGGGTTTTTACCACCTTTCGACCAGTATTTAATGTTAGGTATTTTCATTACAAACCCTGAATTGCGATTCATTTGTTTTTCATAGGTTCTATTTGATTTTTGCAAAACTTAATGAAAAAAAAAATTTCTCAGTCATTCAATGGAATCGATTGACATCTACATGTTCCTCATTTAACAAAGAAATTAAAACTCATGTCTAAATATCGAATTTAAAGAAACAGGCTGCTATCAAAGTGTTTTTTTTTTTAATCATGTTGGGTCGATTTTACCTTGATATCATCCACGCTGAATCAAGGGGACAGGATAAAAGGTTTTTGTTTGTACAAGACTCTGGTTTCTGGCAGTACACTCGGGTATCATTCAGGTACAAAACGCAATGCTGATTATATCAACACTGTGTCAAATACGGTCTGCTGATCATGTCATCCAGGTAACGGCCACAAATAGGGACGGATACCGGGTAAGACAAGTTAAGGATACAAACAGGGACGGATCCTGGGAGAGATAAAGTTGTTCAGTGGATCAAATGGTGGGGTTTAATCTGAAAAAAAATGTTTTAGAGAATTTAAAAAGAATGATATGGGTCATCTACATTTTTAATTGCAGTAAAAACTCGAGATAGTGAGGTGAACCATCAATGCACAAAGAGAGAAATCAGGAAATGTGCGTGTTTTGTGAATTGAATTCGGCTTACCGTGGTCACAGAGGAGCTCTCTGGGCCAAGAGTGTCGTATCTTTTTCATTCTTTATTTCCGAAGCTTCATATACTTCCAAAACAGTTCAAACTCATTCTTACTTTGAGTTGAATTGCAATATCAGTGGGAGACATCTGTGTATCCGAATAAGTAGAAGGGATGTGCAAACGTAGTCAGGATAAGCACACCATTACAATTTATACAACAGATAGCTGCCCAAAGTTGGTTCTGAGGTTGTCAGTTTTGTTTCCTGCATGTTCTATTTGTCAGTTGGTCCTCTTGCCTTTTATGGTTCTGTCTTGTCTCGTTATATCCCGATGGTTCTGATTGTAATTTTGAAGATAAAAATGTAATGATCACTGTGCGATATAAGTCCCCTACCGGCGGCATAAATTTATGTCCTGCATCTCTGTTCATCACTTCATTATCTGCAACAATAGCCAAGAAAAGTCTGGGAAACTGAATTCACGAAATTTGCTACGTCCAAGGGCCATAACTCTTGTGAAAATAAGTCAATCTAAATTAAACTCGAACTTGATCTGCATCACACTATAATGTGTTCACATACAAAAAATCAGTTCATTTTCTGCAATAACAGGCATGAAAAAGTCCGGAAAAATGAAAATTTCATGAAATTTGCTAAGTCCAAGGGCCATAACTCTTGTAAAAGTAGGGCAATGGAATCCAAACTCAAACTTGGTCTGTATCACACTGAGATGTATTCATATACCAAAAATAAGTGCATTATTTGCAATAGAACCGAAGAAAAGTCCAAAAACTGAAATTTTCATAAGATTTGCTAAGTCCAAGGGCCATAACTCATAATAAATAAATAGGTCAATGCAAATCAAACTCAAACTTGAGTTGAATGATACCCAAATATCTCACATTGAGATATATCCACATACCAAAAATGAGTTCAATATATACAACAACAGCAAAAAAAGTGCAGAAAACTGAAATTTTCATAAAACTTGCTAAGTCCAAGGGCCATAACTCTTGTAAAAATAGGTCAATGAAAACCAAACTCAAACTTGATCTGTATCACATTGAGATGTATCCACATACCAAAAATGAATTCAATATATGCAACAACAGCGAAAAAAAGTTCGGAAAACTGAAAATGGGACAGACAGACAGACGGACACAACTTGCACTCAAGGATATAAGCCGCGGGGATTCAACCCGGAAGTAGTTCTAGGTGAGACGGACGGACAGACAGACAGACCGAGAGGAAATTAAGAGTCCCCTTTGGCGTTGCCGGTAGGGGACTAAAACAGTCTTATTTGCTGGTCAGTTCAATGTCCTTCAGTGTCAACTTATTTGCACTTATATAAATTGATCAAGATTTGACAGTTATTCTAGAATGGCATCAACAACTAACGGAATGAATGGATGTGCATTGTACATTTGAACTATGTCAAATTCTTGGCCTCACGTACAAGAGGCATTTATGGCACGGGCATGCAATCTTTTATTTTATTTCAACTGTTGAAGCGTTAACAAAATTACCAACGTATTAACAAGTGGTAAATGCAGATATCATCAACCATGCACTTTAATCATGATCTCAGATAAAGCTTATCAAACGGGAATGTCTGTAAGTCTATAAATCAGTATGAACACAAACAGTTAAAACAATATAGCTCAACAAATATTTAAGTTTCAGTTGAATTATTCATTCCTTCTTTTTGAAGCTTTTATGCAATGGGTTATGACTGCTGAGTTTATTGCTATTACATATATTTTGCTATTTCGTAATCACGACCAAGTATGTACCAGAGATAGAACACCTCTTGGCATAGCCTAGAATATGGAAAGAAGGAAAAGATTTCCTAAAAGATCCAATAACGAGACGCACAATAAGCCAAACGACGCCAAAATGGCAATTTAGTGCCTTGTAGATACTGTAACAACGTCATAAAAACTGGAAAGATCGGTCATCGGCTACTTGAATTGATTATCCGGACTGCATGCGCACAACAACCCGTGTGGCAGGTTTACATAAATACGTATTTCTTGTATAAATTATAAAACCACGACATTACAAGCAAGGGCAATATCTGAGCAAAACAACTCTGTGTCGAGGTATACCACAAACAGAGCGCGCTCTGCTAACCGGAACGCATTCATGAATGCTGTTTTCCAAGGAGCCTGACTTGAAAAATTTTAAAAGTTCTCTGATTAAGTTTGTACAGGACTCTAAGTATCATATTTGGTCATCATGCAGTTTTTAAGAAGATACAGAGTTGTAGATGAAGAGAGTTTTCTTGAAGAAATCCTCTACCGCTCTCAGTTTAAGTTTCAAAGATGAAAAAAATGTTTGTAAGATATTATTGGAAAAAACTCAACAATTGATAAAAGGAATATTTTCAAGAAGACAATTACACTAAATTACAATTTTTTTATGTGTTATCATGATTGCATTTTTGATTCACCTAGGGACTTAACCAAAAATGTAATCATGATAACTAGTTATCATGATTACATTTTTGGTTAAGCCCCTAGGTGAATCAAAAATGTAATCATGATAGTGTTAACAGATTGAAACCCTGGATATACAGGAGTGAGTTTTACGATATATATAAATTATATTTCGAAAGAATTGCTTTTTGATTTTCTTTTCCGACTTTAAACTTAACAATGCCATTTTGGTAAATGAATATATTATTTTTTTATATGTTCAACACTTGGAATGATTCAAGACATACTTCCAAGCAGATTTAGGCGAAACCCTTGTAAGTAGAAATAAATCCCTAGATAAGATACTTTCAAGTGATTTCGGAAGTATTATCTGACAATTCTTTTATTTATATTTCTCCAGGAAATGATTTATGATATGAAAATAAGGTAAAATATAATATTGATAAAGCCGGAAGTCTGTGTTTAAAACTGGAACGATTTCAGTATCATCTTAAAGAGAAGAACTATTGGGTGTTTCTTTTGTATTGTTGGTCTCGTCTCGAGGGAGGTCAAACACTTCACTCTTATCATGTACCTTTGTGCTGACTTAGAATGCATGATGCCTAGAACTTAAGATTAAAAGGAGAATCTATCTCAAACATATAGCTCTATCTGTCCTTAGACGATACCAATGAGGGAGTGATAGTCAAACAAAAATAGATAAAAGATCAGAATCCAAAATTATAATCAATGGGTACATGTACATGTATATAGACTGTAAGAAGCAAATCAAACAGCTGAGAACATTCTGCAAAGAAGCAAAAGTAAAGCCCATATGGAGATGATGTCAAGTACCCGGGGAGTGTAAGTATCTCCTGCTTGCTTGTAAAACCCGTCACCTTCAGTCGTGCAGAGATAAAAATCGTCGAATATATCAAATAATTGGTTTATTTTTGTGATGTTCATTGTTTCTTGCTGTCTTGTACATGTGTTGGTGACTGCCACTTTGTCGTGACGGAGATCTTTTCATTATTTACTCCTGGTTGTATATCTGATTGATACTATTTATTTCACTCCTGTTTGATTGTAATACGATATCGCTCTCTGGATGCGGTGACGGTGACCCGTTCCATTTGTTTCTATGAAATTAGGTTAAGGAAACTCAATTTACTTTCAAACAACCAATTGTTTTACTACTTCCTAAAATAATGAGTTAAAAAAAGGTTGGTAAAGTGGGATATACTCGTTATTCATTGAATTAGCTGCTACTGAGGCCCTGTTATAGAGTTAAATAATCAATACTATGAGCAGTAGGTCCAGCTATTGTAAGATAAGAGATTCCTAAAACAAGGGTTTTTATTAGCTTGATTGGTTGGATCACTCTGGCCATTAGGTTGGTTACACTCTGTGTACATCATCCTGTATTTAATTAGCGCGCTCTTCATGCTGGCCATTGCTGTACTAAGATAATATTGACAACACTACGTTGGTATCAGTAGTACATGTGCATTCTAAAAAGATAGATGAATATAGATGTATAGATATAGGCAACAAATTTTTTTTAAATATATTTGTATTTAAAAGAAAACCTTGTATAAATTTGACACCGTTGACTTCCAGATGTTCTATCTAGATTTTATTAGGATACGAGAGCCTCTTTATGAAAACTTTAGCACTCTATTCAGTGCATCCTAATTGTTTTAGGACACTTACAGTACACTGAGTACAGAACATCTTTATACGACTTTGTGTCTTTTATTTGGTTTCAAAACCTTGTTGTTAAATGAACAAATATGATTGACAATTTCTGTTTTATCTTTGAATGTCGCACCTGTTTTATTATATAATTTGTAACTACATGACATCTTATCTTAGGAATGGGGTTTATTTTCACAAACTGAACTTGTTATGTCTATGTCAAATATTATACATTGTATCATTCCATATGAGGAAAAGGTATATACGTTGGAAAGTCTGCCAAATACATCAGACACGTCTAAGGTCAGAGATACCCTTTATTTAGGATTAAACACAGCAATTTTGAAGTACGTAAAAATGTGTCTTAGTACGAAAATCTATTTTTAACAGAGTAAGATTTATTCTCAATAATTGAAAGTACATGTACACCAGGTTGATATTATACCAATTTTGTATACATAATAAATCGCAAAACTGTTAATTTTAGTGTACGATATTGGCTTTGGAATTTCCTCGAAGTTAAGTGATTGAACATAGATTAGATCTATATATAAATCATTGAACTGCCTGTCCTTATACTGTAATGCTGACGTTGTAGGTTCTTGCTATCCCAATGGATAAGAATTATGCGCCCCTTTTTGCATTTTCTAAACATTTGTGAAAGCTACTGAAGAAAAAAAATTAAAAGAAGAAAGTAAATATTGTGAAGTGCTTCTTGGTACCTTTGGGTATTTTTATGATATACTCCTTTTGATCATAACACGAAAATTACACTGATGCACAATAATTGGAACTTAGTCAATGTTATTACGCTGCATGTTTAGAATTTGATATCAACATTACATAAGCGAAGAATTAATTCTAGACAGAGGAGAGGTTTTTAATCTGTAATATTGCAAGCTTTTCCTTTTCTTTATGAAGAATTCTTGAGACAGCAATCGTACGATACATGGATTTCTTTTTCTCAAATTTGTATAAGTGCTAGAGTTGTAATGAATCCCATTGGAAAGCTATTCATATTGAAGCTTCTAGGTTAGGGATTGCATTTTTCATAGTGTTGTCAAAGCATTTTTGAATTGTTACAAAATTTCCAGCAGTTTTGTAAGAGCTTAATTCAATTCCTGTTAGAAAGTACATTATTTTTACTGCCTCGGTTCTAGGGTGACTTAATGGAACAATTTTAGATTGAATTTTGATCAAAATCGATAGGATTTTTACGACTGTAGTCTGAAGACCTTTTTGTTTAATGAGGCCGAGTTTCACTTCACTTTGATTTTGGATATCTTTTCCTTCTTTTCTTATCCTTTTTGTCATGTTACTAATTACACATGTACATGTGTATGAAAACTTTTGTTTAAGAGAGATGAAAGAACCTCTAGCTGTAGTTCGATCATATTCCATTAATATTTAGATTTAGATATTTTACATAATGTGTATACATGTATGTACCGTAATTTTGGATTTGGATCCGCGCACTCTCTGTATGTGCTACAGGAAATATGGAGCCGCGCACTCTCTGTAAAGTAAATGCTCTAATTTTATTTTCAAAAAATTAAACCAGAGGGCGCTACTGAAATGAATTTAGGCGGCATCTGAAAATCACTTTGATTGGAAGCATCACTGATGAGGATTTGATATTCGAAACACGTGTGTGGTGCATAAAAATTGGTTTGAAATTTTCTTCAAGAAGGTACAGAGTTGGAACATTTCCGTATTATTCTTAATCAAGTGTCCGCTCTTGATTTAAACTATTAGATGTAACATAATCTGTAGCCTTTTACAGTCTTTGGTCATAGCGCGATTCTATCAATTATTGCAAACGTAGACTAATCTTGCACTCTCATTCAGCTTTGGAACCTAACTACGCCATTTTGATAGGTCTTCTTGGGTGCGACCTTGGACATAAAAACAGCTAATCCAATAACTATCTAGACGAATTGTATACTGAATTTATTCCCCTGCATTTGATGCTCATGGCGTAAAAACCTACAAAATACCAATAAAAAGGACACAACACGGGTAATCGCATGTACATCACTATAAATCTAAAACAGAACTAAGGAAAAAGAAAATTTAACTTGCTTTCCCCATAATTGTAATTGATTTTTTTATCTAATTGTCTTTTCACTATGTTGCGTCAATTCTTTTGCAAAATTATCCAGAAAATATTGTCGAAGCACTGTCAGTTCTTGTGTTCATGGCATTAAGCTTTTTTTTTTTTTTTTTTTTTTTTGAATATCAAGAGATTTCCGTGAAGGTCTCCCACCGTTACATATTCAATTTTTTTTCATTACTAGTATTATTTCATAGGAAATTTGCAATGCACAAAACCGTGCATAAGCTGACTGCAGAATTTATTGAAGCTCACAGATGCTGTTTTCTCAGTATATTGGTTTTTTCTTTTCTATATGCCAGATAATTAAATGGTTACAACATTCTTCATGGGAAAATGAAGCCATTTACTTAATGCATTTGTGACAGAAAGCCGTCAATAGATACTTGAAGAATGAACTTTGTAGTGTATGATAGTCCGTATTAGGCGTTATCCTGAAGAAACCCCTAAATTACCGAAAATCATCGTAAGTCAATAACTCACCGTCATAGGACAAAGAAAACTACCAAAGAAATCGAATTCCATTGCTCCATTCTGGGGTTTTAAGGGAACGTAATAAAACTAATGAAAATTTGGCAAAGCTGACATTCTAAATCAACTAATTCTATATTCAATTTTCTACTTGTTACAAGCAAACAGCAAACAAGGAAAGACAAGGAATAAATTTCTGACCGAACGGACGTAAAATCGATTATCTTAAGCAGTTTTACATTAAGGACTGAATTCCGAAGGGAAAACAATCTTAAAGTGGCGATGTGCTTCCCTTTTTATTTGTCTGTTGGGAAACTTTATATGATTTCTGTAATAATAATACATGGTGAGAAGTATCCCAAACACTGCCACTACAAAATAGTCACTTTGTATCAAAACTGTACATGTTTGTAAACATGTTCAAGAACAGTCAATATTTTCAAAACTAATATTTAATATTTTCTTTGGCAAAGATGCTAATGGAATGTACAAAAATGTACTTAAATCTTAACGAAAAAAATAATACTCTAGATCTACACACATATGTTTACGTACAAATTTAGATTTTACATGGAGTGACACTCTAAGCTAACAGAAGATGCCTACTCCTCTCGGGTATCTTTTGTCCATCTTGTAGAAAATAACTTCCTTTTCTTTCATTATGGTGTCTGAACTATAATACATATGTACTAGTATTAAGTTGTCCTTGGTGTTTCTATGAAGTTGTGTTATTGACTCTGTCTGTCTGTCTGTCCTATTTTTCTTTCTCGTAAGAACGTTCTGATAACTTTTTTCAAGAATTTGTAAGCCTTTTGTTTTTTGGAATCTGATTTCGGGTACATTGACTGATTGGTAACACTACATTTCTGCATGCCATGTCTCCTCCATACTGGTCAAGACTGAATATCGGCAAAATCTAAAAACAAAATGAATGCTAAGGAGTAGGTTTGTGGTATGTAATACTAGATCTATTATTGAAATACAAAATAAGTTACAGAAAATTTCACATACACACATCAAAGCAGTGCAGAAAGTATTGCTAAGTCAGGATAACAATATGCTTGAGAATAAGAAGTCCACCAGCGAAGAAACCAACATTGTTTTTAGTAAAAAAAAAACATATATAACCTACTTTCAGTGTACCCGTACCAATTGTCATTTTTGATTATTTTCTGCTCGAGGCTGAAAAATGCAAATACAAAGGAGGAGTATTTGAGGAACGATATGTCGGGAAGAAACTTAATTGTATGCAAAATATCTATATATAGTTTAGATACCAGGAAACTTTATGATTTGATTAATATGAAACAGACCGTTAACAAACTTGCAGCTCTAATTTTTCGGTAACTTTCAACACACAACATGCTCATCAACATGGTGATTTATTGTATCATTAACACCACGAAATGTTGGTATAGATGGTCGCTATCGTCCTCGTGCCACGTCTTTTACACCAAGGAATGCTCTCTCCGCTACATGGCCTGTCTTCCCATCGATTGTTGATACGGATGCGAATCTTGTATGGAAGCAGAGCGACAGAAACTCCTACTTCCTAACTAAATCTAAATTCATCAATAGTACAATGAGATCTGTGGACGCAGATGATGACCACAACTTGGACTTTATCTATCATTGTCTTGACACAATTTGCTCTCCCTCCCTTTTCATCAATATTCCTTACAATTGAGCATTTCTCCTTTGGGATTCGATCATTGTATATTTAGTCCAGATTTTTGACCTTCTAGACTTGGAAGAGCCATTAAGACATCCTGCTATTTATTCTTGAGGGATTACATCATATACATGGGAATAAAACATATCTACCACTGCCAAGGCTATCGGTTATGATGAATTCTAAATCTCCTCAGAAAGGAGCCGGAATTCGATAAAGATTGTTGCAAGTGGTTAGGTCGCGTATTTTTTTATTTTATCTACCTCTGTATGCCAGTTTCTCAATGAGTGTTCGAATGGTACAATGTTGAGATGATAACTCGTGACATATTTATAGACGACGTCGGTTGTATGGAATAATAACGTAGCGTGTGATATCAGCGATAGAGTGAAGACCAAGATAAGATAGCGATAAGATTGCATTATCAGACACAAACAATAGATTTCATTGTTACAATGGCACGCCAAAGTTTCTTTATGCTAAAAAGCTCTGACACTTTTACCGCCGAGGGATCTTACCTATTTATTCAAAGTGTTCGAAAAGAATAATATATTCTTTAAGGGCATCGTCCATTCTCATAGATATCGGCTTTCCTTATCTCTGTGTGTTCATTAATTTCAGTTAAGAATGCGTTTGTTCGTCATTCATCAAACAGTCATTATTTACTTATTAACTAAAAGTAACGCTTTGAAAGTACAACTTTAAACAACTAATTTCCAATACACATATAATACCACTACGTGAACACTTCCTTTTTTCATCTTCAATCAGGCTTTTATGACTTCAACATATTTCTGGTCTCTTTTCTTAGCTCTTGTTACTTCTTTGGACTAACCAGCTTAATTGCCATTGTATGTTGTCGTAAGAAAACCATGAGGTTATGTAACTCTAAGATTCTTTGCTAATCATGTTATAATATGATCTAACAACAACAACGAATTGCCTGAATTATTTCGGTTAATAAATAAGGTGTATGTGGTTGCTGTTGACATCAATCCTTTCCTCGTAAACCTATATTTTTCCAATCATGCGTTGTTTCAATCAGGTAATCCGGTTAGCTACTCCGTATATCACTCCAATTGCGTACCATCACTCTCATTCATGTGGACATTATAATGTTGCTTTATGAGTATCACTCCGAAGTACATCATGATGATCCTGAGATCGTAAGAGGTATATATAATCATGAAATAAACTTGGTGCACTAAAATTTAATAATAGTACATATATTTCAATATTGTCGATTCCATTCTTACGGATTCATTTTCTTATAAGTTGAATATTATGTCGCTTTCTTATATTTTTCTGAATTCCTTGCCTCTGTCATATTTCTTTCTTTGTTCATTGGACACACATTGAATTTGCTTGGCACGTTTTAAATATCTCATCAGTTAGTCTGATTCTGTTAACATATTTGTGTTGTTATCATGTATAAATGTTAAACGTCTTCAAATTGATTAGCATCATTTAAGAACAGATAAATTGGCTACATGGACCCACGTTTGTGAAATTTTAAGAAATTTTGATAACAGTGCCCAGTTTTACAAAAATTCTTACGAAAATATTCAGTTAAACAGAAGACACAATTCAGAATTAAAAAAAAAAAACAATAATTAGGCAATCGAAACCAGCAAAAATAAAATGACCAAACTAAACAAATAAAAATAATACCGAAAAATTCTGCGAATGAGCAAAAGCTAATCGCTTATTGAGAATCTTGGATAAGATCAGATGCCCAGGGAGACCATATCCTGTTTGTTGGCAACGCTCGTCACTGTCCCTTTAAATTTTCAATGCTATGAAAAAATAGTCATTCTCTAGATCTCATATTGTTTCTTCATAATCTAACTCGTTTTACACATATGACCAGCTCCTACGCTTTTGATTTCTATTTCTCTTTGAGACAGTATTTCGTCTGAATGAAAAACATATTTGCTTTTTGGTATCTTCGTGCCATGTAGTCTAGAGAGAAGCCGTCCAGGTACATAGGAGTATATTTGTCTATGTTTTGTCGATGCATTCCAAATGTTTTTATGAAGGTCAACAGGACAGTCAATGTCCTCCATGACGTGATCTTGTGAATGAAGAAATGGATGTGGATTTTGGAGACCACACTGAAGCCTTGATTTATCTGTGTAAATATTGTCTGGTCCCCTCACCGTTAGTGCTATAAGCCTTCTGACTGTCTATTTGTCTGTACCAATCATTCATGGTCAATCCTTCGACAGCTTTCATCCTAAAGCAGTTTGATACAGATTATATTCACGAGTTCCTTGTACTTCTATATTCTTTGATATAATCATTTTATTATTTATAGACATTCGATGGTTGTGCAAACAATGTAGGATTCTTTATCCGTTGAACTGTATGAAATCAATTCATATTCCACATTAATTCTCAAAGCTAACAAAAATACTGAATTTATGTATCCATATTTTGAGATTCCTTATATTTTGCATTGTATTTTGATTACGTATTGTTATGAATAATATCAGAGCATAATCGGTCATATAAATGCATTGAATTACATAACTCTGTATCAAAATGATTATGGCGTTACTTAACGAGCTTTTCCGATACCGCTACCTATTTATTATCATACAGAGTACGATATTAGGGAATTTTCTAAGATGCATCAAACAATTTTAAGAATGTGTAATGGCAGCTATAACGGTAATGACCATTATAAAGAGAATCGTTTCCTTCTATGTGGTTCGGAGGTTACATGTAACAAGCTTTGATGCAATCCTTTCTCTCTCTTTGATGCCATCGAGTCATGAAATCTTTAATGCACCAAAGAACATAGAGTGATGCATTGTTGGGTAAGGTGGCGTGTAATGACCATACATGATGACTTTTTCACTTTTTGCAGAGGAACATGTCCTTCCTTTATTTTACTTTTGAGGTTGCTATTATGTGCTTTTCATTTCACTCTCTTATTGGAGACATACTTTGTTGGACAAGCGGAGTGATCTATATTACAGAAGATAAAATAATTATAATTTACAGGAGACAACACAGATTCATTCATTCTCAAGTCATTATAACATTTTGATTAATTTTCCATATTCTTGCAAAGTTATAATTTTGATGTTATCACTCTAAATTTTGTTGTAGAAAAGGCTTGAGGGATAGATCCGACTCGCAATGTTTCCGTATTTGGTGATTATAGATGTTTTAAAACAAAAAATATTATTTCTCTGATAATGAATGTTGATTGCGTTCGAGATCAAGTCATGTACTATATGCTAGGCACCCAGACAAATTTTTCTTTTGTTATGAATGCAACATGTGATCTTAGTGGGCAAGATAAGAAACTTTTTTCTTCATCGGAGAAAGGCATTAAAAATTGTTTGTTTAGATGTGATGTAATAGAAAGTTAATGACATTGTAAAAATAGTACAATAAATCTTGGATTAATCTAATATCCAAGTTACTCATGAAAACACAAGAACCTGAAAAAATCATTCGGATTTTATGTGAAGTTTTCTCGATTGAAATCCAATCAAATATGGCATAATGACACGGCGCTGTATGACAAGAAATCAAGAAATATTTTACCGCTTTATTTTCGCTAGGAGTTTAATTAAGCTTTCAATTCAACTTTATGTCACTTTTGATTAATGCTGCGCTTGATAATATCCCAGAACTCTGAGAAATTTGATTAATATAAATATTGTGCCCTTGCTTCATGAATCAATAAAGACTATATGCGCCTTGTGCTGTGATAAAGTCATCGCTGATAACATTTGTTTCCCTGATCAAGCCCTACAAGTCATTGCTATCTTTAAGGTATCTATGATGACCAATGGCTGCTTAGTGAAGCTATTCTGAAGTCTATATTTCTGAAAATTAATGTAAGATTATCTTAACCACTGGAAACTAATCTCAAGATAAAACTGAAGCAATGTAAAGCACAGTGTTAATCCGTCCATAAGAATTTATCTAAGAAAATGAAAACCCATTAAATAATCCAAGCATTGAAATCAATTTCAATGATGCCGTAAAAAATCCCATTAGGATTACGGTATGTGGTTCAATTTCGTTTCAACTTCTACATTTATAACATAGCTGCGATAGTATACAGCTAATCTTGGAAATATAAGACAAAATTTGTTGGATTCAACGTATACGCTATTTAGTTAGTCCTATGTTAAAACTGATCTTCATCAATTTATGGTGTCATGTTTTGATGTTTTGATGTGTCTACTTTGTTGTTTGTAGGACTGTTCTGTTTGGGTGCTTTTGTCTCCTGTAGATTGTCTGATGTTAAACGTCTTCAAATTCATTAGCATCATTTTTACAGCATGGACTAGACATGCACGTTTTGGGTATACTATTTAACCCTCGTCAGTGATCCTCAATCTAAACAATGAAATATGGCCTACAGTTGTGAAAATTATGTTCAAAATATACCGAAAGACATAGCAAGATAGCGGGGACATGATGTTACAGGACCAAGGCTTCAGGAATTTAAGAAAATTTTGTGAACAGAAATTTTGGCATGTGTTTGAAGAAACGACCAACAAAAATTGAACTAACTTGGCAACATGTGCCCTCGGGGACTCATGGTCCACCAGCAGTGACAAGTGGTTCAAATGTTAAACGTCTTCAAATTCATTATCATGATTTAAAAACAGATAAATTTACAGCATGGACCAGACATGCACACTTTTCGGGTATTTAACCCTCGTCAGTGATCCTCAATCTAAACAATGAACTATGGCCAAAATGTTTGTTACATCATTCGGGTGTGTCTGCTCTGAATGATGGTTTAGCTAAAGGTATTTCCCAGGTTCTTGGACATGTTGCAGTAGAATATACCCAAATTTCTGTATTCCCATTAGCTTCTATTTCGAACTCAATCACATGTCTTTGTGCTTACAGCTTAACTAGAAAGATAGGCACGATAATGATGGGTTCAACGTTCACTACTTAGTGTGTCATATGTGAAACTAGAACATGTTGCGACAGAATATACTCAAATTACGTTATTCTTGTTATCTCTCTATTTTGGACGTCTAAATGTCCTTTGCACTTAGGTGAACGTACGTAGGTTGCTCTAGGGCTTAATTTTCCAGTACATGTGGTCACTCTCATCAAATCATTTCTATCTGCAGTGCTATATTTCTGTCAGTTCTTGAGACGTTAGTCATTTCCTTCAAGTACATCCAGCAATTACTTTTGGTCAGTATATGAAAAAGACTTAATTGAATTCCTTCCTCGACAGTATTGGGTCTGGAACTGAGATAAAGTGATATTATACACTCATTACAGAGAAAATGATTCTGACACCAAATTCAGGGTTGAGAAGGTAGAAAATGGTCATCAATGACGTTTATTGCATTGGTAGTGTCAAATCGATTATGAAACCATTCAAAGCAAGCTAGACGGTCATAAATGAGTTTATTTTATTGGTAAAAGAAGAAGTCGATAAGGATTTTCTCCGATACTAGAATCGGGTCTTCCTGATCAGAATTTGATTTTAGTTGTATGTTTACATGATTACATGCCTTTGATAAGATTTAGAATAAAATTGCAAGACTTTGATTAAATACCGACCAAATCAAACATTTTCCTGACTTCACCTAATCCTATCTCCTCCTTATATTTGCCAATGATTCAATTTGCAACCGAGAACTGAATTGTAAAGCAAAAATTACGTAAATTTTCAAGGCATTCTTACTTCAGTTTTTCTTTTCTGTAAAGTTTAAATCTTACAATATTGAATTTTGAAAACATCATAATAAGGTGTCTTATAATACTACACAATCAAATGAAACACTCAGTGTGCTTGTTAGTGAAATGCATATTCGAATGGAATTTTACAAATGATGGATCTAAATAGGGGTTCCTTTTACTCATTAACTCAAAGTTTCTGTTTTTTTTTTTCTAAATGTATCATAATGTAATTCAATGATTGTACTTATCCCCGAATACCAGAAGCATTCCTGAATGAGAATTTCAATACTCTGCATTCTGATCTCCATTCAATGAAAGAAAATTTTGTATGAGTGTAAAATATATATTAGGCTTCATTTTGAGATTTGTTAAAAACTGTTATCAAGTTTGATAATCTCGTGTATATTGGGTAAGTTTATGGACGTATAATCAACTGCAAATCCTTTATCAGAACCTCATTAAATAAGGGGCCTATAGCACTGGGAATATGGTATAAATGTCAGAAGAATGGTAAAGGTATGTACTGGAGAGAGTAACCATCTCCTGCCCTCTAGAATACCTGTCACTTGATTTCTGTAGAGGTAAATACAAGAAAGAATGAAATAGAATAAAGATTTTTAAAATCTATATACAGAGAGGTGATATTGTTAGATGAATTCATCCGATAACTTCAGTGACAGTGATTCTTCTAAGAATACTGTCTGCAATACGCTACGCCCTTAGAACAAATCGTTCTGATAAAATATCGTCCTATCACAACATGTCAAGGATATGATATGTAATACTGAAGCTACAATCGTAGATGTACAGTAGGTGTTCAAAATATCATAAAGTCCAAATATATGGAACGAAAATACTCGTACTAAGGAAATACTAATATCAGTCTTCGAAACCAAATACGTCCCACGGTACAATAAGCCATTTACAATCCGTAAATGAATCTACTACGAAATAACCAAAAACAGAACAAATTGGTCCATTAAAGAATATCTTATATGCACCAAAACATAAAATGCTTTTCAACACCATTACCTCTAATGGAGAAATTAACTTTTGGTAGTAATATGAAATGTTGATGGACCGTGCTGACAAACTATAGTCTTTGAGGGAGCCAGTGTTCAATGAAGCATGCATGAAATTTAATTGATTTATCACGATATCACGAAGAAAGATGCATTGCATAATTGTTAAAAGGAATATAGACCACTACATCATTAGTTGTTCAATAAAGTCTCAGATACATAATTTATATTATTCATATAAAGGGAAAGAATAAATCATTCCTGTAGCACCAATGAAAAAATTATGAATTTGAACAATATCAGGAACAATAAAGAATCAATTAAGGCGTGACAGCCCCATAAAGTACATGTGATTATTTATTATTTATCATAACTCGCATCCATAAGGTGATCTAACGTCATATGCAAATTTGCCACAAAATGTTACTTTTGAATTTAAAGCTTATACATCTGACTCGAGCTTCTGAAGCTTTGTATCGAAATCACCATATACATGTAAAATTCTGCCGAAATTTTCATTTTTAAAAAATTCGTTAAAAAATGAAAATAATAAAGACCAAGATTTGTCATCACCCTCTGCAACACATTAATATTAAAACCATGATCAACACTAAATTTTCAATGCTTTTGTCCTTTTTGTGTACATGGTGTTGAAGTAACAGGTATTGGATGCAAGCAGAAGATGCTCACTCTGTCCGGGTATCTCCATTCAGGACTCACTTATATTCTTTTGTAATTATTTCGTATTGTTTGGTTTTGTATTTTTCCTGTGTAATGCCCATTGATAAGAAGTTTTTGTTCTTAAATCTGATCTATGTTTTTACACATTGCATAACATCCACTTACTATACCTTACCTTCCTTTGTATTGATAGCTTTCCCTTTATCTGACAGGGTGATTTACATATAAATCGGGTAACTTCTTTATATTACACTAAGCAGATTTATGCAATTCATCTTCTTAGATGCGTCCAATTCAACCAATTTTCTGGATTATATTTTGTTATAAACAACATCTAATTGGTTGAACTGTCTGACATCTGAATCATTACGTCATGCCTAATCAACGCCCATATTACACAGTATTACTGGTATATGGTTACCAGTGTTTTAAGCTGTCAACTGGAGGTTTATGAAATTACATGACCTTCTCCTATTACGATTTATTGGTCTAGAGTCTGTACAAATAATTATCTATGGTAATTTTTTCGTAAAAAAGGAGAGTATGTAGGTTTGACTGAGAAATTCCTTGTCTTGAACTATGACGTTGGATTGTTGTTTAATGAACGTAAAGAACATTTGTTTCTTTTACGAGAGAGAGAGAGAGAGACAGACAGAGAGCGCTAATAAACACAAACGGATACGTGGACACAATAAGAGAAATTATTGAAGATATGATAAACAATGTAGGTGGTACCACTTGAATAATAATGCTGAAATCAAAGAGACGATAAGTTATATACATTGAACCCGAAAAGGAGTTTGTGTTCATCCATTTGTAAGGATCGTTGCACCTTGTTCATGTTGTTATCTCAAAATGTTTTGCAGAATTGCACTATTTCATATATTTTATACGCGTTTAATTCCACACATTTTCCCAGGAAAGCAAATAGTGGATTTTTCCCCGATTTGGGGCTAATTGAGCGTTGTTATGTGATTTGCTCTGACATGATTTACAATTCAAGTAGCTACAATTAGTTAGGCGTTACTTTTTTTTTCTTCCGCTGACCATCGCTTTGGTAGCCCAGGATCAGCGTAATCAATCAGTGATTATAGGATTATAGAAAAAAGGAAGGAGCGATGCTTTATCTCCACAAGGATGGAGACTACATAAGTTATGCATGAATTGCTGATCTACTCCATTAAATAAACAGAAATGTTATTCAATCGAATATGCATGATCACGTTAACACGAAATTCCCGGAGGATTTAAGGCCTCACAATGCGATGCTCGCATCTTTCCTCTCTATCTTCAGTGTTTGATTGCAGCCATTCTTATCCTCTAATTTCCTGCATTATTTTAACGTATTCCAGTGCACGCAAATCGTCCGACATGGCCAGGAAACTCTCTTTTCCCCGAATGAGATGAAATAAAACTTTTTAAAAATTGGGACTGCTATTAATGCTTGTTGGTCGAATTCATTATAATGAAACCTTCACAACGCCATTTATGATAATAATTTTTGTAATACATTATATTTTGTATTTCATTACATAGCATGTATGATTTTTGTATTGCTAAGAAATGCGAGGAAAGAAGTGTTTCCATCAGCAGATCACGGAAGTTGGTGATCTATGTCACAAAGTGTTACCAACAATAAGGAGAAGAATCTCTAACGATACGTCGTCGCAATGGCCACAGCGGAACACACACGTACGGGACCAAAATAAAGAACAGAGTCCCTACTTCGACTGAAATGATCAAAAAGGCTTGGTTACCCGGCATAAGGGTGCCAAACCTCTCATCGAAAAAATTAGAGATGTATCAGCAAAACAGTTTGATAGAGCATCGTAATGGCGAACAACTGCTCGTCATTATATATTTTCGAAAACTTGATATATCCGCTTTGGTTTGCAAATCTCGGATCTTTCTACCAATTGACTACGGCTTTTCTTTTTTGTTTCTTTTGATTTTGTTTTTAGGTTGTTTTGTTTTTGTTTTTAGGTTGTTTTGTTTTTGTTTTTTGTTTGTTTTGATTTGTTTTGGGGGGTTTTTTTGTTTTGCTTAAAGTCTATATACAAGTACCTAGTATTTCTTTTGCTTTTTCCCTTTTCGATTTGTTTTCATAAATACCGTCTTCATCCTTTTAATTGACGAAACTGTGAAGTCATAAATGAAGGAATTTTATGTCTTTATCTTACACAATGTCTGAATTGTTGTAAGTATGACCAATAGCTTGTCTTTACAGTTCTAAGAATTGGTGTAACAACTCGTAGTTAAGGGGAGAATGCATTGTTTGGAAGTCAACATCTGTCAGAACGTCATAAATCAATCCAGATTTCACACATGGTCCCGAGTTTTTGTTTCCCCTAGAAATATACCACAGGGTGTTGGCTGTAACACACAAAAACATCTTAATTTACCGTATCATAGGTAACTGTCACACATTGTGTGTGAAGATGACAGCAAAGCAGCTGAAACTGACAATTTTCTAATATTTCACCGCTTTGTCGTCTGCTCCGCCAACGGCTTTTTCTTGTTCATTTAGATTGGTATATTCTCAGACAATACATTGCAGATTGAGATTATTGCATCATCAGATAGATTTGAAATCACTACATATTCCTTCAGCAGTATATTGCTTCCCCACAGCTTCGGTACCGTAAAGTCGCTGTAAAAGTAATCAGATTTCTAAAAAAAAAAAGGAAGTAAAATTTTTCGAACTATCCATATTGAGTAGAAAAAGTCTACATGTATATGTCTGTCTTTTGTTCTTTAATTTGTTTGGTCTTTTAAGATTGTGACAGTTGTACACTTATCTTATACCGGTATCGTCTATATGAGAGATTTCTGTAGAAAAACAGAAATATATTTAAACAGTGTTGTAACTTCATACAAGGGGTTTGGGTTTCAAAGTGTCTATTCACATTTGTTCAAAATACGATCATTTCACACTTATTTTATTTTTTCGTGTATTTTTTGTCATGAGTTTTCTTACTCACTTTATTTAGGTAAAATTATTCCCTTCCTGAACGGGATCTTTATGAAAATCTAATTGTCATCACCGAGCTTCGTATTCCTTGACATTACAACTTCTGAACTGATGAGAGATCTAGCCATTGCCTTATAGAGACATGCATTTCGTAGAGCAGAAATTCTTTCCCTCTTTGAATATGACTTGATCTGGCATAGGAGAACGTCTTATACCCAAACACACAGTCGATTCCCTATTAAAGAAGATTTGATGAATGTATAGCAGTATTCAAGCTGACGTTTTCATTGAGTTGTACTGAAGAATAACAGAAATCCCACGCGATCTTATCATCCAATTTGAATAGGATTTCATTTATTAAAGAACAATCGGGTCACATAGGACCGCTTGATGTCCGTCGCTCGGAGAATTCCTTGACCTAAATGGACCTTCTCTGAATGTATTTGTGTATGGTGTGGTTTGATGATATCTATATCCATGTATGTACAAGAAAACTTCATTAGATCCTGCCCTTGGGATACATTAAAAGAAACAGAATTGCGAGGTGGACAGCTGTGCTTTATTATTGTTGCTTGGCGTGTGGCAAAGGCAAAAAAATTATGATTGAGAAAGAAAATAACCCACATGCACACTTATTAGTAAATGATTATTGTTTCTTGCTATGGGCATTGTATTAAAATTCCTCTTTTTGCGATCTGTAAGAACATGTTCAAAAGACTATCTTTAATCTTGCAAAGGAATTCACAATATAAGTTTTGAAAATACTCCTTCCCAACGTTGCTTCTTTCTGGTGAGATTATACATGATATATAGTGATGTCCTTCATTATTCATTTATGTTATGTTATTGTCTCCCTCTGTTTGTCCTTTTTTCTCTTCTTGTGAGAGTTTGTTCCGCTGTTGTAACCACAGTGTCGTCACGTAAGGGATAACATAAATAAAAAACTAAAAACTGGAAAAAACTTGAGAGACCTACATGTAGATTATTCTATTGTAGTTGTATGAAACAGGCATTCTTCACATATTGCTGCTGTTCTTTTTTTTATTCTATAGCTGTATTAGTGCATTAGTACAAATGTATGAATTTACTTTTTGAATGATTGTTATTTAATAAGTAAGATGTTTTTAAAAATTATTGACAATACAAGCAATTGGGAATGAAATGTCGGACAGATTAATTTAAATAATTAATTTATCTCAAAGCGTTATATTAATTTATCTCAAAGCGTTATATTTCGTACATACAAGGGGTCTTGCTGTTATTTTACTACGGCACATTGAAACCTAAAAGCCTGAAGTACCTGTTTCTCCTCTAAAAGCCATCCTTATCTCTCCGTTTGTTTGGCATTCTAACGATACATAAACATATGTAATGATTTAACGCCCAACGTTTTCAAAATTTACACTACATGCAAAAAATATGAAGACCTTTTTTTTCCGTACTTAATTTTCAAAGATGTTACATAATATACATGTTATACCACAGGCACTTACTGCTTCAGATATCTTGAGAATTCTTGAAGATGCAAATCACTTTATTTTACATCATCAGCGCACAAACATGTGATAACAGCTTCGTGATATGAAATGTTATACTTTTATGTTTTTATTTATTAATTCATTTATTTATCACCGATATAAAGAACCAAATTGAATACTTATCCTGAACCCGGGTGGGGTCACCCTGATCTGAATTTTGTTAATAGCTATGCTCATTTTTATAGCCATGTTTTTAGATTCTTTGAGGATATGTTTGACAATTGAAGAAAATGAAGTATGGAATTTCGAAAATCGATCAGATGTTCCAGTTTTTTTCTGAATCTAAATGGTAGTTACTTTGAAGAGCTTATAGGTGTCGGAACCTTAAAACTGTATCCGCTCTGGCATTCCAATCTGTGCATGAACATGTTGTTAACGCTGTACGTTTACACCCTTGTTTTCCACCTAAATTCTACAGTTTTTGTACGGAAGAAGGCTGTCTTCTGTCAAAACATGTTGTAAAACGCCATAAAACAGGCAATTAGAGTCAAGTAGTTCTTGGATGTATTTCCATCATTTGAAATGCTTCACAGAGATTGCATGTATCGATTCTCGATTAGAAGGCAAAAGTACTTTTATAGATAAGCAATTTTTTATGATTAATTATCATGATATCTCGTTTGAAGCCCTATTTTGAATTGAAATAAATTGGGGAAAATTAGAAGTGTTTTGTTTCAGTTTGTGAACAAACTATCATGCATCTTCGTTGCCTCTGAAATGCCAATGAGCGAAAAGACAGCAAGACGGACTGTCTTGTAGCCAAGAAAGTAATACCTGCGTGATTATGGTAATGGAAAGTCAAGAGAGTGAATATGAGCGACTGACAGGTCCAAAGCACAATATCACTTATACAAGCTCTTCTTTGGCACGAAAGAAAAACGTTTTACTATCTGACACAAGATTGTGTATAGGACGATGAATTTCATTTTTCTCTCATCACATTTCGTATTAATTTCACAATTGAATATGGTTATGTATTTTCCAGCGATCCAGGCTCTCTATTTCAAGTCACCGATGTTCAACAGGACCCCTACCAATGTGACGTACCATGTTGGAGACACGGCGATACTACCATGCTCTGTTCGAAATCTTGGAACAAAGGAGGTAGGAAATGTCACAGATACGTTATTCCAAATTCGTTTTCGCTTTAATAAAAGTGATTAAGAATTTATAGAAATGAAAAGTTAGAACATTGAAACTTCAAAGGAATTGGATTCTTTTATTTTCTATTTTATTTTTTATTAAAAAAATTTTTTTTATTTATTTATTTTTTTTTCGGAAAATTGATTATGATAACTCTCTCTCTCTCTCTCTGTTTCGTTAATTCGCATCTTTTCTGTCATGAAATAGCTTTACATACATGTATGTTGCCATTCATATATAAAAGTTTATATAACAAGAAACCGTGAATAAAGGTGTTTTGGAATAGTTCTATCTGAAAGTCTTTCATTATACCATTCCAGTTTTTTTTAATTGATTTTTATTTTCGTATAACGGCAGGGATTAAATCTAAAAGTTTGATTTCCTGTAATCGCGGAATTCACCCAGTGCATCGGATCTTCCTTACATTATTTCACCTGTTGCATTATTTCTGATAAAGCCTGTCTGTTTTTATTTTTGTCAGAATCTAAATACTTATTATTATCTGTGCTGGAAGGAACCGATTCAGACGCCCGCTTATCTTTCCAATTGCATTGCTAATTTGAATTTCATAATGTTGCAAGTTTTTTTTGTACTCCGTCACACTATGAAGCTCATTATCTCGATTTTATTCTTCCTATTAAATTGGACTTTCATTTTTTATCGATTATCCAGGCGTCTGTCTGTCTGTCCGTCAACAAGTTTTATAGGAAGTGTTCTTCCAAAAATGACGTTTGCAGGTCTTCCGGTTTTCATTCTTTCTTTCATTTTGTCTATGCATACAAAATGTATTTGTTTGTTTGTTTTTATTTATTCTATTTGGAAGGGGGGGGGGGTATTACATTTCCTTTTGAAAAGACGTGTATTACTCTCTGGACACTGTCATTTTTAATTTTTCTATTAATTTTCTTCTTTCTTTTTTTTCTAATTTTGGCCTGTCTTACTATTCAAGGGAACAATTATAAATTCATTATTTATTACCTATGTGTCAGAATGGTTAGAGAATAAAATTTTCGCCTCTCTTCTGTGAATCCTTCAAGGTTGATATTGAAAGTATATGTCAACTTGAGTTTTACCTGCCTCGAGTGTAAGAAATTCGCTTTATATATACTAATATAAAATATTCTTTTGGGGGTTCTCCCAGTTATAATCGTCTAAGAAATAAGTTAGGTTGCAGTAAACTATTTCCGAAAATTCCCCAATTTCCTGTACTCATTATAAACACTCCCCTTAAGCTTTCATCCATAAAACCCGATCTCTTGTGAATGCAGAAGGGAACAACGAGTTGCAGTAAATTGTCTCTAACATTTGATATATTTCGTTTTTCAGTAGCTACCAAAGGCTCTTCAGAGTTTTATGAACCTTAATAATTACGGACTTGTTAGTGAATAAATATCCCTAGTTTCCCCCGGGAAGCACCGAGTCGACGAAGTTCTTAAAAAATTGCTAGATTTAGGTTTTCAAGCTGTAAATCCATATCCCTGACTTTTTATTCAATTTGTAAAACGGTTGGGTATGCACAGAAAGTAACCTTCATTTGTATAATCTGTCTTTATGGTGTTTTATTCCTATATTTCAAACAAGGACACCGTATTCCCACTATCTTCGTTTTGATGGGAATCGATTCATTTTCCTCAGCCCAAAATGTTTTCAATAAGTGTTAAACGATCTTAACAAATGACACTAGGAGAAGATCGTTAGATCTCCGTCTCTAGCTATTACAATAAACCCGATCACATTCCATCACGGTATCAGCAAAGTGACGGATTAGAAACGATATTGCCCTACAACTATCACTTTATTTTCTACATTAGATTATTGTTATAGCTTATTTGTTTGGTAATTCCAATAAAATGCCAAAGACAAGAAAATCAAATTTGAGATCACCCGAAGCGACAAAGACCGAAACAACTTGTTATCGAATTTGCCTAATCTCTCATCACATTTGTAAATTCGTGGTACACTGACGAAAAAATAACACTTTCAGCACAAAATTCTTGTAAAATGTTTAACTTTTTTTCACTACGAATAATTTGAGTCATGGAAAAGCGATATGTTGTGAAAGAATCTTCTACAAAACTTAGTTTCATGTTCTTCTGCAGCCTACCGTAACAGTAGTCTTTATTCTAAATCAGTCACTCTTTTATCAATGGCAAGACCAATCTAAATGAGCGATTCTTTGGAACTGATTAGGTCTTCCGACTTCCGTCGGAAGACCTATTGTTTTCGTAACCGTGGAAAATTGGATCAGCGATTTCTCAAGAACCCTGTAAGCTAGGACAATGAAAGTTCTCCAACGTTACGTTTGGAGTAAAAGCTAGATTGGTCTTTTTTATTTTTGGTCTCTGTTATTTTTTTTATCATGTTTTTTACTAGATTCAAATATTTGACGGGAGCGTCGAATTACTCAAAAGGACCGAAAATTTCATGTTTTGCTATTTGTAAGCTTAAATATCTCGTATTTTGCTATCTACAATTTCCATTCTTTTTGAAAGTCGACAGCCATGCAAGATATGAAATGCTAGATGCACACTGTAACGATTTATTACGATGACGTCCTTCACCGTCCTTCATATTTCCAAATTCAGAAGTTCATAGGAGGAAGACACTTTTTTGCTAATAATAGTAAACAAAAATTAAGCTTATGAAGTTTCCTAAAAATTTCAATATTATTATTTTTTATCGATATATCTGTCTTATTTAGTCTTTCTGATTTTTCCTATCTCTTACTGTTGAAAAGATTTGAGCATCGAAATTTTGAGTTGGGTATTTCGATACACCTTCACGCCAACAGATCGGGCGCACACTAAAATTGGTAGTCCGAGTCCGACTCGAGAAAAGCAGTGTTGAGATTTTCAAATTCCGATTTCACGGCAATGATGAATATGCATTTCATAAATACATTTCGATATACACAATTTGATTTTAAAACAGTTGATTAATTAAGAAGAGATCAGCTACAAACCAGAATTTACACACAAAAAGTGGTAGTTTGATTCCGATTTCTAACCTACAAACCTGTTTCTAAACTTCAATAACTATATTTTGAACATCAAGTTTAATTTCTAATTCTAGCAAACGTTCGAACATAATTTTCGGTTGGTTTATTTACAAATTGATGAACAATTTCTCCAACATTCTTCCCTCCCCTCGTTTTTCGAAAACAGTTCTGTTTATAATGAACGATGTCGCCATGATGGAAATTCAAAATAAACTTTGAAAAAAGGGAAGGGGGGGGGGGTTCCAAATTTGAACCTGCACAGCGAGAACCTCATGGTATTTATATATATATATATTGAACGTAACTTGTTATTACCATTTCTCTTCTCAAGAAAATTGGTTCTACAGCTACGAGCTCGCCTTTTTTATGGGGGAAGGGGGCAGGAAGAATTTGCAAAAAAAAAAAAAAATCCCGGCTCTGAAAAATGCTGAAAAAAATATTCCGGCCCAAAGGGCCGGCAATTTTTTTTCCCGGACCATGCAAAAGTAAGGAAACATTGCATGATATGGAATTTTTTGCTGGCCCTTTGTGCCAGACAATTTAAAGTCAAAAAATTAATTAATATAAATACAAACTGTTCACATAGCTGTATCTACCAGAGACCTAATACGCATAGGCACAAAAATCTAGAAAAGGTTCTATTTAAACATCATACAATCTGTCTGAAATTCGCTAATTGCAAAGAGACATCTATAGGAACGGTTATTAACTCATACTCTGTAACAGCGGGGAGTTTAACTTGCACAGACATTCACAACATTTGACAATAATTTTCTCCGACTCTGGTAATGGCTGAAAAAAATGGCCTGCTCAGAAAATTGCTGAAAAAATTTTACCGGCTGGCAATAGAATTCCTGCCCCCCCCCCCCCCCCAAAAAAAAAATCAAATGGTTGCTCACCAACAATTATCGGATTGAAAATTTAATGTTTCTGCTATTTGAAAACTTAAATATATAATATAAATACATGTAATGTGACGTCCTTCATATTTCCAAACCAAAAATTGTATAGGAGGAAGACACTCTTGTTGCAACCGCAACAAGAAACCTCTCTAGTTTTTTTTATTTTTCTCAGGCCATCTCTAATATCGTGCATCTAAGAATATCATAATATGTTACACACTTTGATGCAATGAGATATGACAAGTCAGTATATTTTAAAACATTTATCATTGAAAAGAACATGTACATGTCTCATGAATAAGTTTCGTTCGCTGTATCATGATTTATATTAGAGTGATGAGGTAGATATAGGGTCCCTGTAAAGTGCGAAACGAAACAAAAACGAAACGAAACGAAACAAAACAAATCGAAACGAAACGAAACAAATCGAAACGAAACGAAACGAAACAGATCGAAACGAAACGAAACAAATCGAAACGAAACAAATCGAAACGAAACAGATCGAAACGAAACAAAACAAAACATGAATCTGAAAGAACTTGAGAAAAATTGATGTAAAGGCAGAGAACTAGCACGGATGTCAATATCTGCATATATTGTTGTCTTCAACCATCAGTTCTTGTGGCTGGAGGGTTTTTTAAAGGGTCAAAGTTGACGATTAAAACAAAGTACATGCGGTATATAGCACAATTGACCACAATTGCATTTTAAAGGATTAAAGGAGAGTGAATGGGATGGATCAACTCATCATATAGGCGGAAAAAAATATTATTTAGCAGGGAGGAGTCTAGTACAGAGTAAACGGAACTGTTCCGTTATGTGTATTTGAAAACTTTATCAGAAAAATGATAACAAATTTGGGGGGGGGGGGGGACATTTCGTTTGAAAAAGGATAAAATATTTTTTCCTGAAATGTGACCCCCCCCCCCCCCCCAGTTGTATCATCTCATTAGCGTGGTTAACTATCCCCACCCCTTTACTCCGCTTAGATACATTAATGGCATTTGACATTAACTTTTTTTGATAGTCAACTTTGACTTTTTCAAGAAACCCTCTCTGCACTGAACTCTTGGATTAAGGCAATCAGTGGCGGATTCAATTGGGGGGGGGGGGGACGTAGGGGACGTACGCCCCCTCCTTAAATTTGCAAATCATAGGTAATAAGATCATTTTCCATACAAAAATAATTGTAAATATCACCTGTCAGTTAATATAATTGTCAAATGCATCAATTTCAATTCATTAATGTAATCAAGTCATAAAAATGGGTCCGAAAGCTGAAATTCCTTAGCTTCCGGAGGGCTTCGCCCCCCTTGTCGCCCTACTAGGGCTCTTCCCTGGACCTGCTGGGGACCTAGGCGGTCCCCAGACCCCTCGCCATCTTTTACGCCCCCCCCCCCCTAACTCAAAAGTTGGATTCGCCACTGGCAAAATTACATACTAATCTTGTCTTGAAATATTCGTTCTCGGCGATTTATCCTCGATTTCTCATATTCTTTAAGTTTTATGTTTTGTTTCGTTTCGTTTCGATCTGTTTCGTTTCGTTTCGATCTGTTTCGTTTCGTTTTGTTTCATTTCGTTTCGATCTGTTTCGTTTCGTTTCGATCTGTTTCGTTTCGATTCGTTTCGTTTCGTTTCGTTTTTGTTTCGTTTCGCACTTTACAGGGACCCGTAGATAAAGGCATATCCTGGTTTTAATAAGGAGCTGTTAAGATAAGGGTTTGATTTAGCCCTGAAATCACTCGATTACTTCTCGTGCGCTGTCCTTCTATATCAGGTTAAAAGTGGTCGAGATTAAAATATAAAGTATTAGAAGATTCTTAGTAGGCATTTTATTTGAATAGATTTGGTGAAAGATGCTATAAGGTAGGGGTACTGATGACAGAAAACGTTAAATATCGAGCGAAAATTCACAAAAAAATGCATTAGTTTACACAAATTTGATGTTTAATATAATACTTCTCTACCTTTTAATGTCAAACTTGTACAAGAGACATTAACCTTGATGTTATTATATCAATATAATCGGCAAAAATCGCAATCCGGAAACTGAAAAACGGTTATATTTCGTATTTATCAGCCACATACTAGTATTTAGCTTTCAGGCGCGAAAGAAAAAGAAGCAGTGTAGAAATAGACAACTTTCTCGTTCATTTCCCTCCTAACGGTTAATCATTTGATCGGAACACACTCTGAATACATTGTTACATGATATTAAAGAAAAGATGGCAATTTTAATTCATTTTAATTTACCGCTCTAAATACTGATTCTAAAATAGTCATCCATCCCACCTTTTTTTCGTTTTTCGCATTTGGGACATTGTTCCCCCCTCGGTTCAGAACCCCACTTGGTCAGAAAATGTCTTTTATTGATATACGCCTTTGGTAAAAGTGGCATTCTGAACGGGGGGGGGGGGGGGAACAATGTTGTATAAAAACATTTCATTGATTTCTATAGGGAAAACGCTTATTTTGACACAAAAAGCGGTTTTATTTTCAATAATTTATCCAACCTGATAGAAGATTCATATCTGTACCAAGTAACTTCTTATTTTTACCAAAATTTTTCTCAAATTTTTGCATTTTGAAATTTCGACTTTTCAGAGCAGATTTTACGCCTTATCTTAACAGCTCCTTTCAACGTTAAAATTTTAGCTTCTTCAGTCAATAATGTATTCATCTAATGTTGATCCATGTATCAATCCCATTTTCCATCTTTTTAGGTGATTTGGAAGAGGAAGAAGCAGAAGCACGTGATAACAGTGGGTGACTTTGTATTTATATCAGACAATAGTTATAGTATAGACCATAGGGATGACAGCGATGACTGGAACCTCATCATCAAAAACGTACAGAAATCACATGCTGGCTACTTCGAGTGCCAAGTCAGCACCAGGGAAAATATGAACATTACAGTCCAACTCAACGTCATAGGTCTGTATGTCTGTCTGTCTGTCTGTCTTTATTTATTTATTTATTCATTAATTTAAGCTTTTTCAATGATGTTAATTACATAATTCTTCTCTCTTTATTTGATGCACTTTTTTATCATTTTAAACGCAAAAAGCATATGATTACATTTCGTTACCCTACTTGTATTATTTGTTTGTTTTTGTTTTGTTTTGTTTGTTTGTTTTTTTGTTTTGTTTTGTTTGGGGGGTTTTTTTTTGTTTATTTTTTGTTTATTTATTTATTTATTTTTTTTTTGGTTAACCGTTTCATTCAAATTTCTAAAAGAATAATGTCTAAGTAAGTTAAATATAGTTATAACATGTGAATTGTTCTAATGTACAAAAAATGTACTTGTAAACGTATTTCAATTTTATTTGCAGACCCACCCCCTAGACGTCATTATACAGGTATGATTTATCTATATTTACAATCACTATAATATTTGTGTATAGTACTTTATTTTTCACTTTAATGCACTTGCTGCTTTTGTCTCACATTTTCACATGACAGTTTATCATTTACTTAGCTGCTTCTGACGGATACTTTGATTTAATTTTGTAACGACTCCGGCAGTCCTACAGCATGTCACCACCATGTCCATGTTATACAGACATCAAATTCCACTTAGCAGTAATTTGCTGAGAATTGATTGCTTTAAACATGTGAGGAAATCCTTTGATTGTGTATAGGAGTACAGAAGAGAGTTGACGAAAATCCTTTTGATCACGTCTTGCATCTACTAAGGAGGCTTAAAATGACATGCCACATCATTACGTTAATTTGATTACACGTTGTTTTCTTTGTGTTATTTTATCCAATTTAATCAGGTTAACATCGCATTTCTTGTGTTCTTTTAGTTGATAAAAAGCATGAATTTGAAGACAAACAGCGGTTGAAAAAAATCCCAGGTATTGTCAATGTTTTTTATATATCTTAATTTGCAGAAAATAATCTGTTTCTTTCTCTGAAACTTGCAGAGAGGTATGATAAATATACATCAATAAATTTGGAATATCTATCAGTAACAATGGAAACTACTTCTATGGCTTTCTTGCTATTCTCTCTTTCTTTTCTTGGTATTCTCTGTAAGGCTGTTTAAAATATCAGTCATTACATGTGGAGTAGAAATATACGTATGACATCATCTTTATTTCCATTTTGAATTATTTCTACACTAGTTTCTTTCCGAATTTTTGTTGCCGTTCATTGTAAAAGCTTTCTTATTATAGATGTATAAAGTTGTACAAGAATATTCTTTTTAAATTTTAAGTTTAAAAAAAATTGAAGTAATTAACTACTTTTCATAAAAATTTTATCGATATTCCAGTGATTCTTTTTTAAGTCATAAAAATGATTTTTTTTTTTCTTATTCTTTTTTACGATTTTTCCAGCCGTGCATATTTCCGGACCAGCTTTTATTGATAAGGGCCAACCAATAGTCCTTACTTGCAATGCATCAGGGCCCATAACTCCAGATGATATAGACTGGTTTAAAGATGGCAAAAAAGTTCGTTCTAGTGCTGAACATATCTCTATTAGGAGTATCAGAAATGCTGAGACAAAGACTCTATACAGTACATTAAAAATTAAACATGGTGAAATGACGGATAGCGGAACTTATATATGCAGAAGTTCAGATCTGGAAATAGAGAGTCATAATCTCATGGTGTTAAACGGTAATTAACAAGTATATTTTACAAAAAAAAATTGATAAATCATAACGGTTATATTCCTATCTCATTTCAATTCTTTATGTTATGATATTAATGAAAATCCATCATTTATAATTGTTTTACTTATTTTTTTTCTTTTGACAGCATCATCAGACCCGAAGAAAAGAAATAATCCTGATGGTATTTATTATTTGTCAAAATACATGTATAATACATATTTGATTTAAACAATGTTTCTTTGTAAATTTCACAAATTTTGTCATGTTACGTTTTAGCTAACCTAAAAGAGTCTATAAAAAAGACAATTTCCCAAACATTCCTTCTTCGAAATTAAACCATTCAGCATTAAGAATGTTACCTGTTTTTTTTTCCATTTGTCTCTTACTTTCTGTCAGACAATTTACAAAAAAAACCTCATCTTTTTCAGTCCCGTCTAAATACAACCCAACACATAAAAAGGAAATGAGAAATTTGCCGAATAATGGAACTCCTATCGTTCGAACGGTGAATTACACTCCCATTGTATTGGTACTCATAGTGCAGATTTGTTTGGCTGTTCCATTCGGTATTACTCTACCCACGTAACGCAAGCACTTTACAGAGCAAGATGACATAGCCCGCATGTCTTTCACATGGTGTCAGTAAAGATGAAGGAATAGCTACTCAGTCTCAGATGCAGTAGAATAGATGTCACGTGGAAAACATCTCCCATAATTCAGCTGAATATTTGAGCGGAAATAGAACGGGGAATTCTGGGACATCTGTTTAGCAACTAAGTGATGGCGATGGAGCAGAAATACAACGTTAACCATTGTAAATATCGCAAACAGTAAAAATCAAGCACAGTTGTTACAATGTATGTTGACTTTTGTTGCGATATGATAAGCTTGCTTCATAAAGGCAGATAATTGCTATCAGAAAATGCAAATCAAAAAGCCTGCCATATGAAGGAAAACAAAGTAAAACTGGGTTTTTTTCTAATGTGTTCTAGGGCAGTATTGGAATATTATGTTCAAAAATTTTCATTTTATTTCTTCTGCAGTGTTGATTTTAACATCTCATTTCTGTCTCCATGTTCATCCAATACATTCTGGTGTATTTATTTCGCATTGTGTTTCCAGTATATGTGCATTCTGACTTGACTGTAATAAATCCCTTTTGTAAAAAAAAAGAAACTTTAAAAAAATGGTTTAGATAAACTTATGGAGCTAAGCAAACGGTTAAGTCATTTCACTAAATCCATTATTCATGTTTTGTTGTTCAAATGAAACTTGTTACCTCAACCGCATCATAGTCAAAATCATGACCACTCAAACTGTAGGGACTTGATAGAATAACTATTATGTTTTCACAGTAGCTTCATTTGAAATGAACCGATTAAAGCTTGGGGTAAGCTTTTAATAGCCATTGATAATTGTTGCATTTGGTGTTTTTGATCTTCTGTCTGTCATTCTATTTCTTCAAATGTTTTTCCTTTTTTTTATGATAAACCAACATTGATTCTAACTCACCTTTACATGGTCAATGTACCTTGCATCATGATTCATCCAATTTTCGTGGAGTTTCTCTTCCAACAGTGTGAACCAAGGATTTAATTGTGTCTTGTACCTTTTTCAAGGAAACACTGATAGTGTGAACCAATGATTTTAATGTGTCTGGTACATGTAACTTTGTTAAGGAAACACCGATAGTGTGAACCAATGATTTAAATGTGTCTGGTACATGTAACTTTGTTAAGGAAACACTGATAGTGTGAACCAATGGTTTAAATATGTCTGGTACATGTACCTTTGTTAAGGAAACACCGATAGTGTGAACCAATGATTTAAATGTGTCTGGTACATGTAACTTTGTTAAGGAAACACTGATAGTGTGAACCAATGATTTAAATGTGTCTGGTACATTTAGCTTTGTTAAGGTAAATGTGTCTGGTACATGTACCTTTGCCAAGTAAACACAAACAGGGTTATGTCTCTTTTAATTCAAAAGCAAAAAAAAAACAAAATGGTGAGCGTAAGGTTGGAAGAAATAAACATATCATGATACTTACTGATTGTCTCAAATCTGCTTCATATTGTATGCATATATACTACTTTATTCCTGAAAAACCATCCAAAGTTTCATTATAAAGACCAAATCCTTTCAGAATCTCAAGAAAACAATATCAACGTTCTGCTAGTTTTAAACGATTGTACACGATCTTTGCCTACTTATGACGATACATATGTAATTGTGCTATACAGAAAAGCTTCAGAGTTGCTGAACGCTTTTTGTTGTAGATGGATTTATTAATATATTTCATACACGTATCATTTGGAGTTCAACGTTTATATATACGCTAGAATAAAAATAAATTTAAATGCAAATTTCGTGAGAAGAAATAAAAAAATTGCAATGCAATTCTACAGAGAAATAAATACATACATGTATTTGTACTTCTTTCAATATCAACATCGAAAAAATGTGAAACAAGAAAATTTAATGAAGTAAAATCAATTAAATGAAAATTAAATGAAAAAATAAATCTGAAATTGTTATTGCTGTGAACGATCCTATAATCTGCTATCTCAAAATGATTTTAAATTCCCCCACCCCTTTTTTTATGTGGATGAGTATTTTTGTCAATTATAAACCAGATTTTAAGGCACTTTACTTTGAGATGTAGCATGTGAAAATGCCCTTAAATTTTCAATTCTACCGTTAACGGTAATTTTATTTCTATCTGTACACTGTTAGTGTATTTCAATTATTCTTGTAACTTCAACATCGATATAGAATCTATCTCAAATATCTCAGCCATATAGTGCTTTTGACAGATTGTAATGTTATCGGCAAAAAGGTATCAAAATTCATCAATTTATACATTTATGTAAATGCATATTATTTATTCATCATTATCATACATATTCATCTTCGCATTACAAGCTGTTTTATTTGTATATAATGATAGGACCGTTTATTTGTGATAAATGTGACAATTAAATCATGAAAAAATGTTATGCATTTCAATTTTTTAACGACCCGCCCATGGATAAAAAAAACCATGGTGAGGGAGTCATGCTTGCCTACCATTCTTAAAGTCTAGAAGAGCAGTAAAGAAATGTACCAAAGATCAGCTTAAATACTGTATTCTAATATGACTTGAAATTTCTCCCTACATGTACCATAGAACACGCCTGGTGTAAAATCTCCAACAAACTTCCAGTGCGCTAAGCTCCGCCCATTCACGTGCGATATTAGAATAGAAATAACAAATAGCTAGCCGTGATTCATTGTGATATGGGATATGGTCATTATCCATCTGTCATTCATTTAAGAAATAACAACTAGCTAGCCGTGGTTTATCGTCCAGTAATTCCACGAGTCGCATGAACCAATCAAATGATCACCGAGCCGCGAAGCGGCGAGGTGATCATTTGATTGGTTCATGCGATGAGTCACATGAACCAATCAAATGATCACATGAACCAATCAAATGATCACCTCGCCGCTTCGCGGCTCGGTGATCATTTGATTGGTTCATGCGACTCGTGGAATTACTGGACGATAAACCACGGCTAGCTAGTTGTTATTTCGTAAATGAATGACAGATGGATAATGACCATATCCCAATATACAGTACAAAATCGATTATTCAGATAATCATAAACCGAAGGAATGCAAAATCAGGATAAAAAAGGAGCCAAAGCAAACAGACAAAAACCAACACCACATGAAAAGAAGCGAACTCCCAATATGGGAGTGAGACCAGCAGCCAGTCTCTTACGTAAACGTTCTTACGTATTTCTTACGTGACAATTCCACGAACGCGTTCGTAACTCTTTAAGAAAATTCTTAAAATTATTTTCGTAATATTTTTCGTAAGTATTTTAATGCATAGCAACGGAAGCTCCCTGTGCTTATGCGCTTGCGCGGTTTGTGGACCTTAGAAATCTTTAATTTAGACATGTTTTATTTCCAATAAATTCAGTTGTGTAGCTACTATGTGTGTTGTATGCATGCATTATCATCCGCAATAAATTTCACTTTTCAATCTCTCGAAAAGTACGTTTGAATTTCATTTAAAAATTAATTCTTGTAAATTGATGTGTGTCGACCATTTAGCATTGATTTGAAAAATGAGACCTACGTGTAGATATGTGATTGACTTGGTTTCATAAGGTCATTTTCAAACAAGACATAAAAAGTCATTCTCCCTCAATATTGTGTCTAGCTATTATTGACAACATGTAAACCGACGCCATATTGTTTTTTATGCTGTACTTAAGAATGTTCGTAGAATTACTTACGAAATTTGTAAGTATTTGAAGGGTTCTTAATGACTTGCGACAACCATGAGGCAGTCGCAAAGTTGCGAACAATTTTAATCGTATCTTTCTACTTACGAACTTTGGTGAAGTCGAGTTTACGATTTTTTTTATACTTACGTATGGAAATCGTTCGTAGGAATTTTCGTGACATTGGCTGCAGGTGCCCAGGAAGAGTCAGCATCTCCTGCTTTGCATGCAACGCCCCTCGCTTCAATATATCCGGTTACTTCCATTTCGGAAGATACAAATACATTCAGTGGTAGGATGGTTCAAATGGTCTTAGACAGAATGACAAATTTGAAAAAAACCATATCCCTATCAAGATGTACAAAATCGTTAATCGAAAAATCATCTAACCAAGGGCATACAAAAACAGGATAAAACCAGAACTGAGGCAAAGGAACAGAAAAGAAATGAGGTTATGTCTATATAGAAAGTGCTATGACGACAATGTCAGGGAAAACTATTCAAAACACTTATGAAGAGAAGTGAACTCCCTGCGAAGGAGTGAGATCAGGTGCCAAGAATATCATCCACCATTCTGGACAGTGGGACATCATAATATGATGAGTTCCCCGTATCGACCGTAGAACTTCCCAAGTGACGATGTTAGTCTGTCACAAATGTATCCCTGACTGAGAAGCTTATCTGAAAGAAGACTAGCTCTCAGAACAAAATCTGTATATTTGGTACTTGCTCTGGCATAGCGTCTCAAATGAGATACGAACACGCCATAAGCAGGCAACGAAGGAATGTTATTACTCAGAAAAGACAAGTTTGTTTAATCCAGAGAATTTATCATGTTAGAAATAAGACTGTATTAACACATTGCACTCAATAATTTTAAATACTAGTAAATGAAATCTATATTTTGAATATATAAAGACATGCCTTAAAATTTATGTCAAAGAAACAGATAAGGACAGATACATCTTTCTTTTCCAATAATTTTTCAATTAAGTATGCAGAATTTACAAATGAATTTCAAGTCAATTGCCGAAACACTGTAAAACTAAGCAAACGATATCCACAGGGACTAAGTCCATCAGTAGAGATGCCAACATACTGTTTAAAATTGTAGATATTGAAATATTCAGGATATTCCACAATTTGCGCTTTTCAACAAGCAATGTCTCATCGGTGTTGCAAGGGGCCGAAATAGGAGGATCCAAATTATAAATTTATGTAGAGTAAAATTTTAAACATAACCTTATGCCAGAGAACTAAGATCAGAGCTATGCCTCTAGAGAGATACTTTTTACATGTAGAATGACAGATATGGACAAAACTATATCCGTATTAAGAAGTACAAAATCGTTCATCAAAAGATCAGGATAAAACCAGAATCAAGGCAAAGGAACAGAAATAAAGAAATCTACCATATGAAGAGAAGTGAACTCCCTGCGAAGGAGTGAGATCAGGTACCCAGGGAGAGTGAACATCTCCTGCTTGCATGCAACACCCGCCACTTCAATTCGGTAGAAAGGTCACAATCGGTAACTCCAACAAAGGAAGACAAAAGTATAAATTGTTATCTATTAATAATTCATTTAATTTGGTGAAGAAAATTTACAAATGTTTTTTTTTTCAAGTGAAGAGATGAGACTTTGAAATCCCCCAGGGACTAACGCTTCATCAATAGAGATACCAGCCTAGCGGTTGAGTATAATATTATGATAATTATTTCATACAATTGTATGCGCATTTTAACAAATTGTTCTCCGGTGTTGTCTGTTGCCGAAATAGAGGATATCCAAATAATGAACTCATAAAGAGCGAAACTCTAAACATGACCTAACACTTATGTTTATGAACCAAGCTAAAGACAGAGCTACACCTCCAGGTAGATGCTCCTCAGTTTTAAAAGAATTTACAAAGATATTTTAATACAAGTACCGAAACGCTGTAAATATAGGAGAACGATATCCTCGGGGAGTAGGGGTCCACCAACTGAGTTACAATGTACCAATGTAGTGGTTGAAATTATCCATATTGAAAAATATGTTCTGGGGTACCATATGCGCATTTTACCAAGTCATGTATCATCTGTGTAACTCGGGCCGAAATTATGTGGAGCGAAAATCTAAACATGATATAAATAATAAGTTTTGAGTGAAGATGATGACACGGTCAATCAGTTATAGAGAAATAGACGCTAAATGATTGTAACAGGTTGCAAAGAATGTTTCAAAATGATTTAAACATACCTGTGCATTGTATACTCAAACCATTTGCTAAATTAGCAAATCACTGTCCAAATTTTTATAAGGGTGCGCATTGTTCACCCCCCTTTTATCTCTGTCATGTTGTTGTTCAGTTTTTGTTGTTTTTGTTGCTTGGGTATCTTGGTGTATGTGTTCTCTTTTCCATATAGTTGTATATAGGATTGTTTTGTGTAGTGGCCGTTATTGCCGTCTTTTACTTTCTCTCATCCTGGTCCATCGACTTAATGGAAGTCAGTGAAGTTTAAATAAAATGATATTTTGGATCGGTTTAAAGAAGTGAACTATACAAAGAGCAATAACTTCCTTAAAGCTGAGGTTCAACATTGTAAACTGTGATGAAGAAGTAAATTCTTAACGATGCATTCTGCTATGTAGTCTGTATTAAACAATTTCCATCCTAACAATTTACAGCTTGATCGCAACTTAAATGTAGGATCTCGCTCTAATTTTGAAGAAAAAAAAAAACAAGTGTGCCAATTCTGCTCCTTGGCAGTAAAGCCTTCCTTAACAAATATCTGTCAATTATTCTAAAATTTTAGTCAATCTCTTTCACTTAAAGCTCAGCTAGCTCGTTTGCTTTCAATTTCTGTCATCTTGGAAGATATCTCTTTACAAATACAAGCATATTGTTCTTCTGATAACTTAAGTACTGTAGCCCTGGTAAAAAGGTGATCGGTCGTTTATTGTTTTTGTGAGGTGTTTTAAAGTTGGTCATCTTGGAATATGTATTCGCTCTAGTCACATTGTGGGCCCGGGTTGTTTGTTGATGATTGTTTGGTATGATCTCCATTATTTGGTGACATTTTGTAAGTGTCTTCCACTGTTTTCACTGCAATGTTGTTCTAAGGGCGATCTTTTCATTTTCATTCCAGATCACATAATGTCTTTAAAGAGGTTATATTTATAAATCGTAAGAACAGCTATGCGAAGACATAATCTAACAACCCGTCTGTATGTAAGATTAAATAATGAAGCGCTAATCGTCTACAGTAGATTCTATTTCTATTACATGTAGCCCTGTAGTGTGATCGTTTGTCTAAATGTGATTTCTCTCGTTATTCATTGTTGTTTCGGTTGTGGTCGCTGTCTCCATTTTTGTTGATATGGTTTTGTATTTTGTCCGTCTTTCTCATCACGTGAGAATGTATCCCGCTGTTGTTGCTGGTGTGGCTAAGATGGGCATCTTCTATTTGCTTTTCACTTAAGGTAGAAGAGCACTTGTTGTTTGTCATATACCATATATCCTAAGATTTCGATAGATGAACATTGTTTTTAGTTTTAAAGAAAAGCATGGATGCCATGGAAGAAAAAAAATACACACAATTTAGATGGCCATCATAAGTAGTATCATTCTGAAAGCACTGAAAAAAAATATAAAAGGATAAAAGCATATATCTCAAACATTTATCTAAATTTATGGGACGATGGTTCCAAACTTTGCCTGTGTATGTTACTGACACATAAAACACTCAAGAGAGCAATTTTAAAAATATCTGTTTTTATTCCCAAGAAGGTACTTCCAGGAAATATCATTTTCCTCATCCATAAAAACATATTATAAAGTTTTAATGAATTGAAAAGGATGCAAAATATGATATTGAGAATGAAAATTAGTAGCATTTCGTATTTATTAATTCATCATTGTCATAAATATTCATCTCCAGTTGAAAAGCTTTGTGAAATGTATACATGATCGTTTACAGTAGTGAATGCAAGTCAAATACAAAACCCGAAATAAGATTCCAAAAAGGCTTAGAAATTCTGAAAAAAAAATGCAGCATGGACCAGACATGCACGTTTCGGGTACTTAACCCTCGTCCATGATCCTCAATCTAAACAATGTAAAATATGACCAAAGACTGTGAACGTTATGTCCAAAAATACCGAAAGACGTAGCGGGATGGGAGGGATATGATGCTACAGCACCCACCTTTAAGATATGTCGAGACAATTTTCGATTACTTTTGAAGAAACGATAAATCGTAGTTGATCGGACTTCGGGGACTCTGTATAGTATCCAAGTACGTACATGTAGGACCAAAAAGTTAACCCAATTTCTGTCTTAGTGTAACCCGCAGTTTCGCTTTTTGCCACTGAATGACCAAAATAATTGAAAGTAGCGCCATCTTGAATGAATTCGATAAACAATTCTAATTCATTTTGTTTGTTTCATGCATTCTGATTGGTTCACAGGATTTCTACAAGCATGTATAACGACGATATACATGCCGCAAACCGACTCACTTGACATACTTTAAAATGTATTCCTACGCAATGGGGTAGGGCCACGAAGCCCGATATTGGCCCTAATTTTGATAAATTTTGAACATTGTACTTCATAGAATTTTTAACTGTTATTTGACATTTTGAAACGTTCTCTACTGAATCACGAATCTACTTTTTGTAAACATTGCTTTTATCAACACCTTTTAGCCCTTTGAAAAAACCAAAATAGGTCATATTCGGCGAAATTGATGCAAAAACTCAATATTTCTATTAAATTAGCAATGGCCTCATGCATTAACTATGATGGAAAATTTATATGTGAAAGATTATCATTATATCCTTTTGTCATAAACGTTTTATCTCAGTTAACGCATGCGGCCACATTGAATTCTACGACAAAAGACAAAGTTCCCAGCAATTTTCGTCATATTTTATCAATAACGTCAAATGACGTCACTTCATGACGTCATTACAGTTAAATGACACATTGTTTGGTGATTTTATTCTTTTCATGAAAAGCGGTAAACATTCGTGAATTTTCATGAGAGATATTAACAGCAATTCTCTGTAAGAACCAAAGAGTTTCAAAACATTTTGGCACGGCATGTCATGGATTTTTGAGATTTTTGGTATGGAAGTTCAATATGAAGTACTTGTATGTAAATCAACCCCAGTTTTTTCAAAAAGGTTGTCGTTGCCATGGTAACCGTGTCTGAAGTTTCAAAAATCGGGAAAATCTATAGGACAAGGCATATCTGTAGGCTTCGTTACCATGGAAACAGGTACATTTTAAATCTTAAATTGCTTTGAATATTTTCTTTTAATCCTTATTATTACGCATATTTGTAAAGTTTTTTACATTCATCTCGGATGCCTTATATATACAAGATGAAAAATTGGGCCTAAACAGGGTATCAAAAGGCTTTGTTTTGGGCACTCAAAGACCCTTTTTTGCATGTTTTTACTGTTTTACAAGGTTGAAAATTTCATAAAAGCACCAATTTTTGAAGTCCAAATTGTAGTTATCCAATTAGTATCATCTTTGAACTCTACATGAATATAAAAAATTAATTGGGCTAATTTGTCCTTTTATATGCAAAGCAGCATCAAATTTAGTTGCTATGGCAACAATTGGCTGAAAGGTTTCAATACGATGAATTTAAACACAACCTCTATCAAACTATCTACGCATGATATTGGAACAGAAGTTCATGTATACATCTATCAAAGGCGTTTTGATATAAAAATGACCTTGAAAATATTTCAAGGTCATCCGCTGAATTTTCAAGGTCATTAAACTTTAAGTGACCAGATTTGACGAAAAATCCTGATTTTTCATAAAATGAAGGTGTCAATATCTTAGAAACCTTGAAATATTGAACTTAACAGTTATTTACCATAAAATGATAAATGTATCACCTATTTCTAAGAACTATTGATTACGTTTCTTCACATCTTTTAATATCTAAATTCTTGGTGAGTATGTTGATAAAAAAGGGACGAAATCTGTATTTTTCTTGTTTTTTGACGGAAAAATATTTTCCTATTGAATAGCTATAATTCAATAAATTCTAAGATTTGTCTTTCTTATATTCATGTGCTTTCATAATATATATGACCTATGAAAATATTTAAATAAAAAAATCACTAAAATCGGTAACGAAAAAAATTAAAAAATCAATATTTTATGCAAAATTTGAGTCTCAAAGTATAAATGACCTTGAACATCAAGCCAATGACCTTGAACATTTTAATTGTTCTTATGTAAAAGATACAAGTCATATGTATACATGCATACATTTTGACAATCTTATGTAACTCTAAAGAGGAATAAAATCAATTTCAAAGATAATATGAAACAAGCAAAAAGGTCTAATGTTGCCATGGCAACGGTCTTTGACGACAGAATTTAGGTAAAACTCTTAAATACCCACTCCAATTTTTCGTTCATTTTATTTGTCAATAAACATACATTTCCGTTGATGAAAATCACTAGTCCCCTATTGGTGCCTTTTGTGATATTTAAGATTGAAAATGGTCAAAAACACACTAAATTGGCCCTTATTTTCACCTCTATTTTTCGCTTCATTTTGACTTAGTTTGGCTTAATACAATAAGCTTCCTGTAATAAATATCACATAACTAAGTGTACTAAGTAAGAATGGAAGTAAGGAAGAATAGATTATATAAAGATGAACAAGCTGTTACAGTGGTATCCATGGCAACGAAGTCTCCGGAGCTGGCTTATTTCATGGTCCCAAAAGTGCTATAAGTAGAATGACCTCGTTACCATGGCAACCAGAGGTCACATTGCATGAAAAGTGTTATTTTCATGGTAAGCACTCAATATATACCCATTATACCGAAAATCATCAAAATCCATGACATGCCGTGCCGAACTATTTTGGTCCTTACAGAGAATGGCTATTAAGTATTCCTCATGAAATTTATTTTAAGAGAAAAATCAAGGGCCGATTTAGGGGTCTCGTGGCCCTACCCCTTTGCACGTTACAAGCTTTAGCGCACTTTTTGCGTATTGACGTCATGCTTCCCTTTGTTCTTCGCTCCTGTGACGTCATACTGTGACGTAAAACTACAAGGTACGAGCTTGTAAATGGCGTTCTCCACATGTAAACAACAGAGCAAGTAAGTTATTATTGATTACACTTTAGTGGAGTGCCTTATGTAAGAAAATAAGCTGCCGTGGGAATTTTATGATTAAAGCAAACCACTATGATAAAGATATTAACTATGGGCTAGTATATCAGAAAAATATTGATAGACCTCTGAGATATGTGGCAGTTGCGATATTTTGGGGGTAAAACACCCTTTTCTATGCAAAAATCATGAAAAACTGGAAATAATTTATAACTTTTGCATGAAAAATGTTAACAAAACTTAAAAGATGTAAATATACTTAAATTCTGTTGTTTTTTCGAATAAAATAAGTTTCAAATTCAAATTTTGATATAAAATGTGGTTTTTCGGGCAAAAAAACCCTTTTCTAGGCTAAAATCGTGAAAAATTGGAAATAATTTATAAATTTAACGTATTAACTGATTTCAAAAATTAAAAGATGTTTACATATCTAATTTCTGATGTTCTTTTGAATGAAATGAGTTTTCAATTCAGATTCTTATATTAAATGTGTTTTTTGGGGAGAAAATTCCCTTTTCTAGGCCAAAATCATGAAAAATTGGAAATGAATTATAACTTTTACATGAAAAATGATGACAAAAATTAAAAGATGTTAATGTACAGAATTCCTTATGTTCTTTCCATTAAAATGACTTTCCAAATCGAATTCCTATGTCAAATGTGTTTTTTGGGGCAAAAACCCATTTTCTATGCAAAAATCATGGAAAACTGGAAATAATTTATAAGTTTTGCATTAAAAATGATAACAGAAATTAAAAGATGTAAATGTACTTAGTTTCTGATGTTCTTTCATATTAAATAAGTTTCAAATTCGAATTCCTACAACAAATGTAGTTTTGGGGCGAAAAAGCCCTTTTCTAGGCTAAAATCATGAAAAATTGGAAATAATATATAACTTTAGCATATATACTGATTTCGAAAATTAAAAGATGTTTATATATTCAATTTCTAATGTTCTTTCATATGGAATGAGTTTTCAATTCAAATTCTTATGTTGAATGTGTTTTTTGGGAGAAAATGCCCTTTTCTAGACGAAAATCATGAAAAACTGGAAATGCTTCATAACTTTTGCATAAAGAATAGTAACAAAGTTTAAAGATGGTTATGTACTTTATTTCTTATGTTCTTTCAAATGAAATGAGTTTCCAATTTGAATTCCTACATCAAATGTATTTTAAGGGGGCAAAAATCCATTTTCTATGTTAAAATAATGATTTAACTGGAAATAATATATAACGCTTGCATAAAAAATGATAACAGAAATTAAAAGATGTAAGAATTCTGATTTTTTTATGTTCTGTCGGATGAAATGAGTTTCATTTCATATGACTATATCAAATAGGGGGGGGGGGGTTGGTGGCAAAAAGCCCTTTAATAGAAAAAACATATGAAAATTGGAAATAATTTACAACTTTAGCAAGTGATCTGATTTAAAAATTAAAAGATGTTTTTTTACTTAATTGCTGATATTCTTTCGAATGAAATGAGTTTTCTGGGCAAAAAAAAAAAAATAACCATGGAAAATTGGAGATAATATACATGTATGACATTCAATTAAAACCTGATTTTTAAAAAAAATTGTAAAAATGTTAAACTTTTCACAAAATGTACATACATGACTTCATTGTTCTTGACAAATAAATTTTGAATCCTATTTTCTATGCTTAATAAAAAACATAATTTGTTTACAGTAAAATCTCATGTAGCTTATTACTGGACATTGTTTTTACTCTAAAACACATGTGTATTGATCAGGGCTCTTGATCAGCCTAATTTGGGCCCGATATTTGGCCAAATTCTCAATGCAATATACTTTGAGACTAAATGTTAGACATTTTTATTTTTATATACCCATGAGACATTACTTGTTGAAATGTTCTTATGATACACTGAAATTTTACAATAGAACAATCATATAATTTAGTATTTCAATTTCATTGTCCATATTAATGGACCAATTTTCCAAAGTGAAAACCTCTTGGAAAATAATAATAAAATCCCCAGGAGGTAAAAGCTCTATATTTCAAGTGAAAAGACATTCAAATTGATTTATAATTTTCCCGATCTTTGATTAAATGCTGTTGTTTTTCCCAATTTCAAAGGCCTCTTATACAAGAATTCAAATTTGAAACTTATTTCATCCAAAAGAAGATAAGAAATTAAGTACATTTACATCTTTTTATTTCTGTTATCATTTTTTTACGCAAAAGGTATAAATTATTTCCAGTTTTTCATGATTTTTGCATAGAAAATGGATTTTGTCCCCTCCCCAAGATATATGACATAGGAATTCAAATTGGAAATTCATTTCAATGGAAAGAACATAAGGAATTTATTATATTCACATCTTTAAATTTTTGTTACTATTTTTTATGCAAAAGTTATCAATTATTTCCAGTTTTTCATAATTTTGGCCTAGAAAAGGGCATTTTCTCCCAAAAAACACATTTGATATAAGAATTTGAATTAAAAACTCATTTCATTCAAAAGAACATCAGAAATTGAAAATAGAAACAACTTTTAATTTTTGAAATCAGTAAAAATGCTTAAATTATGTATTATTTCCAATTTTTCACGATTTTACCATAGAAAAGGTCTTTTAGCCCCAAAATACACATTTGATATAGGAATTCGAATTTGAAACTCATTTGATTCGAAAGAACATAAGAAATTAAGTATATTTACATCTTTTAAGTTGTATTATCATTTTTAATGCAAAACTAATAGATTATTTCCAGTTTTTCATGATTTTTGCATAGAAAATGGATTTTTGCCCCCAAAAAAGACATTTGATGTAGAAATTCGAGTTTTAGACTCATTCCAATTGTAAGAACATAAGAACTTATGTATACTAAGATCTTTTAATTTTTGTTATCTTTTGTTATCCAAAAGTTATGAATTATTTCCAGTTTTTCATGATTTTGGCCTAGAAAAGGGCATTTTCTCCCAAAAAAACACATTTGATATAGGAATTCGAATTTAAAACTCATTTAATTCGAAAGAACATCAGAAATTAAGTACATTTACATCTTTTTATTTCTATTATCATTTTTAATGCAAAACTTATAAATTATTTCCAGTTTTTCATGATTTTTGCACAAAAAAAAAGTTTTTTACCCCAAAAAAGACATTTGATATAAAAATTTTAGTTTAAGACTCATTCCAATAGAAAGAACATAAGAAATTAAGTATACTAATGTCTTTTAATTGTTGCTATCTTTTGTTATGCAAAAGTTATGAATTATTTCCAGTTTTTCATGATTTTGGCCTAGAAAAGGACATTTTCTCCCAAAAAACACATTTAATATAAGAATTTGAATTGAAAACTCATTTCATTGGAAAGAACATCAGAAATTGAGTATGTAAACATCTTTTAATTTTTGAAATCAGCTATTATATTTAAGTTATAAATTATTTCCAATTTTTCATGATTTTAGCCCAGAAAAGGGCTTTTTCGCCCAAAAATACACATATGATATAGGATTTCGAATTTGAAACTCATTTAATTTGAAAGAGCATCAGAAATTAAGTAAATTTACATCTTATTATTTCTGTCATCATTTTTAATGCTAAACTTATAAATTATTTCCAGTTTTTCATGGTTTTTGCACAGAAAAGGGGTTTTTGCCCCCAAAATATCGCAACTGCCACATATCTCAGAGGTCTATCAAACTTTTTCTGTAATACTAGCCCATAGTTAATAACTTTAGCATAGTGGTTTGCTTTAATCATAAAATTCCCACTGCATTACATAAGGCACTCCACTACTTCGATTTTTCGCCATTGTAATAAATACGAAGCAGTTGTATTTCATATTTTGCAGCGCAATAATTTCTGTTGGTCGTTGTTAGTCCTCCGTAGCAACGTCGCCTCTAAAGCGATAAATGAGACCCTCTGAGGGGTATAAAAAGCTAAAATATGTCACATGAATTAGAATAGTGATAAACGTACTGTGTTTTGCATTACTGCATGCATTTCAGATGTTGTTTTCATTTTCTTGCATGAACATCGACGGCGGGTGCGGATAGCCAACAGGGGATGCTTACTCCTCCCGGGCACCTGATCCCACCTCTAGTTTGCTAGGGGTCCGTCGATGTTCAACATGGTGCTCTATTGTGAGTGCTGTTGAGATTATCGTCAGGATCTTCTTTTACTCATTTGTGGTTCCGACACTGTTGGAAACATACGTTATACCGTCGGGGACAAGCGTTTCCAACAGTATATCCAACATATATAGACCCTTTCACATTATCTGCGGTACTAAATTTGAATGCCAGTTCCGAAGGAAAACGAATAGATTGTGCATGCACCAGTGACGTCATTTGATTGTTCTAGGGCGTATAGCGCGGAATCATGTTTCGTTTGTTCCGCGGAAAACATCTTGGAACAATCGAATTACGTCACTGGTGCATGCGCAATCTATTGTTTGTCCCCCGGAACTGGCCTTCAAATTCAGTACCGCAGATAATGTGAAAGGGTCTATACCTGTCGGAACCACAAAACACAGTACGTTTATCCCCTAAATAGATGTACACTACAATTGATAAATGCAATTCAATTGATCTCGAAGCCTGCCAAACATAATATTTCTTCTGGTGGAATCTGTCATATCAAAATAGAAAGACAGCGAACTATAAAATAATACAACAATCAACTTAAACATTCTATTTATTGAAATATTCTAATCTAATACAAATTTCAGCGACTTGTTTACACATAATGTGTTGATGGATAAAAAAATCAAAAACCTACAGTGACCGCTGTGGACAAAGCAGAGAACAAATGCTTAAAATCTCTTCCTTATTCAATGGATATGTTGTCGTCACTTTTGTATGGAAAATATTCTACAAAAAAATGAGCCACCACAACAGGAGTAAAATAATACACTCCGGCAGAGTAAGCATATTTTGCTTGCTACAACATCCGTTACGTTAGCCTCTTATATGAGCAAAACAACGGATTTGATTTTTAGGAAAGCACAGAATCCTTTTCTTAATGGGGCATATTGATGAGTTCTGAGTATCACCGTCTAATGTTACTGTGTTTTACTGTGCTTCTGACTGACGTGAAATATATTTGTAAATCCTCCTATTTTAAATGATAAATTATTCTGAAACTAAGGAGTACCTCCTTCGGGTATTTATAATACTGTCCTTAGCTGGCTCTTTGGCATATATTTTAAGTTATGTTTAGAAGTTCGCTCTTCATATATAATTCTCTTTTTATGGAACTTCGTCTCTTTCTGCCTCGAGCATCACTGATGATACATAATTTGTTAAATTGAGCATAATGTGCACTTAATTATTAGGATAAAACATATGTTCCAATACATTTTTATACTCTGGAGAAATTAAAGTCGTGTATTGTTATACTAGTACAAAATTATCATCACGACGACAATCGAAACACAAATGTCACGTGGATGCAGCTTTCTCACCAGATATCTCATGAAATCAAATTAAGCGATTCATGAACCCATGACATTTATGAAGAAAATAACATTATCATGAATAAAATATTTTTCATCTGCTGGCTGAAGCGAATTTTGAGTGAAAAATAGAGTAAAAAGCAAGAGTTGTTGGTCGTCGCATAGATTGCTATATTTATAAAACCATCAAATCAGCAGTCAAATTAAAACTAGTGCATACATGTAGTCAAGCAAATGTTAGGTTTTCAAGGTCATACTTAAAAGGAGAATTTATTATCTTCATCTTTAAGACATGTCTAATAAAATATAAAATAATAATAAGGACACAATCTCTATCAATACAACCTAGCAGTGACCGCAGTAGACAACACACACATGATAGCATCAAACAATGTACAGCAGAAACAACAAACAAGAACAGAGCACTATCATCAAACAAACAAACGAACAGACAATGGACAATGGCAATCTTGGAACATCGCAATCAAGCTAAGGAAAATTAACTATGTTGCAGCCAAAGTCTTCTCTTTTGTCGTTTATCTTTGTCTGAATTTCTCCGTTATTGATTTTGATATCAAGATCCAAAAATGGTGTAGTTATATCATCTGTGTTTGCTTTATTCAATGTTAACTCTGTTGGATAATTTTTGTAATTGTCAAAATGTGTGTTATCAATATTCAAAATATCATCAAGATACCTAGAGGTGCCATTGAAACATTTCAAGTAGACAAATTTCTTGAGTTTTTGCAGATTTTGCATTGAAATCTTTTTCGTACGTGTATAAAAACAAATCTGCAAGCACAGGCGCACAATTAGTACTCATAGGAATTCCTATAATTTGCCTGTATAAAGTGTCACCAAACCTTACAAAAATGTTATCTGAAGGAAAGAACAAGGCTTTGCACAACTCAGATCGAGTCCATAATTTATACGATTTCTATTCTACTGAGAAAGAGAATCCTGTTTGTACGATGTTGTCTAAAATATTGTCTACAAGAAAGGATAAGGTTTGCACAACTCAGATCGAGTCAATGATTTGTACGATTTGCTTTCTACTGAGGAAAAGAAAAGGAGACCAATGTACACCCGGCGCCGACTTTGGACGGCCATCTGCTATTAACAAATGGTGCGGTTAGCCGAATTACGTAACCCTCCCACTTTTCGATTTACCAGAGGTATCGAAGAACGAACAACTGTGGTGTAAAATAACCATACAATCAATCAAGACAGCAAAATTTAGAGGCCCAAGCAACACACAGACGAATATGTAGATGGACAGAGGTCGTTCGTTATACAGTCCGTGCTCTGCTGGCTGTAGCGATCCCATTCCTGTTATCACGCGAGGAATCCGACCGACATTCAGAGAGGACAGGTGGTCTTTTCTAATGAGGTTTGGACAGTCCTGTCGTTACAGTCGGTCAGTATGCAATGCTTCAGAATGCCCTGAAAAAAATCACGCCATTCAAACACGAATAACAAACACATAAGGGAACAATATGCAGTATTAGTTACATGTTGTAAATATTCACCAGAGAACTCTGTTCGGCCAAAAACAACGTTGTTTGTCTATTGCAATATTAATTGCACAAAAATGGGAGTTTTCTGGTACAATCGGTTGTCCTCAGCAACATTGTATCATCGTCAAACCTAATACAGCGTTCTATGGATTGATGATTAGGTTCTGGATTAGCTGGATTAGATACTTTATCCCAAGGTAAGGTATCACCTACCATGCCATCCATCCATGTGTAGGTATACAATGGCAAAGACGTGTTCAGCTGAAGTCCGATATATATGCCACGTTTTCCGATATACATGTCGTCTCTGATAAGAAAAAAATATATACAAGAAAAGATTATCATGAGGAAAAGATACAATGAACACAATAAGATTTTTTTTTTAGAAATTCCTCCCTATCAATGATTGGGGAGGATGTGACCATATTTCTTCCTGTCTATCTGTGGTTGTATTTCTGGATGCGTGTCTGACGTTATTCTTTTTATTTACTGACATATTGAGGGTACCACTTAGAAACTTTTATTTATTCTATAGGACTTTTATTTCATGCTTTCCTTTTTAAATTATCAATGACAAAAATGTTTTTGTAACGAGAATTATACTGTTTTTGCATGAGGTTATTTTCTGTAAAAACTAAGAAGAAAAATGCAAAAAAGAATTTGCATTGACCGCCATATTTGTTTCGTCCTTTTGATGAAAAAATTAGTCGTTTATTTGAACCAATTAATGCTTCTGTCGTGATCTCAGTCTATTCAGGAAAGTAAGAGGGTAATGCATAAGAATCTATTTGCATTAAATGCTTTTAATATACCAAACACGTGTTTCAGACATGTTGGCACGGTATGTCATAGATTTTAAAGATTTTTGGTATGGAAGTTCAGTATGAAGTGCTAGTATGTAAATCAAGTCAGTTTTTTTCATAAAGGTTGTCGTTGCCATGGTAACCGTGTTTGAAGTTTCAAAAATCGGGAAAATTTTTAGGACGAGGCATATTTGTAGGCTTCGTTACCGTGGAAACAGGTACTTTTTTAATCTGAAATCACTTTGATTATTTTTTGAAGTCCTTATTATTATACATGTACATATTTGTAAAGTTTTAAATTCATTTCGGATGCCTTTTGTATAAACTTCTTCAAATTCAATAGCAGATAAATTTTCAGCATGGGCCAGACATGCACGTTTCAGGTACTTAACCCTCGTCAGTGATCCTCAATATAAACAATGTACTATGACCAAAGAGTGTGAAAGTTATAATGTCCAAAAATGTACCGAAAGACGTAGCAGGATGGGTGGGATATGATGCTACAAGACCCCCGTTTCAGAAATTTCAAGTAATATTGATAACAGAATTTTTCGAATGCGTTGAAGAAACGATCAGCCGAAGTTTATCGAACTTGGCTACATATGCCATCGGGGAATCCTGGTCCACCAGCAGTGACACTCACCAGGTGGCACAAATGTTAAACTTTTTCAAATTTAATAGCATCCATGCGCGGATCAGAGGGGGTCCAAAATTTTAGGAAGTCTACCTATCATGTAGGTACATATATACCGGTGCACATTATTAGAATGGGCAAAAGCTGGACCCCGCCTCCGAAAATCTCATGAGGGTCCAGACTCCCGCCCCCCCCCCCCCCCCTGGATCCGCGCATAGCATCATTTAAAATCAGATGAATTTTAAGCGTGGACCAGTCATGTTAACCCTCGTTAGAGATCCTCAATCTTAAGCCCCCGTTCCACTGCAATCCCGCTGTACCTACGTTCATTCCCGACCTCGAAAATTGCCAGGTCGGGAGAGAACGGCTCTTAGTCATATCTTGGTCTGGTACAGCGTATGTTGGTCCAAAATTGATCGGTATTAGAGCGGGCACGCTTTAAAGGTCGGGAAAAGTTTCCCGTATTCTTTCAACCGGTTGAAAGAATATGGGAAACTTTCCCGCCCTCTTTGTGGTCGTGAAATGGTCGGCGCTTGGTCGGGATAGTCGTGGGTAAAGCCTAGGTTAATCGTGTCCTGGTCGGGAAAGAGCGTGGCTTGAGCGTGGTCTGATCGGCATTTAACTAAACCCCGCTTTCTTCACGCATAAGATACGCTTTAATTACGCCCTGTTCCCGATCGTTACCCGTCTATTCTACGCTCTTACCACGACCTATTCACTACAGATTCAATGTTTGCTGATCTTACCAAGACCTTTTCATGACCATCTAGCGACCTATTCACGCTCTATATGAACAAGTTACGACCAAACGACGCTTCAAATAGGATCTGTGCATATTTCATTCATTTTCTCGCACTGATATTGATTTGTTCAAAATACTTACTACCAAAATGTCGCGTTGACGATTCTTGGCTATGCAATGCCACTTTTTAAGTAGTGATTTTTTTAAATTTTGATCGCGACACTTTTGGGTAAGGCTTGGTCAAAACGGGAAATATAGGCTTCTTCTCGGTCGATTCGATCATTGGATGAAAAATGAGATCAGTTTTAGTTAGAAATTATGTTTTGAGCGGGAATGCGTCGGGGACAGTCGGAAACAGATCGGAATTGCATCGGGAATAGATCGGGTTTTGGTCGGGAATAGATCGGAGTTTGATCGGATTGGAATAGATCGGAGTTTGATCGGATTGAACGGGACTTGGTCGGCAATATGATCGTGAGTAGAGCGGGTAAAGCGTGAGTAAGTCCGCGGTGAAACGTGAATCGGTCATAAATTGATCGGGAATCGGTCGGGAATAGAGCGTGATGTCAAGAAAAAAATGAAAAGGTCGGGAAAGTTTTACCCGCTCTTGTGAAAATTTCGGTCGGGAATGGTCGTGGGTACAGCGGGATTGCAGTGGAACGGTGGCTTTAACAATGTACTATGACCAAAGAGTGTGAAAGTTATTATGTCCAAAAAAGGACTCAAAGACGTAGCAGGATGGTTGGGATATGATGCCACAGGACCCACGTTTTAGAAATTTTAAGTATTTTTGTAAAAATTGAGCCAAAACAGGGTATCAAAAGGCTCTGTTTTGGGCACTTAAAGACCTTTTTTCATGTTTTTACTGTTTTACAAGGTTGAAAATTTCTTAAAAGCACCAGTTTCTTAAGTCCAAATTTTGTTATCCAACTAGTATCAAAATTGATTGGACTAATTTGTCCTTTTACATGCACAGCAGCAACAATTGCTATGGCAACAATCGGCTGAAAGGTTTCGATACGATGAATTTAAAGTTACAAATAGTCTAACAGGGGTTAAACTGTCAATAATGAAGCTTTACCGTAAATAGCTTTTAACTACTACCATTTGAACATCTATACATTACTTACATAAAATATCTCTCACATTTTTGTTTTATAGACGTTTTTACTCTCTGGTACACACGATTTCGGTAAACGTCGGAGATTGTTATTTACATATACAGTATGTAGAAATATGTCACGTTTACCAAGGTCAAAGTGAACACGCTACCACGATCAGCCAATCGCTTGAATGAACTTCACATCGTGGGATTACTACGAAACATGTAGTAAACCACGAATAGAGTCTTTTTGAAATTCTCTCTCAAAAAAACTAACTAACTAATATTTCATTAATTGTTAATACAAGGTTGATATCATGAATAGATATCATGTTCCATTCAAATCACCATTTTGAACGTGGATAATCGAATACTTTCAAATGACTAACAACTTGTAATAGTGTATGACGGCTTCAATGGGAGGCAGGTGTATTCTGCTATAAACATGTGCGTTTGTTTACCAAATCCTGAATGAAAATTAACCTTTATTTAGTTATGATTTTTTGTTCGTTTTTTAATATTTTTTTTAGACTGTGAATATATATTTTGTATATACACATATCAAAATTACTGTGGATATATATACACGAGAACTATACATGTACACTGTAGATCCCTTTAGCTAATTTTCCCTCAGACTTGTCAAAGTATTAATTTCACGGTCGTCCTCTAAGCTAGGTCTCTATAACTTTCCAAAACCAAGCCAATAGTATTTGTTCATTACATTTCTCTTTTCAGATTTTGCTCCTCCCGGGCACCTGATCCCACCTCTAGCTTGCTAGGAGTGCGTCGATGCTCAACATAGTGCTCTATTGTGAGTGCTGTTGAGATTATCGTCAGGATCTTCTTTAACTCATTTGTGTCACACTTATGCCCTTTGCCGTGTGGAGCTCGTAAAAAAGTTCCCCGCGAGGGGTTTGACAGTAAGTGTTTTGAATATGTTTCCCTGACATGGTCGCCATAGCACTTTCTATATAGACATAACGTCAGACAGTGCATGCATTTTATATACTGTGTTCTTTATCGTGCATTAATATCGACGGCGGGCGCGGCTAGCCAACAGGGGATGCTTACTCCTCCCGGGCACCTGATCCCACCTCTAGCTTGCTAGGGGTCCGTCGATGCTCAAAATAGTGCTCTATTGTGAGTGCTTTTGAGATTATCGTCAGGATCTTCTTTAACTCATTGATAACACCGATTGTCGATTCATTTTCGTCCCACGTGTTACCTGTCAGCCATGTTGTTTTGTTTTGATACAGTACTAGCCTCATGCAAATAAGTGCTTACACGTGTTCGCAATCGGTCTTCTACGGAGAAAAGTAAGTTATATTAGGGTACCCATTTTATAAGCAATAATTGATCATAGCTCGGTAGTGAGGGCATATGTGACTATTGAAACCAGGCAGTTTCTAATTTCTAGGCATGATAGACTCGTTTGCGTTAAAATTTGGACAAAAATAGTTGATTCATGGTTTGATCTTGACGAGACCTTACACGATCTCTATCAATATATCCACTTATTATATTTGAGCAGAAGTTTATGTATACATCTATCAGAGACGTTTTAAAATAAAGATGACCTTGAAAATATTTCCTTGCCAATATTTTATAAACCTTGAGATATTAACTTAACAGTCATATGCCATAAAATAATTAATCTAACACTAATTTCTTAGAACTTTTGATAAAGTTTCTCCACATCTTTGACTATCTAAATTCTTGGTGAGTATTTGAGATAAAGGGGAACGAAATATTTTCTTGTTTTTTGACAGAAAAATATTTTCCTATTATATTGCTACAATTCAATAAATCATAAGATTTTTTCTTTCTTATATTCATGAGCTTTCAAAATAAATATGACCTATGAAAATATTCAAATAAAGAAATCATTAAAATTGGTAACAAAATCATAAAAAAATTCTATATTTACCCACTCCAATTTTTTGTTCATTTTATTTGTCAATATACGTTTATTTCTTTTGATGAAAATCACTAGTCTCCTATTGGTGCATTTTGTGATATTACAGACTGAAAATGGTCAAAAACTTACAATATTGGCCCTTATTTTCACCTCTATTTTTCGCTTCAATTTTAACTGATTTTGGATTAGTACAATAATCTTCCTGTAACATATATCACATAACTAAGTGTACTAAGCAAGAATGGAAAGTAAGGAAGAATATATTATGTAAAAACGAACAGGCTTTAATAAAATTTGCCGTGTTAATTCGTCGATTCAGTAGCATCGTAAAAAATTGCTAGGAGTGCGTTCATGGGCGGATCCAGAAATTTTTTTCAGGGGGGGTCCTAAAGTCCGAATTTTTTGAAGAGCAAAAAAAAAAAGGAAAGAAAAAAAAAAGAAAAAAACGCAAGAAAGTAAAGTTATTGATTGATGATTGTCAGTTCTGTCTCTAATTATTGATAAAACAGGTGACTGGAAAGCAATGGCGAGCTAACAGCTTAAAAACTTTTGAATTTTTTACATCATAGTAATTGATTAAATTGATCGTCAGTTCTAATATGTAAATACAACAAATGGCTAGCGATAGCGAGCCAGCGAATTTTTTTTTCCAAGAATTGGAATAAAATTCATTATTTGTGTCTTTTTCAGTTTCTGTTCGTTTCCTTAGTGCCCTTGTTTATTGACCTAGGTGTAATGTATATGTGTTGTATATAGCATGTATAGGAAAGCGCAGCATCATTTGAAAATAACGTACATGTACAAGTATGTAATAAATTCTGGCGAGCGGAAGCGAGCAAGAAAATTTTTGAAATACTGACGGCAAAATATAATCAAAATGAAAGATTTCTAATACAAATTCATGATATATTTTTCAAATATTATGACAACAAAAGGAGAATTGTGACTTAATCTTATGAAATATGCATATTAATAACAAAAAATTAGCAAAGTTTCGAAAATTTCAGGGGGGGGGGTTCCGGACCCCCCCCCCCCCTCTGGATCCGCGCTTGGCGTTTATTAGTAATTATTAAAATTAGCAATTGGTAATGGTATCCATGGCAACGAAATATCCGAAGCTTGCTTATGTCATGGTCTCAAAAGCGCAAGAATAGAATTACATGTATCTCGTTACCATGGCAACCAGAGGTCACATTGACCGAAAAGTGTTACTTTCATCGTCAGTACTTCATATATACCCATTACACCGAAAATCATCAAAATCCATGACGTGCCATGCCACTCAATTTTGGTCCTTACAGAGAATGGCTATTAGATATATATTTAGTTTCATTTAACTTTCCATGAAAATGTATGGTCCCTAACAATGCCGAAGTCGTGCGTCTTCGGCCAACTTCGTGGTATTTAATTTTTCTGTTATCAAAACAACCGGAAATAGAGTATTATACCCCTTAATTAAATGCAGAAGTGATTTTCTGACACAGCCAAATGTATTTCAGTAGCGCCTTCTAGTTTTATTCTTTGAGTTTCAATTTACGAATTTTGCAAAGAGTGCGCGACTCCAAATTTCCTGTAGGGTCGATTCAGTAGCATCGTAAAATACAATGTATGTCCAAAATTGCATAAGAAGGATGGTGCTAAAATGTTAATCTCCTTTTATGTAGATTATATTTTTGATGAAAATGACAAGTTTTCGTAATAGCAAAAAATATATAATGTCAAATGAATAAAGGGCAAAAATAAAGATTCTTCGGACGACGGAGCTGGAATCATCAAAAGAGTGTTTTAAACTGTCTGTCTAAGTATTTGGAAATTTACTCTTCATAGCCAAGGAGATATTTGATTATAGCTTTACTTACGAATGAAAATATGAAAATATATTTCAAAAATGTCATGAAATGTCATGAAATGTCTTACGTTTGCGTCAGTATGAATCTCGTCGCTGAGGTCATTGTGGAAGGCGTTTTCAGAACAGCCAGAGTTTTACCGATCTGTTGACAACCATCTTCAGCATCACTGAATGTCGAAATGTTGTTGACGTAGACAAAGTCCTCTGAAATGGACAGTGACCTCATGAGTGTCGGTATATTTTATATATTTATTGTATGTGAACATTCATTTGGTGTTTGAACAAGAAAGAATGAGCAGCAAAACATTCGAGCTGAAACCTTAAGAAAGAAGTTGTAATGCTGAAACAATTGACTAACTAAAGCCTACTTAAAACGAATGTATGTAACTGAAACGTGCATGTCTGGTCTATGCTACAAATTTATCTGTTCTCAAATTATGCTATTGAATTGGGAGACGTTTAACATATGTTGTATGTTGCATTCAACTCCTTCGCCTGGAAATGATATGTTTACACTTAGTCACGATCGCAACGATTGCCACGACTGATGTGAATCGAGGGGAACGTGAGAGACCGTTGGGTATAACCGTGAGGATCGCGAAAGAACGTGTTCGAATCGTGATGATCGTAGGAAATCGCAGAGATCGTGGCAAAATGCTTGATTCTCAACGAAATTGCTACGATTTTCCTGATTGATTCTTACATAGTGAGAGAGCGTAATGGAGCGTAGTAAACGTGATGGAACGTAGAAGAGCATGGCAGACCTTGACAAAGTGTAACAGATCGTAATATCCAATCGTAGGAGATCTTGGCGAACGTAGAAAATATGCTCTCTCATGACCCGACACGATTTCACTCACGCTCTGATGATTGGTTAAGATTCAGTCACGCTATGACACGTTTTACTACGATCATCCCGATTGGCCCGAACAGTCAGCAGCGTTTCGATAAGTTCCATCACGGTTTTTTATGATGGGATTACATTTATAAAAGGACCATTATTTTTGTTGTGTGAAAAGACTTTTTAACATCGTCATTAGCATCTGAAGAGACATTAAAAAGGAGAATTGATAATCATTGAGGTATTGCATTACCTGTCGAACGAGTTAAATAAATACACGCAATAAAATTTGTGAACTGCTCAATATTTTTTTTTACATATACCTTAGATAATCAAAAATGAAAGACAAAATAATGTTGTTCAATGCCACTTCTAGTGTTTTACGATGACAATTACGGATAATGACCATATCCCAATATGCGTACAGCACAAAATCGATAATTCAGAAAATCACAAACCGAAGTCATACAAAATCAGAATAAGACAGGAACCAAAGCAAACAAACATAAACCTCCATCACATAAATACTTTCTACATAACCTCAGACACTGCATGCATTTTATATATTTTCATTTTTCGTGCATGCACATCTACGGCGGGTGCAACTAGACAACAGGGGATGCTTACTCCTCCCGGGCACCTGGTCGCACCTCTTTCTTGCTAGGGGTCCGTCGATGCTCATTTGTGTGCTCTATTGTGAGTGCTGTTGAGATTATCGTCAGGATCTTTTTTAACTCATGAAAAGAAGCGAACTCAAAATATGGGAGTGAGACCAGGTGTCCAGGAAAAGTCAGCATCTCCTGCTTGCATGCAACACTCGTCGCTTCAATTCGGTAGAATTTTCACATCCGTTTACTTCCATTTCGGAAGATAGAAGTACATTCAGCTGTGGGATGGTTCAAGTGGTCTCTCTGGACGGCGGGACATCAAAGTGTATTACGAGTTCCCCGTATAGACCGAAGAACTTCCTCAAAAGATATTTCAAATCCAAATTAAGCAATTTACATGATAAATATGTCTTCGCTCATTCAGATAAAGCACCCAACAACACCATAATCATTTGAAAACGTTACTACATATCACCTTTGGTTTCGGAACTTTCGTCTACAAATACTTATATCAAAAGCAATGAAAGTGTCCCTAAGATTTTGAGTAAACACAACAGTGAAATTTCTTCATTCAACATTCCTATTTCTAAATTAGATCTTCCTACAATATACTGCATACCAAAACTGCTTAAGTCTCCTTACCAGTTTCGATACATTGCCAATTCTAGCAACTGCCGAACTACAATTTTGTCTAGGAATCTGACGTCAGCACTCACGGCGATAAAGGAACACGTAGCGAAATATTGTGAAACTGTTCCAAACAGGAATGACGTAAACTTATTTTGCTCTATTAAAAATTCAGGGGATGTGATTGACAAAATGAAGTCTAGAAATTTTCAAACCAATACGATTTCTTCTAATGACTTTTCAAATATGTACACCACCCTTCCTCACGACAAAATCGATGATCAATTGTCCAAACTCATCAAATGGTGCTTAAATCGAGAGGGGAAAACTTATATTTGTACATCTGAATCAAAGAGTTTCTTTTCCGCTACAGAATACAAATCATACAAATCATGGACATGTGGTGACCTTTGTATTGCCATGTTCTTCCCCTTTGGCAACGTTTATGTAAGATTTGGTGAGAATATCTACAAGCACGTTGTAGGGATCCCTATGGGTACTTATTGTGCGCCTCTTGTTGCAGATTTATTTTTATACACGTATGAAAAAGAATGTATCCAAAATCTTCAAAAGCAAAGAAAACATGATGATGTGAAATGTTTCATTGGTACTTCTAGGTACCTGTATGATATTCTTACTATCGACAATCCTGTTTTTGAAAAGCATAAAAATGTTATTTATCCACAAGAACTGACTCGAAACAAGGCAAAAGTTACAAACACAGAAACACCATTTTTGGACTTAAAACCTCCTCCTATCAAAATTGTTAATGGAGAGATTCATACAACTGTGTATGACAAAAGGGATGATTTTGGATTCAACATAGTCAATGTTTGGCTGTCTGTTTGTATGTTCATCTTACAGTGAGGAGGTTATTTTACACCACAATTGTGCGCTCTTCGAGACCTCTGGGTAATCGGAGAAATGGGGTTGTGTGTGTGCAGGTAATCCAGGATAACCACACCGTCTGCTACTGACATGGCAGGGCAGATGGCCGTCCTAAGTCGGCACCGATTGCTCGTTGGTCTCGTTGGTTTATGTGTAGTCATTTGTGTTTGATGTTTCTCATTGATTTGGTGTTCCTTGTACCATTTGGGTCTCTTTCTTTGTGTGTCTTCTTTGTGTTTTTACAGTTGGTGTTTCAGGCGTTTGCTGTTGGTGCTTCGACTAGGTGTTGTTGGAGATCCCCTCCTTTTTTCCTCAGTGACGATATTAGTCGGTCACAAACGTATACCTGACTGAGAAGCTTATCTGAAAGACGCCTAGCTCTTAGAACAAAATCTGTATATTTGGTATTTGCTCTGGCATAGCGTATCGAGTGAAATATGAACACATCATAAGCAGGTGATGAAGGGATGTTACAACTCAGAAAAGGAAAGTCTGTGATGCTGAAATTGAAGTCGTCACGTTTGTCATAGAGTGAGGTGTTCATGTGACCATCAGTGTCGTAGAACAACATTATGTCCAAATAGGATGCTGAATTATTTGTCTCTGTAGTTTCTTTGACTTCAAGCTCCGAAGGATAGATTCTGCTGAGGTAATCCGCGAATTTTAGATTATTGATGGACATGTTTCTGTAAGTGAAGTTAAAGTCAGAAGCTAAGTACTAGTATCTTTTCCCTTCAGAGACCAAAGAGTGAATTCAGCTTTGCGCGAGTAAAGAAAAATGTCCATCTGTTTCAGTGCACTTATTTTTAGAATCAGACTTTTCTTTCACAAAGCAGGTTTTGTCATAGTTAACAACAATAAATTTATATTTGCGATTGCCGCTTTTGCTTGTAAATGCATTCCGATTCTAAAAATAAGTACACTGAAGCAGATATTATTCAGATGTCAAACTTCCTGATCGACAACATTTTTGTGGTGTTACGAGGAAAGGTCTTCCAGCAAATGGTCGGAATTCCAATGGGATTCAATTGTGATCCACTCCTTGCCGACATTTTTCTTTACTCATAAGAAGCTGAATTCGTTCAATCTTTGGTCTCTGAAGGGAACAGATACGTAGCTTCTAACTTTAACTTCACTTACAGATACATAGACGATGTGCTGTCCATCAATAATCCAAAATTCGCGGATTACAGCAGAATCTATACGTCGGAGCTTGAAGTCAAAGAAACTACAGGGACAAATAATTCAGCATCCTATTTGGACGTAATGTTCTCCTACGACACTGATGGTCATATGAACACCTCACTCTATGACAAACGTGACGACCTCAATTTCAACATCACAAACTTTCCTTTTCTGAGTTGCAACATCCCTTCATCGCCAGCTTATGGCGTATTCATATCTCAGTTAATACGATATGCTAGAGCAAGTACCAAATATACAGATTTTGTTCTGAGTGCTCTTACAGATAAGCTTCTCGGTCAGAGATATGTTTGTGACCGACTAACCTCGTCACTGAGGAAGTTCTACGGTCGATATTGGGAACTCGTCATAGACTATGATGTCCCACTCTCCCGAATGGTGGATGATATTCTGTCTTAGACCATTTGAACCATCCAACCACCGAATATAATTGTATCTTCCGAGATGGAAATAACCGGATGTGACGATTCTACCGAATTGAAGTGACGGTCGTTGCATGCAAGCAGGAGATGCTTACTCTTCCTGGGCACCTGGTCTCACTCCCATTTTGGGAGTGCGCTTCTTTTCATATGGTGGAGGTTTTTTCTTTATGGTTGCTTTTGTTCTTGTTTTATCCAGATTTTGTATGCCTTCCGTTTATGATTTTCTGAATGATCGATTTTGTACTGTGTATTGGGATATAGTCATTATCCATATTTGTCATTGATAAGCGTAGGGAACCCTGACTGAGCATGGTAAAACGTAAAAGCTCATAGCGTTAATCTTACGGGAACGTACTGAAACTTGAGAGAACGAGATAAAAAATCGTGACAATGGAAACAAATTGCTATAGCGCGTAACAAATCGTACTGAAAGTGTGCTGGAGCGTCGCAGAACGTGTGCTGACCAATCTCATTCATAGAATCGTGGAGCTCCACGATTATGCTCAATCGTAGATAACGTAGGGCGTCGTGGCTTTGCTTAAACCTATCATTGGATGATGCGATGACTGAACCGTCTAACAGATGTATACTTTCCACTTGTAACACGACGACAATCCACCAAAGAAATCTGGGGGTGAATACGATATATGATAATATGTGATATGTTCTAAATTAAAGACATTTTTATGCAATTCTGCAGAAATATCCTTCATGAAGTGATAAATGACCAGTGTAGAGCGACCGATTTAAAAAAGAGGCTTTGTTTTCGAGTTTAATCAACATATCTATAACACACCGCGTGGGATCGAAACGAATGATGTTGCAGTTTCTTACGGAGGGTTTTGGCCGGATCTTTTTTTGAAAATAAGTGTTGTATAACACGAAACGTGTGATATCACCTTAAGTCCGTTGAGAGAAAACTGCTGGGAGGAGCAACTTGAAACTTGACATGGTGATATACCATGATAAGACGAATCAAACACAGCAACAAAATTTGTCCTAGTGACCTTGACCTTGGAGTTTGACCATATTTCACTTGTGTATTTCTTGTGGCAAGACCTTTCCATGGATACCAAAAATGTTTACCTTGTGACCTTGACCTTGGAGTTTGACCTACTTTTGAAAAACTTTAACCTTGGCCATAACTTTTGAATGGTAAATGATAGGGCTTTTATATTTCACATATGTATTTCTCGTGACAAGACATCACCATAGATATCAACAGTTTTGACCTTGTGACCTTGACCTTGGAGATTGACCTACTTTTAAACATAATAAATCTGGGCTATATCTCATGAACTATAGAGGCTATGGCTTGGAAATTTCACGTGAAGAATCTTTATGACCAGACCTTTCATTTGATATCAAGACTTTTGACCTAGTTTGAACTATAAGAGGTAGGGGTTTGATATTTCACATATAGATTCCTCATGGCCAGAACTTTCATTTGATATCATGACTTTTGACCTAGAGACCTTGATATTGACCTTTGACCTACTTTTGAATTATAAGAGGTAGGGTTTTGATATTTCACATATAGATTCCTCATGACCAGACCTTTAACTTGATATCATGACTTTTGATCTTGTGACCTTGAACTTGGCCTTTAAACTACTTTTAATTTACATGTATGAGAGGTAGGGTTTGATATTTTACACGTAGATTCCTCATGACCAGAACTTTCATTTGATATCATGACTTTTGATAAAATGACCTTGACATTTATCTTTGACCTGCTTTTAAACTATAAGGGTTACGTTTATGGTTAATTTATTATTTTCTCAACATTTAAGTGATTCTGCACAAAACTGATGAGACGCTGCAGTAGAGCAATGCCTACTTAGTAAGTCCATATCGTTTATATATTTGAAAAGTATATAGTTTTTGCAAACACATCAAGAGTTCTGCTAGGTCAAGAACGTTTCTGTCGTCGACAAAGTATTGAAGTGTTTGCAAAAACTATGAACTTTTCATTTATCTAGACGATGTGAATTGATTTATAAGCCATTGTCCTACTACAACGGATCATCAGTTCTTTAAAGTTTAACTTAAAAAATGAAAAAAGAATTCCCAAAAACTGTCTAAGGAATCCCAACACCATACGTTTCGATCCCATGCGGTGTAACACAGGCCTGAATTTGCTCTTAACTTTTAGCTGTATACCCCTGCTTTCAAGATCAGCTGTCGTAAAAAATAAATCATGGTCATATTTTGTTTAAATAGGATAAAAAGTGATAAAATCGTGAAAATTTCAAAATGAAATATTTATCGTTTATATCCTATGTATGTAAACGTCTTCAAATTGAATAGCATCATTTAAGAACAGATAAATTGGCAACGTGGACCAGACATGCACGTTTCGGGTACTTAACCCTCATCAGTGATCCTAAATCTAAACAATGTAATATGCCAAAAAAGTATGAAAGTTACTATTAAGTATGTCGAAAAAATGTACCGAAAGATAGCAGGATTGGAGGGATATGATGCTACAGGACCCACTTTTTGGAAATTTCAAGAAATTTTGATAACAGAAATTTAGAATTTGTTGAAGAAACGATCAACCGAAATTGATCGAACTATATTTCTTAATTTTGTTCTTTTTTGTATAGAAAGTCTAATGCAATCAATGCATTAGATATGTAAATTTGATAAATAATTGTTTATGAGGTAGAATATTTTCTCCTCTCTCGAAAAATGGCAGTTTTATGCAAATTTCTCTGAAATATGAAGAATCCGTGTAAATGTCTTCTCTAAAGCCCCGAGACTGAATTTTTGTCTTGAACCATATCGACAAATATATGTTTATTATTTGTAAGGCCTTTTAATTTTTCTAAATGACTTATAAATAAATGTAAAAAACTAATGCGTATGTACTTTTGAGTTAAGCGTCATTTCCCAAAAAGGATTCCATAGATTAAGATTCGGTCGACCAAGTGTTACAGTTTCTATCAAATCGTACCTTTTAACCGGTATATATACGTATGTTTGATAAAACTTAACTACAGAAAGTGGAATTAAAAGTGGAAAGTGTAGCCAAGTTCAATCAATTTCGGTTGATCGTTTCTTCAATGCATTCTAAAATTTCTGTTATCAAAATTTCTTGAAATTTCTAAAACGTGGGTCCTGTAGCATCATATCCCACCCATTCTGCTACGTCTTTCGGTACGCTTTTCGACATGGTAACTTTCATACTTTTTTGGCATATTGCATTGTTTAGATTTGAGGATCACTGACGAGGGTTGAGTACCCGAAACGTGCATGTCTGGTCCATGTTGCCAATTTATCTGTTCTTAAATGATGCTATTCAATATGAAGACGTTTACATTTATACCACTTGGTGAGTGTCACTGCTGGTGGACCAGGAGTCCCCGAGGGCACATGTAGTCAAGTTCGATCAATTTCGGTTGATCGTTTCTTCAACGCATTCTAAAATTTCTGTTATCAAAATTTCTTGAAATTTCTAAAACGTGGGTCCTGTAGCATCATATCCCATCCATTCTGCTACGTCTTTCGGTACGCTTTTCGACATGGTAACTTTCATACTTTTTTGGCATATTGCATTGTTTAGATTTGAGGATCACTGACGAGGGTTGAGTACCCGAAACGTGCATGTCTGGTCCATGTTGCCAATTTATCTGTTCTTAAATGATGCTATTCAATATGAAGACGTTTACATTTATACCACTTGGTGAGTGTCACTGCTGGTGGACCAGGAGTCCCCGAGGGCACATGTAGCCAAGTTCGATCAATTTCGGTTGATCGTTTCTTCAACGCATTCTAAAATTTCTGTTATCAAAATTTCTTGAAATTTCTAAAACGTGGGTCCTGTAGCATCATATCCCACCCATTCTGCTACGTCTTTCGGTACGCTTTTCGACATGGTAACTTTCATACTTTTTTGGCATATTGCATTGTTTAGATTTGAGGATCACTGACGAGGGTTGAGTACCCGAAACGTGCATGTCTGGTCCATGTTGCCAATTTATCTGTTCTTAAATGATGCTATTCAATATGAAGACGTTTACATCATACTGTTGACAAATTCATAAAAACATACTTCTATTTAATCTGTCGTGGCAAGATCACGTAGAGAGACCCAATCGTTACAAGTTGAAATGAAAATACGTGAATTGATAAATTGTGCATAAAATAATCGAAAGTATCTTTTGACGTTTATTTTAATCTAATCTAATCATATTTTATTTCAAGTAGCAGAAAAAGGATCGGGCAAAAGTTTTCACAACATTATATAATGCTCTCTCCTAAAACGTTTATTTGAGTACTACAGAGATGTGAATATACATGTCAAAAACATTGTTCTGACTTTGGACTCTTCGTTTTCTTTGTTTTAAACATTAAGATATGCCTTTGATGAACGCTGTGCAATTTATCCCTTTTAGCATCCGCATTTACTATCCGTTCAGATTTGATGCTGATACAAAATATATAGTAGATGCAGTTCATAATGCATTAAGGCAGAGAACCCCTTTGAGGCCTTCAGGACATGCAATGGAAAGTCCTTAAGGGTCACGGAGGGAGGGTCTTTACTGCGTGATGCTGTAGCACAAACACCACATTGTCATACTTTATATTGGTAAACTAAATTGAGCGATTCCTATATTAATAAGGACTACATACTTCTACAATACAACAAATAAAAAGCTATTATAACGAAGAGAAAAAGCAGAAAAGTGCGTGTTGTCGTCTGTTTTCAACGGAAAGTTCGTTGCGAAAGGAGCCTGGATACGGAAACGTTTTAGTGCCTCATGTTGTTGTGTTGTAAGTAGGTTTCGAATTGTCGAGGTAAAGGAAGCATTGATGACGTATTAAAGTCGAGAAGTCGCTGTAAACTTGTCTTGAACGAGGTCTTTTGGACGAAATCTCATATTAAAAGCATGAAGTTAATTTCATTAAAGTCAAGAAAATTTAATGCAAATTGTCACATGTCAACTTCAAAATAAGTCGTTGTCTTGAAAGTCATTATGGCAAGAACATCTATATTTATCGACATAATTTAAGTTGATAAGTTCGAATTATCGTAGGTCCTTCGAGATGATTATATCGAATTTTCGCCGGAAAACTAACAAGTCGAATTTTCTAAAGCCAAATCAATTGTAAGCGATTTCTCTTTTGTCGATTTCATTCCGATATCGAGTTATTAAACTCGCATTATCACCAAAATCTCGAAATATCAATTTTGCAGAAGGCAACATGATGCTATGAAGTAGCACTTGTTGATATCTTTTTGTACGACTTGTCATGCTAGAAATCAACTTTGCGAGTTTCAAGAGATGCAGGAATATAAATTGGAATTATCCTTGTCAACGTTCATATAAGATGAGGCCCAAGTGGAACTATATTGCTCATCTCATGACCTTTCCATTAGCAAAGTGGTTTTAAGTAACTCATTTGGGAGACTAGGAATAAATTGTAATTTTATTATTATGATTACTAAACTATGATATCCGAGATCTAAATTGAGATGTTTTATATTTATAAACTTAGATCCGAGATTACATGAATGAGGACTTGGATTACTAAAGTGAAAATTCAGAGTACCCATCCTGGCTCTTCCCTAGCTTGGGTGGGGCTCATCCGATACATACTCCACTCATCAACTCACTCTAGGTTCATCCTATCGTGTATCAAACTGACCTTTTATCCTCCTTTCCTGGATCAACCTAATCATGGGTAAATCCCATCGTAAATCAACATAATCCGGGATCCAGTACATCTAGCTAGTAACCATCCAAATTCGGGTCTATCTTAACCTTGGTTAACCCTTAGACATGAACCAACCTGGATTCACACTCGCTGGAAAAAGAATCTCGTTTAGGACCCAGAACCGAAGTTCAGAAGTATACTAGTTAACTAGGAATTGTTGGATTGATTCCAATGTGATGTGGATATAAATAATAGATTTGGATCCACGTTAGGACCCTGGTTAGCGATTCTAAGGCGGGGGTTTTCCATGGTGAGTGGGATTGACTTGGAATGAAAAGGGAGTGGGTAAGATGCAGGATGTATCAAGGACAGACCAGATTCTGGGTTAATTGGATCCAAGGTTACTGGATATAAACGATATAAACTGAGTGGACAAAGGCTCCCATATAAGAGTGCAATTCTTAAGAATGTGCTGCTACAAGGCTGTAGATTGGTCCAATACCAAGCCAAGTGTCCGTCTGGTGACAGAAGGGTCATATCCACGGTATAAATAATAATTCTAACACAATTTCGATGGCAATTCTGTCTACCTTTGAACCGTCTAAATTTTTTAATTATTTCATCATAAAATGCAGGTTACGAAATAACGGAACTAATATACTCTGTTGCTTGTTGGGTCCGAATTGCAAAAGAAGTTGATAATATCTTTTTGAAAAATACATAGGAAGTCATAACTAGTTTGTGAAAGCGAAAACCTTGACCTTAAAGTTTCTTGGTAATATGTACATTTCTGCTATGAGAATCCAAAACATCAGTACATGCTCTTGCATACCGAGTGAGCCGCTAAATATAGATACCGTATGACGGTAATCTAGGAACATCACCGTCAAGCCAGGGAATATTTACTTTGTTGAATCCAAAATCATCTATTTTGTCATAACCACTTGTATGAATCTATTAACAGTTTTGATATTTAGGTCCAAAAATGGTGTTTCTGTGCTTGTAATGTTTCCTTGTTTAGAGTCAATTCTTGTGGATAAAAAGCATTTTTATACTTTTCAAAAAGAGGAATATCGATAGTAAGAATATCATCCAGGTACCTAGAAGTACCGAATGAAACATTTCACATCATCATGTTTTCTTTTGCTTTTGAAAATTTTGGATAATTCTTTTCCATACGTTTATAAAGATAAGTCTACAACAAGGGGCTAACAATTCATACCCATAGGGATCCCTACAGCTTGCTTGTAGAGCTTCTCACCAAATCTTCTATAAATGTTGTCCAAGAAGACGGACAAGGGAATACACAGTCACTACATGTCCATGGTTTGCTAGTTTAAGTGATTTGTTTGTTTGTTTGTTTGTTTGTTTTTGTTTTTTATTTATTTATTTTTTTTTTTGCAGCGGAAAAGAAATCCTTTTATTAAACTTTACGAATATAAGATTTCCCCTCTCGATCAAAACACCATTTTGATACTCTCATCTGAGATTTCAGTGCATGAGTTAAAGAAGATCCTGACGATTATCTCAACAGCACTCACAATGGAGCACAAAATTGAGCCTCGGCGGACCCCTAGCAATCCAGATGTGGGACCTGATGCGAGGGAGGAGTAAGCATCCACTGTTGGCTAGCCGCACCCACCACAATGTACATTGTAATTGTAGATCACTTACTATTTACGAGGGCTGATTGAAATGTTGTCTCATATTGATGGATTTGAATTTTCAGACATTTTGCATTATTTTACAACATAATCCCCTTCAGTATCTTAACACTTTTGCCACCACTTTGCCTCAATACCACTTTTAAAGAACTATCTTGACTGGTCAGAAAGCCATTCATTACAAGTATGACGTCATCATCAGACCGATAGATTTTGCCAGAAATAGCTGCTTCAGATTTTGAAATAGATAAAAGTCTGATCGACCAAGATAAGGTGAATAAGGCGGATACTCAATCAACTTAAAGTCACAATCATGAATGGCAGCCATGACAGTGACAGACTTGTGAACAGGAGCAATGTCCTGATGGAACAACACACCTTTAACTAGTGAGCTATCCGCGGCGCTTAAGTTTAATATTTTCCCGTTACTATATGTGTCATACGTGTCAGAAGTGAAGCATAGTATGTGCCATTGATTGTTTGTCCTCTTTTGGAGATAATCCTTCAGCAGAATATCTCCTGCATTCCAGAAAACCGAGGTTCAATACATATCAATCAGCCCTCGTAATCCGAGAGCTCAGTTTAATAGCGAGCGGAGCTCGCCCTCATGGTAACGCGTATACACATATCTTATTGAGAAAATATGCTGAATCAAAGAATGAGAATGTACTACTATGCTTTCAAAAACTTTCGTCTCCTCGCAGACAGAGTTGCTGCGGAGATGCTGGATATTGCCATTTAAATTTTTTTTTTCGACTCCAAGTAGACGTATATGTTATACTCAATTTTTGTTTATAAGTTAAATTTATTGAAAATATTTTCCGTAAATCAGGTAACGATAAAGCATCAACAAGGTGGCGTAACCACGGGAAATCCGACATTTCCGGTTTTAAACGAGACGTTTCGCTCTGATTGCTTTTCTCGTCTCGGGTGGTTTCGTACTGTCAGAAGTCGGAATATGTTTGTTTTCTCTTTTGTTCTTAAGTAATTTATTTTCAGCTAGCCTAAACATTATTCTTACAAAATGAATTATAAAGAACCATATTTTTAAAGAACCATATTTTAAGCCCCCCCCCCTTAAAATGTTCATCTGCTGGTCTAGATCAATTTTACAAATGCTTCCGTGTTTCCACTCGCCTTATACTACCTTTTTTGGCAATCATCAAACAGAAAGTTTTGTAAGATAAGATAAACCATCATAGTCAAAATAAAAAAGAAGGATCTTTTTTATTTTATATAATCATATCTATTTTCTCTCCGCTCGTACAAAAAGGCTTTGCCTTGATTCATATTAAATTGATATCATAGTTAGTAAGTAATACTAGATTCATATTCTCTATTCACTTGGTGCCATCATTTTAGTAATCTGAAACCCCAGAAATCGTGAATTTAGTTACGGGAGATCTCAATTATGTGAGCTTCAATTTAGAAATCAGAAATATGATTTAAGTGATATTGGATCTTAGTTTAGTAATCTAAGATCAGAGTTAAAAAATCTCAGATCACAGTTAAGTTATATATTTTCTCACCTCAACAATCCAAGTTCTCATTCATATAATCTTGGGTCTTTTTTTAGAAATATATATCTAAAATTAAGATCTCAGAAATCATAGTTTAATCTGAAATTACTGTTAAATATTCCAAGATAATAACAGAAGTATAATTTATTCCTTGTCTTCCAAAAGAGTAATTAAAAACCACTTTGCTAATGGAAATGAAAAGGCAGAAAGGTCATATATAATTTAAGAGATATGAGCAATCTAGTTCCACTTGGGCCTCATGTTATATGGACTTTGACAAGGATACATCGCATATATATTACTGCATCTTTTGAAACTCGCGAAGTTGATTTCTAGCATGACAAGTCGTACAAAAAGATATCAACAAGTGCTACTTTATTGCATCATGTTGCTTCCTGCAAAATTGGTATTTCGAGATTTTTGCGATTATGCGAGTTTGATAACTTGATATTTGAAAGAACTCGACAAAAGAGAAATCGCAGACGATTAATTTGACTTTCAAAAATTCGACTTGTTGGTTTTCAAGCATAAATTCGATATAATCATCTCGACAAACCTACGTTAATTCCAACAAATCAACTTAAATTATGTCGATAGATCAAGTTGTTCTTGCCATAACGACTTTTAAGACAACGATTTATTTTGAAGATGACATAAGACAAATTGCATTAAATTTTCTTGACTTTAATGAAATTAACTTCATGCTTTTGAAATGACATTTCGTCCAAAAGACCTCGTTGAAGACAAGTTTACAGCGACTTTTCGACTTTAATACGTCATCATGCTTCCTTAACCTCGACAATTCGATTTACTTTTTGTCGCGAAACCCACTTACAACACAACAACACGAGGCACTAAAACGTTTCCGTAAAAAACAGAACAATCAAACTTTTATAACGATGAGACTGATGTTGGCAGCTCAGCGTCCACCCTCCCTACTAAAGATTATTTAAAAAGAAGAAAGATCAACAAGAAAGTTTCATTAAAAAGGAAAGTCATTGATAAAATGAATGGCAGAGTAATAAAAATACAAATCATTTCAGAAGTTCAAATTTGCTGTGTTATAAGTACAACACTGCGATTGCATCATTTGACAATATATATTGCAATTTTATGTGCATATTTTTTTTTCCTGGTTACACACATTTATTACTTCGAGAAGTGTTCTTTTCTGTTTTCTTTTTTTTTTCGGTCAAGCAATTCTTTTTTTCAAATCAAAAATAATAGTCTGGCATTATATTCGAAAATATGAGAATGGAAGTATTTCGGATAAGTACATTATTTACTATGTGCATAGCAGGTGACCATCTTTAGGATAGAGCATCCTTTGATGTGTGGTCATTTCAATTTCAATATTGCCTAAGATTTGGTTCCCGGTTGTTATTTTAATGTGAGTGTTTTTGATTGTTGAAGATGTGGTTGTTTTAAGTTCCTTATTTCTTTGTATTTTTACGTTTCATTTATGTATAAACAATTTGAAGAGAAAATTAAAAATGTGTCCATCAGACAAGGATGGAGCATGAAAAATAATGTACAAGCAGTGAAAACTCTAACAAAACGTAACGTGCAATATCGCATAATGGCCATCAACGATCAGCCAATCAGATACTAGAGATCAAGAACTAGAAATCAGAGGTTATCCTCATTATCATCTACATGTAGTACAGTGCCTTTAAGTAACGATTTAGCAACAATTGTTATCACACCGTCAAACCGAGGACGAAATTGCAATGATAGCCTTGAATGTGATAGCGCCGTATAGACAGCTTCGCTGCTTATCGAACTTGAAGCTTGTGGAAGTAAAATGCATTGCAAATTTCCTTGTTTTGTTTGATCTCAAAATCTTTGTTTTACTTTTAAAATTATTTCTATAATTGGGCGGACAAAATGTTCCCATATCACAATGTTTGAAATTATCAAAACAGAGATAGTACAGAAAGAAAAAAAAAAAGGTTTTTTTTATAAATATTGATGTAAATTTGTCGTCTTTTTCAAAATAAAATAATACTTTTAATTCATATTCCATATTATACGTTAAAATTTTACTTACATATAGCTGTTATTATGTAGTGTTTAATTCCGTAGTATCGAAAAAAAACATCTACTAGTTAACATTGCAGTGAATCGCTAATAATTTTTTCAATCGATCTCTATCAAACTTTTGGAAAAACACATTCATATATCAAAATATCGTTTCGTTTCTTTTCGGTAATTATCATATTCGAATTAACATTCTCAAAGTTCAAGAGAATGAATAGAAATTTTCCATAATATCCATTATCTTTAAATTTGTGCTCATTCATCCATGAAGTTGAAATAAGAAAAATCAATTTGATCCAAAAACAAATCTTTCGACTTCAATAAGCATAATGACATCTATTTCGGTCACCTGAACGGGTCCCTGTAAAGTGCGAAACGAAACAAAAACGAAACGAAACGAAACAAATCGAAACGAAACGAAGCAGATAGAAACGAAACGCAACAGATCGAAACGATACGAAACAAAACAAAACGAAACAGGTCGAAACGAAACAAAACATAAATCTTAAAGAACTTGAGAAAAATTTGTGTAAATGCAGAGAACTAGCACGGATATCAATATCTGCATATATTATTGCCTTCAACCATTAGTTCTTGTGACTGGAGGGTTTTTAAGGGGTCAAAGTTGACGATTTAAACATAATATATACGGTATATAGCACAATTGCATATTAAAGAAGAGTGAACGGGATTAATATCTTCGTCATAGGCGGAAAAAATATCATATAGCAGGGAGGAGTCTATTACAGAGGAAACGGAACTGTTCCGATATGTGTCTTTATCAGAAAAAAATGAGAACAAATACTGGGGGTGGGGGGGGACATTTCGTTTGAAAAGGATAAGATTTTTTCCCCTGAAATGTGCCCCCCTCAGTTTTATGATCTCATTACGGTGTCATAGCGTGGTTTTCTATCCCCTCCCCTTTATTCCTCTTAAATACATGAATGGCATTTGACATTTACTTTTTTTAATTGTCAACTTTGACTCTTTCAAGAAACTCTCTCGACACTAGTTAAACCTGTAGAACTCTTGGATTAAGGCAAAATTACATGCTGATCTCGTTCTCGGTGATTTTAACTCTGTTTCTCATATTCTTTAAGTTTTATGTTTTGTTTCGTTTCGTTTCGATCTGTTTCGTTTCGTTTTGTTTCGTTTCGATCTGTTTCGTTTCGTTTTGTTTCGTTTCGATCTGTTTCGTTTCGATTTGTTTCGTTTCGTTTCGATTTGTTTCGTTTCGCACTTTACAGGGACCCCACCTGAACTATCCATTTGTAAAAAGAATTAAGTTTTTGCTAAAAAAAATCTTTGATTTTGAATTTTTCCGCTTTTCTATGAAATTACAGAAATTCTGACCATACGATTCTTTTTTAAGGACAGGTCAAATCTGATGACCAATTTTATATTCTACCGTTTGATATAAAATTTAGCCCTATGTTAGGGATGTTGATTATAATTTCAAATTCGGCGACTTGATTGCTCTACTATTAGTATTTTTCTTTCCATTCTCAAAATTATTCCATTAAATATTTATTCAAATTAGAAATAAACAAGAAAATCTGTTTTAAATAAATTTAAAAAGAGAATCAGAACATTTAAATTGCCTTCATTATTAATTATGCTTTTTAATTTCATTTCATGATCAATTACAATTTGAATAACCGAAATGAAATTTTCATAGATAATGACACAATGATTTCTTATTTACAATTAAACATTACTGCATTTACTAAACGATTCTGTTCCAACAAGAATTTATAATAATATGGAATTGTTCCAACTTTTTACCTTCTTGAAGAAATTTTCAAACAAATTTTAATGCACCAGACATGTGTTTCTGGTACCTCTATATATGCGTGTCTGCGCTGTGTTTTAGCATTGGATGTTTTGCTGTTGGTACTGCAACCTGGTGATGTTGGAGATCCCTACCATTGTTTCTGATAGTAAATCGTCATCAGGAATGCATAAATTTCAATTCCAAATATAAAACCAGAAGGTGCTACTGAAATACATTTGGCTTTGTCAGAAAATCACTTCGGCATTTAATAAGTATATATACTACTGATTAGAATTTCCTATTCCAAACACGTCAATATTGATTTGAAATTTTCTTCAAGAAAGTAAAGAGTTCGAACATTTCCGTACAAATTCAATGCAGAAGTAGTTTTTAGACAAAAGTATTGCCTTCTACTTTTATCTTTTAAATTCTAACTGATGCATTTTGCAGAGTGTACTGCTCAAAATTTCCTGTATGGTCGATTCAGGAGATTAGCTCAAAAACTAAATCAAAAATAGCATTGGAGGGATGGTTCTAGGATGTTAATCTCCTTTAATTTCGATGATATTTTTAATGTAATGAAACGTTTCCGAAACACAGTGAAATTATACTTGTATATGATGTCAAACTTAGTAGAACCAAAGCTTCTTTCATGCGACAGAGCTGTAATGTATGATATAACATTCATATTCCGATCTGGAATGATTATCTTACCCAAATACTGATGTTCATAATGCTGCCATCCTTCTTCGCTAGTCATATTACCCAGAGTCGTTAGATCCTTAAATGCCGCACATGCCAATGTGTTAACGTTAAATGCAAAACTATTGCAATTTTTAAGCCATGCGCAAAAACTTCCGCAAGTTACCTTTGAAACTGATTTCCATCTTTCGATTACATTTAAATCTGTAATCTTATTATGAAACTGTTCATTTTGCACATATTTGGACATTGTTATTTGTCCAAAACATAATCTACAGATGATTAACAGAATAAAAATATTATTCGTACTTAGATTGATCAAATCCATTATTTTACTTTGTCCATTACTTTAACCCTGAAAGAGAATCCAACAGCTGGTGCTCTGTTAGTCCCCGGCAATATCGTTTGCCTAGTTTCGCGGTTTTTCTGTACGGACTTGAAATATTTTGTAAATGTCTGTCACTAAATTTGATTATCATTGGTCTCTCTTTCGGCACAGCTCTGTCCTTACCTGGCTGTTTGGTATAAGTTTTTGGTCATAATTTATTCTTTTCAACTATTCACTATTTGGATTTCCTCAATTATTAATGATTTGGTGAAAAGCGCATACGACGTACTGGAATTATACCCATAGCTCCATGTAATACGAACTATGTACTCATTGGATTTATTACCTAATTTTGTGAAACTGTTTTCATTATGTAACTTGTAAGGACAATACAATTTGCATTAGTATTTTACAAAAGATCCTTTTGGGACATATTTCTTTGTATTCTTGTAGGCAGGAATTCTATTCAGTGAAAGTTTAATGATTAACCCAGACGACTGACTTATTCATATATTCAATTTATCATTCACAAATTGCAGTACCATCATATCAATATAGGCATTTAACTACGTCACTTAGGAAATTTTTGTCAGAAATTTTTCAAAGTACTTTTTTTGTGAATAACCGTCCTGTGTTGGCTTTACTTTTGCTTAGGAGGGAGGGGATTACCTTGTGTTTTGTTTACTAAAAGTTACATTGTAATTCAACATTCGGAAAGTGTGCAACTGAAATAGAATAAAACAATACAATTGTTTGGACTAAACTCCAAAAGTGAAAACCATTACATGAAAGTTTCATATAACTAGATAAAACATGCGAACTAATTACTATGTGAAAAGAAATTCACTTCCAATTAGAAGTGGGACAAGGTACACTGTAGGAGAAATACTCTAATAACGCATCCGTTACTTAGTCTAAAAGCATCTTTCCTTAAACTTGTTTTCAAATCGATCTTTTCTCTCATAACATATTCACATAAAAGTAAACTTGTCGTAACATAAGCATCAAAGAAGCGTCAGTGTCTCCTGATTGCATGCAACACCGGTCGCAGCAGCTCCATGGTAACCTGTCAAATTCGGTGATTGTCTCGATATACATTTTGATGTGCATATCAGGTAAGCATTTCTTGTTTGGTGATGATGACAGCCATTCAATCACAATCCAGAATGACACTGATCACTCTGGAAAGGGGGATCTGATCTGCTTTTATTATATCCCCGTAGCGACCGAAGAACTTCCTCAATGATGATATAACAAATATGGATAATGACAATATCCCTGTATATAGCAAAAAATCGATAATTCAAAAAATCAGAAACCGAAGGCAAACAAAATCAGGATAAAACAGGAACCAAAGCAAACAAACAAAAATCTCCACCATATGAAAGGAAGCGAACTCCGGATATGGGACTGAGACCAGGTGCCCAGGCAGAGTAAGCATCTCCTGCTTACATGCAACACCCGCCGCTTCAATTCGGTAGAACTGTCACATCCGGTCACTTCGATTTCGGAAGACATAGAGTACAATCTTTGGTTGGATGGTTCAAATGGTCTATGACAGAATATCATCCACTATTCTGGAGAGTGGGACATCATAGTGCATGACGAGTTCCCCATATCGACCGTAGAACTTCCTCAGTGACGATGTTAGTCGGTCACAAACATATCCCTGACTGAGAAGCTTATCTGAAAGACGCCTAGCTCTCAGAATAAAATCCAAAGATTGTACTCTATGTCTTCCGAAATGGAAGTAACCGGATGTGACATTTCTACCAAATTGAAGCGGCGGGTGTTGCATGCAAGCAGGAGATGCTTACTCTGCCTGGGCACCTGGTCTCAGTCCCATATCGGGAGTTCGCTTCTTTTCATATGGTGGAAGTTTTTGTTTGTTTGCTTTGGTTCCTGTTTTATCCTGATTTTGTATGCCTTCGGTTTCTGATTTTCTGAATAATCGATTTTGTGCTATATACAGGGATATGGTCATTATCCATATTTGTCATTTCCTCCAAACACCACAAAAATGTTGTCGATCAGAAAGTTTAACATCTGAATAATATCTGATTTAGCATATATAGTCACTACAAATAATTTTGAAAGAAAGGAGGGGATCTCCAACAACACCTAGTTGCAGCACCAACAGCAAAATCCCAAAACACCCAAAACACAAAGAAGGCACGCACAGAAAGAGACACATATGGTACAAGGAACACCAAATCACGTTGTAACATAAAAACAAATGACAAATAAACCAACGAGACCAATGGGCAATCGGTGCCGACTTAGGACGGCCATCTGCCACTAGGGCTGTCACGGTAAACCGAAAATTCCGTTACCCGCGGTTCTAGCTTTGGTCAATTCGATTCGGATTTCGGTTCTTTTCTTTTCTTTTTTCTTTTTGGTTATATCTGGTAACCAGTAGTATATCAATTTTGTATGATTTGTTGATTTGGTACTATGTCATATTTCACCCAATGAAATGTGTTGTTTCACTTCTTGATTGTAAACGTGCACCTGTTTGATTGTCAGGTGGAGTCTAAGAAGTCCTCTCGGTCTTTTGTTTGGTTGTTTTGATGAATGTTGATAAAATCTCGAAGAAAAATGCTTTCAAAGCATAAAAAATGAAAAAGAATTACTTGTTTATTTGTTATTCTTACAATTATTTCACTCTTTTGTGGGATTAAACAACACAAACTCAAACCGAACCGAAAAAAAAAAAAAAACGAGAACAGCGGTTCTTTTTCCTAAACCGAACAGAACCGACAAAGGTTGAACCGTGACAGCCCCATCTGCCACGTCAGTTGCAGACGGTGTGGTTATCCTTGATTACGTGCGCACAACCTCCCACCACTTTTTTGATTACCCAGAAGTCTCGAAGAACGCACAATTGTAGTGTAAAATAACATCCTCAATGTAAGATGAACCTACATACAGACAACATGACACAGGGGCCCAAGATACGTTAATTGATATGAAATACAGAAGGCATATGAAATACAGTCCGTGCTCTGCCGGCTGTTTCGAGCTCATGCAAGTGATCACCGAGGAGTCCGACTAACATTCAGGGAGGACAGATGGTCGGGGCCCTGTCTTCTCTAAAGAGGTTTCGTCAGGGCCTGTCATGGAATTCTGTCGTCAGTGTGTGCAATTGTTAGGAATGCGCTGGTACAAGACTGTAGATTGGCCATGTACCAAGCAAAGTGTTCGTCTGGTGACAGAAGGAAATCTAGGGGGATTGAACATAAAAATGACGGCTTGAAATTGTATAAATACACTCATTGCTTAAGGATTGGGGAAATTGTCTATTTTGGGAAAGTGACCAAGTCCGAACAACTGCGGTTGATAGTTTCTTCAAACGTATTCGAAAGTTTCTGTTCACAATTTCTTTTCAAATTAGGTTCTGTAGTCTTAATATTTCATTGTTTGGATTGAAGATCACTGACGAGGATTAGGGGACGAACATTTAATCCTGAGGGGGGAAGCGGCTGGCAGTTTTTGGAAATGAATTACGCTGACCCAGAAAATGTTGGGAAAAAAATAATATGACCCTCTTGGTCGCAGAAACGAATATTCTGGCCCACATATGCTTTCAAAATCCAAAAGTTTTCCGCTTGCTTCGCTTGTCATTCACTGAAACAAATTTCAGCTTTCTTCCCTATCCAAAATTTCTTCCCTATCCAAAATTTCTAGGCTCGCTTCGCTCGCCTTACCATAAAAAAATTTGAGACTCGTACCGCTCGCCCTTCCACAAAATTTTATATCAAATGCTATTTTCACATTATTTAAAACAAAATTGCATATCTATTTTGACATATATACTAATCTTCATGTCATAATGGGAATGCCTATACTACATTACACATCAACTACCTACTTTTGTACTTGACATGGCATGACTCTTGTCATACCCCTCTCCCAATGCTGTTAAAACTCAATTTAGAATTTGCAGGTGATCATACATGTACATTCATATTAATATAGACTTATTGAAGTGCCAAGAAAATCTTGCACATCGTATATAATTGATGACATATTTAGTTGTATGTCACAGTATGTGTGCATAGATTCTTTTGTTTTGTTTTTTTTTTAGCTTGTCAGGATTGGTATAGGTTGAAAATAAATATTCTGACCTTTTGTTACTGGAAAATAAATAACCCGGCCGGCCCTGCGTTGAAACAAAAAAAATCTCACCCAAAAATTTTGCCAGCCTCCCCCCTCTCCCCAGGATCAGATGGTCGTCCCCATAAATACTCCAAACGTGCATGTCTGGTTCATGCTTCAAATTTATTTGTTCTTAAATGATGCTATTAGTTTGAAAATTTTGAATACGTAACACTCATATTAACTTTTTAAATCTTCCTTAATGAATGAATTACATTTGAAATAGTAAAGATGAGAATTGTTGTCATAATCTAACAGAAATATAGAAATACCCGGAGACGATATCATGATAAAATTAAAACAATTGAATTTAGGATTAAAATACTACAAGGTTTTGAAAATCAGAATTTTTATCTAAAACCGTTAAATTTCAACGAAGCGACAGCATTGACAGGGGCTTTTCTGTAATGTAAAGTATTTTAAGAGTACACTTGTTTTGACAAGTTTCAATAAGATGAGTCTGGTATCAATGTTTCATGAAAGAGAGGTGAAGGAACGTCATCTTCCCAATGTAAAGTCGCATTTACGTCATGATTTGTATCCTAGTGAAATCCGCTTAGTCCTTTTTTTTTTAGAAATATGGCATCTTTTCTTCAAATGGCGTCAGTTTGTTTCATAAACCTTCATGAGCGGGGTCCACTTTATGAACAAATCAATGTTTCATTTGTTCTCTTCTAAGAAAGTTAAGAAAACAAATTATGTCGCCGCTATTTTGGAAAAAGAAGGGAGGAGATCTCCAACAAGACCCGTTGCAGCATCAACAGTAAAACACCAAAACACCCGATGCAAAAACACAAAAGACGAGTACAGCACGAGACGGAAAAGAGACACACGACATGCAAACATCAAACACAAAAGACTACACATAAACCGACGAGACCAATGGGTAACCGGTGCCGACTTTGGACGGCCATCTGTCACGCAAGTAGCAAATGGTGTGGTTATCCTGGATAACGTGCGCACAACCCTCTCACTTCTCCAATTAGGAGTTCAATTCCATGCCAAAAATTTGTCATTTAACATGTAGATTGTATTCCGAACACTTTATAAAACCGGGCTTCCATTGTCGTGAATGCAGAAGCGATAGAGCTACGACTAGGTGTTTTGTTTAATCGTAGCGGATTCTCCTCTCAATCGCGGACCACTTTCGCGGCTCCGACGCGAAGATTTCAAATTGTTTAAAACATTCGCGTCTGAATTTTTATTTGCCACACATTCATGGCACATGCGCAGCACTTTCGCGTTGCATTAGTCTCAATCCGTTGTTCTTACATTCGTTCATTCTTGTTCCCAAGGTAGAGGAGAATGAGTCACGATAGAGCCCCGACAAGAAGAATCTTACACAAATGTGATGCAAATGCGCCAAGAATGTGCCGGTGTCATATAGTAGACCGTCCACTAGCAGATCTCCCCCGTTCGATTTACTATATAGTAGAACATCCCCCGGAAGATCCGCTATATAGCAGACCATCATCCCGGATATTTCACTATATAGTAGATCGTCCCCTGGGGGACATTTCACTATCTAGTAGATCATCCCCCTTTATAGCAAAACTTGCCCGAGGAATATTTTACTATATAGTAAATCATCCCCTCCTGTGTTGTGTTTCCGGATTTTCAGATTACCATTCTTACTTTTGTTCCGTATTCATCCTTCAAGCTCAGAATGTTAAAAAGCCATTTTTTTTCTCGGTCTGAAAGGTCAAGTCGAATCGAATTTGACCATACCTACATACTATTTTTTTGTGTAGAATGTCACGTCCCTTGGGATGTTAAACGTCTTCAAATTCAATAGCATCATTTAAGAACAGATACAATTTCAGCATGGACCAGACACGCACGGATATATAACCAACAAAAAAATCCGCACATCATATTTAAGAAATAAAAAATGACAAGCCAGGCCCTATTGTCTCATAATGCCCGAGCGTCCTCAGCCAATCACATTTATTACCGAGCCCCGTCAGCCGCGAGGTGATAAATGTGATTGGCTGAGGACGCGAGGGCATTGTGAGACAATAGAGCCCGGATTGTCATTTTTTATTTCTATTCTAATGATGACCAAACTTAGACCTTTCGATTCTTGGTAAAACCAGTCCCTACCGGTTTATCTGCTTTCAGAAAATGGGTAGGCGTGGCTTATCGCTATATGGCCTGTATTGGAGAATAAAGCCCGGCTCGTGTCTGTTGTCTTAATAGGGAAAAAGAATCAAGTCATATTAGAATGTTTAATTTTTTTTTTCAATTCATCATGAATATTTAGTTAGACATTTGATTATAGCTTTCTTTTTCCAGCATAAGAATTACCGAGGACGAAATACATTTCGATCATTTTTTCGCAACATATCACAATGATAGTGCTGAATAAAGTGTGTTATTTCTAGCTCCTGTTGAATGGTCGCAGGTTTGGCATCCTTCTGAAATTTTGTTATTTGGCCACTTTCAGTAAATTTTCAGTACAAATGTAGATGAAAACTGATTTGTCTATTCAAATCTAGTAAAAACATGTCAATCAATCTGAAAATAAAATGTCTTAGTGGAAATTTCCGTATATTGAGGTATGTTTTACAATAAAGGATATCATTATTTTGCAATTCTGATTCCAAAGGAACACTAACTTTATCTTCAGCCATTCTTGTTTATCTGTTACAGTTTTATGTTCAACAACGCATTGAATTAATCAAATGAAATACCAGAGTAGCTTAAATCTCACATCCAAAACCATTGAAAATGCACGTAAAAGATGGTCTGTCAAGATCGAGGTATTGTTTCTGAAAACTGTGCTTGCGTAAAAAGATCAGATACCAGCTGTAATAGGGTAAGTTTGTGCTGTGGGACACATCTAAGGGCGAAAAATATAAAACCATGGACTTAATTTTCAAAAGAGTTGATGTTTGGGATGTTTTATCAAATTAAGATTTTCTGTTTGAAGACGTCATTTGAAGCAACTAAATGAATTTGTTTTCAGGGAAAATTGTTAATCATCGTTGAAAAATAATCGCAATGCCTTATACATCAATTTCGATAGGTTTTACAGCTTTAATTGTTTATGAAAAAGTGAATGGAATTCCTAAAAGCTGTTTTGTGACATTGTGATTTGAACCCAGTGTCGAAATATCATGGCGCTGTGTCTGATCGTGAAGACGGATTCGCTTTGCGTTTGACAGAATAAGTCACTCTTATAAGGTATATGAATATAATGCCTATACTTTAAATCATACATTTTATGGTGGGTCGTTTCTCTTTTTTGCCGGGTATAATTTTAAAAGGAGAATGAGAATTGAACTTATTTTCGTAGACAGATTAAATGAATAGTTTATTTTTTATATACTATTTTCTCGAGACAAGTCTACGTATTATCTTATTCTTGTCTCGAGAAGGTGGGTATGTACTGTCCTGTTCCATAAATCCAGAGCACCCTGTTTTGGCGATTTATTCTGTCATCTGAAGAATTTACCTTTAAACAATACGGTAATTTCTGAGAATTGACCTCCTTTAGTCGTAACTGGAAATTAACTTCAAATTACCCATATCAGCTGCCTTCAAACCACAATATAAAAAATAAAATGTCTACGGGAAATTTCCATGTTAACATCAAGCCGCCGCCATATTGTTCTCCGTGTAAACAAGAGTAAACATGTCGTCTAAGCTCCCGACGTCACGCATTTTTTTTTGCGATTTTACTATAAAAAATCCCTGTAGACTTTTTATTTTCCATCCTATTTCTAACTTAATTGATGTACAGCCAAAAACAGTGGTATTTTCTATTACGACTAAAGGAGTACTATAAAATTGATATCTTTTTGGAAGATGACAGTATCATATTTTAGAGAAAACCGGGAGAACAGGGTGCTCTGGATTTAGTGAACAGGACAGTAGATACCAAATTATTTACTAACATATTAGTAAATGATTGTGTAAACTTGAAACAAATTAATCAACATGATCAATATAAAAAAAATCCTTCGTTTATGTAGCTATTTTTTTCTTTATTAGGTTGTCAGAACACTATTAAAATGCTTATTTTTGAGCTTGAATCCACCAATGTACCCCAAATCATAGCATTGCTAGCGCTGATGTCCAAGACCCAGTGTTCTGGAAACACCCTGTCCACCTGTCAGGTTAAGAAGTTGCAGCTTCAAGTAATAGTGTTTCATTCACCATTACAAGTACTATATTCTGATACCAAGATATTTGACAAAGTGTCCTTGCCCTTAAACTTTGACCTTATAGCAGTTTTGGTTAAGGGCTTCCCAAAGCAGGTTTCCCTTTGGGTATAAGTGAAACGGTTATCATGTAAACTTGACCGTGAACTCTGACCTTATTATAATATAATATTTTGGTTAAGAAATGTTTAAGCAACATGGTTATGCCTATCTGCAAAGTTATTGTTAACCCTCGTAGTTCACAATTTTGCCACAAGATGACAATTCGTAAATCCAAATGTCTCTCTTTAAAAAATAAACGGGTGGTCAGTCATGGATACACATATGACTTCATAACACAACTTGTTATTTCTTGCAAAAATTAATTTTGGAAAGATACCTTTTCAGCTTGGCAAAGTATCTTGAGAAAACAATTACACGATAGAGATTTTTATTCTGTTGACGGATTGTTACTTTTGCCAGTCTTTTACAATTCTTTGATAAAAATAAAAAACGTTTCTATATATAAAGAGCTATGGTACGAAAAAGGGGTTAGGAATCAAAGACTTTTTAAATGGAAATAGAATCTTTAAGTGTAAAAAAAAGAGAGTTTGAAACAAAATTTGAAATAACCCAAATTTGTATACTGACTTACAATGGAATATATCGCTCTTTAACAAACTTAATATTGAGATCAAGAAAGGTAACTCTTACTAATGAAAATTAGAGATTTGTATTGATCATTAGTCTCGTTCTTTTGTGTTTCATGTGTGCATGTCCTATGTCCCTTCAATGACCTTTCTTGTGCGTGTTTATTCTGTGTTTTCGCATCATGTGTTTTGGTGCTTTGCTATGGTTGCTACGACCGAGTCAGGTTGGAAATCCTCTCCTTTCTTGTAACAGAATGTCTTACGTTTGCGTCAGTATGAATTTTGTCGCTGAGGTTATTGTGGAAGGCGTTTTCATAACAGCCATTTGTTTACAACTATCCACGGCATCACTGAAATTCGACATGTCGTTGACGTAGACAAAGTCCTCTGAAATGAACAGTGACCACATTAATGTCAGCATATTTTGTATATTTATTGAATCTGAACATTCAATCTGTGTTTTATTCCGAAAGAATAATGAAATCCTTATCGCCGAGCGATATTAGTCCCCTACCGGCATCAATCTATGTCCTGCAACTTTGCCTACGACACTTCAATTAAATATGAATTTAAACGTGACCTGCACTTTTATGAAATTAACCTAGTCAAAGGGCCATAAATTTTGTAAAAATAAAATCAATCAAATCAACCATAGCCAAATTTCATCTTGATTTGTGTCTCTTTAAGATTTATACCGTATAACCAGAAATTTTCGCGAGATACTAATTTTCGCTATATTCGCGAGTGATTTGGATTCGCGAAAAATTATTCTCGCGAAACATTATGTTTTGTAAGGTATAATGTAAATTGGTATATCATCTACATTTTGTTCTTATTATACATGTGTCATTCTTTCACAGATCTCGATTAAACATAAATAGAAGAAAATCCACTGTATTCTTATGCTAGAAATAACTAAAACTTTAGTAATTGAAGGTACAAAACACTGAAATCATATGTACATATTTGTATGTAGTTTTGGAATCGCGAAAAATTGTACTCGCGAAAATAAAGACACCCTGATTTACCATAAAATCGCGAAATTTGATACTCGCGAAAATTTCTTGTTAAACGGTAGTTAAAATTTCCAAGGGCAATTACTCTTGCCAAATAGCCCAATTGAAACCAAACTCGACTTTGATATCATTTCATCTAGATATATTCACATACCAAATATAATTTCAATATCTGCAAAAGAACCAAAGAAAAGGTCCGGGAAACTGAAAAATTCATGACATCTGCTATATCCAAGGGCCATAAATCTTAAGAAACTAGGTAAATCCAAGCCATAGTCGAACTTGTCTGTATCACATTGAGATATATTCACATATCAAAAATAATTTCATTATCTGCAATAGAAAAAGAAAAAGTCCGGAAAACTGAAAATTTCATGAAATTTGCTATATCCAAGAGACGTTAAATCGGTCAATCGAAACAAAACTCGAACTTGATGTGTATTATATTGAGATATACTCACATACCAAAAGTTAGTTTAATATATGCATCAACACCGTAAAAATCCCCGAAAAACTATAAGTCCCTTCCAGCGAGCCGGTAGGAGACTAATAAAGCGAACTAGAGGCAACTAAAATTCCCTTGCATAGAGTATTTACAACAAGACATTTGGGAGATGGAGAAATAAAAAAAATTAGCAAGAGGATAGAATGCTGAGATAAATGGTATATTAATGGAGCCTACTTAAAAAAGGATATATGTTGTGGTTTTCCGAATTTCCAGAGTTTTCAACTATTTTAGCTTGTCAGATAGCAAAACTAACACGAAAGCTGTTTAATAATTGTATCATGACGACATTCTGTCAAATGTTAAACGTCTTTAAATTCAATAGCAACATTTAAAACGTTTCGGGTACTAAACCCTCGTCAGTGATCCTCAGTCTAAACTATGTAATATGGCCAAAAAGTATGAAAATTAGTATGTCAAAAAATGTACCAAAAGACGTAGCAGAATGGGATGGGATATGATGCTACAGGACCCACGTTTTAGAAATTTCAAGAAATTTCGTAACAGAAAATTTCAAATGCGTTGAAGAGACAGACGATCAACCGAAGTTGATCGAACTTGGCTACATGTGCCCTCGGGGACTCTTGTTCAACCAGCAGTGACACTCACCAAGTAGTTCAAATGTTAAACGTTTTTAAATTCAATAGCATCATTTAAAACCTGATAAATTTACAGCATGGACCAGACATGCACGTTTCGGGTACTAAACCCTCGTCAGTGATCCTCCGTTTAAACTATGTAATATGGCCAAAAAGTATGAAAATCATTATGTCAAAAAATGTAACAAAAGACGAAGCAGAATGTGTGGGATATGATGCTACAGGACCCACGTTTTAGAGATTTCAAGAAATTTCGTAACAGAAAATTTCAAATGCGTTGAAGAGACAGACGATCAACCGAAGTTAATCGAACTTGGCTACATGTGCCCTCGGGGACTCTTGGTCCACCAGCAGTGACACTCACCAAGTAGTTCAAATGTTAAACGTCTTTAAATTCAATAGCATCATGTAAAACCTGATAAATTTACAGCATGGACCAGACATGCACGTTTCGGGTACTAAACCCTCGTCATAGTAATCGGTTGGTAAGTACGATATACATTTTGTACTGTATTTAAAATAAATATGAATAATATAAATAATATATGAATAATATAAACATGAATAGTATAGGGTTTACAAACGAAAGCTGGCTGAAGCAAATTTCTATGCAATCCTTCAGAGTATTACTGCTTACAAAGTTCAAAAGGGACAAATGACCAGGGCTTAATTTTATCTCCCTATTCTAAACATTATCCCATTTAATATTCAATCGAAACAGAAAATTTGAAAACGTCACTATTTACGAAAAAAAAACAAAAATATTTCAAAAGAAAAGAAGGCGAACTCTGCCGCTGAGGAGCAGCGCTCCTGACATAAAGATGTCAAATTAGGTTCACAAGACAAGCATGTGTTAGATAACGAATCCTCATCAGAACTACTTCAAGTTAAATGATTCAGAGACGTATTATTTCAAAGATTCAGTTTTTCACATTGATCGTTTCTTCAAACTATTCACAATTTTTGTTTATCGAAATGTCTGAAAAGTGGGTCCTTTAGCATCATATAACGACCACCCTGCTACGTCTTTCGGTATTTTTGGGGCAAAACCTCCAGTCTTTGGCCATATTTTATTGTTTAGATTGAGGATCACTGACGATAATTAATTACCCGAAACGTGCATGTCTGGTCCATGCTTTAAAACTTCGAAACCAGTATGTCAATGTAATTGGTAAAATACGCAGTGCAGAAACTGAAAACCGTTATATTTTGTACTACATTGTAAGCTTTCACGCGCGAAATACACACTGTGTAGAAATAGACATCTTCATATACTTATGTTGTATATTCATCGGAATTCACTCAGAATAGATTGTTCCGTTGTATAACTAGAAGAAATGGGCAACTTTTATCTATCTTACCGCATTTAAGTCAGATTTTTTTTAAAAAATAGCCCATTCCCCCTTTTTCGTTTAACGTCTGTGGTTCATTGTTCCACCCCGAGTTACAGAACCCCACTTGGTCAGAAAATTGGTATAATAATGTACACCTTTGGTAAAAGTGGCATTTTGTAACTAGAGGTGGAACAATGTTGTAGAAAACTTTTCCGTTTTCCATTGATTTTCTATAGAAAAACGCATATTTTAACCCAAATATCGGTATTGCTATCGATAATTTATTCAACCGAACATTAGATTCAGATAAGTTAGTTGACATTTCTACTGAAAAAAAATCTTCAATTTTCCCATTTCCACTTTTCAGGGCAGATTTTACGTCTTATTCTTATAGCTCCTTTCTTGTACTAGACACGTGTTTCGGATATTGAATTCTTGTCAGTAGTACCTAATGTAAAACAAGGTAAATAAAGCCAAAATGAATTTTCCTGGCGCCGTCAACAATGTAGACTTAAAATTTCCTCATGCCAAAAATGAACGGCTCCAAATTTTGTGTAGGATAAATAATGTTATGAATTTGAAGACGTAACATTTGTATCACTTCGTGAGTGTCACTACTGGTGGACCCTGAGTCCCCAAGGGCATATGTAGCCAAGTCCGATATATTTCGGCTGATCGTTTCTTCAACGAATTCAAAATTTTCGTTATCAAATTTTCTTGACATTTCTAAAATGTTGGTCCTGTAGCATCAAATCCACCCATCCTGCAACGTCTCTCTTACCTTTCAGTCTTACGCCAAATTTCATTGTTTGGATTGATGATCCCGGACGAAGGTTAAGTACCCAAACGTGCATATCTGGTCCATGCCGCAATTTTATCTGTTCTTAAATAATGCTTTGGTTTTGGAGACGTAACATTTTATCTGTTTCATATTTTTTGGGGGCCTTGCGAGGACGAACATAAGTTTAGTTGGTCCCAACACATTATAGAATCATTCACTTATATTGTGAATAACGGGCTAAAATGAGAACATAACTTTATTTTCCCCTTTACATTAATGATCTTATCAATGTCTTACAAAAAACAGTGCGTGTTTCATGTTCGTTCTGATCTGGAATGATTGTCTTACCCAAAAACTGATGTTCATTATGCTGCCATCCTTCTTCGCTAGTCATATTGTCCAGCGTCCCTTGATCCACATTACCATGACCAATACAAAACTATTACAATTTCCAAGCAATGCACAAAACCTTCCGCACTTTACCTTTGAAATTGATTTCTATCTTTCGATTGCATTTATATCATTCTGTAATTTTATCTTGAAACTGTTCATTTCGTACATATCTTGACATTATTTGTCCGAAACATACTCTACAGATAATTAGCAGTTACTGTATTAAAATGTTATTCATGCTTTCTCCTTTACAATTATGCATACGATTACTTAATTTATTACTTAAATTCGTTTATACATGTAACCTTAATCCTGAATGTCGTTCGTCTTGTTTCACAAGTTTTTTTTCTGTACTGACTTGTGATATTATGTAAATCTGACGATTCTTTAGGTACAGCCTGGTCTTAGTTTGGGTAGGGATAAGTATTAGGTCTCACTGTATTGCATACCTTTAATTATGTAACTGGTAAAGACAATAACTTGTCTATTTAGTATCCTACGGAAGAACCATTTGGGACATATTTCTTTGTGTTCTTGTTGGCAGGAATTCGGAGAAATAAACATCAAAGAAGTACCTATCAATTATTCAGTCTCAACGTCGAGAAGGCAAGGCAAGATCGTAACAATTTACATTTGAACGGTTGCAAACATCGGAATAAATACATGAAAGGAGGGGATCTCCAACAACACTAGGTTGCAGCACCCACAGCAAAATCCCAAAACACCCATGCAAAAAAAAAACACAGAACAGATACCCACAGAAAGAGACGCAAAAGGGACAAGGAACACCAACTCACAACATAGAAACATGAAACATAAAAGACTACACATAAACCAACGAGACCAATGGGCAACCGGTGCCGACTTAGGACGGCCATCTGCCACGTAAATAGCAGACGGTGTGGTTATCCTGAATTACGTGCGCTCAACCCTCCCACTATTCCGATTTCCTAGAGGTCTCGAAGAACGCAGAATTATGGTGTAAAATAACCTCCTCACTGTTAGATGACCACACACAAACAAGACCGTAAAACACAGGGGTCCAAGCAACACAGATGCATATGTAAATGGTAATACAGTCCCTGCTCCGCCGGCTGTAGCGAGCTCACATATGTTATCACCCGAGGAGTCCGACTGACATAGTAACTTTCATACTTTTTGGCATATTACATTGTTTAGATTTAGGATTTAGGATCACTGATGAGGGTTAAGTACCCGAAACGTGCATGTCTGGTCCACGTTGCAAATTTATTTGTTCTTAAATGATGCTATTCAATTTGAAGACGTTTACATGCAGAGAGGACAGGTGGTCGGTGCCCTGTCTTCTCTAAGGAGGTTTGGACAGGGCCCGTCATGGAGTCCCGTCGTCACAGTCAGTCAGAGTGCAAGTCTTAAGAATGCGCTCGTACAAGACTGTATATTGGTCAAGTACCAAGCTTAGTGTCCGTCTGGTGACATTAGGATCATATCCACGGTATAAAAGGCGTTTGATGACTCTGATTTTCGATACATATGCTGTCTACCTTTGATCCTTCTTATTTTGTTAATTATGTCACCATATAATGCAGGTTGTGAAATACCTAAAGTAATATACTCCGTTGCTTGTATGGGCCCGAATTTCAAAAGAAGTTGATCATAATTTTTGTAAAATTTCCCAAAGTCTTTACTAGTTTGTAAAAGCGAAAACCTTGACCTAAAAGTTTCTTTGTAATTTGTAGATTTCTATTATGAAAATCCAAAACATCAGTACATGCTCAAGCATACCAGATGAGCTGTGAAATGTAGATACCGTATGGCGGTAATCTAGGGACATCACCGTCAAGCCAGGGGAAATTTACTATGTTGAATCCAAAATCATCTCGTTTGTCATATACACTTGTATGAATTTCTCCATTGACAATTTTGATATTTAGGTCCAAAAATGGTGTTTCTGTGCCTGTAAAGTTTGCCTTGTTTAGAGTCAATTCTTGGGGTACCTGTAAAGTGCGAAACGAAACAAAAACGAAACGAAACGAAACGAAACAAATCGAAACGAAACGAAACAAATCGAAACGAAACGAAACAAATCGAAACGAAACGAAACAGATCGAAACGAAACGAAACAAAACGAAACGAAACAGATCGAAACGAAACGAAACAGATCGAAACGAAACGAAACAAAACATACAACTTAAAGAAAATGAGAAAAAGAAGAACAATCGCCGAAAACGAATATTTCGAGACAAGATCTTATTGAAGGGTCAGGGGGAACCACTCTCCTCCTGCCGCCTCCCCCTCTCTTAGGGGGAGGGGGTCTTGGGCGGTCATGTTTAAACTTTAAAGTGTAAATTGGTGCAAAAGTGAAGTTATTTGGGTTATTCCCTTTTTTAAACCTTGTAAAAAGAAATAGACCTGTTTAGATGAAAAACTAAGGTGAGCGAAGCGAGCCTGAAGTATTTGAAAAATGAATTGAAAATTGCGGCGAGCGAAGCGATCGGAAAAAAAATTTTAAGGTATATTTAGATGAATTTCGTGGTAATTTTTAAAATTGAGGTTATGTACATGAACGCATAAGAGCAAGATTATTTATATTAAAAGTAATTTCCTAAATTTTTTGGGGTTACTGTTACCCTCCCAATCATCTGTCCCTCCTCTCGACCCCTTTCTTCTCCTCCCGCCCCCTTCTTCCCTCCTCCCGCCCCTTTCTCTCCCCTCCCTTTGTCCCTGTCCATCCCCTCATTATTGCCTTCAACCGTTAGTTCTTGTGGCTGGAGGGTTTTTTAAAGAATCAAAGTTGACGATTAAAACATAATATATACGGTATATAGCACAATTGCATTTTAAAGGAGAGTGAATGGGATGAATAACCTCGTCATAGACGGAAAATATTATTTAGCAGGGAGGAGTCTGGCGCAGAGGAAACGGAACTGTTATGTGTATTTGAAAATTTTATCAGAAAAATGAGAACAATTAAAAACTGGGGGGGGGGGGCCGCATTTCGTTTGAAAAAGGATAAGATTTTTTCCCTGAAATGTGCCCCCACCCCGTTTTATGATCTCATTACGGTGTCATAGCGTGATATCATATCCCACCCATCCGGCTACATCTTTCGGTACGCTTTTTCGACATAGTTACCTTCATACTTTTTTGGCATATTACATTGTTTAGATTTGAGGATCACTGATGAGGGTTAAGTACCCGAAACGTGCATGTTTGGTCCACGTTGCCAATTTATCTGTTCTTAAATGGTGCTATTCAATTTGAAGACGTTTACATTTCTACCCCCTCCCTTGTATTCCTCTTAAATACATGAATGACATTTGACATTTACTTTTTTCTAATTGTCATTTTGACTCTTTCAAGAAACCCTCTCATCATTAGTTACAAATGTAGAACTCTTGGATTAAGGCAATATTTCATGCTGATCTTGTCTTGATATATTCGTTTTCGGCGATTTTTCCTCTTTTTCTCATTTTCTTTAAGTTTTATGTTTTGTTTCGTTTCGATCTGTTTCGTTTCGTTTCGATCTGTTTCGTTTCGTTTTGTTTCGTTTCGTTTCGATCTGTTTCGTTTCGTTTCGATTTGTTTCGTTTCGTTTCGATTTGTTTCGTTTCGTTTCGTTTCGCACTTTACAGGGACCCCAATTCTTGTGGATAAATAACATCTTTATACTTTTCAAAAACAGGATCATTGATCTTGTCGTGAGGAAGCGTGGTGTACATATTTGAAAAATCGTATGAAGAAATCGTATTGGCTTGAAAATTTCTAGATTTCATTTTGTCAATCACATCCCCGGATTTTTTTATAGACCAAAATAAATTTACATCATTCCTGTTAAGATCATTTTCACAATATTTTGCAACGTGTTCCTTTACCGCCGTGAGGGCTGACGTCAGATGTCTAGACAAACTTGTAGTTGAGCAGTTGCTAGAATTAGCAATGTATCTAAATTTGTAAGGAGATTTGTGCAGTTTTGGTATGCAGTATATTGTAGGAAGATCCAATATATAAATGGGGATGTTGAATGAAGAAATTTCACTGTTATGTTTGCTCAAAATGTTAGGGACACTTTCATTGCTTTTAATATAAGTATATGTAGACGAAAGTTCCGAAACTAAAGTTGATATATAGTAAAGTTTTCATGTGATTATGGTGTTGTTGGCTGCTTTATCTGCAGGAACGAAGACCAATTTTTCATTTAAATTGCGTAATTTGGATTTAAAATATCATTCAGATCTAGAACTTGGATTTTCAAAAAGATGAGGATTTTTGTGGAAGTTGTCTATTCGAATGTCAGTAATGTTCAAAATGAGGTATTTCCAGTCATTCAGAGAATGCGATTCGACTCCATCCGATTTACACCATCGTTTGGTATAGTTATCTAAGGCTTCCTTTAGTACTTCGCGACATTTAATAAAATCTATCTTGGATGGGATTCTATACTTAGGTCCTTTTTTGAGAAGACCACGGAGCTGCCTGTCTTGGATAATTGAAAAGTCATCTGTAATAATATGACCAGCTGGTTTATATAGATATTCAGATGTTGCACATTCTCAAGAAGCAGGACATGATTCAAGTATTTTAGGATCTGATGTAACTTGTAGTTAAAAACGAAATTTCTAATAGGTCTCTTATATTTGTAACAAATAAGAGGAGGTTCCAAATTTTCAAAATATTGAGGAATAGCACTTTGTACACGATGTAACATTTCAACATAACATACATGTAACATTTCGAAGTGAAAGTTTAATTAACTATGACGACATACATGAGCAGGTATATTCAATCCACCATTCACAAATTATGCAAATTGCAAGTGTGTTTGAACTGTACTGGTTGACATGGTGCCGCTGTTAAAGCGCCACCTACAATGCATTCCGTACTTACACTAGACTCTGAAGACTGTTCATTATTGAGTTCTATGAAATCTGTGTTATTGTCTCCGTCTGTTTATCCTATTTTCTTTCTCGCGAGGAAGCTCTGTTTTTTTTTATGCTTCCCGAAAAAATTTCAGGGGATCATATCACGGCTCCGAACCTTATTATGCAAATTATATGCATACAATCGGAAGAATCTCGAGTCAAGATTTTACCTTACACACGACGGAAAAGAAAGTCCGTTCCTATTCTAATTTTATAGTAGTCTCGTCTAAAACATTCTCTCGTGGACTTCCGTTCGAAATTTGAACACGTAGAAATGCTTCTTTCATGCAAGTAAACCAACTGTTCAAGAATACAGACACATGGCTCATCTTAAGGTATGTTTTTAAATTGATTTATGTATCACGTGGAACACATATGATGGGATTTTAAATTATTCTTCTTATCAGAAATTCTCGACCTGGGAGTGCTCCATGTTTTCGTGTGAATGAGTTTCATGATTATTTATCGGTGTAAGCGAATATCTCACAAATATTTGTTCTTTAAGGCCCTTCCTGTCTTTCATTACATCTTCATGAACATCTAAATATAAGTACACACCATGAATTTGAATAAATTTGATGTCAGTGTTAGTTATAATCAGTATCAAATATCGGTTCTGTAGCCTGGTGCTGTAGTGTTGGTGGAAACAGTATTTGAATGGTTTTAAAATTATTTAAAGGGGATTAATTTCAAATCAATTGAATATTTTATTTATTCTTTACAGTAACAACCATAACTGCCAGACAAAAGAAGGAATATACTCTGAGAAAATTTTCTTCATGTGCATGTGTGCATCAGATCCAATGAAAGAAAGTGCATCAGAATAGTGGAATGCTTATAGTGCTACTAGTACCATACTTGTAAAGTTGAAGAAATACTGTGGAATATAATATTACAATTGTACTTGTGGCGGATTCAGGGGGGTGCGGAGGGGGCGCCCGCCCCCCCGGCACTGACCCCAAATTTTCCAAAAACAGGTATATTTTTGCCCATTTTCAGTAAAAATCGGCAAAATTCGCCCCTTGACCCCCCGGCAAAGGGGGCGCTGGATCTATTATAATATATATGATGTTGGCCACCATGGTGTGAAAATAATTCACTTGTGAAAGGAGAATGAAGAAAATTGTTCAAGTGCATATTTCTACACGAAAAACATATACAATGTGTACATCGACAACATTTTACTTGTGAAACTGTGGTCCAGTATGAAATGAGATTTTGTGTTAAAATGTAGAGGAATTCATCATCAATAGAATAGTGAGATCGACAGATGAAATTGTATCACAACCTCTTACAGTAAACATGCTGATATAGCACTGAAGGGTAAGTTGTACATATAAATGTATACTACATGTAATATACATGTTATAATAATTTTGTAAATCTAATAATACAAGTACAAATAACATTGTATTTATTTCGTATTTTATACGTGTATCCCTTGTGATTCACCTTAAATGGTAAGTTACATGCTTTCATACAATGTATTTCATGTGTACATGTACAGTGTATTGTTTGAAACAAGACCTTTTCATGCATACCAAAATTTGTGACCTTGACCTTGGAAAATGACCAACTTTTTAAAATCTTACACCATGGCCAGAACTTTTGAATGGTGAGTGATATATAGACATGTGCTTTTGTTGTGTAAATTTCCATGGATACCAAATTGTTGTCTTTGTGACCTTGAACTTGAAGATTGACCTACTTCCCTATTATTTTCTAAAGTAATATTATGCTTTTAACATGTTTAAGTGATAGGGCTTTCATATTCTTATATATATTCCTTGTGATAAGGTCTTCGTATTAATACCAACATTTTGACATTGTGACCTTGACCTTGAATAATGATCAATTTTTGAATAACTTTAACCATGTTAACCTTGCCCTTGGTCATAAAATGAATTGCAAGTGATAGTGCTATCATATTTTACATGTGTATCCCTTGTGGTAAGGCCTTCACATTAATACCTGAATTTTTACATTGAGACCTTGACCTTGGAGTGTGAAATACTTTTCTACAATATATCTGACAACAAGGGCATTCATGTTCCACAAAATAAAACATGGGTTTAATTTTTCTTTGTCCTAAGCGGGCTCTTACACATGACACCCGTTTTTAGCTCTATTCGAGCTTATGCGGTACCCCCTTGTCCGGCGTCCGGCCGTAAACAATTCTTGTGCTCGCAACTCCTCTGAAAGTATAAGAGACAGAAATGTAACTCTTTTTGCATAAGACTTGGTCTGTGGTCTAGTTGTGCACATGACATCTTGTTTGAGCCCCTGACTCCCAGGGTCTTAGAAAATTGGTGTGGTCATTTTCTCCTGTATGACTCTATGTAATCTTGTATAATTTGTATTCGCAATTTCTCTGACACTAAATGATGGAGACTTTATCCTTCTTGCAATACGATGAGTCTGTATTCAAGTAGTGCACCTGATATTTTGTTTGAGTTCCTTGCCCCCAGTGACTAAGAAAATGGATGTGGCCATATTAGAATTTACTTGTCATTAAGTGAATTAAAAAACAACCAGGAGAGCTACAGTCTCGTCAGAGACTTCTGGTTGGGATTGGATCGGGCCTTTCAAATTGGGAAAATTGGCAATACATGTATTTTCTTCAAAATTGAATATGATAGATTTGGTCAATGGATTTAGGATTTTTTACTTTCTCTTTTTTTAGAATTTTCTATGAGGTACATGTACAGTATGTATCAAATTGGGAAAAATTTGTCAATAAATAGGGAAAATGATACTATTTTGCATAATTTGAGAATGGCCGATCGAAAGCCCTGTAATTATATTTGTATGTTAAGCCCCGTTTATACTATCAAAGTTTTCTTGTACAAGAAAACTTGGTCAAAGTTTTTGACGCGAACTTTGATAGTGTAAACGATCCAAGAAAACTTTGATCAAAGTCCGTCAAAGAACTTGGATGGACTTTGACGGAATAGAACTCCATCCTATTGCCTATTGGCATATGGACAAGAGAGAAAATCATGCGCATAACCAGGAGTACCATTAGAACGCAGTTGCTCCCACGTCGTTTTGCAAAAAAAAAAAAGAATGAAAGAAACATTAACGTAGAAAACTGCCCTGTTCATGAGCAAAATTGATTAGATTCTGAGACTTTGCCCCTTGAATATCCACAAGGGCTTCTACCTGGACCAGTACGCTGGCTAAGATGCATATACATAAAATGTATACACTTCGTACGAGTGAGAGGGAAAAAGATTCCCGTATATTGTACATGCATGTATCTGTTAAAACGGCCAGAAACTATTGAAATTACATTTATTTATATATCGTATTGTGATTCTATGAGATGAAAAAAAAATATGTTAGTTTGCTGTGGTTGGGGGATTCATTTAATATATTGAAATTTATCAAAAGTTTGGAAAAATTCAGAATATAATTACGGGGGAGAGGTTTGAGTTAAGAGGGGGCGTGGAATACCTCAAAGCCCTGTAGCAGGTTCTTGGGGGAACCCCACTCCCCAGCGGAAAATTATCTCGCATGATATATAATGTATATAGCGAGCCAGCGAAATTTTTCAATTATCAATTACAGCTGACACTCGTTATCTCAAACTCGGTTATCTCGAAATTCCGTTTATCTCGAAGTCGAGCGGCGGTCCCATCTTTTTTCCTTCATATTCTAACCAATTTGACTTCGGATAACTCGAAATCGGTTATCTCGAAATTTCGCTTATCTCGAAGTAATTTCGAAGTCCAAAGTCATGTTCTTCGTGTATTTTATACTCGTTAAGTCGAAGTCCTAATGTTTGTATAAAAAAACCAATTAACGTACCAAACAATAGTGAAATCGCATGGTAAACAAACAATTATAGGTACTGGTAACGCAGGTTGACTGATTCGCCGTTGTTTGATTGACCGTGACATCAAAATTAATTAAGGGGGATAACAGTTAATTAGATAAATTCATTGCGGAAACAATGATATGTGTATGTTTCATTCATTAAAATTGCATTGTTTGTTATGTTGAAATTCTTATGAGAAGCGACGGCATAAAAAAACCCAAACCAATACAACCCCCCCCCTAAAAAAAAAGAAATCGCAAGATTTATCGTAACTGAAATAAAGCAATTTGAGCAACAATGATGACAATGATGATCTACAAAATAATCTATAGATAAAATTTCGTACACTAAGAGGAAGATGATTAAACTTGATTGCATGCGAGTAAATTTAAGTGAAGAATGAAGACATGTATACCGCATTGAAATCTAGCAGACAAAAAATAAAAAAGCGTACGAACAAATGTCTTCATAGTACTTTGATGACATAATGATCTCAAACTCTTGAAGGTAAACGGCTTATGACAGATTGATACTTAAAGACAACCAAACTTGTATTATATCAGGGCCGATGCGATCGGCGCAGAAAGAGGGGGGGGGGGGTTCACACAACAAATAAAAATACCTGACGTTCTCAATGCGCCTCTTCGTAAAAAAATCAGTATTTAGAATACGTTTATGGCACTTCTAGAATCTATTCTACGTTGTGAAGTAAACATTACATTGTCAGCACGAGTAGCCTTTTAAACTCCGATATCTATTGTATAAAATACAATAGCAAAACGATTCTTTTAGCCTTATAGATGGTACAATACATTCGAAAATATACCGTAAATTCGACTGACGTTTATCTCGAACTCCGCTTATGTCGAAGTATTTTCAGTGGGTCCATCGACTTCGAGATAACGAGTGTCAGCTGTACTTATAGTATATACATGTATCAGAAACAGACCGGTAAAAAAAAACATAAAAATAAAGGTTGAGTCGTGGAAGGGGAAACATTGCTTCATTGGCTATTGAGCATGGAATGGACATATTTCTGTATCCCCCCCTGTAAAACACTGTATAACTAACAATATCATGCTTATACCTTCGGAATTTTATTTCAAACCATGATATCGGTTAATATTCTAAATAAAGAAACATGGCGAGCGGCAGGGAGCCAGCGAAAACTTCTAAAATTCGACTTCAAACTACCAGAAATTATGTTTACACATACTTGTTTGAGCCCAAGTAATTCCTTATTTTTACGACTTTAGGGGAGGGGGGGGGGGCGTGCCAATGGATTGGTAGGGAAAAATCAGGATAGAAAGAGTAAACTTGTAAGAGAATTTTAGATGTAGGTGCCACCGTGTGCAACCTCCCACCACCACCCCCCCCCCCCACCCCCACCCTCCCCGCGCTATTGAATCGGATGGGGGCTAATACACGAGAAATTATCATTGTTTTCCTGCTGTTATCGAGAAATATAAAAATAAAATCTTATGGGTACAAATGTATGCAAAATTGATAATGTATAGAATCGCTCAGTATTCAATCGAAGCGGGGTAAACGAACCGCAACGATAGACTTTGAAACGAACTATAAAAAGTGAAATTCGTGATTCTTCAGTGCAGTAACGAATTATCCATGGCTTGAATATTTAAATAGCAAAGTTCAAAAAAATTTAAATGACAATAACATTGGGAGCCGTGCATATAGTCGTCGTCGTTTATGTATGTCTGTCTGACTGTCTGTCTGTTTGTCGTTCGAGCTCATGTCTCCTAATGCACGGTCCATTTGAAATTCAGGGGGGGGGGGGGGGTCCTTGGGTTTTTTGTCGGAGCAAGATTATTTTTTTAGCCCCGGCCCGGGGCAAAATTATTTTTTTCTTGCAAAGTTGGAGCAAGGAAATTTTTTTTTATAACAATTGATGTGAATTATATTGAGAATGTGTGTGTTTTTTCAATAGAAATTCTTTATTTTTATGTAAAACTTGAATTCACTTCTAAAATGAGAGAGATAAAAGATTTTTACAATATGTAATATATAATTTTCAGTATACAAAATGTATATAAGGTCATGTAACATGTAAGAGGGCCTGATGCAAGTTTTTACATGTAGAAATGAAAACTAGTGAAACACTTAATTAAATTCTCCTTCCAAGCTTGTATATAAAAATAGACACTATGGTGATACATTTGTACATGTATCTATAAATAGTAATAAATTATATTGATAATGTATTTAAGCATTTTAATTGTGTTTTCAGTCTCATGCATATACTTTTGATATTTTCAAATATGAACTTGCCATTACAGAAGAAAAGTATGGCGAGCTAAGAAATGTTTATGGAAAGTAAAAACTGCGGCGAGCGAAGCGAGCCGAAAAATTTTCAGGAATTTTAAGCGAATTTTATGGTTACCCTTCAAATTCAGATTACTTGTAAGAGCAAGATTATTTTTTTCTGTCACACCATAAGCAAATTAATTTTTTTCATCAAAATTCAGAGGAAAATTATTTTTTTCGAAACCCCCCCCCCCCCCAGAATATCAAATGGACCGTGCCTAAACCCTACGTTATATTTCACAAAAATCTTCATTAGGATAGAGCCTTTTGGACAAAAGATCAAGGTCATTTCAAGGCTAAAAATAGTTTTTTTTGTGCAATGAAAAATCAAAATATTAAAGAACGGAGGAGATCTCCAACAAGACCCCGTTGCAGCGTCAACAGCAAAACACCAAAACACCCGAAGACGAGTACAGCATAAGACGGAAAAGAGACACACGACATGTAAACATCAAACACAAAAGACTACACATAAACCAACGAGACCAATGGGCAACCGGTGCCGACTCTGGACGGCCATTTGTCACGCAAGTAGCAAATGGTGTGGTTATCCTGAATTACGTGCGCACAACCCTCTCACTTCTCCAATTACCCAGAGGTCTCGAAGAACGTGCAATTGAGGTGTAAAACAACCTCCTCACTGTACGATGACCTCACACAAACAAGACCGCGAAATGTAGAGGCCCCAGAAACACAGATGAATATGTAAATGGAATATAAAAAGAGGGAATGCGTAATACAGTCCGTGCTCTGCCGGCTGTACCGAGCTCAAGTAAGTAATCACCCGAGGAGTCCGACTGACATTCAGAGAGGACAGGTGCTCGGGGCCCTGTCTTCTCTAAAGAGGTTTGGACACGGCCCGTCATGGAGTCCCGTCGTCAGTCAGTCAGAGTGCAAGTCTCAAGGATGCGCTTGAACAAGACTGTAGATTGGTCAAGTACCAAGCTTAGTGTCCGTCTGGTGACATTATGATCATATCCACGGTATAAAAGGCGTTTGATGATTCTTACGCATTTTTTATGGTTATGCTGCCTACCTTTGATCCTTCTTATTTTGTTTATCATATCACCATAAAAGACAGGTTGTGTAATACCCAAAGAAATGTACTCTGTTGCGTGTATAGATCCGAATTTTAAAGACGTTGACTGTAATTTTGGTAAAATTTCCAGAAAGTCTTAACAAGTTTATGAAAGCGGAAACCTTGACCTAAAAGTTTTTTGGTAATTTGTAAATTTCTAATGTGAAAATCCAAAATATCAGTACATGCTCTAGCGTACCGGATAAGCTGTGATATGTAAATGCCGTATGACGTTAATCTTGATCACTGATGAGGGTTAAGTACCCGAAACGTGCATGTCTGGTCCACGTTGCCAATTTATCTGTTCTTAAATGATGCTATTCAATTTGAAGACGTTTACATTTATACCACTTGGTGAGTGTCACTGCTGGTGGACCAGGAGTCCCCGAGGGCACATGTAGCCAAGTTCGATCGATTTCGGTTGATCGTTTCTTCAACGCATTCTAAATTTCTGTTATCAAATTTTCTTGAAATTTCTAAAAAGTGGGTCCTGTAGCATCATATCCCATCCATTCTGCTACGTCTTTCGGTACAATCTTTCGACATAGTAACTTTAATACTTTTTTGGCATATTACATTGTTTAGATTTAGGATCACTGATGAGGGTTAAGTACCCGAAACGTGCATGTCTGGTCCACGTTGCCAATTTATCTGTTCTTAAATGATGCTATTCAATTTGAAGACGTTTACATTTATACCACTTGGTGAGTGTCACTGCTGGTGGACCAGGAGTCCCCGAGGGCACATGTAGCCAAGTTCGATCGATTTCGGTTGATCGTTTCTTCAACGCATTCTAAATTTCTGTTATCAAAATTTCTTGAAATTTCTAAAAAGTGGGTCCTGTAGCATCATATCCCATCCATTCTGCTACGTCTTTCGGTACAATCTTTCGACATAGTAACTTTAATACTTTTTTGGCATATTACATTGTTTAGATTTAGGATCACTGATGAGGGTTAAGTACCCGAAACGTGCATGTCTGGTCCACGTTGCCAATTTATCTGTTCTTAAATGATGCTATTCAATTTGAAGACGTTTACATTTATACCACTTGGTGAGTGTCACTGCTGGTGGACCAGGAGTCCCCGAGGGCACATGTAGCCAAGTTCGATCGATTTCGGTTGATCGTTTCTTCAACGCATTCTAAATTTCTGTTATCAAAATTTCTTGAAATTTCTAAAAAGTGGGTCCTGTAGCATCATATCCCATCCATTCTGCTACGTCTTTCGGTACAATCTTTCGACATAGTAACTTTAATACTTTTTTGGCATATTACATTGTTTAGATTTAGGATCACTGATGAGGGTTAAGTACCCGAAACGTGCATGTCTGGTCCACGTTGCCAATTTATCTGTTCTTAAATGATGCTATTCAATTTGAAGACGTTTACATTTATACCACTTGGTGAGTGTCACTGCTGGTGGACCAGGAGTCCCCGAGGGCACATGTAGCCAAGTTCGATCGATTTCGGTTGATCGTTTCTTCAACGCATTCTAAATTTCTGTTATCAAAATTTCTTGAAATTTCTAAAAAGTGGGTCCTGTAGCATCATATCCCATCCATTCTGCTACGTCTTTCGGTACAATCTTTCGACATAGTAACTTTAATACTTTTTTGGCATATTACATTGTTTAGATTTAGGATCACTGATGAGGGTTAAGTACCCGAAACGTGCATGTCTGGTCCACGTTGCCAATTTATCTGTTCTTAAATGATGCTATTCAATTTGAAGACGTTTACATTTATACCACTTGGTGAGTGTCACTGATGGTGGACCAGGAGTCCCCGAGGGCACATGTAGCCAAGTTCGATCGATTTCGGTTGATCGTTTCTTCAACGCATTCTAAATTTCTGTTATCAAAATTTCTTGAAATTTCTAAAAAGTGGGTCCTGTAGCATCATATCCCATCCATTCTGCTACGTCTTTCGGTACAATCTTTCGACATAGTAACTTTAATACTTTTTTGGCATATTACATTGTTTAGATTTAGGATCACTGATGAGGGTTAAGTACCCGAAACGTGCATGTCTGGTCCACGTTGCCAATTTATCTGTTCTTAAATGATGCTATTCAATTTGAAGACGTTTACATTTATACCACTTGGTGAGTGTCACTGCTGGTGGACCAGGAGTCCCCGAGGGCACATGTAGCCAAGTTCGATCGATTTCGGTTGATCGTTTCTTCAACGCATTCTAAATTTCTGTTATCAAAGTTTCTTGAAATTTCTAAAAAGTGGGTCCTGTAGCATCATATCCCATCCATTCTGCTACGTCTTTCGGTACAATCTTTCGACATAGTAACTTTAATACTTTTTTGGCATATTACATTGTTTAGATTTAGGATCACTGATGAGGGTTAAGTACCCGAAACGTGCATGTCTGGTCCACGTTGCCAATTTATCTGTTCTTAAATGATGCTATTCAATTTGAAGACGTTTACATTTATACCACTTGGTGAGTGTCACTGCTGGTGGACCAGGAGTCCCCGAGGGCACATGTAGCCAAGTTCGATCGATTTCGGTTGATCGTTTCTTCAACGCATTCTAAATTTCTGTTATCAAAATTTCTTGAAATTTCTAAAAAGTGGGTCCTGTAGCATCATATCCCATCCATTCTGCTACGTCTTTCGGTACAATCTTTCGACATAGTAACTTTAATACTTTTTTGGCATATTACATTGTTTAGATTTAGGATCACTGATGAGGGTTAAGTACCCGAAACGTGCATGTCTGGTCCACGTTGCCAATTTATCTGTTCTTAAATGATGCTATTCAATTTGAAGACGTTTACATTTATACCACTTGGTGAGTGTCACTGCTGGTGGACCAGGAGTCCCCGAGGGCACATGTAGCCAAGTTCGATCGATTTCGGTTGATCGTTTCTTCAACGCATTCTAAATTTCTGTTATCAAAGTTTCTTGAAATTTCTAAAAAGTGGGTCCTGTAGCATCATATCCCATCCATTCTGCTACGTCTTTCGGTACAATCTTTCGACATAGTAACTTTAATACTTTTTTGGCATATTACATTGTTTAGATTTAGGATCACTGATGAGGGTTAAGTACCCGAAACGTGCATGTCTGGTCCACGTTGCCAATTTATCTGTTCTTAAATGATGCTATTCAATTTGAAGACGTTTACATTTATACCACTTGGTGAGTGTCACTGCTGGTGGACCAGGAGTCCCCGAGGGCACATGTAGCCAAGTTCGATCGATTTCGGTTGATCGTTTCTTCAACGCATTCTAAATTTCTGTTATCAAAATTTCTTGAAATTTCTAAAAAGTGGGTCCTGTAGCATCATATCCCATCCATTCTGCTACGTCTTTCGGTACAATCTTTCGACATAGTAACTTTAATACTTTTTTGGCATATTACATTGTTTAGATTTAGGATCACTGATGAGGGTTAAGTACCCGAAACGTGCATGTCTGGTCCACGTTGCCAATTTATCTGTTCTTAAATGATGCTATTCAATTTGAAGACGTTTACATTTATACCACTTGGTGAGTGTCACTGCTGGTGGACCAGGAGTCCCCGAGGGCACATGTAGCCAAGTTCGATCGATTTCGGTTGATCGTTTCTTCAACGCATTCTAAATTTCTGTTATCAAAATTTCTTGAAATTTCTAAAAAGTGGGTCCTGTAGCATCATATCCCATCCATTCTGCTACGTCTTTCGGTACAATCTTTCGACATAGTAACTTTAATACTTTTTTGGCATATTACATTGTTTAGATTTAGGATCACTGATGAGGGTTAAGTACCCGAAACGTGCATGTCTGGTCCACGTTGCCAATTTATCTGTTCTTAAATGATGCTATTCAATTTGAAGACGTTTACATTTATACCACTTGGTGAGTGTCACTGATGGTGGACCAGGAGTCCCCGAGGGCACATGTAGCCAAGTTCGATCGATTTCGGTTGATCGTTTCTTCAACGCATTCTAAATTTCTGTTATCAAAATTTCTTGAAATTTCTAAAAAGTGGGTCCTGTAGCATCATATCCCATCCATTCTGCTACGTCTTTCGGTACAATCTTTCGACATAGTAACTTTAATACTTTTTTGGCATATTACATTGTTTAGATTTAGGATCACTGATGAGGGTTAAGTACCCGAAACGTGCATGTCTGGTCCACGTTGCCAATTTATCTGTTCTTAAATGATGCTATTCAATTTGAAGACGTTTACATTTATACCACTTGGTGAGTGTCACTGCTGGTGGACCAGGAGTCCCCGAGGGCACATGTAGCCAAGTTCGATCGATTTCGGTTGATCGTTTCTTCAACGCATTCTAAATTTCTGTTATCAAAATTTCTTGAAATTTCTAAAAAGTGGGTCCTGTAGCATCATATCCCATCCATTCTGCTACGTCTTTCGGTACAATCTTTCGACATAGTAACTTTAATACTTTTTTGGCATATTACATTGTTTAGATTTAGGATCACTGATGAGGGTTAAGTACCCGAAACGTGCATGTCTGGTCCACGTTGCCAATTTATCTGTTCTTAAATGATGCTATTCAATTTGAAGACGTTTACATTTATACCACTTGGTGAGTGTCACTGCTGGTGGACCAGGAGTCCCCGAGGGCACATGTAGCCAAGTTCGATCGATTTCGGTTGATCGTTTCTTCAACGCATTCTAAATTTCTGTTATCAAAATTTCTTGAAATTTCTAAAAAGTGGGTCCTGTAGCATCATATCCCATCCATTCTGCTACGTCTTTCGGTACAATCTTTCGACATAGTAACTTTAATACTTTTCTGGCATATTACATTGTTTAGATTTAGGATCACTGATGAGGGTTAAGTACCCGAAACGTGCATGTCTGGTCCACGTTGCCAATTTATCTGTTCTTAAATGATGCTATTCAATTTGAAGACGTTTACATTTATACCACTTGGTGAGTGTCACTGCTGGTGGACCAGGAGTCCCCGAGGGCACATGTAGCCAAGTTCGATCGATTTCGGTTGATCGTTTCTTCAACGCATTCTAAATTTCTGTTATCAAAATTTCTTGAAATTTCTAAAAAGTGGGTCCTGTAGCATCATATCCCATCCATTCTGCTACGTCTTTCGGTACAATCTTTCGACATAGTAACTTTAATACTTTTTTGGCATATTACATTGTTTAGATTTAGGATCACTGATGAGGGTTAAGTACCCGAAACGTGCATGTCTGGTCCACGTTGCCAATTTATCTGTTCTTAAATGATGCTATTCAATTTGAAGACGTTTACATTTATACCACTTGGTGAGTGTCACTGCTGGTGGACCAGGAGTCCCCGAGGGCACATGTAGCCAAGTTCGATCGATTTCGGTTGATCGTTTCTTCAACGCATTCTAAATTTCTGTTATCAAAATTTCTTGAAATTTCTAAAAAGTGGGTCCTGTAGCATCATATCCCATCCATTCTGCTACGTCTTTCGGTACAATCTTTCGACATAGTAACTTTAATACTTTTCTGGCATATTACATTGTTCAGATTTAGGATCACTGATGAGGGTTAAGTACCCGAAACGTGCATGTCTGGTCCACGTTGCCAATTTATCTGTTCTTAAATGATGCTATTCAATTTGAAGACGTTTACATTTATACCACTTGGTGAGTGTCACTGCTGGTGGACCAGGAGTCCCCGAGGGCACATGTAGCCAAGTTCGATCGATTTCGGTTGATCGTTTCTTCAACGCATTCTAAATTTCTGTTATCAAAATTTCTTGAAATTTCTAAAAAGTGGGTCCTGTAGCATCATATCCCATCCATTCTGCTACGTCTTTCGGTACAATCTTTCGACATAGTAACTTTAATACTTTTTTGGCATATTACATTGTTTAGATTTAGGATCACTGATGAGGGTTAAGTACCCGAAACGTGCATGTCTGGTCCACGTTGCCAATTTATCTGTTCTTAAATGATGCTATTCAATTTGAAGACGTTTACATTTAAACCACTTGGTGAGTGTCACTGCTGGTGGACCAGGAGTCCCCGAGGGCACATGTAGCCAAGTTCGATCGATTTCGGTTGATCGTTTCTTCAACGCATTCTAAATTTCTGTTATCAAAATTTCTTGAAATTTCTAAAAAGTGGGTCCTGTAGCATCATATCCCATCCATTCTGCTACGTCTTTCGGTACAATCTTTCGACATAGTAACTTTAATACTTTTTTGGCATATTACATTGTTTAGATTTAGGATCACTGATGAGGGTTAAGTACCCGAAACGTGCATGTCTGGTCCACGTTGCCAATTTATCTGTTCTTAAATGATGCTATTCAATTTGAAGACGTTTACATTTATACCACTTGGTGAGTGTCACTGCTGGTGGACCAGGAGTCCCCGAGGGCACATGTAGCCAAGTTCGATCGATTTCGGTTGATCGTTTCTTCAACGCATTCTAAATTTCTGTTATCAAAATTTCTTGAAATTTCTAAAAAGTGGGTCCTGTAGCATCATATCCCATCCATTCTGCTACGTCTTTCGGTACAATCTTTCGACATAGTAACTTTAATACTTTTTTGGCATATTACATTGTTTAGATTTAGGATCACTGATGAGGGTTAAGTACCCGAAACGTGCATGTCTGGTCCACGTTGCCAATTTATCTGTTCTTAAATGATGCTATTCAATTTGAAGACGTTTACATTTATACCACTTGGTGAGTGTCACTGCTGGTGGACCAGGAGTCCCCGAGGGCACATGTAGCCAAGTTCGATCGATTTCGGTTGATCGTTTCTTCAACGCATTCTAAATTTCTGTTATCAAAATTTCTTGAAATTTCTAAAACGTGGGTCCTGTAGCATCATATCCCATCCATTCTGCTACGTCTTTCGGTACAATCTTTCGACATAGTAACTTTAATACTTTTTTGGCATATTACATTGTTTAGATTTAGGATCACTGATGAGGGTTAAGTACCCGAAACGTGCATGTCTGGTCCACGTTGCCAATTTATCTGTTCTTAAATGATGCTATTCAATTTGAAGACGTTTACATTTATACCACTTGGTGAGTGTCACTGCTGGTGGACCAGGAGTCCCCGAGGGCACATGTAGCCAAGTTCGATCGATTTCGGTTGATCGTTTCTTCAACGCATTCTAAATTTCTGTTATCAAAATTTCTTGAAATTTCTAAAAAGTGGGTCCTGTAGCATCATATCCCATCCATTCTGCTACGTCTTTCGGTACAATCTTTCGACATAGTAACTTTAATACTTTTTTGGCATATTACATTGTTTAGATTTAGGATCACTGATGAGGGTTAAGTACCCGAAACGTGCATGTCTGGTCCACGTTGCCAATTTATCTGTTCTTAAATGATGCTATTCAATTTGAAGACGTTTACATTTATACCACTTGGTGAGTGTCACTGCTGGTGGACCAGGAGTCCCCGAGGGCACATGTAGCCAAGTTCGATCGATTTCGGTTGATCGTTTCTTCAACGCATTCTAAATTTCTGTTATCAAAATTTCTTGAAATTTCTAAAAAGTGGGTCCTGTAGCATCATATCCCATCCATTCTGCTACGTCTTTCGGTACAATCTTTCGACATAGTAACTTTAATACTTTTTTGGCATATTACATTGTTTAGATTTAGGATCACTGATGAGGGTTAAGTACCCGAAACGTGCATGTCTGGTCCACGTTGCCAATTTATCTGTTCTTAAATGATGCTATTCAATTTGAAGACGTTTACATTTATACCACTTGGTGAGTGTCACTGCTGGTGGACCAGGAGTCCCCGAGGGCACATGTAGCCAAGTTCGATCGATTTCGGTTGATCGTTTCTTCAACGCATTCTAAATTTCTGTTATCAAAATTTCTTGAAATTTCTAAAAAGTGGGTCCTGTAGCATCATATCCCATCCATTCTGCTACGTCTTTCGGTACAATCTTTCGACATAGTAACTTTAATACTTTTCTGGCATATTACATTGTTTAGATTTAGGATCACTGATGAGGGTTAAGTACCCGAAACGTGCATGTCTGGTCCACGTTGCCAATTTATCTGTTCTTAAATGATGCTATTCAATTTGAAGACGTTTACATTTATACCACTTGGTGAGTGTCACTGATGGTGGACCAGGAGTCCCCGAGGGCACATGTAGCCAAGTTCGATCGATTTCGGTTGATCGTTTCTTCAACGCATTCTAAATTTCTGTTATCAAAATTTCTTGAAATTTCTAAAAAGTGGGTCCTGTAGCATCATATCCCATCCATTCTGCTACGTCTTTCGGTACAATCTTTCGACATAGTAACTTTAATACTTTTTTGGCATATTACATTGTTTAGATTTAGGATCACTGATGAGGGTTAAGTACCCGAAACGTGCATGTCTGGTCCACGTTGCCAATTTATCTGTTCTTAAATGATGCTATTCAATTTGAAGACGTTTACATTTATACCACTTGGTGAGTGTCACTGCTGGTGGACCAGGAGTCCCCGAGGGCACATGTAGCCAAGTTCGATCGATTTCGGTTGATCGTTTCTTCAACGCATTCTAAATTTCTGTTATCAAAATTTCTTGAAATTTCTAAAAAGTGGGTCCTGTAGCATCATATCCCATCCATTCTGCTACGTCTTTCGGTACAATCTTTCGACATAGTAACTTTAATACTTTTTTGGCATATTACATTGTTTAGATTTAGGATCACTGATGAGGGTTAAGTACCCGAAACGTGCATGTCTGGTCCACGTTGCCAATTTATCTGTTCTTAAATGATGCTATTCAATTTGAAGACGTTTACATTTATACCACTTGGTGAGTGTCACTGCTGGTGGACCAGGAGTCCCCGAGGGCACATGTAGCCAAGTTCGATCGATTTCGGTTGATCGTTTCTTCAACGCATTCTAAATTTCTGTTATCAAAATTTCTTGAAATTTCTAAAAAGTGGGTCCTGTAGCATCATATCCCATCCATTCTGCTACGTCTTTCGGTACAATCTTTCGACATAGTAACTTTAATACTTTTTTGGCATATTACATTGTTTAGATTTAGGATCACTGATGAGGGTTAAGTACCCGAAACGTGCATGTCTGGTCCACGTTGCCAATTTATCTGTTCTTAAATGATGCTATTCAATTTGAAGACGTTTACATTTATACCACTTGGTGAGTGTCACTGCTGGTGGACCAGGAGTCCCCGAGGGCACATGTAGCCAAGTTCGATCGATTTCGGTTGATCGTTTCTTCAACGCATTCTAAATTTCTGTTATCAAAATTTCTTGAAATTTCTAAAAAGTGGGTCCTGTAGCAACATATCCCATCCATTCTGCTACGTCTTTCGGTACAATCTTTCGACATAGTAACTTTAATACTTTTTTGGCATATTACATTGTTTAGATTTAGGATCACTGATGAGGGTTAAGTACCCGAAACGTGCATGTCTGGTCCACGTTGCCAATTTATCTGTTCTTAAATGATGCTATTCAATTTGAAGACGTTTACATTTATACCACTTGGTGAGTGTCACTGCTGGTGGACCAGGAGTCCCCGAGGGCACATGTAGCCAAGTTCGATCGATTTCGGTTGATCGTTTCTTCAACGCATTCTAAATTTCTGTTATCAAAATTTCTTGAAATTTCTAAAAAGTGGGTCCTGTAGCAACATATCCCATCCATTCTGCTACGTCTTTCGGTACAATCTTTCGACATAGTAACTTTAATACTTTTTTGGCATATTACATTGTTTAGATTTAGGATCACTGATGAGGGTTAAGTACCCGAAACGTGCATGTCTGGTCCACGTTGCCAATTTATCTGTTCTTAAATGATGCTATTCAATTTGAAGACGTTTACATTTATACCACTTGGTGAGTGTCACTGCTGGTGGACCAGGAGTCCCCGAGGGCACATGTAGCCAAGTTCGATCGATTTCGGTTGATCGTTTCTTCAACGCATTCTAAATTTCTGTTATCAAAATTTCTTGAAATTTCTAAAAAGTGGGTCCTGTAGCATCATATCCCATCCATTCTGCTACGTCTTTCGGTACAATCTTTCGACATAGTAACTTTAATACTTTTTTGGCATATTACATTGTTTAGATTTAGGATCACTGATGAGGGTTAAGTACCCGAAACGTGCATGTCTGGTCCACGTTGCCAATTTATCTGTTCTTAAATGATGCTATTCAATTTGAAGACGTTTACATTTATACCACTTGGTGAGTGTCACTGCTGGTGGACCAGGAGTCCCCGAGGGCACATGTAGCCAAGTTCGATCGATTTCGGTTGATCGTTTCTTCAACGCATTCTAAATTTCTGTTATCAAAATTTCTTGAAATTTCTAAAAAGTGGGTCCTGTAGCATCATATCCCATCCATTCTGCTACGTCTTTCGGTACAATCTTTCGACATAGTAACTTTAATACTTTTTTGGCATATTACATTGTTTAGATTTAGGATCACTGATGAGGGTTAAGTACCCGAAACGTGCATGTCTGGTCCACGTTGCCAATTTATCTGTTCTTAAATGATGCTATTCAATTTGAAGACGTTTACATTTATACCACTTGGTGAGTGTCACTGCTGGTGGACCAGGAGTCCCCGAGGGCACATGTAGCCAAGTTCGATCGATTTCGGTTGATCGTTTCTTCAACGCATTCTAAATTTCTGTTATCAAAATTTCTTGAAATTTCTAAAAAGTGGGTCCTGTAGCATCATATCCCATCCATTCTGCTACGTCTTTCGGTACAATCTTTCGACATAGTAACTTTAATACTTTTTTGGCATATTACATTGTTTAGATTTAGGATCACTGATGAGGGTTAAGTACCCGAAACGTGCATGTCTGGTCCACGTTGCCAATTTATCTGTTCTTAAATGATGCTATTCAATTTGAAGACGTTTACATTTATACCACTTGGTGAGTGTCACTGCTGGTGGACCAGGAGTCCCCGAGGGCACATGTAGCCAAGTTCGATCGATTTCGGTTGATCGTTTCTTCAACGCATTCTAAATTTCTGTTATCAAAATTTCTTGAAATTTCTAAAAAGTGGGTCCTGTAGCAACATATCCCATCCATTCTGCTACGTCTTTCGGTACAATCTTTCGACATAGTAACTTTAATACTTTTTTGGCATATTACATTGTTTAGATTTAGGATCACTGATGAGGGTTAAGTACCCGAAACGTGCATGTCTGGTCCACGTTGCCAATTTATCTGTTCTTAAATGATGCTATTCAATTTGAAGACGTTTACATTTATACCACTTGGTGAGTGTCACTGCTGGTGGACCAGGAGTCCCCGAGGGCACATGTAGCCAAGTTCGATCGATTTCGGTTGATCGTTTCTTCAACGCATTCTAAATTTCTGTTATCAAAATTTCTTGAAATTTCTAAAAAGTGGGTCCTGTAGCATCATATCCCATCCATTCTGCTACGTCTTTCGGTACAATCTTTCGACATAGTAACTTTAATACTTTTCTGGCATATTACATTGTTTAGATTTAGGATCACTGATGAGGGTTAAGTACCCGAAACGTGCATGTCTGGTCCACGTTGCCAATTTATCTGTTCTTAAATGATGCTATTCAATTTGAAGACGTTTACATTTATACCACTTGGTGAGTGTCACTGATGGTGGACCAGGAGTCCCCGAGGGCACATGTAGCCAAGTTCGATCGATTTCGGTTGATCGTTTCTTCAACGCATTCTAAATTTCTGTTATCAAAATTTCTTGAAATTTCTAAAAAGTGGGTCCTGTAGCATCATATCCCATCCATTCTGCTACGTCTTTCGGTACAATCTTTCGACATAGTAACTTTAATACTTTTTTGGCATATTACATTGTTTAGATTTAGGATCACTGATGAGGGTTAAGTACCCGAAACGTGCATGTCTGGTCCACGTTGCCAATTTATCTGTTCTTAAATGATGCTATTCAATTTGAAGACGTTTACATTTATACCACTTGGTGAGTGTCACTGCTGGTGGACCAGGAGTCCCCGAGGGCACATGTAGCCAAGTTCGATCGATTTCGGTTGATCGTTTCTTCAACGCATTCTAAATTTCTGTTATCAAAATTTCTTGAAATTTCTAAAAAGTGGGTCCTGTAGCATCATATCCCATCCATTCTGCTACGTCTTTCGGTACAATCTTTCGACATAGTAACTTTAATACTTTTTTGGCATATTACATTGTTTAGATTTAGGATCACTGATGAGGGTTAAGTACCCGAAACGTGCATGTCTGGTCCACGTTGCCAATTTATCTGTTCTTAAATGATGCTATTCAATTTGAAGACGTTTACATTTATACCACTTGGTGAGTGTCACTGCTGGTGGACCAGGAGTCCCCGAGGGCACATGTAGCCAAGTTCGATCGATTTCGGTTGATCGTTTCTTCAACGCATTCTAAATTTCTGTTATCAAAATTTCTTGAAATTTCTAAAAAGTGGGTCCTGTAGCATCATATCCCATCCATTCTGCTACGTCTTTCGGTACAATCTTTCGACATAGTAACTTTAATACTTTTTTGGCATATTACATTGTTTAGATTTAGGATCACTGATGAGGGTTAAGTACCCGAAACGTGCATGTCTGGTCCACGTTGCCAATTTATCTGTTCTTAAATGATGCTATTCAATTTGAAGACGTTTACATTTATACCACTTGGTGAGTGTCACTGCTGGTGGACCAGGAGTCCCCGAGGGCACATGTAGCCAAGTTCGATCGATTTCGGTTGATCGTTTCTTCAACGCATTCTAAATTTCTGTTATCAAAATTTCTTGAAATTTCTAAAAAGTGGGTCCTGTAGCATCATATCCCATCCATTCTGCTACGTCTTTCGGTACAATCTTTCGACATAGTAACTTTAATACTTTTTTGGCATATTACATTGTTTAGATTTAGGATCACTGATGAGGGTTAAGTACCCGAAACGTGCATGTCTGGTCCACGTTGCCAATTTATCTGTTCTTAAATGATGCTATTCAATTTGAAGACGTTTACATTGGAACATCACCGTCAAGCCAGGGGAAATTTACTATGTTGAATCCAAAATCATCCCTTTTGTCATATACACTTGTATGAATCTTTCCGTTTACAATTTTGATATATAGGTATTTTTCTGTATTTGTAACGTTTGCCTTGTTAAGTGTTAATTCTTGTGGATAAATTTCATTCTTATATAATTCAAAAGCAGGATTGTCAATGGTTAGAATATTATCCAGATACCTAGAAGTATTATTGAAACATTTCAGATCATCAAATTTTCTTTGCTCTTTAAGATTTTGGATAAATTCTTTTTCATAAGTGTATGAAAATAAATCTGCAACAAGATGCGCACAGTTAGTACCCATAGGAATTCTTACAACCTGCTTGTATAGATCCTCACCAAATCTAGCATAAATATTGTCCAAGAGGAGGGACAAGGCATTAGACAGGTCACTACATGTCCATGATTTGTATGATTTGTAGTTGTCGAGGAAAAGAAACCCTTTAATTAGATAATCTATCATTAATTTTGTCATGAGGAAGTGTGGTGTACATATTAGAGAAGTTGTATGAAGAAATCGTATTGGCTTTGAAATTTCTAGATTTCATTTTGTCAATCACATCCCCTGAATTCTGAATAGACCAAAATAAATTTACATCGTTCCTGTTTAGAACCGTTTCACAATATCTAATTATGTGTTCTTTACTAGCAGTAAGTGCTGACGTCAGATTTCTAGACAAAATTGTAGTGAAGCAGTTACTAGAATTAGCAATAAATCGAAATATGTAAGGAGACTTGTGCAGTTTCGGTATGCAATATAGTGTTGGGAGATCAAATTTAGAAATAGAGATATTGAATGAAAACAGTTCACTGTTATGCTTGCTTAAAATGTTAGATGCCCTTTCATTGCTTTTTATATATGTATTAGTAGACGAAAGTTCAGAAACCAAAGTTGATATGTAGTAACGTTTTCAAATGATAATGGTGTTGTTGGCTGCTTTATCAGCTGGTGCAAAGACATATTTTTCATGTAGTTTACTTAGTTTGGATTTGAAAAATCTTTCTGATTTGAAAGGGGATTTTGAAAAAGATGAGGGTTTTTATGGAAGTTATCTATTCGAATATCCGTTATATCTAAAATGAGGTTTTTCCAGTCATTCAGAGCATGCGGTTCGACTCCTTCTGATTTACACCATCTTTTCGTATAATAATCTAAGGCTTCCGTAAGCACCTCACGGCATTTGACAAAATCTATCTTGGATGGGATTCTATACTTAGGTCCTTTTTTAAGAAGACCACGGAGCTGTCTGTCTTGGATAATTGAAAAGTCACCTGTAACAACATGACCAGCTGGTTTGTAGAGATATTTAGAAGTTGCACATTCTCAAGAAGCAGGACACGATTCAAGTATGTCAGGATCCGATGTAACTTTATCATAGTTAAAACAAAGTTTCGAATTGGTTTCTTGTACTTATAACAAATAAGAGGTCGTTCTAAATTTTCAAAATATTGAGGAGTGGTACTTTGTACGCGATGATCCCGAAAAATATTAGAGATGTTTAGAAGATCAAAACCTTTGTTAATAAACGGGATTTTTATGAAACGTCTTTTAGGGGAGGTGTTTTCACAAAAGGATAAAGTTTATACTGTGCGAATGAGGAAATGATATTAAGTCTGAATCAGTCAGTGTTTCTTAAGAATTCAACCTCTGCTTCATCCAAGATAGATTTCAAGTGCATAACTGGTATTGACGACAGAGCATGTAACAGCTCATATCTGTTGCCATTGCGTGCTATAGTAAGTAAATCGCGAGAGAGCGGTAGATTCTGGATCGTTTTCTCGTTTGTCTGTTTCGTCTTTTCCCGTGCGGCCTGTATTTCCGTTTAGTGTTTGGGCGAATTTAAAAGATGTTGATATTGGTAGAAGCTGAGGAATTGTTTCCTTGTCCATAGATTTGATCGTTTAAACCAAGAGGGTACGCAGTCTGAAGTTTGGTGATCCAGGCAAGTTCAGCTTGTAGTCGGCGTTTTTACGTTCTGGAAAAGTCTGAACTGGGGTAATGGTGACATCCGAAATAGAATGATTATATCTAACAAAGTGATTATAAAGAAAGTTTCTGTGTTTTCTTGACGTGAGGTTCTGATCTTATAAGAATTGTTCCTAAAACGAGATTTTAAAGGTTGGCCTGTCTCACCTACATATTGTGCGCCACATCCCCTGGCATTTCAAGTCATAACGTAAATAAGATCTTGAGACGATCAATCGATGTCTTGGTCTACCTCGATTTTGAATTTCTGCCCATTTATACTAGATGTTATTGTGGAGTCGCATTTGATGAGGTGACACAAAGATCATCTTCTACTATTGCACTTTGAAATAATTAATTTAAATATCAGCGTTTTGTCCAAATGTTCTGAAATTTTGAATAATGATTGAAAATGCATTTATAATCTTTAACATATGCTATGGGTTTTGATACTTTTAATTGTATTGATGAGAAATTGTACGCCAAAATGGGGGAGGGGTTTACACATAACTGCAGGTATATACGAGTACAATAGAGAAATTGAGCAAACCTATCTTGTACGTGTTCGAGAACTTGTACGTGTATTTACACGTTATCTGTTCACACGTTGGCGTTATGCAGTTGAGCAGATATCACAAAACATACTGGTACTGGACTGCATATTCGTCAAGAAACTGGCGTCTAGATTCTAAAGGTAAATGGCATTTAGCAAAGAAGGTGAATTAATTTTTCTATTCCAAGTGATATATATAAAACATCAAAATTACACTTAAAGAATAAAATATTGGGTCAACTTTAAGGGTTCTTCTTTACAATATGATACATTTTCAACCCTTCGACATTATTTTATTTGCAATTCCTTCACATATTCAGAAAGTACATATGTTGCCGAATAAATTGAATATAGGTTTTCATAGGTTATCTGCATTCAGTTGCTTTTAGAATCTACAAGTAAACATACACGTGTACTTATCGCTTTACACGTTTTACCAAACGTGTAAATTGTAGCACAGGTGGAGGGAACGCAAAATATGATGACATAATAAACAACCTTTTGACGTACGCGCACACGTACAAGTTTGGTTTGCTCAACCTCTCTAATGTGTATATATATAATAGAGAGGTTGAGAGTTCCTACGGGTAACTTGTACGGGTACGTCTAATGTACAAGTTGAATTGCACGTGACTGTTGTTGAGATTTCTTTTCAAAGACCGCGCTACGCGTACTTGTAAAATCTTAGTGAACTTGAGTTGACTTTTGGACAGTATAAATTCAAGAGGAACATTTAGTTCGATTAAATCTATATTGAAATAGAAACTTGAAATCATTATGAATTGATAGCCATACTTTTTATACTACTTGATAGAATAAAGGGGATGAGATATCTTGAAGTAAAGACGTACGTGTATCTTGCACTTTACACGTTCACTGGCGACGTGTAACTTGTAAAGCAAATGACGTCAAACGCAATAAATTATGACGTCACAATAGCCGATCAGATTACAAGTACACGTACAAGTTACACGTAGGAAATCTCAACCTTTCTATTGTTTATGAGAAGGTCACCTGTTTACTAGTATTATGAAAGACCCTTCAAGTCAAAGGTCACTTGATCTTCTTTTTCTCATTAAGGTTATTCATATAGGTCAATGCCATTTGCATTTACGTGTGGAAATTTAAGAAATCCATTAAAAATCTACTTAAATTCAAAATGGTATTAAATTTTGTTTATTAAAGGGAGAAATATAATTTAAGGCTTTTTCACGAGTTTTTTTTTATTTATTTTGCATTGATGAGAAATTGTGTACCAAAAAGGTGGAGGGTGTATTGCACATTACTTCATGGGGATTATAATTTTCTTCCTACTTCCCAACTGTTTTCCATAGAAGTTAAACATACCGAACTTGTACGTGTACGTGTACGCGTACGTCAAAAATGTGTTTATGACATCATCACATTTTGCGTTCTACGCACCAGTGCTACAAGATACACGTTCGGTCAAACATGTACAGCGATAATTACACGTTTATGATTACTTGTAGATTTTATAAGCAACTGAATATATTCAATTTATTTGGGAACAAGTACTCTCTGTCGTCAAGGTGTGGTTATCCTGGATTGCGTGCGCACAACCCTCTCACTTCTTCAATTACCCAGAGGTCTCGATGATATTCAAGTTTGGTGTAAAACAACCTCCTCACTGTTAGGTGACCACACACAAACAAGACCGCAAAACGCAGGGGCCCAACAACACAGATGAATATGTAAATGGATATAAAAAGAGGGCATACGTAATACAATCCGTGCTCTGCCAGCTGTAGCGAGCTCATGTATATAATCACCCGAGGAGTCCGACTGACATTCAGAGACAGAGAGGACAGGTGCTCGGGGCCCTATCTTTCTAAAGATGTTTGGACACGGCCCGTCATGGAGTCCCGTCGTCACAGTCAGTCAGAGTGCAAGTCTCAAGGATGCGCTGGTACAAGACTGTAGATAGGTCAAGTACCAAGCCTAGTGTCCGTTTGGTGATATTAGGATCATATCCATGGTATAAAAGGCGTTTGAAATGATGATTCTGACGCATTTTCGATGGTTATGCTGTCTACCTTTGATCCTTCTAATTTTGTTTATCATATCGCCATAAAAGACAGGTTGTGTAATACCCAAAGTAATGTACTCGTGTGTATAGATACGAATTTAAAAGTAGTTGACTGTAAATTTTGTAAAATTTCCAGAAGGTCTTTACTAGTTTATGGAAGCGGAAACCTTGACCCAAAAGTTCCTTGGTAATTTGTAAATTTCTACTTTGAAAATCCAAAATATCAGTACATGCTCTAACGTACCGGATGAGCTGCGATATGTAAATGCCGTATTACGGTAGTCTTGGAAAGACACATTTATATGTTTGAAGAAAACAGATTTTATTGGTAAAAATTCGATTATTTCATTTTTTTTATGAGTATGGGCTCAAAACCTACCAGCACGAGGACGCAAAACAGATAAAATAAACAAAGAAATGGCCTAAGCTGAAAAAAATATATCTATACTAGAAACAGTAATCTTGTCAAAGATTAATGGGCAACTATGATGACATCTCTTGAACTTCCCTTAAACCTTTTCCGATTTTAAACATACATGTCTACAACTCTGTTTTCTCTAATATTTGATAGATTCTATGACAGTTTATTAAATAATTAATTTCTAACATATATATTATGTTGCATATAATATATTACACATTCATGTACCGATACATTACTGCGTGTGAAAGTGTGAGTGAAAGATGTCTTTGTCCTTGTGCATGAATTCTATTGTGAAAAAAATCTATATATATCAAAAAGATACGAACAAACAATGGATAACAGAAACAACAAGCAAGACTTGGAGTACTCACAAGAACTGGAGAATCCACACCGAACGGATCATCAATCAAACATACGAACAAACAATGTATAACAGAAACAACAAGAAAGAGTTGGAGCATCCACACCAAACGGATCATCAATCAAACATACGAACAAACAATGGATAACAGAAACAACAAGAAAGAACTAGAGCATCAACAACAAACGGATCATCAATCAAACATACGAACAAACAATGGATAACAGAAACAACAAGAAAGAACCGGAGCATCCACACCAAATGGATCATCAATCAAACATACGAACAAACAATGGATAACAGAAACAACAAGAAAGAACCAGAGCATCCACACCAAACGGATCATCAATCAAACATACGAACAAACAATGGGTAACAGAAACAACAAGCAAGACTTGGAATACTCACACCAAACGGATCATCAAACAAACATGCAAATATGCAAGAAAGAAGGGGATCTCTAACACCCATTGGTTGCAGCACCCACTGCAAAACACCCATGCAAAAACACAGAGTAGACAGGCACAGCAAGATACTCAAATGGGACAAGGAACACCAAATACAACACAGAATCATTTAACACAAACACATAACCCAACAAGATCAATGACCGATCGTGACTTGATGTCCATCTGCCAAGCCAGTAACAAATGTTGTAGTTAACACTCCCACTTTTTCGGTTCAACAGAGGTCTCGAATAGCGCACAATTGTTGTACAAAATACCCTCCTTACTGTAAGATGACCATACAATTAAGACAGCAAACGTAGAGGCCAAAGCAACACACAGACGAATGTGTGCATGGATATAAAAACATGCTGTAACGAGCTCATTCATGTTATCACATGAGTCCGATCGACATTCAGAGAGGACATGTGGTTTGGGCCCTGTCTTTTCTAAAGAGGTTTGGGCAGTGTCTGTCATGAAGTCCTGCCGTCAGTAACTCTGTGTGCACTGAGGAAAAACACACAATTAAAACACGAATAACAAAAACTAAGATGAAAGGTAACAATATGTAGTACTAGTTCAATGTTGTAAATATTCACCGTGGAACACTGTTCGGTAAAAAAACCGTTGTTTGTCAACTGCAGTATTTAATTGCACAAAAATGGGAATTTCCAGGTACACGTGGTTGTTCTCAGCAACATAGTGTTCTCGCCAAACCTAATACAGTGTTCTATGGATTGCAAATTAGGTTCTGGATCAAATGGATAAGATATTTTATCCCAAGGTAAGGCATCACCTACCATACCATCCATCCATGTGTAGGTATACAATGGCAAAGACGTGTTCAGCTGAAGTCCGATATATATGCCATGTTTTCCGATATACATGTCGTCTCTAGTAGAAAAACAAGAAACATGAGGAAAGATACAACGAACACAATAAGACGTTTTTACAAAATCTCCATTCCAATGATAGGGAAGGGTGTGACCAAATTATGTCCTTCTGTGGTCGTGGCTGACGTTAAACTTTTTTATTTATTGACATACTGAGGGCAACACTTGGAAACTTTTATCTATTATACAGGACTTTCATTTAATGCTTTTCTGTTAACATTGTTAATAACAAGGAATGTTTCTTATAACTTTTTGTAACGCGAATTATACTGTTTTTGTATCGGTTTTATTGTTGCTATTTTCTGTAACCAATAAATGAGCAGAAATATTCACTAAAGAGATTGCATATAAACGTCTTATTTGCGAAATAATTCATCATTCATTTGAACCAATTTGCTTCTTTAGTGATGTCAGTCTATTCAGGAAAGTAAGAGGGTAATGCGCAAAAGTTTTCCAATAAGTCAATAACGTGTTTTAAACTGTCAAACTCATAGTATTTTAGGTAATTTACTGTTAATATTCTAGGAGATAATTTTTTTCATTTTTATTTTTTTATATTTATTTTATATGGTACAGCATAAATCTGACATTACAATTGATGCCAACAAATGTTTTGTTAGCAACTGAAAATATAGTTCTGTTTATTATAAAACTTATTATAAAAATAATTCATTATTCTGGGTACATCAATAACAAAAATCACAAGCTTACTGCTGCTTAAATATAAATAACACATTTCAGATAATATATACAGGAAGTACCAATCCATGTAACTCCTAGAATCATGTACGGTTGTTCTATTGAAGAAGTAGGATATATCTAGTCAGGAAATGTACTTGATTGATGATAAGTACCACATACTAGTACACTGTACAGCAAGATATATAATCTAGCGATTCAATGAATTGTTATCTATGCGTTTTCACAACATATCTTTAAACAGCGAGTTAAAATTTACTAAAACTGATTCAGGTAGATCTAGAGATTCAAAAGGGTTTTTAAACTGAAGATGATGAAATGCAAAGCAATACATTTGCCATTTATATTGTCAATATTGAAATATTAGTATATGTTCTATAGTACCAATTTTGTTGTACTAGACACGTGATCGGATATTTAAATCCTCGTCAGCAGTACTTCGTGTCAAACAATTTAAATAAAGCCAAAGTGAATTTCCTGGCGCCATCTACAATACAGAGCTTTGATTTCCTTTTGCCAAAACGAGCGACTCCAAACTTTGTGTAGGGTTAATTCAGAAGCGTATTTAAGTGAAAATATAAAGACATGTTGTTGAAGATATTGACCTTGATGAAACATTCACTAATTGTGGTGTACCTAAACTATCTGTAGCTGAGGCAAATAATCTTTGGGATCTTATTATATTAAAGGAGGCAACTTATGTATTAAAATCTATGAAGACTGAAAAAAGTCCAGGGTCTTTGGGGTTTACTGCCTAATTGTTAAAAGATTTTCTAAAAATAGTTAGCTCCGTTATAAGTTAGATCTTTACATTACAGTTTTCAGGAAGGGGAGCTCTCAATTAAGCAGAGAGAAGAGGTAATAACATGTCTTACTAGGAGTCCACGAGGGCACATGTAGCCAAGTTCGATCAATTTCGGTCGGTCGTTTTTTCAAACGCATTTGAAAATTTCTGTTTACAAAATTTTATCAAATTTCCAAAACCTGGGTCCTGTAGCATCATATCCCAGCCATCTTGCTTTTGGTATATTTAGGACATAATTTTCACCGATTTTGGCCATATAACAATGTTTAGATTTAGGATCACTCACGAGGGTTAAATACCCGAAACGTGCATGTCTGGTCCATGCTGTAAATTTATCTGCTCTAGAATGATGCTAAGGAATTTGAAGACGTTAAACATTCCTAAGGAAAATAAACCTTAACAATTTCTCAAAAACTGGAGACCTATAACACTTTTAAATACTAGTTAAGAAATCGCTTATGTAGTCATGGTAAATAGAATTAAATTAACCTACTCTTGATAAATTGATAAGCAAGGATCAAGCTTTATTTATAGCAGGTAGGTACATAGGTGAAAATTCAAGACTTATTTATGACTTACTTATAATCATACTGAGAAAGAAAACATTCCTGTTCTTCTTCTGTTAATCGACTTTGAGAAAGCATTGGAAATTCATAGATGAGGTTCTGAACTTTTTTTAATTTTGGTACTTCATTAAAAAATGGATTCAAATCCTTCGTACTAATACTTTTTCTAATATAAATCAAGATGGGTATTTTTCTGAGAACATATTGTTACATATAGGGCTTGCAGACAGGATGACCTTCTAATTACATCTTCATAATGTGTGCTGATATTCTGGCTATTAAAATACGTAATGAAAAAGAGGTTAAAGCAATATTAGTTGTCAGCGGCTAAAAATTATTTTCTTGCAAAAAGTCTCTTAATACCATCTAATTGTTATCAAAAGATGATACACAAGTCATCCGGGGTAAAATAAACATGTTACATAAGGAAACTCAGCATGAAAACATACGTCTACATAGCTGCCTACTGGATTATACCAAGTCCGATCTCCGCCGAGTGACCACATGTGCCATAGGTTAAGATAAATCAGGTTAAATCCTGTGCAGACGTGAAAAGCTTATTAATGAAAACTGAGCTCTATGTGATCTGCAATGTAAAGTATTGTGTTATGTGAATACATAGATTGTCCTTATTTTGTCGTCTTAACCTCTGAATCAATTCATGTGCATGTTGGAAACGGTAATGTTCACCGACCAATTTTGGCTTGCGCATGGACAGAAAGCAAGCTGAGAAAGGTCAACGTAAGGGCACATGAATATGGGTGGGCTTTACGTTGAATTTTTGTTGGGGCTGTAAAAATTCAGAAAGCTATTCTTGTCTAGAAAGGCGATAAACTTTTTATCAAACCGTCATTTTCTATAAGTAATAACATACGTGATCATGAGCAAATAAAATAATGCAATTGCTGACAGCTAATATTGCTTTAAAGGTATCAAAATAGATCGATTTGAATATAAGAATGGTCAGTACGCTGACGATACTATATTAATTTTGGATAGAACCGAGCGCTATCTGACTAAATCTCTATCATTACTTCAATGGTTTGAAAAAAAAATCTAGATTAAAGGTGAATTTTGAGAAACCTCAGGCAGTGTAGTTTTAAGTGTAATTACCTATATGGGTCTACAAGGCCAATTTCTTCTATTAAACTTAGAATGGCTTCCCGTACATTTGGGTTACACGTACATAAATGAAATAGTCAATATGTGGATTCTGAACAAGATTAACGTCCCCACACATAATAATATATTCGTACTTAAAATAATCCAATTTCTGGAACAAAGATGTGAAAAATTCTGGTTTGTCATTATTTGGACCATATATATTTATAATTATTATTTATTTATTAGGAGATAAAATTTGAGTATAGCTTTCTTTTTGCATATAAATGTAAAATGTCATGAAATGGCTTACGTTTTGGTTCGTATGAATCTCGTCGCTGAGGTTATTGTGGAGGGCGTCCTCAGAACAGCCAGAGTTTTACCCATTTGTTTACAACTATCCACGGCATCACTGAATGTCGATATGTCGTTGACGTAGACGAAGTCCTCTGTAATTGATAGTGACCTCATTAGCATATTTTGTTTATTTATGGCATGTGAACATTTATTTGGTGATTCAGCCAGAAAGAATAAACAGCAAGACTTTCGAGGAACAATTAAGAGATTAAAATTTCGTAGGCAGTTGAAATGCTGAAATAATTGACTTACTGGAGCGTACTTAAGTCAGATATCAAATTATCAATATTGAAATATATGCTCTATTGCAAAATTCCATAGCACCATATGCGCATTCCGACAAGTAATTTCTCACCAGTGATTCTCGAGGCAGAGAAAGGGGAAATCCAATTAATGTATATAATCAGAACGAAATTCTGAAGATTACCTTACTTAGCAAAATCCCTTGTTGATCTGGTTGAAGTTATCAATATTGAAATACATGCTCTATTGTAAAAAAAACTTCATTTAAGAAATGATTGGCTTACTTTGGGTGTTCATCATGCGCGGATCCAGAGGGGGGACGGGGGTTCGGACCCCCCCCCCCCCTGAGATTTTCGGAGATGGGGTCCAGCTTTGGCCCATTTCTAATTAAAAGGGGTCTAAAAATGCATAAAAAAGGCTCTGGAACCAAAAATTTCGGCTCGCTTCGCTCGCAATTTACTAATACACAATTAATTTTTCTACAAAATTCCTTAATCATTTTCTTATACTAGATAGTTTTAAATTACTGTCTTGGGTCTCATGAATTCAAGGTTTTGTCATTTTAAGATATCAGATTATTTGGGAAAATGACTTATCTATTTATTCTCATGAAATATAGACAAAATGTGAATTAATCAAAATGTTAACGGCTCGCTCCGCTCGCCGACATAGAGAGTAAAATATTCAATGTTATAAAAAATCATCTTTATCGAATCAAGACAAATTGATATTTCATATCTAAAAAATTTTCAGGCTCGCTTCGCTCGCCAATTCTTCATAAAAATAAACGTGAAGGGAAAGCTAACAATACCTGCCCTCAAAAAATCAATCCTTAGAGCACACGTTGTCCCCTTCTTGTGATCCCCGAAATATACCTAGCTACATGATAGGTAGACATCCTATAATTTTGGACCCCCTCTGACCAAAAATGCTGGATCCGTGCATGTTCATGGTAGTATAATGCTGGTTGGTCACGTGCAAATTCCGTAAATCGCAAAGCGATTCTCGGAAAATTTGCACGTGTCCAACAAGAATCAACCAAAGTAAAACAGTCATTATTTAGATTTCCATTTGGACTAAATATCAGATACCCTATTTGGCAATTTAATCATGAGCATATTGAATGTTCAACGTCTTAAGGTATCCTTTGTACAATAGAATCATTTTACATAGCGTTTTAATCATCTCCATTGTAAAGTATGGTAAATCTTATGCCTGGTAAGGTACTATAAACTATATATTTTCTGAAAGGTAATGATGCCCTGAGGACAGAGTCCCGGGTCTTAAAAATCAAAGGGGAAAAACTCTTGAACTTGTACAACTTTGTCATTTTGCATAGGTTATACAGAGAACATAGACAATTTATAAGCTTCACCAGTTATTCCTTCTTATTTTTCTGAACCAAAAATTATTATTTTTGAGCAGTTGGCATCATAACCTTTCAGAAAATATATAGTTTATAGTACCTTACCAGGCATCGAAAAATGCCCTATTTTACATTGGATACCTTAAAATTCAATAGCATCATTTAAGAACAGGTAAATTTGCAGCATGGACCAGACATGCACGTTTCGGGTACTTAATCCTCGTCAGGGATCCTCAATCTAAACAATGTTATAAGGCCAAAAGTTTGAAAGTTATTATTAGGCAAATCTATATAAATTCTATGTTCAACGTCCACCGCGCGCGTTGGTTTTGGAAAATTTCCTAAAATAAAAATCAAACAAATTATTTTCAGGGGAGCTTGTCTTTCTGAGACGTTTTAGCCTTCACAAACGAACATAAGTCTTTTGTTAGTATAATATAGTGTACAAGAAGTTTCATTATATCCTGATACAAGATTGACTACATGGAAAACAAAACGAAGTGGCTGTCAATTTTGCTCAATGATAGAGGGATACATAAACAAGTTCATGATGTTTAATGGTCCTTGTTCCTGTAATATGTCACAAATACATATCAGAATCTACTGTCTTGTTAACTAAATCCAGAGAACCCGGTTTTCTCTAAAATATCATATTGCCATATTTCAAAAGAAAAAAATGCGTGACGTCGGACACTTTGACGTCACTGTTTATGTAACCCTATGACCTCTCCCCTACAATATTTATTAATTATGTTTATGAATTAATGCTAATTAGTTAATTACTTCTTGATGTACTTTTATTATTTTAATTAATTGTCATACTATACAGAGATACTTCCATTCTTGGCAAAGAAAGATAATTTTGAAGTATATTTTGAAAACACATTATTTCAATGTGTTATGAAATTCATTATTATTATTAAATTTCGGTAATATTCCATATAAGCGGTCCCATCCAGCTAACGCTGGCTGGCACCGGACAATCACGAGTATAGATATGATCTAATAGGATGCAGCTGCAGATATTGCGTATATCGGGAGATGTACCTGTCCTCACCTAGAGTGATGAGGTGACAATAGTTCATATCTCTAGGTTAAGTGCTGTCGGTCTCTGTGCAATGGCTCCAGTTTGACGGGTACTTTTGACAGATTCTGACAGTTCGGTCCCCAAATTGGGAATGTTTAGTTAATCATCATTTTGGAACCCTCGTGATGCCCAGATGATGGAATTCCCACTGAATAGTATATATTCGAGTCCTAGACTCGGCATATTAGAATTGGTTTTAGGTTCATGCTCATGCTGTTAATTGATCTACCATTGGGATTATAATAAACTATTGAAAAGTTGGAAGTGACTTTCTCTTTGTGAGAATTTAGACAGTAAAAACACAACGCGAACAAAGATCACCGGACTACATCTACTATTGTTACGGACAACAATATGGTGGCGGCTTGAAATTAACATGGTTTTCTGTAGATATTTTATTTTTCATATTGCGGTTTGAAGGCAGCTGATAGGGTAAATTGAAGTTATATAATTTCCAATTACGACTAAAGGAGGTAAATAAATACAAGAAGAAGCAAAAATTGAGCTTCATTTTCAAAATTGCTGTACATTGTAAGAGATTTTAAGTCCTTGGTTCTGTTCCCTCCCTTGATGGCCCCAATATTCCCCCTCATGAAATCTGATATTCAATGATAATTTCATTTCATAAGGCAACACATACTGTCATGATCTAGTTACAAACATGATGCTTACGAGAAATTGGCAACTTTCCGTCTGTCTGAGTCTTATTCCGTATAAATATATTTGTATATTGCTTATGGGGTTTCATGTCGTTTCGTGAAATAGGTCACAACTCAATTTTAAATCAATTTAATACCATATTATTAATTTCAATTGAAGCACTAGGTTTTGTTTCAAAATTTCGTTTGTTTGTTTTTTGGTTTTTTTTTTTATTTTCCTCCCTCCCTCGTAGGTTTGAAGATTTAATCTGGACGTTAAACGTAGAATTTATTTAGGGCCGCCTTAGCACAGTACATGAATCGATGTACAAACATTTAGTTGGTCAAGTCACATCAAAGAATTATTCATTTACTTGAAAAAATGGAGTTTAAAAAGACCATAGTTGTAACTGTGTTTTGGCCTTTTCATTTATGACCTAACTGTGTTTCAATGATTTGATCTGGAATAATTATCTTACCCAAATACTGATGTTCATAATGCTGCCATCCTTCTTCGCTGGTCATATTGTCCAGCGTCGTTAGATCCTTAAATGCCACACATGCCCATGTGTTAACATTGAATGCATAACTATTGCAATTTCCAAGCCATGCACAAAAACTTCCGCACTCTACATTTGAAACTGATTTCCATCTTTCGATTGCATTTATATCTGTAATTTTATCTTGAAACTGTTCATTTCGTACATAAATTGACATTATTTGTCCGAAACAAACTCTACAGATAATTAGCAGAATTAAAATGTTATTCATGCTTTCTCCTTTACAAATATGCCTATGATTATATAATTTATTACTTAAATTCGTTTATACATGTAACCTTAATCCTGAATATCGTTCGTCTGGTTTCACAGGTTTTTTCTGTACTGACTTGTAATATTATGTACATCTGACGATTCTTCAGGTACAGCCTGGTCTTAGTTTGGGTAGGGATAAGTACTAGGTCTCACTGTATTGCATACCTTTAATTATGAAACTGGTAAAGACAATAACATGTCTATTTAGTATCCTACTTAAGGACCATTTGGGACACATTTCTTTGTATTCTTGTTGACAGGAATTATATTTGGTGAAATAAACATCAAAGAAGTGCCTATCAATTATTCAGTCTCAACGTCGAGAAGGCAAGGCAAGATCGTAAGAATTTACATTTTAACTGTTGCAAACCTCGGAATAAATACATATAACGTTTCAAAGTGAAAGTTTAATTAACTATGACGACATACATGAGCAGGTATATTCAATCCACCATTCACAAATTATGCAAATTGCAAGTGTGTTTTAATTGTACTGGTTGGCATGATGCCGCTGTTAAAGCGCCACCTACAATGCATTCCGTACTTACACTAGACTCTGAAGACTGTTCATTATTGAGTTCTATGACATCTGTGTTATTGTCTCCGTCTGTTTATCCTATTTTCTTTCTCGTGAGGAAGCTCTGCTTTTTTTTATTTTATTTTAGTAAAATCTACAAGTAATCATATACTTATCGACCGAACGTGTATATTGTAGCACTAGTGAGTGGAACGCAAAATATGATGACGTCATAAACACCTTTTTGACGTACGTTTACACGTACATGTACAAGTTCGGTCGGTTCAACTTCTCTGGAAAACATTCAGTGAAGTTTGAACAAAATAATAATTCAATTTATTCGGGAATATATTGTTTCTGTCATCAGGATCTTCTTTATCTCATTTGTGTCACAATTATGCTCTTTGCTGTGTGGAGCTGGTAAAAAAAATTCCCCGCGAGGGGTTTGACAGTAAGTGTTTTGAATGTTAATTTTTACCCTGACATGGTGGACATAGCACTTTCTATACAGACATAACCTCAGACGGCGTATGTTTTGTAGATATTGTTTTCATTTTCTTGCATGAGTTTAACATCGACGGCGGGTGCAGATAGCCACACATGGGATGCTTACTCCTCCCGGGCACCTGGTCCCATCTCTAACTTGCTAGGCCCGCCTCTAGCTTGCTAGGGGTCCGTCTATGCTCGATTTGGTGCTCTATTATGTGTGCTTTTCAGATTTCAGGATCTCGTTTATTTTATTTTTGTTACACTTATGCCTTTTGCAGTCTAGAGCTGGTAAAAGAATTCCCCGCGAGTGGTTTGACAGTGTTTTAAATGTTTTTAACCTGACATGGTCGCAGTAGCACTTTCTATTTAGACATAACCTCATTTGTAGATATTGTTTTCATTTTCGTGCGTGAACATCGAAAGGCGGGCGCGGTTAAGCCAAACAAAGGATGCTTATTCCTCCCTGACACCTTGTCCAACCTCTATCTTGCTAGGGGTCCGTCGATGCTCGATTTGGTGTTCTATTGTGATTGCTATTGAGATTGTCGTCAGGATCTTCTTCATCTCTTCTGAATATTTGAAGGAATAAAATGCATCACATTGTAAAGAAGAGCCCTCACAGTTGACCCAAACTTAATCCTTGAAGTTTAATTTTGATGTTATGTATATCCATTAATAGGAATAGAGAAATTAAATCACCATCTTTGTTAAATGCCCCTTAACGCCAAGCTTTTGACAAACACGTATTTGTAGACAAATGACGTCACAAAAACGTATATACGATTTACACGTACCAGTACGCATTGTGATGTCTGCTTAACCGCATAACGTCCACGTGTAAACAGTAAATATATCTAGTCCATGCTGCAAATTCATCTGTTCTTAAATGATGCTATTGAATTTGAAGACGTTAACACATGTAAATACAAATGTACATGTACAAGTCCTCGTACACGTACAAATTTGGTTTGCTCAACCTCTCTCATGCAACCGAGCCTGTATGGAGACCCCTCCTTTAAGGTGCAAGAGCGTTCTAAAATGACGGAAAACATTCTGAAAAAGCGTTCTGGAAGGACAAAAACTTTCATCCCTTTAAATATTAATCTGAATTATGGAAATTATGGTTCTAAACCTTGCCTATGTTGGTTACTGAAGAATAGAACATTCATTAGATCAAAAAAATATGTTTACATTCCCAAGAAGGTAAATCACGAAAATATTATGTTCTACATCAATATATGATCAAATCATAATCTCGCTATATATGAAACGGAGTAAGTTTCAATGGAAATATACGGTAAAAATATACTGAGACTAAAAAATTATAATATTTATTGTCTTATTTATTCATCATTGTCATGAATATGTCATTTTCAATTTTCAATCGTATACAGAATTGTTTACATATAATAGGATGATAGATAATAAAATCTTCAGAAATGCTCAGCAGTAAATATTCACCACAGCTCATCGATTAGAATTACTTTGTCAATTGTAGTTATTAATTGCACAAATAGGGAAGTTCCTTGGAACACAGTGTTGTTTTCAGTAACAAGGTTTTCTCGTCAAACCTTACACAGAGTTCTGTAGATTGCAGGTTTGGTTCTGGATCCCTCGGATTAGATTGATCCCACACAAGGTTTGTTCCTATCGTCCCATCCATCCACGTGTAGGTATATAATGGCAAAGACTTGTTTAGCTGAAGTCCTATATATATCCCATTTTTCCCAATGTACATGTCGTCTCTAATAGGAAAAATGAACATTTTGATATTTGAATTTATTATTGCGTACACGAAAAAGATATGTAAAAGTTAAAAAAAAAAACCATTTATTTGTACAAAGGTTATTTTGTGATTTCACGTTAATGCTGCTGATAAATTGTTGCAGAGCCTCAAACGCTGCAGATTTTGGTTAGTTCACTCTTCATAGTCTACCAGGTACATGTAAGGTTGGATAATGGTTACTTAAAATTACTAATAAAAACTATGTTAGAGATTTGTATTGATCATTAGTCTCGTTCTTTTGTGTTTCATGTGTGCATGTCCTATGTCCCTTCAATGTCCTTTCTTGTGCTTGTTTATTCTGTGTTTTCGCATCAGGTGTTTTTGTACTTTGCTATGGGTGCTACGACCGAGTCAGGTTGGAAATCCTCTCCTTTCTTGTAACAGAATGTCTTACGTTTGCGTCAGTATGAATCTTGTCGCTGAGGTTATTGTGGAGGGCGTCCTCAGAACAGCCAGAGTTTTACCCATTTGTTTACAACTATCCACGGCATCACTGAAATTCGACATGTCGTTGACGTAGACGAAGTCCTCTGAAATGAACAGTGACCGCATTAATGTCAGCATATTTTGTATATTTATTGAATCTGAACATTCAATCTGTGTTTTATTCCGAAAGAATAATAAAATCCTTATCGCCGAGCGATATAAGTCCCCTACCGGCATCAATCTATGTCCAGCAACTTTGCCTACGACACTTCAATTAAATATGAATTTAAACTTGACCTGCACTTTCATGAAATTTACTTATTCAAAAGGCCATAAATTTTGTAAAAATAAAATCAATCAAATCAACCATAACTATTTCAACTTGATTTGTGTGTCTTTAAGATTTATAGTTAAAATTTCATGAAATTTGATATGTCCAAGGGCAATTACTCTTGCCAAATAGCCCAATTGAAACCAAACTCGACCTTAATATGATTTCATCTAGATATATTCACATACCAAATATGATTTCAATATCTGCAAAAGAACCAAAGAAAAGGTCCGGAAAACTGAAAATTTCATGACGTTTGCTATATCCAAGGGCCATAAATCTTATGAAACTAGGTAAATCCAAACCATAATCGAACTTGTCTGTATCACATTGAGATATATTCACATATGAAAAATAATTGCATTATCTGCAACAGAAACAAAAGAAAAAGTCCGGAAAACTGAAAATTTCATGAAATTTGCTATATCCAAGAGCCGTAACTCATTTAAAAAAATTGGTCAATCGAAACCAAACTCGAACTTGATGTGTATTATATTGAGATATACTCACATACCAAAAGTTAGTTTAATATATGCATCAACAGCATAAAAATGCCCGAAAAAAACATAAAACAAAGGAGGGGATCTCCAACAACACCCGGTTGTAGCACCTACAGCAAAACCCCAAAACTCGCAATGCAAAAACACAAAGCAGACAAGCACAGAAAGAGACGCATAAGGGACAAGGAACGTAAACACACAACACAGAAACATCAAACACGAAGGAATACACATAAACCAAAGAGGCCAATGGGCAACCGGTGCCGACTTAGGACGGCCATCTGCCACGGAAATAGCAGAAGGTGTGTTTATCCTGGATTACGTGCGCATAACCCTCCCACTTTTCCGATTACCCAGAGGTCTCGAAGAACGTACAATTGTGGTGTAAAACAACCTCCTCACTGTCAGATGACCACACACAAACAAGACCGCAAAACGCAGGGGCCCAAACAACACAGATGAATGTGTAAATGGATATAAAAAGAGGGCATACGTAATACAATCCGTGCTCTGCCTCCGCGAACTCATGTATGTAATCACCCGAGGAGGCCGACTGACATTCAGAGAGGACAGGTGGTCGGGGCCCTGTCTTCTCTAAAGAGGTTTGGACAGGGCCCGTCATGGAGTCCCGTCGTCACAGTCAGTCAGAGTGCAAGTTTTAAGAATGCGCTTGTACAAGACTCTAGATTGGTCAAGTACCAAGCCTAGTGTCCGTCTGGTGACACGAGGATCATATCCACGGTATAAAAGGCGTTTGATGATTCTGACGCATTTTCGATAGTGATGTTGTCTATCTTTGATCCTTCTTATCTTGTTAATGATGTCACCAGTAAATGCAGGTTGTGAAATACCCAAAGTAATATACTCTGTTGCCTGTATTGGTCCGAATTTCAGAAGAAGTTGACATTAATTTTTGTAAAATTTCCAGAAAGTCTTTACTAGTTTGTGAAAGGGAAAACCTTGTCCTAAAAGTTTCTTGGTAATTTGTAAATTTCTACTATGAAAATCCAAAACATCAGTACATGCTCTAGCATACCGGATAAGCTGTGAAGTATAGATTCCATAAGACGGTAATCTAGGAACATCACCGTCAAGCCAGGGGAAATTTACTATGTTAAATCCAAAATCATCTCTTTTGTCATACACACTTGTTTGGATCTCTCCGTTAACAATTTTGATATTTAGGTCCAAAAATGGTGTTTCTGTGTTTGAAACGTTTGCCTTGTTTAGAATCAATTCTTGTGGATAAATAACATTTTTATATTTCTCAAAAACAGGATTGTCGATAGTAAGAATATCATCCAGGTGCCTAGAAAGAAGAGAGGAGATCTCCAACAAGACCCCGTTGCAGCATCAACAGTAAAACACCAAATCACCCGATGCAAAAACACAAAAGACGAGTACAGCATGAGACGGAAAAGAGACACACGACATGTAAACATCAAACACAAAAGACTACACATAACCCGACGAGACCAATGGGTAACCGGTGCCGACTTTGGACGGCCATCTGTCACGCAAGTAGCAAATGGTGTGGTTATCCTGGATTACGTGCGCACAACCCTCTCACTTCTCCAATTACCCAGAGTTCTCGTACAATTGTGGTGTAAAACAACCTCCTCACTGTAGGATGACATCACACAAACAAGACCGCAAAACGCAGGGGCCCAAACAACACAGATGAATATGTAAATGGATATTAAAGAGGGCATGCGTAGTACAGTCCGTGCTCTGCCGGCTGTAGCGAGCTCATGTATGTAATCACCCGAGGAGTCCGACTGACATTCAGAGAGGACAGGTGGTCGGGGCCCTGTCTTCTCTAAAGAGGTTTGGACAGGGCCCGTCATGGAGTCCCGTCGTCACAGTCAGTCAGAGTGCAAGTCTCAAAGATGCGCTTGTACAAGACTGTAGATTGGTCAAGTACCAAGCCTAGTGTCCGTCTGGTGACATTAGGATCATATCCACGGTATAAAAGGCGTTTGATGATTCTGACGCATTTTCGATGGTTATGTTGCCTACCTTTGATCCTTTTTATTTTGTTTATCATATCACCATAGAAAGACAGGTTGTGTAATACCCATAGTAATGTACTCTGTTGCATGTATAGATCCGAATTTTAAAAGAAGTTGACTGTAATTTTTGTAAAATTTCCAGAAAGTCTTAACTAGTTTATGAAAGCGGAAACCTTGACCTAAAAGTTTTTTGGTAATTTGTAAAGTTCTACTGAGAAAATCCAAAATATCAGTACATGCTCTAGCGTACCGGATGAGCTGTGATATGTAAATGCCGTATGACGGTAATCTTGGAACATCACCGTCAAGCCAAAGGAAATTTACTATGTTGAATCCAAAATCATCCCTTTTGTCATATACACTTGTATGAATCTTTCCGTTTACAATTTTGATATTTAGGTCCAAAAAGGGTGTTTCTGTAGAAGTACCAATGAAGCATTTCACATCATCATTTTTCTTTGCTTTTGAAGATTTTGGATCAATTCTTTTTCATACGTGTATAGAAATAAATCTGCAACAAGAGGCGCACAATTAGTACCCATTGAAATCCCTACAACCTGCTTGTAGAGTTTCTCACCAAATCTTACATAAATATTGTCCAAAAGGAAGGACAAGGCAATACACAGGTCACCACATGTCCATGATTTGTAATCTGTGGCGGAAAAGATACTCTTAGATTCAGAAGTACAAATATAAGTTTTCCCCTCTCGATCAAAACACCATTTAATGAGTTTGGACAGTCGAGCATTTATTTTGTCGTTAGGAAGCATGGTGTACATATTAGAAAAGTCGTATGAAGATATCGTATATGCTTCAAAATTTCTTGATTTAATTTTGTCAATCACATCCCCTGAATTTTTAATAGACCAAAAGAGATTTACGCCATTCCTGTTCATGACAGTTTCACAGTATTTTGCCACGTGTTCCTTTATAGCCGTGAGTGCTGACGTCAGATTTCTATACAAAATTGTTGTTGAGCAGTTGCTAGAATTAGCAATGTATCGAAATTTGTAAGGAGACTTGTGAAGTTTTGGTATACAGTATATTGTAGGGAGATCCAATTTAGAAATAGGGATGTTAAAAGAAGAAATTTCACTGTTATGTTTGTTCAAAATATTGGGAACACTTTCGTTGCTTTCAATATGAGTATTAGTAGATGAAAGTTCCGAAACTAAAGTTGATATGTAAGAAAGGAGGGGATCTCCAACAACACCTAGTTGCAGCATCAACAGCAACCTCCCAAAGCACCCACTGTAAAACACAAAAATGACACGCACAGAAAGAGACGCAGTAGTACAATGAACGTCAAATCACAGAAAAACATAAAACACAAATGACTACACATAAACCAACGAGACCAATGGGCAAACGGTGCCGACTTAGGACGGCCATCTGCCTCGTCAGTAGCAGACGGTGTGGTTATCCTGGATTACGTGCGCACAACCCTCCCACTATTCCGATTACCCAGAGGTCTCGAAGAACGTACAATTGTAGTGTAAAACAACCTCCTCACTGTCAGATGACCACACACAAACAAGACCGTAAGACGCAGGGGCCCAAGCAACACAGATGAATATGTAAATTGATATAAAAAGAGGGCATGCGTAATACGACCTGTGCTCTACCGGCTGTAGCGAGCTAATGTATGTTATCACCCGAGGAGTCCGACTGACATTCAGAGAGGACAGGTGGTCGGGGCCCTGTCTTCTCTAAAGAGGTTTGGACAGGGCACGTCATGGAGTCCCGTCGTCACAGTCAGTCAGCGTGCAAGTATTAAGGATGCGCTGGTACAAGACTGTAGATTGGTCAAGTACCAAGCCTAGTGTCCGTCTGGTGACATTAGGATCATATCCACGGTATAAGAGGCGTTTGATGATTCTGACGCATTTTCGATAGTAATTCTGTCTACCTTTGATCCTTCTAATTTTGTTGATCATGTCACCATAAAATGCAGGTTGCAAAATACCCAAAGTAATATACTCTGTTGCTTGTATGGGTCCGAATTTCAAAAGTAGTTGACAATAATTTTTGTAAAATTTCCAGAATGTCTTGACAAGTTTGTGAAAGCGAAAACCTTGACCTAAAAGTTTCTTTGTTATTTGTAAATTTCTATCATGAAAATCCAAAACATCAGTACATGCTCTAGCATACCGGATGAGCTGCGAAATGTAGATACCATAAGACGGTAATATAGGAACATCACCGTCAAGCCAGGGAAAATTTACTATATTGAATCCAAAGTCATCTCTTTTGTCATACACCCTTGTATGAATCTCTCCATTAATAATTTTGATATTCAGGTCCAAAAATGGTGTTTCTGTGTTTGTGACGTTCGCCTTGTTTAGAGTCAGTTCCTGTGGATAAATGACATTTTTATACTTTTCAAAAACAGGATTGTCGATAGTAAGGATATCATCCAGGTACCTAGAAGTACCATTGAAACATTTCACATCATCATGTTTTCTTTGTTTTTGAAGATTTTGGATAAATTCTTTTTCATACGTGAATAAAAATAAATCTGCAACAAGAGGCGCACAATTAGTACCCATAGGGATCCCTACAACCTGCTTGTAGAGATTCTCACCAAATCTTACATAAATGTTGTCCAAAAGAAAGGACAAGGCAATACAAAGGTCACTACATGTCCATGATTTATATGATTTGTATTCTGTATTGGAAAAGAAACCCTTTGATTCAGATGTACAAATATAAGTTTTACCCTCTCGGTTAAAGCACCATTTAATGAGTTTGGACAATTGATCATTAATCTTATCGTGAGGAAGCGTGGTGTACATATTTGAAAAGTCGTACGAAGAAATCGAATTGGCTTGAAAATTTCTCGATTTCATTTTGTCAATCACATCTCCTGAATTTTTAATAGACCAAAATAAGTTTACATCATTCCTGTTTAGAACAGTTTCACAATATTTTGCAACGTGTTCCTTTATCACCGTGAGTGCTGACGTCAGATTTCTAGACAAAATTGTAGTTGAGCAGTTGCTAGAATTAGCAATGTATCGAAAGTTGTAAGTAGACTTGTGCAATTTTGGTATGCAGTATAGTGTAGGAAGATCCAGTTTAGAAATAGGGATCTTGAATGAAGAAATTTCACTGTTGTGTTTGTTCAAAATGTTAGGAACACTTTCATTGCTTTTGATATAAGTGTTTGTAGACGAAAGTTCCGAAACCAAAGTTGATATGTAGTAACGTTTTCAAATGATTATGGTGTTGTTGGCTGCTTTGTCTGCAGGAGCGAAGACATATTTTTCGTGTAAATTGCGTAATTTGGATTTGAAATATCTTTCAGATTTAGAACTTGGATTTTCGAAAAGATGAGGATTTTTGTGGAAATTATCTATTCGAATATCGGTAATATCCAATATGAGGTTCTTCCAGTCATTCAGAGAATGTGATTCGACCCCTTCCGATTTACACCATCTTTTTGTGTAGTTATCTAAGGCTTCCTTTAGTTCTTCGCGACATTTGATAAAATCTATCTTGGATGGAATTCTGTACTTAGGTCCTTTCTTGAGAAGATTGCGGAGCTGCCTGTCCTGGATAATTGAAAAGTCACCTGTTACAATATGGCCAGCTGGTTTATAAAGGTATTCAGAAGTTGCACATTCTCAAGAAGTAGGACTTGATTCAAGAATTTTAGGATCTGATGTAACTTTATTGTAGTTAAATACGAAATTTCGAATAGGTTTTTTATACTTGTAACAAATAAGAGGAGGTTCAAAATTCTCAAAATATTGAGGAATAGCACTTTGGACGCGATGATCCCGAAAAATATTAGAGATGTTAAGAAGATCGAAACCTTTGTTAATAAATGGAATTTTTATGAATCGTCTTCTAAGGGGAATGTTTTTAATGACAGGAAAAAGTTTATTCTGTGCGAATGCAACAATGATATTAAGTTTGAATCAATCAGTATTTCTTAAGAATGCAACCTCTGCTTCATCCAAGATAGATTTCAATTGAACTGCTGGTATTGATGAGAGAGCATGAAGCAGTTCATGTCTGCCGCCGTTTCGTGCAATTATAAGTAGATCTCTGAGGGTACGATGTATTCTAGCTCTGTTTCTAAGGTTTCTGTTTCGCCTTTTTCCCGTGTGACCTAAACTTTCGTTTAGCGTCAGGGCGGATTGAAAAGACATTGATCTTAGTCGAGGTCGAGGAAATATTTCCTTGTCCGTAAATTTGATCGTTTAAACCAAGGGGGTACGCAGTTTGTAATTTAGTGATCCAGGCAAGTGCAGCTTGTAGTCGGCGTTTTTTAATTTCAGTTTTACTTAGATTTTTGAGTTTTGGGAAAGACTGAACTGGAGTAATACTTAAATCCGAAATTGAATGTTTATATTTAAAGAAGTGATGGTACAGGAAATTTCTGTGCTTTTTGTGACGCGAGTTTCTTATCTGATATGAATGATTTCGAAAACGAGATTTTAAGGACTGGCCTGTTTCCCCTACATATTGGGCGCCACATCCCCTGGCGTTTCATGTAATAACATAAATGACATCTTGATACGATCAATCAACGTCGCTATCAATCTCGATCTTAAACGTATGCCCATTAACACTAGATGTAATCGTGGAATTGCAATTGATGAGCGGACAAATGGAACATCTCTTTCCATTGCACTGGCGAATGGTTGAGAACCCTCTGTGTTTGTTGTTAAATGTAGAGCCTGCAGATGGAGTAGTAGGTGTAATACGTCTACGGGGTATAAATCTAAGAGGTGATAGATGTACTCTGGGTGAGGTAAAAAGTTGATTACTGTTAAATGTCGATGATGGTAACGTGACTGTAGTGACAGAGGGTAATCTCAAAGGTTTTAATTTAATACGAGGCGACCTTAGAAATGCCATAATGAAATAATCGAGGATAGAAAGGTGAATTAAGATCCTGCGTAGAAGATACTACAACACAGTCAAGTTAGAGAACGATTTGGAAATAAAACACTTCAAACATCGGGTCGCGGGGAATTGTATTACCAACTCCACACTGCAACACGAAATAAGTGTAGATATAAAAGAAAGGAGGGGATCTCCAACAACACCTAGTTGCATGTAGTAGCGTTTTCAAATAATTATGGTGTTGTTGGCTGCTTTGTCTGCAGGCGCGAAGACATATTTTTCATGTAAATTACGTAACTTGGATTTGAAATATCTTTCAAATTGATAAATTGGATTTTCAAAAAGATGAGGATTTTTATGGTAGTTATCTATCCGAATATCGGTAATATCCAAAATGAGGTTTGTCCAGTCATTCAGAGCATCCGATTCGACTCCTTCCGATTTACGCCATCGTTTGGTATAGTTATCTAAAGCTTCCTTTAGCACTTCGCGACATTTGATAAAATCTATCTTGGATGGGATTCTATATTTAGGTCCTTTTTTGAGAAGACCACGGAGCTGCCTGTCTTTGATAATTGAAAAGTCACATGTAATAATATGACCAGCTGGTTTATATAGATATTCAGACGTTGCACATTCTCAAGAAGCAGGACATGATTCAAGAATTTTAGGATCTTGTGTAACTTTGTTGTAGTTAAAAACGAAATTTCGAATAGGTCTCTTATATTTGTAACAGATAAGAGGAGGTTCTAAATTTTCAAAATATTGAGGAATGGCACTTTGTGCGCGATGATCCCGAAAAATATTAGAGATGTTCAGAAGATCAAATCCTTTGTTAATAAATGGAACTTTTATGAATCGTGTTTTAGAGGAGGTGTTTTTAACCAAAGGATATAGTTTATTTTGTGCGAATGCAACAATGATGTTTAGCCTGAATCAATCAGTGTTTCTTAAGAATGCAACCAGTGCTTCATCCAAGATAGATTTTAATTGAACTGCTGGAACTGAAGAGAGAGCATGTAGCAGTTCATGTCTGCCGCCGTTGCGTGCAATGATCAGTAGATCTTTGAGGGTATGATATACTCTAGCTCTTTTTCTGAGTTTTTTGTTTCGCCTTTTACCGTGAGACCTATGCTTCCTTTTAGTGTTAGGGCGGATTGAAAAAAACATAAATATTTGAAGAGGTCGAAGAAATGTTGCCTTGTCCATAAATCTGATCGTTTAGACCAAGGGGGTACGCAGTTTGCAGTTTGGTTATCCAGGCAAGTTCAGCTTGTAAGCGGCGTTTTTTAGTTTCAGTTTTACTTTGATTTTTAAGTTTTGAGAATGACTGAACTGGAGTAATTGTTATATCCGAAATTGAATGATTGTATGTAATGAAGTGATTATATAGGAAATTTCTTTGTTTTTTGTGACGCGAGTTTCTTATCTGATACGAATGACTTCGAAAACGAGATTTTAAGGCCTGGCCTGTTTCCCCTACATATTGGGCGCCACATCCCTTGGCGTGTCATGTAATGACATAGATGACATCTTGATACGATCAATCAATGTCCTTATCAATCTCGATTTCAAAGGTCTGCCCATTAACACTAGATTTAATTGTTGAATTGCAATTGATGAGCGGACACATACCGTATCTTTTCCCATTGCACCTGCAAATGGTTGAGAATCCTCTATGTTTGTTGTTGAATGTAGAGCCTACAGATGGAGAAGTGGGTGCAATACGTCTACGGGGTTTTGATTTAAGATGTGATAGAAGTACCTTTGGTGAGGAAAAAAGTCCCTTCCAGCGAGCCGGTAAATGACTAATAAAGCGAACTAGAGGCAACCAAAATTCCCTTGCATAGATAACTGAACACATCCCAAGCCACCAGTATTTACAGCAAGACATTTGGGAGATGGAGAAATCAAAAATTAGCAAGAGGATAAAATGCTGAGATAAATGGTATATTGGTAAAAAAGGATATATGCTGTGGTTTTCCGAATTTCCAGAGTTTTCAACTATCTTAGCTTGTCAGATAGCAAAACAAACACGAAATAATTGTATCATAACGAAATTCTGTCAACATAGGAATCGGTTGGTCAGTGCGATATACATTTTGTACTGTATTTAAAATAAATATGAATAATATAAACAATATATGAATAATAAAAAAAATGAATAGTATAGGGTTTACAAACGAAAGCTGACTGAAGCAAATTTCTATGCAATCCTTCAGAGTAGTACTGCGTACATCGTTCAAAAAGGGACAAATGACCAGGGCTTGATTTTATCTCCCTTTTTTTAAACATTATCCCATGAAATATTCAATCGAAAAAGGCATAGACATTATTCACATTATTATGACCTTCATTATTTACGATCTTTTTTGAACTTTTCATTTCAAGATCAATTTGAATAACCTGAGTTAAACATATTTAAACACAAATGTTTCTTATTACAATTAAACGTTGCCTCATTTGCAAAGTAATTACATTGAAAAGAGCATTTATAGATAAAAGCCTCTCAGATTCACGGACAGGTTCAATAATAATTTTATACACTGCAAAGGAGGTATTGATAAAACCCACTGTAAAATTTAATGACACTTTATTCAATCGCATGCATCAAATACTTTTCAATCAAAAAAGCTTGCTAATTCTACGAAATCTGCATTGGGCAACTAAAGCTCTTGTAATTGATTGTAGTGTCTAAATGTTTCAATCCTACGGTATTTACATTTTCCGTATAGGTAGATACACTAGAACCTGAACTGATTTTCGGCTTTTTCTCGTAAAAAATACTGCAAACGCAAATAGAATCCATAAATCACGGTCAGTATGTGTACACATTTCTTAGAAACACGAAGAACAACAATATCAAATGAACAACCTCCAAATGAGTTAGAGAAGATCCTGACGATAATCTCAACAGCACTAACAATAGAGCACCAAATTGAGCATCGACGGACCCCTAGCGAGCTAGGTGGGACCAGGTGCCCGGGAGGAGTAAGCAAAGTATAGTAAAAACACTGAACGGAACTTACAGAAAATTTGGAAACGTCACTATTTACAAAAATAACAAAAGATATTTCAAAAGAAAAGAAGGCGAACTCTGCCGCTGAGGAGCAGCCCTCTTGACATAAGTATGTCAAGCATGTGTATGATCATGAATCCTCATCAGTGCTTCAAGTAGAAATCATTCAGAGACGTATTATTTCAAAGTTTCAGTTTTTCTACATTGATCGTTTCTTCAAACGCATTCAAAATTTCTATTCACAATTTTTGTTTAACGACATTTCTGAAAAGAGGGTCCTTTAGCATCATATAACGACCAACCAGCTACGTCTTTCGGTATTTTTTGGGCATAATTTCCAGTCTTTGGCTATATTTCATTGTTTAGATGGAGGATCACTGACGAGAATTAATTACCCGAAACGTGTATGTCTGGTCCATGCTTCAAATTTATCTGTTCATGAATGATTGTCAATATTGACATATACGTTCTATAGTACCAAAATAGCTGTAAGAATAAGGGCTCGATTTAGCCCTGAAATCGTTCGAGTATTTCTGATGCGCTGTTCTTCCTTTGAAGACAAAGGTTCTTCAGGATAAAAATGTGGTGTTTTAGAAGATTTCTCATGAGTATTTTATTTTCTAAAAATGAGGTAAGATTTGATAATTATGGCTTGAATAGATAGGGGGTAACAATGTCTGAAAACGTGAAATAGCGAACGACAATATACCAAAAAATGCCTTTTTACAAAAATTTTAAGTGTTTTATGTTTTGCTCCCTTCTTATTGAAAAATGAAAAAGAAAAAAATAACTTCAAAACCAGTATGTCAATGTAATCGGTAAAATACGCAATGCAGAAACTGAAATCCGAAATATTTTGTACTAAACAGCCACATTGTAAGCTTTCAGGCGCGAAATACACACTGTGTAGAAATAGGCATCTTCATATCGTATGTTGTATATTCATCGGAATCTACTCAGAATAGATTGTTCCGTTGTAACCGCTTTTAAGTCAGATTCTTTAAAATAAACAGCCCATCCCCTTTTTTTCCTTTTACGTCTGTGGGACATTGTTCCATCCCGAGTTACAGAACCCCACTTGGTCAGAAAAATGGTATTTATAATAAACACCTTTGGTAAAAGTGGCATTTTATAACTCGAGGTGGAACAATGTTCTAGAAAACTTTTCTGTTTGCCATTGATTTCTATAGAAAAACGCACATTTTAACCCAAATAATCGTTTTGTTATCGATAATTTATTCAACCGAACATTGGATTCAGAAAAGTTAGTTGATTTTTCCACTGAAAAATTTCTTCAAATTTCCCATTTTGAAATTTCGACTTTTCAGGGCAGATTTTACGTCTTATTCTTATAGCTCCTTTCTTGTTCTAGACACGTGTGTCGGATATTGAATCCTCGTCAGTAGCACTTAATGTCAAACATTATCAAATTTTCTTGACATTTCTAAAACGTTGGTCCTGTAGCATCATATCCCACCCATCCTGCTACGTCTCTCTTACCTTTCAGTCTTACGCCAAGTTTCATTCTTTGGATATAGGATCCCTGACGAGGGTTAGGTACCCAAACGTGCATGTCTGGTTTATCTGTCCTTAAATAATGCTATGATTTTGGAGACTTAACATTTTATCTGTTTCGTATTTTGTGGGGGGCATTGCGAAGACGACCATAAGTTTAGATGGTCCCAACACATTATAGAATCATTCACTTACTTTGTGAATAACGGGCTGAAATGTGAACATAACTTTATTTTGCCCTTTACAATAATGATCTTATTAATGTCTTACAAACCATTGTGTGTTTCATGTTCTGATCTGAAATGATTATCTTACCCAAATAATGCTGCCATCCTTCTTCGCTAGTCATATTGCTCAGCGTCGTTAGATCCTTAAATGCCACACATGCCCATGTGTTAACGTTGAATGCAAAACTATAACAATTTCCAAGCAATGCACAAAAACTTCCGCACTCTACCTTTGAAACTGATTTCCATCTTACGATTGCATTTATATCTGTAATTTTATCTTGATACTGTTCATTTCGTACATATCTTGACATTATTTGTCCGAAACAAACTCTACAGATAATTAGCAGAAATAAAATGTAATTCATGCTTTCTTCTTTACAAATATGCCTATGATTATATAATTTATTACTTAAATTCGTTTATACATGTAACCTTAATCCTGAATATCGTTCGTCTTGTTTCACAGGTTTTTTCTGTACTGACTTGTGATATTATGTACATCTGACGATTCCTCAGGTACAGCCTGGTCTTAGTTTGGGTAGGGATAAGTACTAGGTCTCACTTTATTGATACCTTTTATTATGTAACTGGTAAAGACAATAACATGTCTATTTAGTATCCTACTTAAGGACCATTTGGGATATATTTCTTTGTATTCTTGTTGACAGGAATTATATTTGGTGAAATAAACATCAAAGAAGTGCCTTTCAATTATTCAGTCTCAACGTCGAGAAGGCAAGACAAGATCGTAAGAATTTACATCTGAACGGTTGCAAACCTCGGAATTAATACATGTAACATTTCAAAGTGAAAGAGTAATTAACTATGACGACATACATGAGCAGGTATATTCAATCCACCATTCACAAATTATGCAAAATGCAAGTGTGTTTGAACTGTACTGGTTGGCATGGTGCCGCTGTTAAAGCGCCACCTACAATGCATTCCGTACTTACACTAGACTCTGAAGACTGTTCATTATTGAGTTCTATGAAAGCTGTGTTATTGTCTCCGTCTGTTTATCCTATTTTCTTTCTCGCGAGGAAGCTCTGTTTTTTTGGGTTTTTTTATTCTATTTTTGTAAAATATACAACTAACCATATATATATGTTTAATTATCACTTTACACGTTTGACCGAACGTGTATATTGTAGCACTGGTGAGTGGAACGCAAAATATGATGACGTCATAAACACCTTTTTGACGTACGCGTACATGTACATGTACAAGTTCTGTCGGTTCAACTTCTCTGGAAAACAGTCAGTGAAGTTTGAACAAAATAATAATCCCCACAAAGTAATGTGCAATACCGATTTAGATTTTATAAGCAACTGAAAATATTCAGTTTATTCGGGAATATGTACTTTCTGTCGTTAGGATCTTTATCTCATTTGTGTCACACTTATGCCCTTTGCTGTGTGGAGCTGGTAAAAAAGTTCTCCGTGAATGGTTTGACAGTAAGTGTTTTGAATGTTAATTTTTACCCTGACATGGTTGCCATAGCACTTCCTATACAGACATAACCTCAGACAGCGTATGTTTTGTAGATATTGTTTTCATTTTCTTGCATGAGTTTAACATCGACGGCGGGTGCAGATAGCCACACAGGTGATGCTTACTCCTCCCGGGCACCTGGTCCCATCTCTAACTTGCTAGGCTCACCTCTAGCTTGCTAGGTGTCTGTCTATGCTCGATTTGGTGCTCTATTGTGTGTGCTTTTGAGATTGTCGTCAGGATCTCGTTTATTACATTTTTGTTACACTTATGCCCTTTGCTGTCTAGAGCTGGTAAAAGAATTCCCCGGGAGAGGTTTGAAAGTGTTTTAAATGTTTAAACCTGACATGGTCGCCATAGCATTTTCTATTTAGACATAACCTCATTTGTAGATATTGTTTTCATTTTCGTGCGTGAACATCGACGGCGGGCGCGTCTAGCCAAACAAAGGATATACTCCTCCATGGCACCTTCTCCAACCTCTATCTTGCTAGGGGTCCGTCGATGCTCGATTTGGTGTTCTATTGAGAGTGCTGTTGAGATTGTCGTCATGATCTTCTTTATCTCTTCTGAATATTTGAAGGAATAAAATGCATCACATTGTAAAGAAGAGCCCTCAAAGTTGACCCAAACTAAATCCTTGAAGTTTAATTTTGATGTCATATATATCCATTAATAGGAAAAGCGAAATTAAATCACCGTCTTTGTTAAATGCCCCTTAACGTCAACACGTAGTTGTAGACAAATGACGTCACAAAAACGATTTTCACGTACCAGTACGCATTGTGATATCTGCTTAACCGCGTAACGTCCACGTGTAAACAGTAAATATATCTAGTCCACGCTGCAAATTCATCTGTTCTTAAATGATGCTATTGAATTTGAAGACGCTAACACATATGTAAATACATGTACAAGTCCTCGTACACGTAGAAATTTGGTTTGCTCAACATCTATGCAACCGAGTCTGTATGGAGACCCCTCCTTTAAGGTGGAAGAGCGTTCTAAAATGACGGAAAACATTCTGAAAAAGCGTTCTGGAAGGACAAAAACACTCATCCCTTTAAGAATTAATCTGAATTATGGAAATTATGGTTCTAAACCTTGCCTATGTTGGTTACTGAAGAATAGAACATTCATTGGATAAAAAGAAATATGTTTACATTCCCAAGAAGGTAAATCACGAAAATATTATGTCTACATCCATATATGTTCAAATCATAATCTCGCTATATATGAAACGGAGTAAGTTTCAATGGATTGAAAAGAATGTAAATAATGGTATACGGTAAAAATATACTGAGACTAAAAATTCATATTATTTATTGTCTTATTTATTCATCATTGTCATGAATATATCATTTTCAATTGTAAAGCTGTGTATTCAAGATCGTATACAGAATTGTTTACATATAATAGGATGATAGATGAAAATTCTTCAAAATGTCCAGCTCATCGATTAGAATTATTTTGTCAATTGTAGTTATTAATTGCACAAATAGGGGAGTTCCTTGGAACACAATGTTGTTCTCAGTAACAAGGTTTCATCGTCAAACCTTACGCAGAGTTCTGTAGATTGCAGGTTCGGTTCTGGATCCGCCGGATTAGATTGATCCCACACAAGGTTTGTTCCTATCGTCCCATCCATCCACGTGTAGGTATATAATGGCAAAGACGTGTTCAGCTGAAGTCCTATATATATGCCATTTTTCCCTATGTACAAGTTGTCTCTAATAGGAAAAAGAAAAATTTGATATTTGAATTTATTTTTGCGTACACGAAAAAGATATGTAAAAGTTTAAAAAGAAAAATAAACATTTATTTGTACATAGGTCATTTATTTTGTGAATTCACGTTAATGCTGCTGATAAGTTGCAGAGCCTCAAACGCTGCAGATTTTTTGTTAGTTCACTCTTCATAGTTTACCAGGTACATGTAAGGTTGGATAAAGGTTGCTTAAAATTACTAATAAAAACTATGTTAGAGATTTGTATTGATCATTGGTATCGTTCTTTTGTGTTTCATGTTTCTATGTCATATGTATCTTTTACGTCTCTTGCTCTGCTTGTCTACTCTGTGTTTCCACGTCGGGTGTTTTTGGTACTTTACTATGGGTGCTGCAAACGAGTCAGGTTGAAAATCCTCTCCTTTCTTGTAACAGAATATGTCTTACGTTTGGATATGTATACGTCAGTATGAATCTTGCCGCTAAGGTTATTGTGGAGGGCGTTTTCATAACAGCCAGAGTTTTACCCATTTGTTTACAACTATCCACGGCATCACTGAAATTCGACATGTCGTTGACGTAGACGAAGTCCTCTAAAATGAACAGTGACCACATTAATATCAGCATATTTTGTATATTTATTGAATCAGAACATTCAATCTGTGTTTTATTCCGAACGAATAATATAAGTCCACTATCGGCATCAATTTATGTCCTGCAACTTTGCCTACGACACTTCAATTAAATATGAATTGAAACTTGACCTGCACTTTCATGAAATTTACTTAGTCAAAGGGCCATACATTTTGTAAAAATAAAATCAATCAAATCAACCATAACCAAATTTCAACTTGATTTGTGTCTCTGTAAGATTCATTGTTAAAATTTCATGAAATTTGCTATGTCCAAGTGCTTTACTCTTGCCAAATAGCCCAATTGAAACCAAACTCGACCTTGATATGATTACATCTATATATAATTTCAATATATGCAAAAGAACCCCAAAACAGGTCAGGAAAACTGAAAACTGAAAATTTCATCACATTTGCTATATCCAAGGGCCATAAATCTTATGAAAATAGGTAAATCCAAACCAAAGTCGAACTTGGTCACATTGAGATATATTCACATATTAAAAATAATTTCATTATCTGCAACAGAACCAAAAGAAAAAGTCCGGAAAACTAAAAATGTCATGAAATTTGCTTTATCCAAGAGCCGTACCTCATGTAAAAAAATAGGTCAATCGAAACCAAACATGAACTTGATATGTATTATATTGAGATATACTCAATATACCAAAAATTTAATATATGCATCAACAGCATAAAAATGCCCGAAAAACCATAAGTCCCTTCGAGCGAGCCGGTAAGTGACCAGGGCTTAATTTTATCTCCCTATTCTAAACATAATCCCATTTAATATTCAATCAAAACAGAAAATTTGGAAACGTCACTATTTACGAAAAAACAAAAAAATATTTCAAAAGAAAAGAAGGCGAACTCTGCCGCTGAGGAGCAATTTTATCTGTTCTTAGATAATGCTATGATTTTGGAGACGTAACATTTGATCTGTTTCATATTTTTTTTTATCTTATTATTGTCTTACAAAAACAGTGCGTGTTTCATGTTCGTTTTGATCTGGAATAATTGTCGTACCCAAAATACTGATGTTCATTATGCTGCCATCCTTCTTCGCTAGTCATATTGCCCAGCGTCGTTTGATCCTTAAATGCCACACATGACCATGACCAATACAAAACTATTACAATTTCCAAGCAATGCGTAAAAACTTCCGCACTCTACCTTTGAAACTGATTTCCATCTTTCGATTGCATTTATATCTGTAATTTTACCTTAAAACTGTTCATTTCGTACATATCTTGACATTATTTGTCCGAAACATACTCTACAGATAATTCGCAGTATTAAAATGTTATTCATGCTTTCTCCTTTACAAATATGCCTACAATTATGTAATTTATTACTTTAATTCGTTTATACATGTAACCATAATCCTGAATATCGCTCGTCTTGTTTCACAGGTTTTTTCTGTACTGACTTGTGATAATATGTAAATCTGACGATTCTTTAGGTACAGCCTGGTCTTAGTTTGGGTAGGCATAAGTATTAGGTCTCACTGTATTGCATACCTTTAATTATGTAACTGGTAAAGACAATAACTTGTCTATTTAGTATCCTACGGAAGGACCATTTGGGACATATTTCTTTATGTTCTTGTTGGCAGGAATTCGGAGAAATAAAAATCAAAGAAGTGTTTGAACTGTACTGGTTGACATGGTGCCGCTGTTAAAGCGCCACCTACAATGCATTCCGTAATTACACTAGACTCTGAAGACTGTTCATTATTGAGTTCCATGAAATCTGTGTTATTGTCTCCGTCTGTTCATCCCATTTTCTTTCTTATGAGGAAGCTCTGTTTTTTTATGCTTCCCGAAAAAACTTCAGGGGATCATATAGTCGCCGTCGTGTATGTATGTCTGTCTGTCTGTTCGTTGTTCGAGCTCATGTCTTCTAAACCCTACATCATATTTCACAAAAATCTTCATTAGGATAGAGCCTTTTGGACAAAAGATCAAGGTCATTTCATGGCTAAAAATAGGTTTCTTTTTGTGTAATGAAAAATTGAAATATTAAAGAAGAGAGGAGATCTCCAACAAGACCCCGTTGCAGCGTCAACAGCAAAACACCAAAACACCCGAAGACGAGTACAGCTTGAGACGGAAAAGAGACACACGACATGTAAACATCAAACACAAAAGACTACACATAAACCGACGAGACCAATGGGCAACCGGTGCCGACTTTGGACGGCCATTTGTCACGCAAATGAGTTAAAGAAGATCCTGACGATAATCTCAACAGCACTCACAATAGAGCACTATGTTGAGCATCGACGGACCCCTAGCAAGCTAGAGGTGGTATCAGGTGCCCGGGAGGAGTAAGCATCCCCTGTTGGCTAGCCGCACCCGCCGTCGATGTTAATGCACGATAAAGAACACAGTATATAAAATGCATGCACTGTCTGACGTTATGTCTATACAGAAAGTGCTATGGCGACCATGTCAGGGAAATATATTCAAAACACTTACTGTCAAACCCCTCGCGGGGAACTTTTTTACGAGCTCCACACGGCAAAGGGCATAAGTGTGACACAAATGAGTTAAAGAAGATCCTGACGATAATCTCAACAGCACTCACAATAGAGCACTATGTTGAGCATCGACGGACCCCTAGCAAGCTAGAGGTGGGACCAGGTGCCCGGGAGGAGTAAGCATCCCCTGTTGGCTAGCCGCAACCGCCGTCGATGTTAATGCACGATAAAGAACACAGTATATAAAATGCATGCACTGTCTGACGTTATGTCTATATGCTATGGCTACCATGTCAGGGAAATATTTTCAAAACACTTACTGTCAAACCCCTCGCGGGGAACTTTTAAACCACACCATTTGCAAAAAGAAGGGAGGAGATCTCCAACAAGACCCCGTTGCAGCATCAACAGTAAAACACCAAAACACAAATTTGCAAGTAGCAAATGGTGTGGTTATCCTGAATTACGTGCGCACAACCCTCTCACTTCTCCAAATACCCAGAGGTCTCGAAGAACGTACAATTGAGGTGTAAAACAACCTCCTCACTGTAAGATGACCTCACACAAACAACACAGATGAATATGTAAATGGATATAAAAAGAGGGCATGCGTAATACAATCCGTGCTCTGCCGGCTGTAGCGAGCTCATGTATGTAATCACCCGAGGAGTCCGACTGACATTCAGAGAGGACAGGTGGTCGGGGCCCTGTCTTCTCTAAAGAGGTTTGGACAGGGCCCGTCATGGAGTCCCGTCGTCACAGTCAGTCAGAGTGCAAGTCTCAGGGATGCGCTTGTACAAGACTGTAGATTGGTCAAGTACCAAGCCTAGTGTCCGTCTGGTGACATAAGGATCATATCCACGGTATATAAGGCGTTTGATGATTCTTACGCATTTTCGATGGTTATGCTGCCTACCTTTGATCCTTCTAATTTTGTTTATCATATCACCACAAAAGACAGGTTGTGTAATACCCAAAGTAATGTACTCTGTTGCGTGTATAGATCAGAATTTTAAAAGACGTTGACTGTAATTTTTGTAAAATTTCCAGAAAGTCTTAACTAGTTTATGAAAGCGGAAACCTTGGCCTTAAAGTTTTTTGGTAATTTGTAAATTTCTACTGTGAAAATCCAAAATATCAGTACATGCTCTAGCGTACCGGATGAGCTGTGATATGTAAATGCCGTATGACGGTAATCTTGGAACACCACCGTCAAGCCAGGGGAAATTTAGTATGTTGAATCCAAAATCATCCCTTTTGTCATATACACTTGTATGAATCTTTCCGTTTACAATTTTGATATTTAGGTCCAAAAACGGTGTTTTGGTATTTGTATCGTTTGCCTTGTTAAGTGTTAATTCTTGTGGATAAATTTCATTCTTATATAATTCAAAAGCAGGATTGTCAATGGTTAGAATATCATCCAGATAACTAGAAGTCTTATTGAAACATTTCAGATCATCAAATTTTCTTTGCTTTTGAAGATTTTGGATAAATTCTTTTTCAAAAGTGTATAAAAATAAATCTGCAACAAGAGGCGCACATTTAGTACCCATAGGAATTCCTACAATCTGCTTGTATAGATCCTCACCAAATCTAACATAAATATTGTCCAAGAGGAGGGACAAGGCATTACACAGGTCACTACATGTCCATGATTTGTATGATTTGTAGTCTGTCGAGGAAAAGAAACCCTTCAATTCAGATGTACAAATGTAAGTTTTCCGCTCTCGATCAAAACACCATTTAATGAGATTAGATAATCGATCATTAATTTTGTCATGAGGAAGTGTGGTGTACATATAAGAGAAGTCGTATGAAGAATTCGTATTGGCTTGGAAATTTCCAGATTTCATTTTGTCAATCACATCCCCTGAATTCTTAATAGACCAAAATAAATTTACATCGTTTCTGTTTAGAACTGTTTCACAATTTTTAGTTATGTGTTCTTTAATAGCAGTAAGTGCTGACGTCAGATTTCTAGACAAAATTGTAGTGAAGCAGTTACTGGAATTAGCAATAAATCGAAATGTGTAAGGAGACTAGTGCAGTTTCGGTATGCAATATAGTGTTGGGAGATCCAATTTAGATATTGGATGAAAACAGTTCACTGTTATGCTTGCTTAAAATGTTAGATGCACTTTCATTGCTTTTTATATATGTATTAGTAGACGAAAGTTCCGAAACCAAAGTTGATATGTAGTAACGTTTTCAAAAGATAATGGTGTTGTTGGCTGCTTTATCAGCTGGTGCAAAGACATATTTTTCATGTAATTTACTTAGTTTGGATTTGAAAAATCTTTCTGATTTGGAACGTGGATTTTGAAAAAGATGAGGGGTTTTATGGAAGTTATCTATTCGAATATCCGTTATATCTAAAATGAGGTTTTTCCAGTCATTCAGAGCATGCGGTTCGACTCCGTCTGTTTTACACCATCTTTTCGTATTATTATCTAAGGCTTCCGTAAGCACCTCACGGCATTTGACAAAATCTATCTTGGATGGGATTCTATACTTAGGTCCTTTTTTAAGAAGACCACGGAGCTGTCTGTCTTGGATAATTGAAAAGTCACCTGTAACAACATGCCAGCTGGTTTGTAGAGATATTTAGAAGTTGCACATTCTCAAGAAGCAGGACACGATTCAAGTATGTCAGGATCCGATGTAACTTAATTATAGTTAAAACAAAGTTTCGAATAGGTTTCTTGTACTTATAAAAGAAAGGAGGGGATCTCCAACAACACCTAGTTGCTATAACAAATAAGAGGTGTGTCTAAATTTTCAAAACATTGAGGAGTGGTACTTTGTACGCGATAATCCCGAAAAATATTAGAGATGTTTAGAAGATCAAAACCTTTTTTAATAAACGGGGTTTTTATGAAACGTCTTTTAGGGGAGGTGTTTTTCACAATAAGATAAAGTTTATACTGCGAATGAGACAATGATATTAAGTCTGAATCAGTCAGTGTTTCTTAAGAATTCAACCTCTGCCTCATCCAAGATAGATTTCAAGTGCATAACTGGTATTGACGACAGAGCATGTAACAGCTCATATCTGTCGCCATTGCGTGCTATAGTAAGTAAATCGTTAAGAGAGCGGTAGATTCTGGATCGTTTTCTTTTTTGTCTCTTTCGTCTTTTCCCGTGCGGCCTGTATTTCCTTTTAGTGTTTGGGCGAATTGAAAAGATGTTGATATTGGTAGAAGCTGAGGAAATATTTCCTTGTCCATAGATTTGATCGTTTAAACCAAGAGGGTACGCAGTCTGAAGTTTGGTGATCCAGGCAAGTTCAGCTTGTAGTCGGCGTTTTTTAAATTCGGTCTTACTTTCATTTTTACGTTTTGGAAAAGTCTGAACTGGGATAATGGTGATATCCGAAATAGAATGATTATATTTAACAAAGTGATTATAAAGAAAGTTTCTGTGTTTTTGTTGACGTGAGGTTCTGATCTTATAAGAATTGTTCATAAAACGAGATTTTAAAGGTTAGCGTGTCTCACCTACATATTGTGCTCCACATCCCCCTGGCATTTCAAGTCATAACGTAAATAAGATCTTGAGACGATCAATCGATGTCTTGGTCTACCTCGATTTTGAATTTCTGCCCATTTATACTAGATGTTATTGTGGATTCGCATTTGATGAGGTGACACAAAGATTATCTTCTACTATTGCACTTTGAAATAATTAATTTAAATATCAGCGTTTTGTCCAAATGTTCTGAAATTTTGAATAATGATGGAAAATGCATTTATAATCTTTAATATATGTTATGGGTTTTGATACTTTTTACTATGTTGATGAGAAATTGTACGCCAAAATGGGGGAGGGGTTTACACATAACTGCAGGTATATACGAGTACAATAGAGAAATTGAGCGTGTACGAGAACTTGTACGTGTATTTACACGTTATCTTTCACACGTTGACGTTATGCAGTTGAGCAGAGATCACAAAAAGTACTGGTACGTGTAAATCGTATATACGTTTTAATGACGTAATTATTCTTTTGTTTACGACTCATATTCGTCAAGAAACTGGCGTCTAGATTCAAAAGGTAAAGGGCATTTAGCAAAGAATGTGAATTAATTTTTCTATTCCAAGTGATGGGATATATATAACATCAAAATTACACTTTAAGAATAAAATATTGGGTCAACTTTAAGGGTTTCTTCTTCACAATATGATACATTTTCAACCCTTCGACATTATTTTATTTGCAATTCCTTCAAATATTCAGAAAGTACATATGTTGCCAAATAAATTGAATATAGGTTTTCATAGGTTATCTGCACTCAGTTACTTTTAGAATCTACAAGTAAACATACACGTGTACTTACCGCTTTACACGTTTTACCAAACATGTAAATTGTAGCACAGGTGGAGGGAACGCAAAATGTGATGACATCATAAACAACTTTTCGACGTGCGCGTACACGTACACGTACCTCTCTAATATATATATATATATATATATATATATATATATTGTTTATGAGAAGGTTTACTAGTATTATGAAAGACCCTTCATGTCAAAGGTCACTTGATTTTCTTTATCTCATTGAGGTCATTCATATAGGTCACTGTCATTTGCATTTACGTGTGAAAATTTAAGAAATCCATTAAATGTCTACTTGAATTCAAAATGATATTAAATTTTGTTTATTAAAGGGAGAAATGTAATTTAAAGCTTTTTCACAAGTTTTTATTCTTTTTGCATTGATGAGAAATTGTGTACCAAAAAGGTGGAGGGTGTATTGCACATTACTTCATGGGGATTATAATTTTGTTGAAACTTCCTAAATGTTTTCCATAGAAGTTAAACATACCGATTTAGTACGTGTACGCGTACGTCAAAAAAGTGTCCATGAAATCATCACATTTTGCGTTCTACGCACCAGTGCTACAGCTACAAGATACACGTTCGGTCAAACGTGTAAAGCTATAATAACACGTTTATGGTTACTTGTAGATTTTATAAGCAACTGGATATATTCAATTTATTCGGGAAGAAATACTCTCTGTCGTCAGGATCTTCTTTATCTCATTTGTGTCACACTTATACCCTTTGCCGTGTGGAGCTAGTGAAAAAGTTCCCCGCGAGGGGTTTGGCAGTAAGTGTTTTAAATGTTTATTTTTATCCTGACATGGTCGCCATAGCATTTTTTATATAGACAAAACCTCAGACAGTGCATGTTTTAAAGATATGATTTTCATTTTCGTGCGTAAACATCGACGGCGGGTGCGGCTAGCCAACAGGGGATGCTTACTCCTTCCGGGCTCCTTGTCCGACCTCTATCTTGCTAGAGGTCCGTCGATGTTCGATTTGGTGTTCTATTGTGAGTGCTGTTGAGATTGTCGTCAGGATCTTCTTTAACTCATTTGTGTCACACTTATGCCCTTTGCCGTGTGGAGCTGAAGCGCTTTATTCTAATGCGAATTTGATTCGCATTGCGTTCACACGACAGATTCTAATGCGCATTAGATTTTGGTACATTTGCACCGAGAGTCGTATATTTTAGATGGTAAAAAAGTCGAATGCATGCCTATATATTGTTTTTCTCAAAATAATTTACCTCTTTGTAAGTTAAGCTAATGTATGCATTCCATGACGTCATTATGAGATAAGATGACGTCATAATACAATGTTACTCTACGTCAGTCAATAAGAGACGTAGTACAGTGTCCATTGTGAATGAAATCAAGTATCTTTACCTTTTATTTTATGTTTCGATGTTCAAGGGTGATTAAAAGTGCCCAGTTATGATGTAAACGTATTGTAGAATTCTTGAAAATCATATACGCATGTGCCAGATTTAATGCGAATAAGATTCGCTTTGCGTTCACACGGCAAAATCTAATGCGCATTAAATCTAATGCGAATTAAACTAATGCGCATTAGATTCTCCGTGTGAACGCAACCAAAATCTAATGCGCATTAAATTCGATTTAATGCGCATTAAACCCGTCGTGTAAACAGGGCATGAATATTTGAAGGAATGCAATGCATTGCGTTGTAAAGAAGCGCCCATAAAGTTGACCCAAACTTTTATCCTTGAAGTTTAATTATGAAGATATATACATCCATTAATAGGAATAGAAAAATTAATTCACCATCTTTGCTAAATGCCCCTTAACGTTAAGTTCTTGACAAACACGTAGTTGTAGACAAATTACGTCACAAAAACGTATACGATTTAAACGTACCAGTACGCGTTGTGATATCTGCTTAACCGCATAACGTCAACGTGTAAACAGTAAATATGTCTAGTCCATGCTGCAAATTCATCTGTAATTAAATCATGCTATAGAATTGGAAGACGTTTAACGCATATAGATACACGTACAAGTTCTCGTACACGTATAATTTTGGTTTGCTCCACCTATCTCATGCAAAAAAGTTTAAAAACCTTATTCGTCACACTTAATTTGAATATGCACTTCCTGTCTATAATATGATGAATTTAGAGGAAATTGACGAAATGGAATTAATGTTTACTATAAATGATCAGCTCTTCTTTGATACTCTCTTGATGAAGATCCGAACAATGATAATACCATATGCAGAGGGAGAAAAACATAACAGAATTAAACAAAAAAATAGATAAAACAAACTAGTAGAATTAATAAAAATGATAAATTAATAAATATAATGAACGGTTTAATAAACTGGAAGAATTAAATTCTAATCTTAAAACTATTCGAAATATGAAATGAATTGACTTTTATTAAGAACTAAATGCAGATGGATTGAACATGGACAAACCTACTAAGTACTTTTCATCACTAGAGAAAAGAGATTTTACAAACAAATACATAAGATAAAACGCGATGATTGAACATATTTGACAAATCAGAAAGATATATTGAATGAAATAAAATCTTTTTATGAAAACTTGTATAAGAATCAAGAAGGTCGGTGCCGTGGTCTAGTGGTAAGGGCGTCGGGCCAGTGACCGAAAGGTTGCTGGTTAGAGCCTCACTAGGACCACGGATCGGCCGACATATACTCATCTATATTCTGTGTTATATGTTTAAAACAGAAATGTCCCTATCTGTGTATTGTTTAAATGTCTATGGTGTTGAAAAAAAAGAATCAAGATGAGTCTCCTTCATTTATTCTTCTCATGTCAAATGATAGATACTTTTTTTGGAAACAATTAACACTAATTGTCAAATACGTATAAACCTTAATATGAAACAAGGCAAAGCCTTTTTGTACGAGCGGAGAGAAAATAAATATGATCAAATAAAAAAAAAGATATTTCTTTTTTATTTCTTGCGTTTTATTTTCAGACTTCATACGTTTTATCTTATCTTACAATATTTGTGAAAATTTCTGTTTGATGATTGCCAAAAAAGGTAGTTAGGGCGAGTGGAAACACGGAAGTATTTGTTCTTTTGGTATAGACCAGCAGATGAAATTTTTGAGGGGGGGGCTAAAATATGATTGAAACCTTAAACATCTTTCTTTTTTATTATTGTACTCGGCATCTTAAACTGAATGATAGTTTATCATATACTTGGTGTTAGAGAAAAAAAAAATGGGTAGCCGGTACGGTAAGTGGAAACAAAAATATTTGTTCTTTTGGCCTAGACCGGCAGATATTAGATTGGGGGGGGGGGGGGTCCGCTGGTCAGATTACGAAAAACCTACGAGTAAAAAGAAAGGTGTCTGATTTTGAAAACTTATATCAACGATCTAGTTTCAAAGAACTCAGTAGACCGTGATCAGCTAGATGTCATCTTTGCTGCAACTGGTCAGACCAAGGACTTAAAAACAGACCGGGTTAAAAACGGGATCGACCTAAGCTCATGTGTATATGTGATTTTTTCTTATTTCATGCCAATTTAATTTTGTAGGAAAAAGGTTAAATGAAAATAAATTACTCATTGCATGTCGAACAAAAGAAAAAAAAACATATTCCGACTTCTGACAGTACGAAACCACCCGAGACGAGAAAAGCAATCAGAGCGAAACCGGAAATGTCGGATTTCAAAGATCCCGTGGTTACGCCGTCTTGTTGATGCTTTATCGTTACCTGATTTACGAAAAATGTTTTTAATAAAAGAAAGGAGGGGATCTCCAACAAATACTAGGTTGCAGCACCCACAGCAAAATCCCAAAACACCCATGCAAAAAACACAGAACAGATACCCACAGAAAGAGACGCAAAAGGGACAAGGAACACCAACTCACAACATAGAAACATAAAAGACTACACATAAACCAACGAGACCAATGGGCAACCGGTGCCGACTTAGGACGGCCATCTGCCAAGTAAATAGCAGACGGTGTGGTTATCCTGGATTACGTGCGCACAACCCTCTCACTTCTCCAGTTACCTAGAGGTCTCGAAGAACGTACAAATGTGGTGTAAAACAACCTCCTCACTGTAAGATGACGTCACACAAACAAGACCGCGAAACGCAGAGGCCCCAGAGACACAGATGAATATGTAAATGGATATAAAAAGAGGGCATGCGTAATACAGTCCGTGCTCTGCCGGCTGTAGCGAGCTCATGTATGTTATCACCCGAGGAGTCCGACTGACATTCAGAGAGGACAGGTGGTCGGGGCCCTGTCTTCTCTAAAGAGGTTTGGACAGGGCCCGTCATGGAGTCCCGTCGTCACAGTCAGTCAGAGTGCAAGTCTTAAGAATGCGCTCGTACAAGACTGTATATTGGTCAAGTACCAAGCTTAGTGTCCGTCTGGTGACATAAGGATCATATCCACGGTATAAAAGGCGTTTGATGACTCTGACGCATTTTCGATACATATGCTGTCTACCTTTGATCCTTCTTATTTTGTTAATTATGTCACCATAAAATGCAGGTTGTGAAATACCTAAAGTAATATACTCCGTTGCTTTTATGGGTCCGAATTTCAAAAGAAGTTGATCATAATTTTTGTAAAATTTCCAGAAAGTCTTTACTAGTTTGTGAAAGCGAAAACCTTGACCTAAAAGTTTCTTTGTAATTTGTAGATTTCTATTATGAAAATCAAGAACATCAGTACATGCTCTAGCATACCGGATGAGCTGTGAAATGTAGATACCGTAAGACGGTAATCTAGGGACATCAACGTCAAGCCAGGGGAAATTTACTATGTTGAAGCCAAAATCATCTCGTTTGTCATATACACTTGTATGAATTTCTCCATTGACAATTTTGATATTTAGGTCCAAAAATGGTGTTTCAGTGTCTGTAAAGTTTGCCTTGTTTAGAGTCAATTCTTGTGGATAAATAACATCTTTATACTTTTCAAAAACAGGATTATCGATAGTAAGAATATCATCCAGGTACCTAGAAGTACTAATGAAGCATTTCACATCATCATGTTTTCTTTGCTTTTGAAGATTTTGAATAAATTCCTTTTCATATGTGTATAAAAATAAATCTGCAACAAGAGGCGCACAATTTGTACCCATAGGAATCCCTACAACCTGCTTGTAGAGATTCTCACCAAATCTTACATAAATGTTGTCCAAGAGGAAGGACAAGGCACTACACAGGTCGCTACATGTCCATGATTTGTATGATTTGTATTCTGTAGCGGAAAAGAAACCCTTTGATTCAGATGTACAAATATAAATTTTCCCCTCTCGATTATAGCACCATTTAATGAGTTTGGACAATTGATCATTGATCTTGTCGTGAGGAAGCGTGGTGTACATATTTGAAAAATCGTATGAAGCAATGGTATTGGCTTGAAAATTTCTAGATTTTATCTTGTCAATCACATCCCCGGAATTTTTTATAGACCAAAATAAATTTACATCATTCCTGTTAAGAACAGTTTCACAATATTTTGCAACGTGTTCCTTTACCGCCGTTAGGGCTGACGTCAGATGTCTAGACAAACTTGTAGTTGAGCAGTTGCTAGAATTAGCAATGTATCTAAATTTGTAAGGATATTTGTGCAGTTTTGGTATGCAGTATATTGTAGGAAGATCCAATTTAGAAATAGGGATGTTGAATGAAGAAATTTCACTGCTATGTTTGCTCAAAATGTTAGGGACACTTTCATTGCTTTTGATATAAGTATTTGTAGACGAAAGTTCCGAAACTAAAGTTGATATATAGTAAAGTTATCATATGATTATGGTGTTGTTGGCTGCTTTATCTGCAGGAGCGAAGACAAATTTTTCATGTAAATTACGTAATTTGGATTTAAAATATCTTTCAGATCTAGAACTTGGATTTTCAAAAAGATGAGGATTTCTGTGGAAGTTGTCTATTCGAATGTCAGTAATGTCCAAAATGAGGTTTTTCCAGTCATTCAGAGAATGCGATTCGACTCCTTCCGATTTACACCATCGTTTGGTATAGTTATCTAAGGCTTCCTTAAGTACTTCGCGACATTTAATAAAATCTATCTTGGACGGGATTCTATACTTAGGTCCTTTTTTGAGAAGACCACGGAGCTGCCTGTCTTGGATAATTGAAAAGTCACCTGTAATAATATGACCAGCTGGTTTATATAGATATTCAGATGTTGCACATTCTCAAGAAGTAGGACATGATTCAAGTATTTTAGGATCTGATGTAACTTTGTTGTAGTTAAAAACGAAATTTCGAATAGGTCTTTTATATTTGTAACAAATAAGAGGAGGTTCTAAATTTTCAAAATATTGAGGAATAGCACTTTGTACACGATGATCCCGAAAAATATTAGAGATGTTAAGAAGATCGAATCCTTTGTTAATAAATGGAATTTTTAAGAATCGTTTTTTTTTGGGGGGATGTTTTTAACAACTGGATAAAGTTTATTCTGTGCGAATGCAACAATGATATTAAGTCTGAATCAATCCGTATTTCTTAAGAATGCAACCAGTGCTTCATCCAAGATAGATTTCAGTTGAACTGCTGGAACTGATGAGAGAGCATGAAGCAGTTCATGTCTGCCGCCGTTGCGAGCAATGATCAGAAGATCGTTGAGGGTACGGTGTAATCTAGATCTTATTCTGAGTTTTCGGTTTCGTCGTCTTCCGTGAGACCTATGCTTCCGTTTAGTGTTTGGGCGGATTGAAAATACATTAATATTAGTTGACGTCGAGGAAATATTTCCTTGTCCATAAATTTGATCGTTTAGACCAAGGGGGTACGCAGTTTGGAGTTTTGTGATCCAGGCAAGTTCAGCTTGTAGTCGGCGTTTTTTAATTTCCGTTTTACTAAGATTTTTAAGTTTAGAAAAAGACTGAACCGGTGTAATAGTTATATCCGAAATGGAATGATTGTATTTAACGAAGTGATTATAAAGGAAATTTCTTTGTTTTTTGTGATGTGAGTTTCTTATCTGATACGAATGACTTCTAAAACGAGATTTTAAGGCCTGACCTGTTTCTCCAACATATTGGGCGCCACATCCCCTAGCGTTTCATGTTATAACATAAATGACATCTTGGTACGATCAATCGATGTCGTTTTCAATCTCAATTTTAAAAGTCTGCCCGTTAACACTTGATTTAATTGTGGAATTGCAATTGATGAGCGGACACATACCGCATCTTTTCCCTTTGCACGTAGAAACTGCTGAGAACCCCCTATGTTTGTTGTTAAATGTAGAGCCTGCAGATGGAGAAGTAGGTGTAATACGTCTACGGGAATTCAATTTAAGAAGTGAAAGAAGTACTCTGGGTGAGGAAAAAAGTTTATTGCTGTTAAAAGTCGATGATGGGAAAGTTACTGTAGTGATAGAGGGTAATCTCAAAGGAGTAAGTTTAATACGAGGCGACCTTAAAAATGCCATAGTGAGATGATCAAAGAAGGGTGAGTAGAGATCCTGCATGGAAGACACTACAACAAAGTCAAGTTAGAGAACGAAATGGAATTAAAACACTTCAAACATCGGGTCACGGGGAATTGTATTACCAACTCCACACTGCAACACGAAATAAGTGTAGATATAAAAGAAAGGAGGGGATCTCCAACAAATACTAGGTTGCAGCACCCACAGCAAAATCCCAAAACACCCATGCAAAAAACACAGAACAGATACCCACAGAAAGAGACGCAAAAGGGACAAGGAACACCAACTCACAACATAGAAACATAAAAGACTACACATAAACCAACGAGACCAATGGGCAACCGGTGCCGACTTAGGACGGCCATCTGCCAAGTAAATAGCAGACGGTGTGGTTATCCTGGATTACGTGCGCACAACCCTCTCACTTCTCCAGTTACCTAGAGGTCTCGAAGAACGTACAAATGTGGTGTAAAACAACCTCCTCACTGTAAGATGACGTCACACAAACAAGACCGCGAAACGCAGAGGCCCCAGAGACACAGATGAATATGTAAATGGATATAAAAAGAGGGCATGCGTAATACAGTCCGTGCTCTGCCGGCTGTAGCGAGCTCATGTATGTAATCACCCGAGGAGTCCGACTGACATTCAGAGAGGACAGGTGGTCGGGGCCCTGTCTTCTCTAAAGAGGTTTGGACAGGGCCCGTCATGGAGTCCCGTCGTCACAGTCAGTCAGAGTGCAAGTCTTAAGAATGCGCTCGTACAAGACTGTATATTGGTCAAGTACCAAGCTTAGTGTCCGTCTGGTGACATAAGGATCATATCCACGGTATAAAAGGCGTTTGATGACTCTGACGCATTTTCGATACATATGCTGTCTACCTTTGATCCTTCTTATTTTGTTAATTATGTCACCATAAAATGCAGGTTGTGAAATACCTAAAGTAATATACTCCGTTGCTTTTATGGGTCCGAATTTCAAAAGAAGTTGATCATAATTTTTGTAAAATTTCCAGAAAGTCTTTACTAGTTTGTGAAAGCGAAAACCTTGACCTAAAAGTTTCTTTGTAATTTGTAGATTTCTATTATGAAAATCAAGAACATCAGTACATGCTCTAGCATACCGGATGAGCTGTGAAATGTAGATACCGTAAGACGGTAATCTAGGGACATCACCGTCAAGCCAGGGGAAATTTACTATGTTGAAGCCAAAATCATCTCGTTTGTCATATACACTTGTATGAATTTCTCCATTGACAATTTTGATATTTAGGTCCAAAAATGGTGTTTCAGTGTCTGTAAAGTTTGCCTTGTTTAGAGTCAATTCTTGTGGATAAATAACATCGTTATACTTTTCAAAAACAGGATTATCGATAGTAAGAATATCATCCAGGTACCTAGAAGTACTAATGAAGCATTTCACATCATCATGTTTTCTTTGCTTTTGAAGATTTTGAATAAATTCCTTTTCATATGTGTATAAAAATAAATCTGCAACAAGAGGCTCACAATTTGTACCCATAGGAATCCCTACAACCTGCTTGTAGAGATTCTCACCAAATCTTACATAAATGTTGTCCAAGAGGAAGGACAAGGCACTACACAGGTCGCTACATGTCCATGATTTGTATGATTTGTATTCTGTAGCGGAAAAGAAACCCTTTGATTCAGATGTACAAATATAAATTTTCCCCTCTCGATTATAGCACCATTTAATGAGTTTGGACAATTGATCATTGATCTTGTCGTGAGGAAGCGTGGTGTACATATTTGAAAAATCGTATGAAGCAATCGTATTGGCTTGAAAATTTCTAGATTTTATCTTGTCAATCACATCCCCGGAATTTTTTATAGACCAAAATAAATTTACATCATTCCTGTTAAGAACAGTTTCACAATATTTTGCAACGTGTTCCTTTACCGCCGTTAGGGCTGACGTCAGATGTCTAGACAAACTTGTAGTTGAGCAGTTGCTAGAATTAGCAATGTATCTAAATTTGTAAGGATATTTGTGCAGTTTTGGTATGCAGTATATTGTAGGAAGATCCAATTTAGAAATAGGGATGTTGAATGAAGAAATTTCACTGCTATGTTTGCTCAAAATGTTAGGGACACTTTCATTGCTTTTGATATAAGTATTTGTAGACGAAAGTTCCGAAACTAAAGTTGATATATAGTAAAGTTTTCATATGATTATGGTGTTGTTGGCTGCTTTATCTGCAGGAGCGAAGACAAATTTTTCATGTAAATTACGTAATTTGGATTTAAAATATCTTTCAGATCTAGAACTTGGATTTTCAAAAAGATGAGGATTTCTGTGGAAGTTGTCTATTCGAATGTCAGTAATGTCCAAAATGAGGTTTTTCCAGTCATTCAGAGAATGCGATTCGACTCCTTCCGATTTACACCATCGTTTGGTTTAGTTATCTAAGGCTTCCTTAAGTACTTCGCGACATTTAATAAAATCTATCTTGGACGGGATTCTATACTTAGGTCCTTTTTTGAGAAGACCACGGAGCTGCCTGTCTTGGATAATTGAAAAGTCACCTGTAATAATATGACCAGCTGGTTTATATAGATATTCAGATGTTGCACATTCTCAAGAAGTAGGACATGATTCAAGTATTTTAGGATCTGATGTAACTTTGTTGTAGTTAAAAACGAAATTTCGAATAGGTCTTTTATATTTGTAACAAATAAGAGGAGGTTCTAAATTTTCAAAATATTGAGGAATAGCACTTTGTACACGATGATCCCGAAAAATATTAGAGATGTTAAGAAGATCGAATCCTTTGTTAATAAATGGAATTTTTAAGAATCGTTTTTTTGGGGGGATAATTTTAACAACTGGATAAAGTTTATTCTGTGCGAATGCAACAATGATATTAAGTCTGAATCAATCCGTATTTCTTAAGAATACAACCAGTGCTTCATCCAAGATAGATTTCAGTTGAACTGCTGGAACTGATGAGAGAGCATGAAGCAGTTCATGTCTGCCGCCGTTGCGAGCAATGATCAGAAGATCGTTGAGGGTACGGTGTAATCTAGATCTTATTCTGAGTTTTCGGTTTCGTCGTCTTCCGTGAGACCTATGCTTCCGTTTAGTGTTTGGGCGGATTGAAAATACATTAATATTAGTTGACGTCGAGGAAATATTTCCTTGTCCATAAATTTGATCGTTTAGACCAAGGGGGTACGCAGTTTGGAGTTTTGTGATCCAGGCAAGTTCAGCTTGTAGTCGGCGTTTTTTAATTTCCGTTTTACTAAGATTTTTAAGTTTAGAAAAAGACTGAACCGGTGTAATAGTTATATCCGAAATGGAATGATTGTATTTAACGAAGTGATTATAAAGGAAATTTCTTTGTTTTTTGTGATGTGAGTTTCTTATCTGATACGAATGACTTCTAAAACGAGATTTTAAGGCCTGACCTGTTTCTCCAACATATTGGGCGCCACATCCCCTAGCGTTTCATGTTATAACATAAATGACATCTTGGTACGATCAATCGATGTCGTTTTCAATCTCAATTTTAAAAGTCTGCCCGTTAACACTTGATTTAATTGTGGAATTGCAATTGATGAGCGGACACATACCGCATCTTTTCCCTTTGCACGTAGAAACTGCTGAGAACCCCCTATGTTTGTTGTTAAATGTAGAGCCTGCAGATGGAGAAGTAGGTGTAATACGTCTACGGGAATTCAATTTAAGAGGTGAAAGAAGTACTCTGGGTGAGGAAAAAAGTTTATTGCTGTTAAAAGTCGATGATGGGAAAGTTACTGTAGTGATAGAGGGTAATCTCAAAGGAGTAAGTTTAATACGAGGCGACCTTAAAAATGCCATAGTGAGATGATCAAAGAAGGGTGAGTAGAGATCCTGCATGGAAGACACTACAACAAAGTCAAGTTAGAGAACGAAATGGAATTAAAACACTTCAAACATCGGGTCACGGGGAATTGTATTACCAACTCCACACTGCAACACGAAATAAGTGTAGATATAAAAGAAAGGAGGGGATCTCCAACAAATACTAGGTTGCAGCACCCACAGCAAAATCCCAAAACACCCATGCAAAAAACACAGAACAGATACCCACAGAAAGAGACGCAAAAGGGACAAGGAACACCAACTCACAACATAGAAACATAAAAGACTACACATAAACCAACGAGACCAATGGGCAACCGGTGCCGACTTAGGACGGCCATCTGCCAAGTAAATAGCAGACGGTGTGGTTATCCTGGATTACGTGCGCACAACCCTCTCACTTCTCCAGTTACCTAGAGGTCTCGAAGAACGTACAAATGTGGTGTAAAACAACCTCCTCACTGTAAGATGACGTCACACAAACAAGACCGCGAAACGCAGAGGCCCCAGAGACACAGATGAATATGTAAATGGATATAAAAAGAGGGCATGCGTAATACAGTCCGTGCTCTGCCGGCTGTAGCGAGCTCATGTATGTAATCACCCGAGGAGTCCGACTGACATTCAGAGAGGACAGGTGGTCGGGGCCCTGTCTTCTCTAAAGAGGTTTGGACAGGGCCCGTCATGGAGTCCCGTCGTCACAGTCAGTCAGAGTGCAAGTCTTAAGAATGCGCTCGTACAAGACTGTATATTGGTCAAGTACCAAGCTTAGTGTCCGTCTGGTGACATAAGGATCATATCCACGGTATAAAAGGCGTTTGATGACTCTGACGCATTTTCGATACATATGCTGTCTACCTTTGATCCTTCTTATTTTGTTAATTATGTCACCATAAAATGCAGGTTGTGAAATACCTAAAGTAATATACTCCGTTGCTTTTATGGGTCCGAATTTCAAAAGAAGTTGATCATAATTTTTGTAAAATTTCCAGAAAGTCTTTACTAGTTTGTGAAAGCGAAAACCTTGACCTAAAAGTTTCTTTGTAATTTGTAGATTTCTATTATGAAAATCCAGAACATCAGTACATGCTCTAGCATACCGGATGAGCTGTGAAATGTAGATACCGTAAGACGGTAATCTAGGGACATCACCGTCAAGCCAGGGGAAATTTACTATGTTGAAGCCAAAATCATCTCGTTTGTCATATACACTTGTATGAATTTCTCCATTGACAATTTTGATATTTAGGTCCAAAAATGGTGTTTCAGTGTCTGTAAAGTTTGCCTTGTTTAGAGTCAATTCTTGTGGATAAATAACATCTTTATACTTTTCAAAAACAGGATTATCGATAGTAAGAATATCATCCAGGTACCTAGAAGTACTAATGAAGCATTTCACATCATCATTAATAAATTTAACTTATAAACAAAAATTGAGTATAACATATACGTCTACTTGGAGTCGAAATTTTTTTTTAAATGGCAATATCCAGCATCTCCGCAGCAACTCTGTCTGCGAGGGGACGAAAGTTTTTGAAAGCATAGTAGTACATTCTCATTCTTTGATTCAGCATATTTTTTCAGTAAGAGATGTGTATACGCGTTACCATAAGGGCGAGCTTCGCTCGCAAAGGCCCTTAGGGCCTTTGCAGCGAGCTCCGCTCGCTAATAAGGAAACTATTATAATAGGAAAAAAAAACTTGAAAAAACATGCAACTCGTCTATAAATCTTACTTTACTCCAAGCAAAGCAATTTATTTTTTCCCAAAAACTTCAGGAAATCTCGAATAGCTAATTTCATCATTAAAGGCCATTTCTTGTTTTTATTCTGTTTTGCGTCCTTTTGAAATTGAGAAAGCTACCACCCAGCCAGGGAGAAAAACAAACAGGCAAATAAAACGAAGTTGAAATTTCATATTATATGACTATGTGATATATGACAGAAACCTGTTTCATTTGATTATTCACAGATTTTAGTCAGCAAAAGAATGATAGATAACAAGATATCTTGAATCATTGCATTACTTTTACATTTTTACATGAAATATAAAAGATAAAACAATTTCTCTTTAATTTTTGTAAAAGAAGAGAGGGGATCTCCAACAAGACCCTGTTGCAGCACCAACAGCAAAACACGAAAACACTCGATGCAAAAACACTAAAGACGAGCATACCAAGAGACGGAAAAGAGACACACGACATATAAACATGAAACACAAAGGACTAAACATAAACCAACGAGACCAATCGGTATCCGGTGCCGAATTTAGGCGGCAATTTGCCACGCAAGTAGCAAATGGTGTGGTTATCCTGGATTGCGTGCGCACAACCCTATCACTTCTTCAATTACCCAGAAGTCTCGAAGACAGTACAAGTTTGGTGTAAAACAACCTCCTCACTGTTAGATGACCACACACAAACAAGACCGCAAAACACAGGGGGTGAATATGTAAATGGATATAAAAAGAGAGCATACGTAATACAGTCCGTGCTCTGCCGGCTGTAGCGAGCTCATGTATATAATCACCCGAGGAGTCCGACTGACATTCAGAGTGGACAGGTGGTCGGGGCCCTGTCTTCTCTAAAGAGGTTTGGACATGGCCCGTCATGGAGTCCCGTCGTCACAGTCTGTCAGAGTGCAAGTCTCAAGAATGCGCTGGTACAAGACTGTAGATGGGTCAAGTACCAAGACTAGTATCCGTCTGGTGATATTAGGATCATATCCACGGTATAAAAGGCGTTTGAAATGATGATTCTGACGTATTCGATGGTTATGCTGTCTACCTTTGATCCTTCTAATTTTGCTTATCATATCGCCATAAAAGACAGATTGTGTAATACCCAAAGTAATGTACTCTGTTGCTTGTATAGATCCGAATTTTGAAAGTAGCTGACTGTTATTTTTGTAAAATATCCAGAAAGTCTTTACTAGTTTATCGAAGCGGAAACCTTGACCTAAAAGTTTCTTGGTAATTTGTAAATTTCTACTTTGGAAATTCAAAATATCAGTACATGCTCTAACGTACCGGATGAGCTGCGTAAATGCCGTATGACGGTAGTCTTGGAAATACACATTCAAATGTTTGAAGAAAACAGATTTTATTGGTAAAAATTCGATTATTTTATTATTGTTTTGTTTTATGTATGGGCTTAACACCTACCAGCACGAAGACGCAAAACAGATAAAATACAAAGAAATGGCCTAAGCTGAAAAAATATATCTATACTAGAAACAATAAAAGTGATCTTTTCAAAGATAAATGGACAACCATGATGACATCTCTTGAACTTCCCTAAAACCTTTTCCGATTTTAAACAAACATGTTTACAACTCTGTTTTGTCTAATATTTGATAGATTCTATGACAGTTTATTAAATAATTGATTTCTATCATATATATTATGTTGCATATAATATATTACAGATTCATGTACCGATACATCATTGCGTGTGAAAGTGTGAGTGAAAAGTGCCTTTGTCCTTGTGCATGAATTCTATTATGAAAAAAATCTATATAGAAAAAAGATACGAACAAACAATGGATAACAGAAACAACAAGAAAGAGTTGGAGCATCCACACCAAACGGATCATCAATCAAACATACGAACAAACAAAACAATGGATAACAGAAACAACAAGAAAGAACTAGAGCATCAACAACAAACGGATCATCAATTAAACATACGAACAAACAATGAATAACAGAAACAACAAGAAAGAACCGGAGCATCCACACAAAACGGATAATCAATCAAACATACGAACAAACAATAGATAACAGAAACAACAAGAAAGAACCGGAGCATCCACACCAAACGGATCATCAATCAAACATACGAACAAACAATGGATAACAGAAACAACAAGAAAGAACTGGAGCATCCACACCAAACGGATCATCAATCAAACATACGAACACACAATGGATAACAGAAACAACAAGCAAGACTTGGAGTACTCACACAAAACGGATCATCAAACAAACCTGCAAATATTCAAGAAAGAAGGGGATCTCTAACATCAATTGGTTGCAGCACCCACAGTAAAATTAAAACACCCATGCAAAAACACAGAGTAGACAGGCACAGCAAGATACTCAATTGGGACAAGGAACACCAAATACAACACAGAATCATAACACAAACACATAACCCAACAAGACCAATGACCGATCGTGACTTGATGTCCATCTGCCAAGCCAGTAACAAATGGTGTAGTTATCCGGGTCACGTGCGCACAACACTCCCACTTTTTCGGTTCAACAGAGGTCTCGAATAGCGCATATTTGTAGTATAAAATAACCTCCTCACTATAAAAGATGGGAGGAGATTTCCAACAAGACCCCGTTGCAGCATCAACAGCAAAACACCAAAACACCCGATGCAAAAACACAAAAGACGAGTACAGCACGAGACAAAAAAGAGACACACGACATGTAAACATCAAACACAAAAGACTACACATAAACCGACGAGACCAATGGGCAACCTGTGCCGACTTTGGACGGGCATTTGTCACGCAAGTAGCAAATTGTGTGGTTATCCATGATTACGTGCGCACAACCCTCTCACTTCTCCAATTACCCAGAGGTCTCGAAGAACGTACAATTGTGGTGTAAAACGTACAAGTGTGGTGTAAAACAACCTCCTCACTGTGAGATGACATCACAAACAAGATGACCATACAATTGAGACAGCAAAACGCAGAGGCCAAAGCAACACACAGACGAATCTGTGCATGGATTTAAAAACATGCTGTAACGAGCTCATTCATGTTATCACATGAGGAGTCCGATCGACATTCAGAGAGGACGGGTGGTTGGGGCCCTGTCTTTTCTAATGAGGTTTGGGCAGTGTCTGTGATGGAGTCCTGCCGTCAGTCAGTCTGTGTGCACTGAAGAAAAACACACCATTAAGACACGAATAACAAAAACTAAGATGAAATGTAACAATATGCAGTACTAGTTCAATGTTGTAAATATTCACCGTGAAACTCTGTTCGGTAAAAAAAAACCCGTTGTTTGTCAACTGCAGTATTTAATTGCACAAAAATGGGAATTCCCAGGTACACTTGCTTGTTCTCAGCAACATAGTGTCCTCGCCAAACCTAATACAGTGTTCTATGGATTGAAAATTAGGGTCTGGATCAGATGGCTTAGAAATTGTATCCCAAGGTAAGGTATCACCTATCATACCATCCATCCATGTGTAGGTATATAATGGCAAAGACGTGTTTAGCTGAAGTCCTATATATATGCCATTTTTTCCGATATACATGTTGTCTCTGATAAAAGAAAAGATACATGAAAGTATTACTAGCATCATGAGGAAAAGAAACACTGAACACAATAAGACGTTTTTACAAAATTTCCATTTCAATGATCGGGAAGGGTGTGACCATATCCTGTCCTTCTGTGGTCGTGTCTGACGTTAATTTTTTTATTTATTGACATACTGAGGGCAACACTTGGAAACTTCTATTTATTCTATAGGACCTTTATTTTGTGTTTTCCTACTAATATTGTTCATAACAAGGAATGTTTTTATAACGTTTTTGTGACGCGAATTATATTGTTTTGTATCGGTTTCATGATCCTATTTTCTGTAACCAATAAATATGAAGAAATATGCACTAAAGAGATTGCAAATGACCGACTTATTTGCAAAATAATTATATCTTCATTTGAACCAATTTGCTTCTCTATTTAGGAAAGTAAGAGGGTAATGCGCAAGAATCCGTACAAATATTTGAATAAAATGTTTCCCAGTAGTCAACAGCGTGTTTTAATCAGTCAAACTCAGAGTATTTTGGGAAGTTTACTGTTTATATTCTAGGAGAAACAATTTGAGTAAAGTTATTTTTGCAAATGAAAGTAAAATGTCATGAAATGGCTTACGTTTTTGTTCGTATGAATCTTGCCGCTGAGGTCATTGTAGAAGGAGTTTTAAGAACAGCCAGAGTTTTACCCATCTGTTTACAACTCATCACAGCTTGGCTGAATGTCGATATGTCGTTGACGTAGAGGAAGTCCTCTGAAATTGACAGTGACCTCATTAGCATCAGCTTATTATGTATATCTATGGTATGTGAACATTTACTTTATGCTTTTTGTGAGCATTCTTAAGAATTGCACTCGGAATGACTGTGACGACGGGACTCCATGACGTGCCCTGTCCAAACCTCTTAAGAGAAGACAGGGCCCCGACCACCTTCCTCTCTGAATCTCAGTCGGACTCCTCGGGTGTTCACATGCATGAGCTCGCTGCAGTCGGCAGGTTGCGTGCACGTTATCCGGATAACCACACCGTCTGCTACTTGCGTGGTAGCACCGATTGCCCATTGGTCTCGATTGTTTATGTGTGGTCTTTTGTGTTTCATGTTTCTATGGTTTGATTTGGTCTCCTTGGCTTATTTGTGGTCTTTTGTGTTTCATATTTCTTTGGTGTGAGTTGGTGTTCGTTCTCCCTTTCGCGTCTCTTTCTGTGGGTGTCTGCTATGTGTTTTGAATTTGGTGTCTTTGCGTTTTGCTGTGGGTGTTGCAACCAAATGTTGTTGGAGATCCCCTCATTTCCTTCATTTGGGGTTTCAGCCAGAAAGAATGAACAGCAAGACTTTCGAGGAGAAACATTCAGAGATTAACATTAAGCAAGAAGTTGAAATGCTGAAATTAATTGACCTACTTGAACATACTTAAGTCGGATATATTTGTGTTTTTCCCAATTTCCCAACTATTCAACTCTCTCGCCTGAGCTGATAATAGGATTGATGAACCCTTTTATAAATGTATACTTTCCACTTAATTTTTTAACGTGACGACAATCCATCAAATAAAGATATCGGGTGGTCAATAGACCCTTTCACGATAAGGTTCATTCGGATCACTTTTGTCTTTTCGTGTAACGTTTTCCTCTCAAGACAATGGAATGACGCCATACCGTTCTAGACCACGGCATGCACTGATGTGCGATGACATCATTTCATTGTTTTGGATGGATAGCATACCCAACATTGAGACTAATAGAATCTAATACGACGTTGCGACTGAGACAGAAGAATCTCACCCGAGTGTAAAAGATTTGCACTCCACGACGTGGCTTTTCGAGTCGTGGATGTAGCAAATCTTTTGGACGAGGATGAGATTCCCCTGTCCCAGTCGTAAAGTCGTGATTGATTATTTTTCTCTTTCACCATATTTCATCATCACTCATGATGACGATTTTTGAAAACTAGAATCGATATCAAAACCTACACAAATCTAACGATGGTGTCACGTTACATTCTATGACGTGATAATAGCAGTCTCGTGGAGTGGTATGTCTACAGTAGATTAAAATATTTCTTCTAGAGGGAAGGGGTGATACAAATAAAACAAAAGCAGTCAAATACACAATTCTTATAATCTGCTGCAATTTTGCTGACACTCCTGAAACGACGACGATGGATAAGTACGAATTGTATATGAAAAGACTGAAAATGAAAAGGAAGGTTAATAGTACCTCATAGTTTATTCAAATTCCGTTTGTTTTCAATTTTCCTAAATTTATAGATAAAGATGACAAATATGGATAATGACCATATCCCTGTATACAGCACAAAATCGACAACTCAGGAAATCAGAAACCGAAGGCATACAAAATCAGAATAAAAGAGGAACTGAAGCAAATAAACAAAAACCTCCACCACATGAAAAGAAGCGAACTCCCGATATGGGAGTGAGACCAGGTGCCTAGGAAGAGTAAGCATCTCCTGCTTGCATGCAACACCCGCCGCTTCAATTCGGTTGAACTATCACATTCGGTTACTTCCATTTCGGAAGACGTAGAGTACAATCTTTGGTTGGATGGTTCAAATTGTCTATGACAGAATATCATCTACCATTCTGGAGAGTGGGACATTATAGTGTATGACGAGTTCCCCATATCGACAGTAGAACTTCCTCAGTGACGATGTTAGTCGGTCACAAACATATCCCTGACTGAGAAGCTTAACTTAAAACGCCTAGCTCTCAGAACAAAATTCGTATATTTGGTACTTGATGAAGGGATGTTGCTACTCAGAAAAGGAAAGTTTGTAATGCTGAAATTGAAGTCGTCACGTTTGTTATAGAATGAGGTGTTCATGTGACCATCAGTGTCATAGGACAACATTATGTCCAAATAGGATGCTGAATTATTTGTCTCTGTAGTTTCTTTGACTTCAAGCTCCGAAGGATAGATACTGCTCAGGTAATCCGCGAATTTTGGATTATTGATGGACAACACATCGTCTATGTATCTGTAAGTGAAGTTGAAGTGAGAAGCTAAGTATCTTTCCCTTCAGAGACCAAAGATTGAATGAATTCAATTTCGTGCGAGTAAAGGAAAATGTCGGCAAGGAGTGGGGCAGAATTGGCCCCCATTGGAATTCCGACAATTTGCTTGAAGACCTTTCCTCCAAACACCACAAAAATGTTGTCGATCAGAAAGTTTAACATCTGAATAATATCTGTTTCAGTGTACTTATTTTCAGAATCGGACTTTTCTTTTACAAAGTAGGTTTTGTCACAGTTAACAACAATAAATTTGTATTTGCGATTACCGTCTTACTTGTAAACGCATAACTTATAATTTTTGCAAGTCTCTCTTTCAATTTAGAATGTGGAATTGTAGTGTAAAGTGTCGAAAAATCAAAGGCTTTGATCGAATGGACTCTACTAAAATGAGTGTATGACAAATATGGATAATGACCATATCCCTGATTACAGCACAAAATCGATAATTCAGAAAATCAGAAACCGAAGGCATACAAAATCAGGACAAAACAGGAACCAAAGCAAACAAACAAAAACCTCCACCACATGAAACGAAGCGAACTCCCGATATGGGAGTGAGACCAATTGCCCAGGAAGAGTAAGCACAAATCAGCTCTTGCTAATTGTGGTTATCTATTATTTCAGAGGCAGAAAGGTTTGTTGGGGTGTAAGTGGGATTTCCAGGTGTCGAATTTAAACCCAACTCTTTACTTTAGATGTTCTAAACGTTCCTTCGAATTCTTTAAAAACCACATCTGGTTGAATCCACTGCGAGAATATACTGTCGAACAATATTTTTGAAGCCCAGATTTGATTTCAGATAAAACTTTGGTGAGTAAGATCGATACAGATTTGGTAGAACATTTTGAGGAACCAGCGATGAAACGTTGTTTGTACGGATTCTTATGCATTTTAGGTATGCAGTATAAGTATGGTAAATCTAAATCTAATTTGTTAGTATTGACGCCAAAGGAAGCAAGAGCTGATTTGTGGTTATCTATTATTTCAGAGGCAGAAAGGTTTGTTGGGGTGTAAGTGGGATTTCCAGCTGTCGAATTTAAACCCAACTCTTTAACTAGACTGTCGAAATAGTACTTTTTGCAAGTGAATGTGTAAATATTTGAGGCTTTGTCTGCTGGTGTGATGACATAATGCACTTGGAGGTAGGTAAGCTCTGTGATAACATCAGGCCCTTTAAATATAGACTCGAATCTGGTGTTCACAGTTGATTCTAATCGGTTAATTCTAGATAAATGTAACCCTCTGATGGATTTTATCCATTCGTAAAGGGTGTCGATCTGTACATCCTCTTTCTTTGCCCAACGTCTTGCATATTCCTCACAAGAGTCCATGATGATTTTGACTCCATGTAAAGGACATACTTTCTCTGCATTTGAGACCCTTTTTAACAATTCTCTCAACTTGTCGTTCTTAACTATACCAAGGTTACCAGTAATAACGTGTCCACAAGGAGAGTAGTTGAAATCCGATGAAGAGCATTTTCAAGGAAGTGGATGTAGTGAGGGATTACTTAAATCAATACACTACAAGAATCGTTTGTAATTGTAAATCTTAGATGCAACTGTTGGTGTGTAGCTATAGGAAATACAAGGAGTTTCTTTTCTTTTGAAATATGGTGGGACTTTTTCTGTGACAGTTTTGTGATTCAAAATTTGACCAAAATTCAATTTATCAATACCTTTGTTTGCAAATCTAACTTTAATGAAAGGACGGTTTGTTTTCTCCGGTGACTTATCTGATCTAACTGCTTGAAATAAACGAAAAGTAGAAATGTCCAAGATTACTCCTTGTAGTCTGTATTCTGGGGAACGTGTATCGGTAAATGTGAGTTCCTTCGTATATTCGTAGATTTCGTGTAACTTCCGTAAAGGACCAGAGTATAATTTGGTATGAATATAATGCAGGCCTAGAGGCTCATTCAAAAATGGAACCAAGTCATCGAAGGAGAAACTATGTATCTCAGGCCTATTATATTTACGAATGCCATGACTTCGAGGTCTTCTTTGTGGTCTGTTGATTAATACCTTTAACCATAGTACTCACGATCATCAGATTTCACTTGCAGAGTCGCACATAACGTCATAAAATCTTTTGAGCACTGACATAATTACGTCATTACCTAAGTTTTGCTCTTTGAACACCTCACTATATGAAAAGCGTGATGATTTTAGCTTCCATATAACTAACTTCCCTGAGTAGAACATTCCGTCTTCTGTTGCTTTTGGTGTTTTTGTTTCTCAACTGATGCGGTACGCCAGGCTATGTTCCAAATATGAAGATTTTATCGTTAGAGCCCGACGGCTTGCAAGTAAGCTACATGTACTTGTTCAGGGTTATATTGCACAACGGCTAAAATCACCATTGAGGAAGTTCTTCGGTGGCTACGGGGATATTATAAAAGCATATCAGTTCCCTCTTTCGAGAATGATCAGTGACATTCTGGATTGTGATTGAATGGCTCTCATCATCACCAAACAAGAAATACTTACCTGATGTGTACATGTACATCAATATGTACATTGAGACAATCACCGAATTGGACAAGTTTCCATAGAGCTGTTGCGACGGGTGTTCCATGCGACTCTCCCCGGGCACCTGATCTTACTTCGGAATGTTATTCATTCCCAGGTTCACAATCGTTCCTATGGAAATTCTAATTATTTTGCCTTCTTGACTTTGAGACTGAATAACTGATAGGTACTTCTATAATATGTATCAATTTGAAAATCGAAACAGAACATTAAAACGGCCTTCGTTATCAATGATATTTTTTTTCAGATTTCAATTCATTTCCAGATGAATTGAAGTTTCAAATGCTATTTTGAACATGGATTTTAATTAGATTTTGTGAGGATCTATACAAACAAGTTTTAGGTATTCCTATGTGCACTAACTATTAGCCTCTTGTTGCAGATTTATTTTTATAAACTTATGAAAACGAATTCATCCAAAATCTTCAAAACAGAAGAAAAAATGATTTAACATGCCTCAGTTGTACTTCTAGGTACCTGGATGCTATTCTCATTATTGACAATCCTGTTTTTGAAACATATAAGATTGAAATTTATCCACAAGAATTGACACTCAACAAGGCAAACGGTAAAAATAAACCGACGAGACCAATGGGCAACCTGTGCCGACTTTGGACGGCCATCTACCGCACAAGTAGCAAATGGTGTTGTTATCCTGAATTACGTGCGCACAACCCTCTCACTTCTCCAATTAACCAGAGGTCTGGAAGAACGCACAATTGTGGTGTAAAGCAACCTCCTCACTGTTAGATTACCTCACACAAACAAGACCGCAAAACGTAGGGGCCCCAGCAACACAGGTGAATATGTAAATGGATATAAAAAGGGGGCGTGCGTAATACAGTCCGTGCTCTGCCGGCTGTAGCGAGCTCATGTATGTAATCACCCGAGGAGTTCGACTGACATTCAGAGAGGACAGGTGGTCGGGACCATGTCTTCTCTAAAGAGGTTTGGACAGGGCCCATCATCCAAGTTCGATCAACTTTGGTTGATCGTCTGTCTCTTCAACGCATTTGAAATTTTCTGTTACAAAATTTCTTAAAATTTCTAAAACGGGGGTCCTGTAGCATCATACCCCACCCATTCTGCTACGTCTTTTGGTACATTTTTGGACATAACAATTTTCATACCTTTTGGCCATATTACATTGTTTAGACTTAGGATCACTGACGAGGGTTTAGTACCCGAAACGTGCATGTCTGGTCCATGCTGTAAATTTATCAGGTTTTAAATGATGCTCTCGAATTAATGATGTTTTGGATTTTCATGATAGAAATTTACAAATAACAAAGAAACTTTTAGGTCAAGGTTTTCGCTTTCACAAACTTGTCAAGACATTCTGAAAATTTTACAAAAATTATTGTCAAATACTTTTGAAATTCGGACCCATACAAGCAACAGAGTATATTACTTTGGGTATTTCGCAACCTGCATTTTATGGTGACATGATCAACAAAATTAGAAGGATCAAAGGTAGACAGACTTACTATCGAAAATGCGTCAGAATCATCAAACGCCTCTTATACCGTGGATATGATCCCAATGTCACCAGACGGACACTAGGCTTGGTACTTGACCAATCTACAGTCTTGTACCAGCGCATCCTTAATACTTGCACGCTGACTGACTGTGACGACGGGACTCAATGACGGGCCCTGTCCAAACCTCTTTAGAGAAGACAGGGCCCCGACCACCTGTCCTCTCTGAATGTCAGTCGGACTCCTCGGGTGATAACATACATTAGCTCGCTACAGCCGGCAGAGCACAGGTCGTATCACGCATGCCCTCTTTTTATATCAATTTACATATTCATCTGTGTTGCTTGGGCCCCTGCGTCTTGCGGTCTTGTTTGTGTGTGGTCATCTGACAGTGAGGAGGTTGTTTTACACCACAATTGTACGCTCTTCGAGACCTCTGGGTAATCGGAATAGTGGGAGGGTTGTGCGCACGTAATCCAGGATAACCACACCGTCTGCTACTGACGAGGCAGATGGCCGTCCTAAGTCGGCACCGTTTGCCCATTGGTCTCGTTGGTTTATGTGTAGTCATTTGTGTTTTATGTTTTTCTGTGATTTGACGTTCATTGTATTACTGCGTCTCTTTCTGTGCGTGTCATTTTTGTGTTTTACAGTGGGTGTTTTGGGAGGTTGCTGTTGATGCTGCAACTAGGTGTTGTTGGAGATCCCCTCCTTTCTCGAATTAAAAGACGTTTAACATTGAGTCCCGTCGTCACAGTCAGCCAGAGTGCAAGTCTCAAGGATGCGCTGGTTCAAGATTGTAGATTGGTCAAGAACCAAGCCTAGTATCCGTCTGGTGACATTAGGATCATATCCACTGTATAAAGGCGTTTGATGATTCTGACGCATTTTCGATGGTTATGTTGCATACCTATGATCCTTCTAATTTTGTTTATCATATCACCATAAAAGACAGGTTGTGTAATACCCAAAGTAATGTACTCTTTTGCGTGTATAGATCCGAATTTTAAAAGAAGGTGACTGTAATTTTTGAAAAATTTCCAGTAAGTATTAACTAGTTTTTGAAAGCGGAAACCTTGACCTAAAAGTTTTTTTTGGTAATTTGTAAATTTCTACTGTGAAATTCCAAAATATCAGTACATGCTCTAGCGTACCGGATGAGCTGTGATATGTAAATGCCGTATGACGGTAATCTTGGAACATCACCGTCAAGCTAGGGGAAATTTACTATGTTGAATCCAAAATCTTCCTTTTTGTCATATACACTTGGATGAATCTTTCCGTTTACAATTTTGATATTTAGGTCCAAAAATGGTGTTAGATATTAAGGTCCAATTTTGATATTTAGGTCCAAAAATGGTGTTTAATGTTTAGGTCCAAGAAACTTTTAGGTCAAGGTTTATGCTTTCATAAACTAGTTAAGATTTTCTGGTCCCGGACCAACTGTCCTGTCTGAATGTCTGTCGGACTTCTGGGTAATAACATGCATGATCTCGCTACAACCAGCAGATCACGGACTGAATTTTGTACGCAACATCCCTTTATTATCTGGGAGGGGGGCTTGCGCTACTGCATTGTGCTGTCTTGGTTGTATGGTCATCTTACAGTGAGGATGTCATTTTTCACTACAATTGTTCGTTCTTTTGAAACCTTTGGGTAACCGGAAAAGGGGTAGGGTTAAGACATAATAATACGGATAACCACACAATCTTCTACTAACGTAGCAGATGGCCGTCCTTAGTCGGAAGCGATTACCCATTGGTCTCGTTGGTTTATGTTTAGTCATTTGTGTTTGATCTCTTGTTTGTTGTTGCTTGTCCATTTTGTGTTTCTTGCTGTGTGTGTCTATCTGTGTTGCTGTTGGTCCTCCATCCAGGTCTTGTTGGAGATTCCCTCCTTTCTTGGATATGCTGGTGAATCGACCCTACAGAAAATTTGGAGCTGCGCACACTCTGCAAAGTAAATGCATAAAATTAATTTCAAAAAATATAACTAGAGGGTGCGCTACTAAAATGAATTTTGACTGTATCTAAAAATCACTTTGGCTGGAGGCACTACTGATGAGGTTTTGAATTTTGAAATTTTCTTCCAAGAAGTTACAGATTTGGAACACTTCCGTATTATTTGAATTTACGAAATGAAACATATTCTTCGGTATGCTCAAATTGACACAAATGCTTCTTGCTTGCAATTTAACATAAAATCATTTACAAAACAATTCTTTTCCAAGAGCATTGATAGATGAAAATCCTCTCAAATTCACCGACAGGTTCCACAATAATTTCATTTACAGCTTAGCAGGTACTGATAAAGCCCACTTTAAAAAAAGAACTCTAATGCACTCCGTTTGTAACGCGCAATCAGATTGCCTGAGTGATTAAAAAACTGCAAGGGGATTCACGTTTCACTGCAGTTTTTGCTATGACGTCCATGTGTTGCTATGGCGACGTCGTTAAAAGCAGACGTTTTCTAGCTTCTTACTGACCAAAGCATTAGAATTGGGCTACCATACTGATATTTTACAGAAATTGACAGGGTATCGGTGAATCCCTTGTAAGATATATCCGTTTTACCGATCGGCTGACGCCTCGCGGTAAAACTCCATTTCTGACAGGGGATTCGCCTATACCTTGTCAGATTTTGTAAAACATACGCATGGTTACCCCTAAGTACATGTGAATACATTAAATCGAATCAGTAAATTGGAATTCAAGCACAAAAATATAATATAAAGGCTTACAAATTCTTGAGAAACTATAAAACTGGAACAAACTGACAAAGAGACGGAGACAATGACACAGCTCCAAAGAAACACGAACTATAAATAATTAATAATCTCTAGAGTCTAGTGCAAATACGGAATGTATGTATAATGGAAAGGAGTAGAATACCTATACATTACATCATACATTTTATAGAATGAAGATTATGTTCTACTGTAAAATTTCAGTGCACCATATGCGCATTATGGAGAAACCCCTTCGTTTTAGGAAATGTTCATTACATTTTTGTGACAGAGAATTTGCAAGTATATTTCAAGTCAAGTGCGGAAATATTGTGAAATCAGACGAACGATATCATAATAACAGCGAACCCTGAAGACCAACACATCGACAAAGAGTAAGAAAGTCAGAAAATATTTCTACAACAACTAATACAATCAACTTAAATATTCTTAAGAAGAAAAAGTGAAACCCCAGTGGAGATGAGTTCAGGTGCTAGGAGAGTAAGCATATTCTGTTTCCTAGCAACACTTGTAACTTTCGCCGTGCAAAAAAAATCATACCAGGTAAATTGGTTAAATTCGGTGTTTTTTATCGCTTTAGCAAAAAACATCTGCCAACACAGAGGACAACGAGATGTTATAATTTTTCATTTATCGCCGAAAACAATTGCAGTCACAAAGAACACTTTTCTATCAAGAAAGCTTGATAATTACACAAAATCTACCAGGGACAACTAACGATCTTGAAATTGATTGTGATGTGTAAATGCCGCCATGATACATATTTACATTTCTCAAATCAGTAGATACCCTAAAACCTTTAATGATTTCAGTTTTTTTTAAATGCAAAAGCTTATATAAAGAATCTAAACTAGAATGCTAATTAAACAGTAACTAACTTTTAAAGCAGATAACATCAAATTATCAATATTGAAAGATATGCCCTATTACAAAATTTCAGAGCACCAACAAGTAATGTCTCAACGGTGACACTCGAGGCAGAAAAAGAGGAAATCCGAAAAATGAATATAAGCAGAACGAAATTTTAAACATGACCTTATAATTAGGCAAATATCAATATTGAAATACATGCTCTATTGTAAAAACTTTATTTGAGAAATGACTGTCTTACTTTGGGTGTTCATGGTAGTATACTTCTGTTTCGTCACGTGCAAATTCTGTGAATCGCATAGCGATTCTCGGAAAATTTGCACGTGTCCAACCAGAATCACTCAGAGTAAAATAGTCATTAGGCACGGTCTATTTGATATTCAAGGGGGGGGGGGGGGCTTCGGTTTTTTGTCAGAGCATGATTATTTTTTTCGCCCTGGACCGGAGCAAAATTATTTTTTTTCGTGCAAAGTTGGAGCTAGAAATTTTTTTTTCAAACATTAGTGAAGTGCAATATGTTAAGAATGCTTGTGTTTTATCATAAGAAATTCTTTATTTTCACTTAAACTCTGAAATATAACTAAATATGCAAAAATCCAATTCACTTTTAAGGAACAGAGATATAAAAGAACTTGACAATATAATCCTCAGTAAACAAAATTTATATAAGGTACAAGTTAGAGGGTATGAGGGGAGGGTCTTCTAGACAAATGTTCAAATTTATATAAATTGAAGTTCTCCTTCAAAGTTTGTATATAGAATTAGACTCTATGGTGATATGCATCTATCATGTCTATCAAAAAATCAAAAGTAATACATTGATAATATGCATTCTTTTGATATCTTTCAAATAGGAACTTTGGCATTAAAGAAATAATGTTTTGATAGAAAATTATGGCGAGCGAAGTGAGCCAAAATTGTTTCTTTAATATGAATCGAAAAGTGGCGACCGTAGAGAGCCGGAACATTTTCAGGAATTCGAAGCGAAATTTTATGGTAAATCTTCAAATTCAGATTACTTGTAAGAGCAAGATTATTCTTTTCTGACACACCATAAGCAAATTTATTTATTTCATCAAAATTCAGAGCAAAATTATTTTTTTCGAAAAAAAACCAAGCCCCCCCCCCCCCCCCCCCAGAATATCAAATGGACAATGCCTTATTCATATGTCCATTTGTACTAAATATCAGATACCCCATTTGGCATTAATCATGAGCGTATTAAATGTTAAACGTCTTCAAATTCAATAGGATCATTTAAGAACAGATAAATTTTCAGACATGCACGTTTCGGGTACTTAACCCTCGTCAGTGATCCCCAATCTAAACAATGTAATATGGCCAAAGAGTATGAAAATTATCATGTCTAAAAATGTACCGAAAGACGTAGCAGGATGAGTGGGATATGATGCTAGAGGACCCACGTTTTAGAAATTTCAAGAAATTATGAAAACTGCAATGCGTTGAAGAAACGATCACATGTGCCAATATTAAAACGCCAAAAGTACATTTTGTTCCCTGATTTTATTCTAAAGCTTTTCTCGGACTCTCCTTCATGTGTTTTGGTTTGTTTGTTTGTTTGTTTGTTTGTTTGTTTGTTTGTATAGTGATATGAGTTTTATATTTAAATTTGAAATGTACATAAAAAATAGATAAAGCAAATTTTACATAAGCACAGTAAATGAATCGATGTACATTTGGCTGGTCACGTCACATCAAAGATATATTCACTTACGTTTTGAAAAAAGAGCTTAAAAAAACCATAATGGTAACTTTGTTTTGCCCTTTTACATTGATGACCTAATTGTATGTTAAACGCCGTCAATAGCATAATTTAAGAAAAGATACATTTGCAGCATGAACCAGACATTCAAGTTTCGGGTACTAAACCCTCGTCAGTGATCCTCAACCTAAACAATGTAATAAGAAGGAAGAGTGTGAAAATTATTTTATCCAAAAATGTTCCGAAAGACGTAGCAGGATGGATGGGATATGATGCTACAGGACCCACCATATAGAAAGGCATTGAGTCGCTAACTGTCTAATTTGGCCTGAATTTTCGAAAGTAATCAACTTTCATTAATTTCCTTGACTTGACTTTTTTCTAAAGAGGAACGTTCAAACTCTCAAGTGAAGTACGATTTTTCCATAACTGGATGTCCTCCGTTGCGTAACATGGCATCAAACCTGTAACGGTTTCATTATTTCCGGTAAAGAAAGTTTGATGACTGAAATTTTGGAATGCGTTGAGAGAAAGGAGGGGATCTCCAACAACACTAGGTAATAGCACCCACAGCAAAACTGAACAGAACAGACAGTCACAGAAAGTGACGCAAAGGGGACAAGGATCACCAACTCACACCATAGAAGCATGAAACACAAAATACCACACATAAACCCACGAGACCAACTCACACCATAGAAACATGAAACAGAAAAAAAACCAACGAGACCAATGAGCAACGGGTGCCGACGGTGTGGTTATTCTGGACCCTCCCACTTATCCGATTACCAAGAGGTTTCGAAGGATGTACAATTGTGATGTAAAGTAACCTCCTCACTGTTAAATGAACATACAAACAGATAGCATGACGCAGGGGCCCTAATAAACACACAGATGAACATGTAAATGGATATAAAAACAGATGGCGTACGAAAAACAGTCCGTGCTCTGCCGGCTGTATCGAGCTCATGCATGTGACCACCTAAGGAGTCCGACTGAGATTCAGAGATAACGAGTGGTCGGGGCCCTGTCTTCTCTAAAGAGGTATGGACAGAGCCCGTCATGGAGTCCTGTCGTCACATTCAGCCAGAGTGCAATTCTTAAGAATGCACTGGTACAAGGCTGTAGATTGGTCCAATACCAAGCCAAGTGTCCGTCTGGTGACAGAAGGATCATATACACGATATAAAAGGCGTGTGTGTAATTATCTTACACAATTTCGATGGTAATTCTGTCTACCTTTGATCCTTTTTATTTTGTTGATTATGTCACCATAAAATGCAGGTTGTGAAATACCCTAAGTGATATACTCTGTTGCTTGAATAGGTCCGAATTTCAATAGAAATTGACAATGATTTTGTAAAATTTCAAGAAAGTCTTTACTATTTTGTGAAAACGAAAACCTTGACCTTATAGTTTCTTGGTAACTTGTAAATTTCTACTATGAAAATCCAAAACATCAGTACATGCTCTATTGTCCTGACATACAGAAACATTAAACATTGATGACAACACATAAAAGGAAGGAGACCAATGTGTACCCGTCGCCGACTTTGGACGGCCATCTGCTTTATAGCAAATGGTGTTGTTATCCGGATTACGTTCGCACAACCATCCTACTTATCCGGATACACAGAGGTCTCCATGGACACACAATTGTTGTATAAACATAAAACTTTTCACTGTAAGGTGACATCACAAACAAGATAGTTAAACGCAGCGGCCTCTTGAAACACAGATTCTATGTAAATGGATCTAAAAAATTCTATGGTATACGTGTAGCAGTATGTGCTCTGCTGGCTGAAGCGAGCTCAAGATCAATCACCCGAGAAGTCTGACCAACTTTCGGATAGGACAGAAAATCAAGACCAAGTCTTCTCTGACGAGATTTCAACAAGGCCCATCATGGAGTCCGGTTGTCACGGTTGACCAATGTGTAACGTTGGAAAAGACACTGGTACAAAACTGTAGATTGGTCCAGTACCATGCTCAGTGTTTTTATGATGACTTTAGGATCATATCCTCGGTAAATCAAGCGACCGACTATTTTCTTACATTTTCGTTGAAGTTTGATCTGCCTATGATCCTTCTGATTTTGTCTATAAGGTTACCGTAAAATTAAGGCAATGAAACTACCAATGATACATACTCTTATTCCGGAGTCGACCAAAATTTTGAAAGAAGTTCAGAATAGTCATTGTAGAATTTCCAAAAAGATCTTACAAGTTTATGATATCTAAAGCCTTGACTGATAAGTTTGGGGTTTTTTTTGTAATTTGTATATTTTTGTCATGGAAGTCCGAAACATGGGAGCAAGCTCTAGCGAATCTGATGAGCTGAGAGATGTAAATGCCGTGTGATGGCAATATTGGAACATCGCCATCAAGCCAAGGAAAATTAACTATGTTGAAGCCAAAGTCTTCTCTTTTGACGTAAAACTTTCTTTGAATTTCTCCGTTATTGATTTTGATATCAAGATCCAAAAAGGGTGTAGCTTTATCATTTGTGTTAGCTTTGTTCAATGTAAACGTCTTCAAATTGAATAGCATCATTTAAGAACAGATAAATTGGCAACGTGGACCAGACATGCACGTTTCGGGTATTTAACCCTCGTCAGTGATCCTAAATCTAAACAATGTAATATGCCAAAAAGTATGAAAGTTACTATGTGGAAAAAGTATACCGAAAGACGTAGCAGGATGGGTGGGATATGATGCTACAGGACCCACTTTTTAGAAATTTCAAGAAATTTTGATACCAGAAATTTAGAATGCGTTGAAGAAACGATCAACCGAAATTGATCGAACTTGGCTACATGTGCCCTCGGGGACTCCTGGTCCACCAGCAGTGACACTCACCAAGTGGTATAAATGTAAACGTCTTCAAATTGAATAGCATCATTTAAGAACAGATAAATTGGCAACGTGGACCAGACATGCACGTTTCGGGTATTTAACCCTCGTCAGTGATCCTAAATCTAAACAATGTAATATGCCAAAAAGTATGAAAGTTACTATGTGGAAAAAGTATACCGAAAGACGTAGCAGGATGGGTGGGATATGATGCTACAGGACCCACTTTTTAGAAACTTTTTAGGACCCACTTTTTAGAAACTTTTTAGGACCCACTTTTTAGAATGTTAACTCTGGATGATAAATTTGATTTTTGTAATGGTCAAAATGTGGGTTATCAATATTCAAAATATCATCAAGATACCTAGAGGTGCCGTTGAAACATTTCAAGTCGTCAAATTTCTTGAGTTTTTTTGCAGATTTTGAATGAATTCCTTTTCGTATGTGTATAAAAACAAATCTGCAACCAGAGGCGTACATTAGTACTCATAGGAATTCCACCAATAACTTGCATGCATAGAGTGTAACCAAATCTTACAAAGATGTTGTCTAAAGGAAAGGACAAAGCCTTGCACAACTCAGATCGAGTCCATTATTCGTACGATTTGTATTCTACTGAGGAAAAGAATCCTTTTGTATCAGAAGTACATATACATTTTCTACCCTCTCAATCAAAACACCATTTGATAAGTTTTGGTAAGCGATCCTTTATCTTCTCATGAGGGAGCGTGGTTTACATGTTAGAAAAGTCGTAAGATGAGATAGATTCGGCTTTAAAATTAAATGATAACATTTTTATACTTTTCAACAACAGGATTGTCGATAGTAAGAATATCAACCAGGTGCCAGAAGTACCAATGAAACATTTCATATCATCAAGTTTTCTCTGCTTTTGAAGATTTTGAATAAATTCGTTTTCACACGTGTACAAAATACGTCTGCAACAAGAGGCGCATAATCTGTACCCATAGGCATCCCTACAACCTGCTTGTAGAGATTCTCACCAAATCTTACATTAATGTTGTCCAAGAGGATGGCCAATGCTATACACAGGTGCATGTCCATGATTTGTATAATTTGTGTTCAGAAACCCTTTGATTTAGATGTACAAGTGTACGTTTGCCGCTCTCGATTAAAGCTCCTTTTTATGACTTTGGACAATTGATCATTAATTTTGTCGTGAGGAAGTCGTATGAAGAAGTGTATTGGCATGAAAATTTCTAGATTTCATTTTGTCAATTACATCCTCTGAATTCTTAATAAACCAAAATTAATTTACATCATTCCTGATTATAACAGTTTCACAATATTTTGCTACGTGTTCCTTTATCGCCGTGAATGCTGACGTCAGATTTCTAGACAAAATTGTAGCTGAGCAGTTGCTAGATTTAGCAATGAATTGAAATTTGTTAGGTGGCTTGTGCAGCTTTAGCATGCAGTATATTGTAGGAAGATCCAATTTAGAAATAGGAATGTTGAATGAAGAACTGATACTGTTACGTTTGCTCAAAATGTTAGGAACACTTTCATTGCTTTTGATATTAGTATTTGTAGACGAATGTTCCAAACTACAGTTGTGATGTGGGTGCTGCGGTATGGTGTTGTTGGAGACCCCCTACTTTGTTTGATATGTAGTAACGTTTTCAAATGATTATGGTATTGTTGGCTGCTTTATCTGCAGGAGTAAATACATATTTTTCATGTAAATTACGCAATTTGGATTTGAAATATCTTTCAGATTTAGAACTTGGATTTTCAAAAAGATGAGGATTTTTGTGGAAGTTGTGTATTCGAATATTAGTTATGTCCAAAATGAGCATGCAATTCGACTCCTTCCGATTTACACCATCGTTTTGTTTAGTTGTCCAGGCTTCCTTAAGCACTTCGCGACATTTAATAAAAATCTATCTTGGATGGGATACTATACTGAGGTCCTTTTTCGGGAAGCCCACCGATCCGCCTGTCTTGAATAATTAAAAAGTCACATGTAACAATATGACCAGCTTGTTTATATAGATGTTCAAACGTTGCACATTCTCAAGAAGCAGGACATGATTCAAGTATTTTAGGATCTTATGTGGCTAAGTTTTTGTTAAAAAAAGTAGAAATTTTGAATAGATTTCTAATATTTGTAACAAATAAGAGGAGATTCTAAATTCTCAAAATATTGAGGAATGGTACTTTGTACGGGAAGAAACGATCAATCGAAGTTGATCGAACTTGGTTACATGTGCCTTCGGGGACTCCTGGTCCACCAGCAGTGACACTCACCAAGTTGTACATTAATGTTCTGTTTTAGAATTATTATCTTACCTATATACTGATGTTCATAATGCTGCCATCCTTCTTCGCTAGTCATATTGTTTAGTGTTGTTCGATCCTTGAAAGCCACACATGCCCATGTGTTAATGTTGAAAGCATAACTATTGCAATTTCCAAGCAATGCGCAAACACTTCCGCACTTTACCTTTGAAACTGATTTCCATCTTTCGATTACATTCAAGTCTGTAATTTTATCTTGACACTGTTCATTTCGCACATATCTTGACATTATTTGTCCGAAACATACTCTACAGATAATGAGAAGAATTATAATATTATTCATGCTTCCTCCTTTGCAAATATGCCTAAAATTATTAAATTTATTACTTTTATTCGTTTGTAACCTTAATCCTGAATATCGTTCGTCTTCTTTTACAGGTTTTTTTCTGTACTGACTTGTGATATTATGTAAATCTGACTATTCAGTCTGGTCTTAGTTAGGTCTCGGGATAAGTATTAGACTCATTGTATTGTATACCCTTAATTATGTAACTGGTAAAGACAATAACATTTCTATTTAGTATCATACGGAAGGACCATTTGGGACATATTTCTTTGTATTCTTGTTGGCAGGAATTATATTCGGTGAAATAAACATCAAAGAAGTACTTATCAATTATTCAGTCTCAACATCGAGAAGGCAAGGCAAGATCGTAAGAATTTACATTTGAACGGTTGCAAACATTTCGAAGTGACAGTTTAATTAACTATGACGACATACATGAGCAGGTATATTCAATTCACCGTTCACAAATTATGCAAAGGAGCTGATAAGATAAGGGCCGATTTTAGCCCTAAATCTTATGCCGTATTTCTTCCACATGACGGTACATATGCAGACAAAAGATAATCATTATTGAAATAAAATGTATTTGTAGACCTTTTGTATGTTTTACTTTTCTATGAAATACTCCCAAGATTCAATAATGAAGGTCCTCGGGTGCTCGGGTAGTAAAACCAATAATTTCGACCATAAACGTAGACATTGGAATATTTTGCCTGAAATTGATAAATATTAACTAAAAGTTATCAAATACATCTACATTGTTTTGAATATTTTTTCCTGATGTGGTCGCCATAGTACTTTCTATATAGACATAACCTCAGACAGTGCATGCATTTTATATATTGTTTTCATTTTCGTGAACATCGACGGCGGATGCGGCTAGCCAACAGGGGATGCTTGCTCCTCCCGGGCACCTGGTCCCACCTCTAGCTTGCTAGGGGTCCGTCGATGCTCAATTTGGTGCTCTGTTGTGAGTGCTGTTGAGATTATCGTCAGGATCTTCTTTAACTCATAAGAAATACATTTCGAAAATTCACTTTCCTCTAATCGGTAAATAATGAAATCCGGAACTCAAAATACGGTCTTATTTTGCATGTAATGGCTATAATAGAAGCTCTTTAGCGCGAAATACACATTAGCGGAGAAATCCATATCGCTCCTGCGTATTTCGTTCCTAATTGTTGTACATTTCATGCCATCGTATTTAGAACAAATTTTTTGATGGATTAAGGAGGTCCAGGACAGCGAGACTTAAATTTGATCCTATCATTTAATTTTCCTAAAAATTAAAAATGTTAATAACTGAAACATTCTTTTTCTACATGCAAAGTTTCATCAATATTTTACCATTAGTTTTGAAGCTACGAAGGTACATACATACCCATTTAAAGCCCTAAAGTGAGCCGTAAATGTGACGTTAAAATTAACACACTTTAGGTAATGAAAAACAGTTACAAATCTTCTGTAGAGGCTGAATATTAACAAGTTCTGTCTTTTTCATTTAGATATGATGTGGGCAATCGGATATGTATAGAATTATACTTGATCACTAAGACTTTTGAAAGAAATTGTCGAAAGGAGATACATTTATGTCTATTTTCAAAACGTCTTTGAGTTGCAAATTTTTAATAATAAAGTCCGTTCATCTGAAACCCTATCATTTATTTTCCGTAAAAACTTGATATTATCTTCTTCATATGTCAATTGAAACATCGATAAATTCCTATTGAAATTTGACCGTCAGTTTTTAAAATATAGTGATTTTGTTACCCCCTCCCCCTTATTTCTACGTTACCTAATCCTGACGTTCTTGCGAAAAACGCGCGAATGTCGCCATTTCTATTGTGACGTCATAATTGATCCAGAGCTTTCCGATGGGATTCTTCGGATACTGTTCTGGACCCCCTTAAGGAGGAAAAATAGTCAAATTTTCCATAATGATCTTAAAGATCGATTCTTTAACAAATGCACCCCCTTCCTTTTTTTGGTTTTTCGTCTCTGGGGTAGTGTTCCCCTCAGAGATACAGAACCCCACTTTTCCAGAAAATTTATATCATGGATATACACCTCCAGAATAAGTGGCGTTCTGTAACTCCGGGGGAACAATGTTCAAAGAAACTTTTCCGTTTTCTATTTATTTTCAATGTCAAAACGACATGTTTTGACCCAAATATTAGCAATATTATGCATAATAGATTTAAAATAACTTCAGAGTTTGATGGGATACTGTATTTGTATTAATTTAACGAACGATTTTTCTTAAAATTTCCATTTTCAAAATTCCACATTTTAGGGCAGATTTTACGTCTTATCTTATCAGCTCCTTGCAAGTGTGTTTGAATTGTACTGGTTGGCATGGTGCCGCTGTTAAAGCGCCACCTACAATGCATTCCGTACTTACACTAGACTCTGAAGACTGTTCATTATTGAGTTCTATGACATCTGTGTTATTGTCTCCGTCTGTTTATCCTATTTTCTTTCTCGTGAGGATGCTCTGTTTTTTATCTTTATGCTTCCCGAAAAAAAATTTCAGGGGATGAAATAGTCGCCGTCGTGTATGTAGGTAGGTAGGTAGGTAGGTAGGTAGGTAGGTCCGTCGTTCGAGCTCATGTCTCCTAAACCCTACATCATATTTCACAAAAATCTTCATTAGGATAGAGCCTTTGGGACAAAAGGTCGAGGTCATTTCAAGGCTAAAAATAGGGGGGGGGGTTGGAATGAAAAATTAAAAAATTAATTTAAATGTCCAAATGTTCTGAAATTTTGAATAATGATGGAAAATGCATTTTTAAGATCTTTAACATATGTTATGTTTTGAGACTTTTTCATTGTGTTGATGAGAAATTGTATGCCAAAATGGGGGAGGCGTTTACTCATAACTGCAGGTATATATACAAGTACAATGTGTATTTATATGTTGTTTATGAGAAGGTCACCATATATCCTACAATTGTTTACTAGTATAAGGAAAGACCCTTCCAGTCAAAGGTCACTTGATCTTCTTTATCTCATTAAGGTCATTCATGTAGGTCAATGTCATTTGCATTCACGTGTGAAAATTTAAGAAATCCATTAAAATGTACTTAAGTTCAAAATGGTATAAAATTTTGTTTATTAAAGGGAAAAATATAATGACAAATATGGATAATGACCATATTCCTGTATACAGCACAAAATCGATAATTCAGAAAATCAGAAACCGAAGGCATACAAAATCAGGATAAAACAGGAACCAAAGCAAACAAACAAAAACCTCCACCATGTGAAAAGAAGCGAACTCCCGATATGGAAGTGAGACCAGGTGCCCAGGAAGAGTAAGCATCTCCTGCTTGCAGGCAAAACCCGCCGCTTCAATTCGGTAGAACGTCACATCCGGTTACTTCCATTTCGGAATACATAGAGTACAATCTTTGGTTGGATAGTTCAGTGGTCTATGACAGAATATCATCCACCATTCTGGAGAGTGGGGCATCATAGTGTATGACGAGTTCACCATATCGACCTTAGAACCTCCTCAGTGACGATGCTAGATGGTCACATATATACATATCCCTGACAGAGAAGCTTATCTGAAAGACGCCTAGCTCTCAGTACAAAATCCGTATATATCAACTGAGATATAAACACGCCATAAGCTGGCGATGAAGGGATGTTGCTACTCTACTCAGAAAAGGAAAGTTTGTATCGCTGAAATTGAAGTCGTCACGTTTGTTATAGATTGAGGTGTTCATGTGACCATCAGTGTCGTAGGACAACATTATGCCCAAATAGGATGCTGAAGTATTTGTCTCTGTAGTTTCCTTGACTTCAAGCTGTGAAGGATAGATACTGCTGAGGTAATCCGCGAATTTTGCATTATTGATGGACAACACATCGTCTATGTATCTGTAAGTGAAGTTAAAGTCAGAAGCTAAGTATCTTTTCCCTTCAGAGACCAAAGATTAAATGGATTCAGCTTCGTACGTGTAAAGGAAAATGTAAAGAAAAATGTCGGCAAGGAGTGGGCACAATTGGTCCCCATTCCCACTGGAATTCCGACAATTTGCTGAAAGACCTTTCCTCCAAACATCACAAAAATGCTAAATAATATGTTTCGGTGTACGCAGCTACGTTAAGGCACTCCTCGTTTTTACGTTACGTGGCATTTTTAAAAGACATTTTCAATATTGAAAAAAGGACATCCTCCAATAAAATTTCTTAATGTATTTGGTATCAGTGTTTAACACTAAGCTTGTACTACACATTCAGCCAATAGCGATGTCATGTGCCACATTACAAGTCACGTGACAACTATTTATAACATGCAAACACTGTATTATATAAAACGAGCTGGCGCAACGTCATTCCTACAATAAGAGTCCTATGCTTACTACCAAAATAACTTGTAGGTATTATTAGATAAAATCGACAAAGTGCCTACTTAGATCATGGAGGACAACCATGCAATTTTATACCATCACCTTAAACACAAATATTTACCTGAGAAGATGAAATAAATACTATGTTGTTTAATTGAGGAATATTTCATCGTATTTTAATCAAAAAAGTGAAAAGATAAATCTCTGACAATCAGTGAAATCCATTCTACAATTTCAACACTCTGACGCAACGATGCGGTGGCGTAGTGGTGATGACGCATGACTACTAATTCCAAGATCGGGTGTTCGATCCTGGTTTAGGGTACATTTTATTTTTCAAAATTTTTACGCAGCTCTTGCTTTTTTTTAATTGTTGACTCAGTGAGAGGCACAATGATATCAATAGGCATTGTTTCCGTATATTGTAGAGCTATATGCTTGTACTTATTAAAAGAGCTTTGTACAGTACAGATAAAATATGTGATATTAGGAAAGAGTAGAATAATTCTGTAACATTTCGTTACTTACATATAAATTCTAATTTTCATTTTAGCTTGTGAAATGCAATTTAAGTGGTATAAGAGAGAAAAAAAACAGGGAGACGTGAAAATTCTTTATCATTATTTTTTTTTTCATTGTAATTATTAAGAATACCATGAAGAAAATGCATGTCGTACAATTTATCATAATTGACAAAAGTTCAATCTGAATGTTACGCACGCCACCTTACTTAGTAACTTCCAGAATAGACCAACATCACCGTATTTTAATTTCTAAGCCTTTTTTTCTTAATTTCTCGTCGGAAGTATTTTCTCTCCCCTTTTTATAGAGAATTTATTATGATCTTATCATAATTATTTCCTTGCTTTCACTTTGTGTAGATTGAAAGGCTGTATCCTCAGTTAGTTGAACGTCAGTTTAAAAAACGAATCATCTATTCAAAAAAAAAGAATCCATAAAGCCTTCAAGCTTTTCTAAGACTTTGAGTAACATCCGCACGTAGTTGCTAGGCAAGCATTTTCATCAAATATTTGTATAGTACGTTAAGCCATTTAAGTATTTTTACTATAGATAAAAGTAATATCATATTCGGCAAAAAAGTCAACCATGTATAAAGATCTAACTCGATGACAAATAACAACAAAGAGTATCAAAATTTGCAAACGACAATAGACTCCGTGTTGGTGACGTCAAAATCTGAGGTTGACGTCATTTCGCGCCATATCTGAAGACGTCATATCTGAGGAGTACCTTAACGTAGCTGCGTACTTATTTTCAGAATCGGGCTTTTCTTTTACAAGGTAGGTTTTGTCATAGTTAACAACAATTAATTTGTATTTGCGATTGCCGTTCTTACTTGTAAACGCATTACTTATAATTTTTGCGAATCTTTCTTTCAATTTACAATGTGGGATTGTAGTGTAAAGTGTCGAAAAATCAAAGGCTTTGATCGAATGGACTCTACTAAAATGAGTGGATTTCAGATGTTCTAATAGTTCCTTCGAACTCTTTAAAATCCACATCTGGTTGATACCACTGCGAGAGTATATTGTCGAGCAATATTTTTGGAGCCCAGATTTGATTTCAGATAAAACTTTGGTAAGATCGATAAAGATTTGGTAGAACATTTTGAGGAACCAGCGATAAAACGTTGTTTGTACGGATTCTTATGCTTTTTAGGTATGCAGTATAAGTATGGCAAATCTAAATTTAAATTGTTAGGAAGCCAAAGGAAGCAAGAGCTGATTTGTGGTTATCTATTATTTCAGAAGCAGAAAGATTAATTGGGATGTAAGTGGGAATTCCAGGTGTCGAATTGAAACCCAACTCTTTAACAAGACTGTCGAAATAGTACTTTTTGCAAGTAAATGTGTAATTATTTGAGGCTTTGTCTGCAGGTGTGATGACATAATGTTCTTGGAGGTAGGCAAGCCCTGTGATAATATCAGGGTCTTTAAAGATCTGGTGTTCACATTTGATTTTAATCGGTTAATTCTAGATAAAAGTAACCCTCTGATGGATTTTATCTATTCGGAATGGGTGTCGAGCTGTACATCGTCTTTCTTTGCCCAACGTCTTGCATATTCTTCACAAGAGTCCATGATAATTTTGACATTTTGACTCCATGTAATTTAAGGTAGAGCATCCCTCAGGTCTCAGATGCTCATATTTCCTAAATAACAAGTTTTACAATATTGTCATTTCCATATATTCAAAGCTTATGTTGAATATGTTATACAAACAAAATATAATTCGTTGTTTCATGATTATACCGAGACTTTAAGCCGTTTGAACTTTAACATTGGACCCTATGGGAAAAGTAAGAAAAATCTCTTTTTAGGGGTGATAAAATGTAACTATAAAAATCTCTTTTCCCAAAACCATATAAGTTTGATAATCTGAACAATATTCTAAAAAGAAAAAATAGGGTATCCAGGCAAAACATTACCAGCAATTTTGACCTGAGGGATACTCTACCTTAAGGCTTTTTCATGGTTTTTTTTTTTTTTTTTTTTTTTTTTGCATTGGTGAGAAATTGTGTACCAAAAAGATGGAGGGTTTATTACACATTACTTCCTAGGGATTCTAATTTTGTTCAAACTTCACTAACTGTTTTCCAGAGAAGTTAAACAGACCGAACGTATACGTGTACGTGTATGCGTACGTCAAAAATGTGTTTATGACATCATCACATTTTGCGTTCTACGCACCAGTGCTACAAGATACACGTTCGATCAAACGTGTAAAGCTATAATTACACGTTTATGGTTACTTGTAGATTTTATAAGCAACTGAATATATTCAATTTATTCTAGAACAAGTACTTTCTGTCGTCAGGATCTTCTTTAACTCATATTTGTCACATGTATTCCCTTTGCCGCGTGGAGCTAGTAAAAAAGTTTCCCGCGAGGGGTTTGACAGTAAGTGTTTTAAATGTTTATTTTTATCCTGACATGGTCGCCATAGCACATTCTATATACACATAACCTCATACAGTGCATGTTTTATAGATATTGTTTTCATTTTCGTGCGTCCGACCTCTATCTTACTAGGGGTCCGTCGATGTTCGATTTGGTGTTCTATTGTGAGTGCTGTTGAGATTGTCGTCAGGATCCTCTTTATCTCTTCTGAATATTTGAAGGAATAAAATGCATCACATTGTAAACAAAGTTGACCCAAACTTTTATCCTCGAAGTTTAATTTTGATGTTATATATATCCATTAATAGGAATAGAAAAATTCAATCACCATCTTTGCTAAATGCCCCTTAACGCCAAGTTTTTGACAAACACGAAGTTGTAGACAAATTACGTCACAAAAACGTATACGATTTAAACGTATCAGTACGCGTCGTGACATCTCATTAACCGCAAAACGTCAATGTGTAAACAGTAAATATGTCTAGTCCACACTGCAAATTTATCTGTTCTTAAATGATGCTATTGAATTTGAAGACATTTAACACATGTAAATACATATACATGAGTTAAAGAAGATTCTGACGATAATCTCAACAGCACTCACAATAGAGCACCGAATCGAGCATCGACGGACCCATAGCAAGCTAGAGGTGGGATCAGGTGCCCGAGAGGAGAAGCATCCCCTGTTGGCTAGCCGCACCCGCCCTCGATGTTCATGCACGGAAATGAAAACAATATATAAGAATACATGCACTGTCTGTGAATTCGTCTATATAGAAAGTGCTATGGCGACAATGTCAGGGAAAATATTCAAAACACGTAGTGTCAAACCCCTCGCGGGGAACTTTTTTAAGAGCTCCACAAGGCAAAGGGCATAAGTGTGACACAAATGAGTTAAAGAAGATCCTGACGATAATCTCAACAGCACTCACAATAGAGCACCGAATTGAGCATCGACGGACCCCTAGCAAGTTAGAGGTGGGATCAGGTGCCCGGGAGGAGAAGCATCCCCTGTTGGCTAACCGCTTCCATGTACACGTTCTCGTACAAATTTTGTTTGCTCAACCTCTTTCATGCAACCGAGTCTGGTTGGAGACCCCTCCTTTCTTTCATAAGTATTAAGTTGCAAGAGTATTCTGAAATGACGGAAAACATTCTGAAAAGCGTTCTGGAAGGATAAAAACACTGATCCCTTTAAGAATTAATCTGAATTTATGGAAATTATGGTTCTAAACCTTGCCTATGTTGATTACTGAAAAATTGAACATTCATTGGATCAAACAAATACATGTTTACATTCCCAAGAAAGTAAATTACGAAAATATTATGTTCTACATCCATATATGATCAAATCATAATCTCGCTATATATGAAACGGGGTGAGTTTCAATGGATTGAAAAGAATGTAAATATACGGTACAAATATACTGAGACTAAAACTTTATAACATTTTTCGTCTTAGTTATTCATCATTGTCATGAATATATCATTTTCAATTGTAAAGCTATGTATTCAGTATCGTATACAGAATTGTTTATATATAATAGGATGATAGATAAAAATTCTTCAAAAATGTCCAGCAGTAAATATCGATTAGAATTACTTTGTCAATTGTAGTTATATTAATTGCACAAATATGGGAGTTCCTTGGAACATAGTGTTGTTCTCAGTAACAAGGTTTCCTCGTCAAACCTAACACAGAGTTCTGTAGATTGCAGGTTTGGTTCTGGATCCGCCGGATCAGATTGATCCCACACAAGGTTTGTTCCTATCGTCCCATCCAGCCATGTGTAGGTATATAATGGCAAAGACGTGTTTAGCTGAAGTCCTATATATATCCCATTTTTTCCAATGTACATGTTGTCTCTAATAGGAAAAATTAAAATTTTGATATTCGAAATTATTATTTATTATTACGTACACGAAAAAGATATGTAAACGTTTAGAAAGATAAAAAAAACATTTTTCTGTACATAGGTAATTTATTTTGTGATTTCACGTTAATGCTGCTGATAAGTTGCAGAGCCTCAAACGCTGCAGATTTTTTGTTAGTTCACTCTTCATAGTTTACCAGGTACATGTAAGGTTGGATAAAGGTTACTTAAAATCACTAATAAAAACTATGTTAGAGATTTGTATTGATCATTGGTATCGTTCTTTTGTGTTTAATGTTTCTATGTCGTATGTCTCTTGCTGGTATCTATATTTCACAGCTCATCCGGTATGCTAGAGCATCTACTGATGTTTTGGATTTTCATAGTAGAAATTTACAAATTACCAAGAAACTTTGAGGACAAGGTTTTCGCTTTCACAAACTAGTAAAGACTTTCTGGAAATTTTACAAAAATTATTGTCAACTTCTGAAATTCGGACCTATACAGGCAACAGAGTATATTACTTTGCGTATTTCAAAACCTGCATTTTATGATGACATTATTAACAAGATAAGAAGGGTCAAAGATAGACAACATCACCATCGAAAATGCGTCAGAATCATCAAACGCCTTTTGTACCGTGGATATGATCCTAATGTCACAAGACGGACACTAGGGTTGTTACTTTACCAATCTACAGTCTTGTACAAGCGCATTCTTAAAACTTGCACTCTGACTGACTGTGACGACGGGACTCCATGACGGGCCCTGTCCAAACCTCTTTAGAGAAGACAGGGCCCCGACCACCTGTCCTCTCTGAATGTCAGTCGGACTCCTCGGGTGATAACATACATGAGCTCGCGGTGGCAGAGCACGGATTGTATTACGTACGCCCTGTTTTTATATCAATTTACATATTCATCTGTGTTGCTTGGGCCCCTGCGTTTTGCGGTCTTGTTTGTGTGTGGTCATCTGACAGTGAGGAGGTTGTTTTACACCACAATTGTACGTTCTTCGAGACCTCTGGGTAATCGGAAAAGTGGGAGGGTTGTGCGCACGTAATCCAGGATAACCACACCTCCTGCTATTTCCGTGGCAGATGGCCGTCCTAAGTCGGCACCGGTTGCCCATTGGTTTCGTTGGTTTATGTGTAGTCCTTTGTGTTTGATGTTTCTGTGTTGTGCGTTGATGTTCCTTGTCCCTTATGCGTCTCTTTCCGTGCTTGTCTGCTTTGTGTTTTTGCATTGAGTGTTTTGGGGTTTTGCTGTGGGTGCTACAACCTTGTGTTGTTGGAGATCCCCTCCTTTGCTGTGCTTGTCTACTCTGTGTTTCCACATCGGGTGTTTTTGGTACTTTGCTATGGGTGCTGCAAACGAGTCAGGTTGGAAATCCTCTCCTTTCTTGTACCAGAATGTCTTACGTTTTTGTTCGCATGAATCTTGTCGCAGAGGTTATTGTGGAAGGCGTTTTCATAACAGCCAGAGTTTTACCCATTTGTTTACAACTATCCACGGCATCACTGAATGTCGACATGTCGTTGACGTAGACGAAGTCCTCTGAAATGAACAGTGACCACATTCATGTCAGCATATTTTGTATATTTATTGAATGTGAACATTAAATCTGTGTTTTATTCCGAAAACAAATAATAAAATTCTTATCGCCGTGCGATATAAGTCCCCTACTGGCATAAATCTATGTTCCTGCAACTTTGCCTACGACACTTCAGTTAAATATGAATTTAACCTTGATTTGTACTTTCATGAAACTTACTTAGTCAAAGAGCCATAAATTTTGTAAAAAAAAATCAATCAAATCAATCAAAACCAAACTTCAACTTGATTTGTGTCTCTTTAAGATTTATGGTTAAAATGGTTTAAATGTCCAAGGTCAATTACTCTTGCCAAATAGCCTAAACGAAACCAAACTTGATATGATTACATTGAGATATATTCACATACCAATTATAATTTCAATATCTGCAAAAGATCTAAAGAAAAGGTCCGCAAAATTGAAATTTCGTGAAATTTGCTATATCCAAGGTCCATAAATCTTGTGAAAATTGGTCAATCCAAACGAAAGTCGAATTGATCTGTATCACATTGAGATATATTCACATACAAGTATCAAAAATAAATTCATTATCTGCAACAGAACCAAGAAAACAAAAGAAAAGAAAAAGTCCGGAAAACTGAAACTTTCATGAAATATGCTATATCCAAGGGCCGTAACTCTTGTAAAAATAAGTCAATCGAAACCAAACTCGAACTTGATGTATATTACATTGAGATATACTCATTTACCAAAAATAATTTCAATATTTTCAAAAGAACTAAAGAAAAGACATTTGCTAAGTCCAAGGGCAACAGCTCTTGTAAAAAAAAAAGGTAAATCAAAACCAAACTCGAAAAATAGGTAAATCAAAACCAAACTCGACAAAAGGTAAATCAGAACCAAACTCGAACTTGATCTGTATCTCAGTGAGATGTATTCACATACCAAAAATCAGTTCAATATATGCATCAACAGCGTAAAAATGTCCGAACCTAAGTGTGACAGACAGACAGACAAACGGGGTGGAAACTATAAGTTTCTTCCGGCGAGCCGGTAGGTGACTAATAAAGAGAACTAACGGCAACCAAAATTCCCTTGCATACAGAACTGAACACATCCCACGCCACCAGTATTTACAGCAAGACATTTGGGAGATGGAGAAATGAAAAATTAACAAGAGGATAAAATGCTGAGATAAATGGCATAGTAATATTGGAGCCTATATTGGATATATGTTGTGGTTTTCCGAATTTCCAGAGTTCTCAACTATCTTAGCTTGTCAGATAGCTAAACTAACACGAGAGCTGTTTAATAATTGTAATCTTAATTCCCACTTGTATCATGACGACAGTCAGTCAAACATAGGAATCGGTTGGTCAGTGCGATATAAATATAGTATGGTATTTAAAATAAATATGAATCATATAAATAATATATGAATAATAAAAACATGAATAGTATATGATTTACAAACGAAAGCTGACTGAAGCAAATTTCTATGCAATCCTTCAGAATAGTACCACTTTGTTCAAAAAGGGACAAATGACCAGGGCTTAATTTTATCTCTCTATACTCAACATTATCCCATTTAATATTCAATCGAATTAGGCCTATAGACTTTATTCACATTTTTATGACCTTTATTACTAACGATTTTTTTTTACTTTCATTTCAAGATCAATTTGAATTTGAAAAATTGAATTACCTGAATTAAACATATTTAAAGTTCTAGGATATTCTCATAGATATTGACACAAATGTTTCTTATTTGCAATTTAACATTGCTTCATTTGCAAAGTAATTACATTGAAAAGGGCATTTATTGATAAAAAGGCCTCTCAGATTCACCGACACTTTCAATAATAATTTCATACACTGCGAAGGAGGCATTGATAAAACCCACTCTAAAATATAATGACAATTTCTTCAATCGCATGCATCAAACGCTTTTCAATCAAAAAAGCTTGCTAATTCTACGAAATCTGTATTGGGCAGTTAACGCTCCAATCTCCAAGCCTCGATCTTGCTACGCGTCAGACGTATTCATCCGCCATAGCAAATATGTTATATTGTAGTGGAGAGAAGCGTAACGTAAATGGAACCGTCTGAACTTTGCTAACGCTAATTGATTGTGGTGTCTAAATGATTCAATCCTACAGTATTTACATTTTCCGAATCAGTAGATACACTAGAACCTGAACTGGTTTTCGCCTTTGTCTCGTAAAATACTGATTATACAGTTACTAAAATTTTAAGCGCAAAATGTGTCAAATTACCTACTATATTGAAATATTAAAATATATACTCCATTAAATAATCTAGTGCACCATATATGGGGATTTTAACCAATGTCACATTAGTGATGCTCGGGGACAAAAAAGAGAAAATTCAAATAATGAATATATGAAGAGCATAATTCTAAACATTATCAAGTTTTATCCAATAAACCCAGTTAAGGACAGTGATAGTCCATTCGATCAAAGCCTTTGATTTTTCGACACTATACACTACAATTCCACATGTAAGAAATGAAGCGATTCTCGGAAAATTTGCACGTGTCAAACCAGAATTATACACCCATGAACACGAAAAGTAAGACAGTCATTACTTATATTTACATTTATTCTAAATATCGGTCATTTTCATTTGCATGCACTTCGCATATTTTGCCTGTTATAGCATCAGATGTATTTGAACGTTGGTAAATTCTCCATACATGCAAAACTTGAACGTGACGTCGCAATAGCAACCCAAGTTAGTGGAATATTATTGTAGTTGCCTAATGGGCGTTTAACATGGGGAATCTACTAGTAATGTAAATATTCTAAATTGAAAGAAAGACTCGCAAAAATTATAGATAATGCGTTTACAAGTAAGAACGGTAATACAAATTCATTGTTGTTAACTATGACAAAACCTACTTTGTAAAAGAAAAGTCCGATTCTGAACATAAGTACACTGAAACAGATATTATTCAGATGTTAAACTTTCTAATCGACAACATTTTAGTGGTGTTTGGAGGAAAGGTCTTCCAGCAAATTGTCGGAATTCCAATGGGGGCCAATTGTGCCCCACTCCTTGCCGACATTTTCCTTTACTCGTACGTACTTAATCTTTGGTCTCTGAAAGGAAAAGATACTTAGCTTCTGACTACATGAGTTAAAGTAGATCCTGACGATAATCTCAACAGCACTCACAATAGAGCAAAAATTAAACATCGACGGACCCCTAGCAAGCTAGAGGTGGGACCAGGTGCCCGGGAGGAGTAAGCATCCCCTGTTGGCTAGCCGCACCCGCCGTCGATGTTAATAAAGCATGGAAATGAAAATATATAAAATTCATGCACTGTCTGACGTTATGTCTATATAGAAAGTACTATGGCGACAATGTCAGGGAAGTATAATTAAAACACTTACTGTCAAACCCCTCGCGGGGAACTTTTTTACGAGCTCCACACGGCAAAGGGCATAAGTGTGACACAAATGAGTTAAAGAAGATCCTGACGATAATCTCAACAGCACTCACAATAGAGCAAAAATTAAGCATCGACGGACCCCTAGCAAGCTAGAGGTGGGACCAGGTGCCCGGGAGGAGTAAGCATCCCCTTTTGGCTAGCCGCACCCGCCGTCGATGTTAATAAAGCATGGAAATGAAAATATATAAAATTCATGCACTGTCTGACGTTATGTCTATATAGAAAGTGCTATGGCGACCATGTCAGGGAAGTATAATTAAAACACTTACTGTCAAACCCCTCGCGGAGAACTTTATTACGAGCTCCACACGGCAAAGGGCATAAGTGTGACACAAATGAGTTAAAGAAGATCCTGACGATAATCTCAACAGCACTCACAATAGAGCAAAAATTAAGCATCGACGGACCCCTAGCAAGCTAGAGGTGGGACCAGGTGCCCGGGAGGAGTAAGCATCCCCTGTTGGCTAGCCGCACCCGCCGTCGATGTTAATAAAGCATCTTCACTTACAGATACATAGACGATGTGTTGTCCATCAATAATCCAAAATTCGCGGATTACCTGAGCAGTATCTATCCTTCGGAGCTTGAAGTCAAAGAAAGAAAGGAGGGGAAACTACAGAGACAAATAATTCAGCATCCTATTTGGACATAATGTTGTCCTACGACACTGATTGTCAGATGAACACCTCAATCTATGACAAACGTTACGACTTCAATTTCAGCATTAAAAACTTTCCTTTTCTGAGTAGCAACATCCCTTCATCGCCAGCTTATGGCGTGTTCATATCACAATATCCAGAGCAAGTACCAAATAATGCGGATTTTGTTCTGAGAGCTAGGCGTCTTTCAGATAAGCCTCTCAGTCAGGGATATGTTTGTGACCGACTAACATCGTCACTAAGGAAGTTCTACGGTCGATATGGGGAACTCGTCATACACTATGATGTCCCACTCTCCAGAATGGCGGATGATATTTTTTGGATATAACAATTCTCATACTTTTTGGCCATATTACATTGTTTGGACTGAGGATCACTGACGAGGGTTTAGTACCCGAAACGTGCATGTCTGGTCCATGCTGTAAATTTATCAGGTTTCAAATGATGCTATTGAATTTAAAGACGTTTAACATTCTGTCATAGACCATTTGAACCATCCAACCAAAGATTGTACTCTATGTCTTCCGAAATGGAAGTTACCTATGTGACAGTTCTACCGAATTGAAGCGGCGGGTGTTGTAGCAAGCAGGAGATGCTTACTCTTCCTGGGCACCTGGTCTCACTCCCATATCGGGAGGTTTTTGTTTGTTTGCTTTGGTTTCTGTTTATCCTGATTTTGTATGCCTTCGGTTTCTGATTTTCTGAATTATCGATTTTGTGCTGTATAAAGGAATATGGTCATTATCCATAATTGTCATGCTACCCCTACGTTTTTAAATAATTTATGAACAGTGAAGGCAAATTACAAATATATTTAAAGTCTAGCGCCGAAACACTGTAAAAATAGGCGACCGATATCATCGGACGCTAACAGTCCATCCACAGATAAACCAACCTACCATGCCTACAGTAGTGGTTGAAATTATGAATATTGAAACATATGCTCTGTAATAAAAAAAAATATGCACATTTCAAAACGTAAAATCATTTTGGAGTGTTTTTAATTCCTATTTGGGAGGTAGATACCCTTGCATGGACCCTCCAATAGTTTTGACCATATTTTCCGTCAAGTTACACCCCTCATTGAATCAATGATAAAGTTAAACGCAAATAGAATCTAAAAATCACTGTCAGTTGGCGTACAAATTTCTTGAAAATTATGAAAAAAAGGGAAAAAAACACAGGACCTTAGAAACACGAAGGACAACAATATCAAATAAACAACCTCAAAAATCTAGTGCAAAAACTGAACGGAACTTACAGAAAATTTGGACAAGTCACTATTTACGAAAAAACAGTTACATGTATTTCAAAAGAAAAGAAGGCGATACAAAGCGTTACCATGGTGTGAATAGTCAGAAAAAGAAGAAGAGTTCAAACTCTGCCGCTTAGGAGCAGCGCTCTCGACAGAAAGATGTCAAATTGGGTTCACAAGACAAGCAAGTGTCAGATAATAAATCCTCATCAGTGGTACTTCAAGTTAAAATCATTCAGAGACGTATTACTAGTATTTCAAAGTTTCAATTTTTCACATTGATCGTTTCTTCAAACGCATTCAAAAATTTCTATTCATATTAATATTGTTTATCTGTTCATAAATGATTGTCAATATGGAAATATACGTTCTTAAGTACCAAATTTAATGTACTAGACACGTGTTTCGGATATTGAATCCTCGTCAGTAGTCACCTGGTCCTACCTCTAGCTTGCTAGGGGTCCGTCGATGCTCAATTTTGTGCTCTATTGTGAGTGCTGTTGAGATAATCGTCAGGATCTTCTCTAACTCATTAATGTCAAACAAGTTAAATATAGCCAAAGTGAATTTTCCTTGCGCCGTCAACAATGTAGACTTATAATTTCCTCTTGCAAAACTGAACGGTTCCAAATTTTGTGTAGGGTGTATGATATTATGAATTTGAAGGCGTAACATTTGCACCACTTAGTGAGTGTCACTACTGGTGAAACTGGAGTCCCCAAGGTATATGAGGCCAAGTCCGAAAATTTTTGGTCGATCGTTTCTTCAACGCATTCAAAATTTCTGTTATAAAAATATTCTTGACATTTCTAAAACGTGGGTTTTGTAGCATAATATCCCACCCATCCTGCTACATCTATCGGAATTTTCTGGGCATACATGTACCTTTCATTCCGGGGTTCGCAGCCGTTTCGATAGGAATTCTCTCGATTTTGCTTTGCCTTCTCGACTCTTTGATGTTTATTTATCATAATTTGGATTGAGAATCCCTGACGAGGGTTAGGTACCCAAAACGTACATGTCTGGTCCATACCGCGAGTTTATCTGTTCTTAAATGGTGCTATGATTTTGAAGACGAAACATTTTATCTGTTTCATATGGAAGGGGGGGGGGCCTTGCGAGGACGAACATAAGTTTACTTGGCCCAAACACATTATAGAATCATTCACTTATATTGTGAATAACGGAATAAAAAGAGAACATAACTTTATTTTGCCCTTTACATTAATGATCTTATTAATGTCTTACAAAACATTGCGTGTTTCATGTTCTGATCTGGAATGATTATCTTACCAAAATACTGATGTTCATAATGCTGCCATCCTTCTTCGCTAGTCATATTGCCCAGCGTCGTTAGATCCTTAAATGCCACACATGCCCATGTTTTAATGTTGAATGCAAAACTATTGCAACTTCCAAGCAATGCGCAAAAACTTCCGCACTTTACATTAGAAACTGATTGCCTTCTTTCGATGACATTCAGGTCTGTGATTTTATCTTGAAACTGTTCATTTCGCTCATATTTTAACACTGTTATTTGGCCAAAACATAATCTACAGATGATTAACACAATAAAAATGTTTTTCATACTTTCTAATTCACAGATATTCCTAAACGCTTGGATTTATCTTGAAAGATTAATCCATTTTAGACCGAGGAGAAGTACTTTTCTCTAAGTTTAAATCTAATCTTCATATTGAACCGAGCATGTCGTCGTATTTTCATTTGAAATAATTAAATGTATTCCCTTTTGATCCCATACCAGCAAGCAATATCCTTATGTTAATTCAAAATATGCAAGAGACTATGAATTATTTATGTCTTTTGATAGTCCCTTCAAGAAATCTTGTCAGAAATAAAGAACTAATTATGGTATTTCATGGTTAAGTTTCTAATGTATTTGATGCTTCAACCAATGTTATGATGAATTGGTAAGAAATCATAATTCATATTGTTAAGATTGTAGTCTCTTATTTCATCTCTATTGTTTAGTAATACAGGGATAATTTTCTAAAATATCAATATCAGCGACATAGAATTTCATTATGGAACATATAACGAGAGACTGAAGTTTCAGAAAAAATGAGGCGATCTCCAACGGGACTCGGTTGCAGCACCCATGGGAAAAAACCGAAACACCCCACATGCAAAAACATACAGTTGAAAAGTATAACAGGAAACACCAAAGTTACACGACATCAAAACATTAAAAACAAAAGACTACACAAAAGACTACACAAGAAGCCAATTGTGTGATTATCCTTATAACGTTCAAACGCCCCCTCCCCCCTCCCCCAGGACGACACAAAGAAGACAACCATATGCAGGGGACAAAGCAACAACCAGATCAATATGTAAACTGATTTTTAAAGAAAGAGGACACGTTACTAGCGAATATATCATTTTCATATTACCGTTAGACTTGCATTTTAGACACTCAAAGACCCGGCATCACAATTTTGTGCGTTATTTTTTATGATGAAGTCATAGATCTGTGTATAATATAACTTGTCTCGTGATTTTTTGTGAATGATTTGTTTTAATGAAAATGAAATGTTTGAAATGTTCAAGAAGATTACGAGTAAAAACTCAATTTCCTTGACAGACATTTTTTTTCAATTTACCCATGGAAACAAAGAGCATCAACATTTCAATACTAGTACGCTAAACAATGTACCCCCGCATTGAAAGTGTGTCTGTAATGACAAATATAGACAATGATCATATCCTAATACACAGTACGAAATCGGTAATTCAGAAAATCACAAACAAGGCATACAAAATCAGGATAAAATAGGAACCAAAGCAAACAATCAAAAACCTCCATCAGATGAAAAGAAGCGAATTCCCAATCTGGGAGTTAGAGCAGGTGCCCATGAAGAGTCATCATCTCCTTCTTACATGCAACACCCGTCGCTTCAATTCACATATCACATCCGGTTACTTCCTTTTCGGAAGATACAAGTATATTCTGTTGTTGGATGGTTCAAATGGTCTAAGACAGAATATCATCCACCATTCTGGACAACGGAACAGCATAGTATATCGACCGTAAAACTTCCTCGGTGACGATGTTAGTCGATCACAAACGTATCCCTGACTGAGAAGCTTATCTGAAAGACGAATAAGTCTCAGAACAAAATCTATATACTTGGTACTTGCTCTGGCATAACGTATCAATTGAGATACATGTATGAACACGCCATAAGCAGACGATGAAGGGATGTTGCTACTAAGAAAAGGAAAGTTTGTGATGCTGAAACTGAAGTCGTCACGTTTGCCATAGAGTGAGGTGTTCATGTGATCACCAATGTCGTAGGACAGCATTATGTCGAATTATTTGTCGCTATAGTTTCTTTGATTTCAAGCTCCGACGGATAGATTCTGCTAAGGTAAGTAAGTCACTCAAAAGAATGTTTGCAATTATGCCAAAGCTTTGATAATGAGGTGTCGCTATTTATTGTGGAGAAGTTAGCGACGCTGCAATATACCATTTTCCGATCTTGTTAGAAAGCACAAAATGTCCAAGTCAATATCTTTTGGCGTTGTTTTTCACTATGAAGTCACTATTAAAAGACGCAATTCCATAGTGACATAACAATGAAAAAGTGCGCTTAAATTGCCTACCTCGGACATTATTCTTCATTTTGTCAGCCATTATGAATTTCGGCATGTGGCTTATTGAAGTCAAGTGACCACGAGAAAGGAGGGTATTCCTTACAAAACTTGGTTACAGCATCCAGAGCAAAACAACGAAACACCCAATAACAAAACAGAGAACGGACAAGTACAAGAGGAACACGAGGAACAAGAAGGACTGAAACACTCAACATCAAAGATGGCATCAAAGCACTTAAAACACAAAAGACAAGCAAGCCCTAGAAAGAATAATCAATTAACGTTATTTGCATTTGCCATTTGCTTAATTTGTATTTTGAGCATTTTTGGGATATTATATTTGCTAGCAGTGAATTTAATTTAAATTGAATTTTCATCAGAAAAATTCTCAAAATTAAATATATCATTAAATTCTGTTCTGAAGGTTGATTTTCTACAGAGCAGATACATATGTCCGGATCCTCTGAACTTAAAGAAGAATTCCAATGACGCAAAAACAAGATAGACCCAAGAGAGCATTTCTCCTTCTTAAACCGATTTATCTGAAATGGTAAGTCCATCAACAGTTGAACAAAGCATTTGGTGATACCTTTATTCGGCTGAAACAATTCAGGAGATATGACGTTGATTACCACAAATAAATCTTACATTTAGAAGTCATCGATTTTAGTTCCATTTCAATTTCCTCTGGTAGAAAAAAGAATGAGACAATTTGCCATGGTTATTGGATTCCGATCGAGTCTCTGTTCAACTAAAGGTACCGTTTACATGCTGACATTCCAGATAGATTAATGAGAAAGAGCACTAAAACATTCATTTCCGATCTCAGAAATTACATTATGCAGATTCAGTTTTCCCGCGATTTTTATCGCGTCACTAAATGTGAGCAATTTGGAACGCCACGTGATAGGATAAAAAAATCAAGTGCAGCTGAGAACAGTACAAATCTATTTCTATTTATACGATTACTAGAAATTCTTTTAAAGAATGTCAAGTCCTGTTTGTCTTTTACTTTTGTAGGTTATGCTGCATAAACTTACAGGATGAAAAAGTTTTCTTCGAGGAACCTGTCTTATTAGTTGATTTTCCGAGAATTTGCCGAGGGGGTACTTGTTTGAACGGTAATAAGGTCATGATTATACTATTCCATATATGGTAAACGAAGTTTTCTGTCTGGCAACCTAATTGATTACATTCACTTATCCATCTCTGAGATATTCTGAATGATGCTGATAAAGTTTTTATGATTCAGTTATGAAAAACGGCGGAAAATTAAAAGGCTTATTGATATTTTTGTTCCCTGAAGGTGATCCAAGTCTCATAAGATAAAATGAAAGTTCTTCAGACAAAGAAACATATTTTCTATGATCAGCTTAGTTGATTTCCACTCGATTGATGTAAAGCAAATCATTAACAGGTCGCGGTATGTAAGCTAGATTTGGTTCTAATCTCATAGTTGAAGGTGGAATGAGTTAAAATAGGTTTCGGGTTTTTGGCTGCTCCCTTGACTGGTCAGAAAGCCATCCACTCCAAGTATGAAGTCATCATCGGACTGAAAGTGGTTGCGAGAAATAGCTGCTATCAGTTTTTGGAATAGATGAAAGTCTGATGGATCAGGATCAGTAAATAAAGCGGATGCTCAATCAAATTAAAGCCACAATCTTGAATGGAGCCATGACAGTGACAGACTTTTGAACAGGAGCATTGCCCTGATGGAAGAACACACCTTTTTAAAACTAGTGAGCTTTCCGTGGCGCTTAAGTTTAATATTTCCCGTAACTTTGTCAGAAGTGAAGTGCCATTCATTGTTTGTACTTTTTGGAGATAATCTATCAGCAGAATACCTTCTGCAACCCAGAAAACCGCGGCTCACAACATATCAATCAGTCCCCGTATGTAAGAATCCTTGACATTGATGAGACGTCAAAGACGTTAAAGAATATAAAACCATAATACAAGTACTTACTGGTGAAACATTTAAATAAAGTTGATTCCATAATAATATCTGTGAAATTTTCCTGATAATGAGGAAGGAGGGGATCTTCAACAACAAGTTAGAGAACGAAATGGAATTAAAACACTTCAAACATCGGGTCACGGGACACTGTATTACCACACTGCAACACATTATGTAGAATTGGATAATACCCAAAAGAAAATTTGAACATTCAATTATGACTTAAATTTTAATAACTATAATGATTCTCTTAAACTTGGAAACAATGAATTTTCAAAGTACATGTATGTATACACATTATAATACAGGCGTCTTTCTATTTTTGCTCTCCTGGAAACAACTCAGCAAAATGTGTATAAAGAAAGATTACTCTGACAGCATATAAACGACCTTGGCAAAAAGATAGCATCAACAGAATATATACTGAAATTATTTTCATCAATAGAAATGTTCATATAATATTATTACTAAGAACTTCAATTATAAAAACCAAGCAAAGCAAAGTATAGCATCACCTCGCACGACATCAATATCAATGTACTCACATACAAAAAGGATGCGGCCTTTAACCAATACCAATTTCTTAAAACCAATATCTTTGGTAAAGATCCAATCAAAATTGTGCCCTCAAGGCTGTTTCAAGGATTTTCAACATTTCCCATCAATGACCTAGACTTTTGACCTATGACCTTGAAATCAATAGGGTTCTTCCACATGTCAAAAGCAATTACATGTAGTGTATGAACTTTGGTCAAGATCTTATCAAAACTGCCCTTTAGGCAGTATAAAGGATTCTAAACATTTCCTATCCCTGACCTTGACCTATGACCTTGAAAATCGATAGGGTTCTTCATCTCGTTTGGGGTGCCACAGACCTGGCCATTCAGGCATTACCAGGTTTTATTTTTCAGATGTAAAAGATAATGGTTAAAGTTAGTAGCCACATATATTTATTATTGTTATAGTCTGGTCACTAGGAGAATTCAGGTAAATTTATTCATACTTTAACTTATAAACAATCAGCATCAGAAGAAAAGTAAAACACCGCTAAAAATGGTATGGCCAGATTGCAAAGTAAGTTCTTGTCACTAACTGGGTCAAGGTCACTATGTCAAGTATTATGGTATAGATTGAAAGGTCTTGCCATAGGCAACCTACATGTGTAATATTAACTTTCTACTGCATACAGTTCCTTAGATTTTGCTTCAACCAGACCTTTATCTAGGTCAAAGTCCAAGGTCAAGGTCACTTGGTCAAATGTTACGGCATAAATTGGCAACCAATAACCAGAAAATTTCGCAAGATACTAATTTTCGCTATATCCGCGTTTGATTTGGAATCGCAAAAAATTATTCTCAAGAAAAATTGTGTTTGATAAGGTATAACATGAAGTGGCATATCAGGTACACTTTATTCTTATTGTACATGAGCCACTCTTTACTTTCTTCAATTAAATGTAAAGAGAAGTAAATTGAATGACTATATCCTTATGGTAGAACTAGCTAAAATTTCAATAATGAAAGGTACAAAACATTTACATCATATGTACATATTTGTTTGTAATTTAGGAATCGCGAAAAAATGCATTTGCAAAAATAAAGACACCCTATTTTACCATAAGATCGCGAAATTTGATACTTGCCAAAATTTCTGGTTATACACTATAAAGTTTCAATGCATACAGTTCCTTCGATTTTGCTTCAACCAAAAACTTTAACCAAAATAATAACGGACGGACAGACGGATGGACAGACAGATGGACATCATCAATCTAAAGAGAGGAATTGCTTTGCAATCTGGCCAAAAATTATGCAAAGAGAATAACTGTCAGCTATAAATGTTTAAGTGTTTGGAAAACATCTTTTATATGTATTAAAGTAAAATACATGTAGTAGAAAATTTTACAAGTAACTTTTAAAGGCATTCAAGATGTTTTAGTCAAAATTTTATCCTATTTACTGTTTCAATACAATTACAAATATTGATTTTTGAAGAGCTCTATTTGTTGACTGCATGATGTAAATAGTCTCTTGAAGATTAATCTAAAATGTTCATCAATCATTGCTAATAAACCTTAAACTGCTAAAGGCTAAATTGTTAAGCGTCAGTTGTATTTGATGTATACTTTACATTTTTGGTACATCATCCATTCCCTGGAAAATTTATTCCATCATCCATTGACTTGGAGCCTTAGACTTTAAAAAGAGCAGTGCTAAGGTGTCAAAAGATGCAAAAAATCTGCTTTTCCTTACTTGGTTGAGTATTGTTTGTCTTTAGAAAATGAAAATTGAACTTATTTTAATTGTCTAAATGGAAGACTAATTTCATTGAAGTTTTTAAAAGTCAAATGTTATTTTTGTACATTTAAGGTTGAGTTTATAACTAAAGAGGGTTTTTAACAGCAAGAGAAATAAAGGAAATATAACCATGGAACAAATATCAATTACCCTTTAAAATCAAAAACAAATATACAACAAATTTTGTATTTTTAAAAAAAATTGCATATAATGTATGATAGTGCATATTGTAAATATTCAATAAAAATGTAAATACCCATGTCAAATTGAAAGTCACTTAAGCTCGACAACACTTTTGAATCCAGTCTAAATATTTCTGAGCAATCCCACAATGCCACTTGTCCTTACTAGACAAATCATATTTAGTTACAAGGTCAATCTCTTTGAGTAGCATAACTTGTTTCTCGTTTTCAAGTTTTGTTCTCTTCTGACAGTTCGTACTTGACATGTCTTTTTCATCCTTTGTAGAATCACTAATTTCTATCACAGCAGCTGGATCACATGACTTGCACATAGCATGAAATACATATTTCCTGTAAAGAAAAAGAAAACGGTGTTATGAATTGGAACATTTTTTATTCGCTTTGATAAACTTTTGTACAATTACTGAAATAAGAAATTCAAGAAATAAACCTGCTACATGTACTATCATATAACTATTAATTAATTACATTGAATTGTTTCCTGATTTTTCCCCACATATTTTCATACTCTTCAAAGGGGTAGGGCCACGAAGTCCGATTTTGGCCCTAATTTTGGACATTGTACTTCATAGAATTTTTAACTGTGATTTGACATTTTGAAACGTTCTCTACTAAATCACGAATCTATCTTTGGTAAATATTGCATTTATCAATAGCTTTTAGCTCTTTGAAAACACCTAAATAGGTCATATTCCGCAAAATTGATGCAAAATCTACATATTTCTATCAAATTAGCAATGGCCGCATGCATTAACTAAGATGAAAAATTTATAAGTGAAATTTTATCATTATATCCTTTTGTCTTAAATCGTTTATCTCAGTTAACGCATGCGGTCACATTGAATTCTTCCACAAATGACAAAATTCTAAGCAATTTTCCCCATATTTCGTCAATAACGTCAAAATGACGTCACTTCATGACATCATTACAGTGAAATGGCACTTTGGTTGGTGATATTTTTCTTTTCATTAAAAGCAGAAAACAAATATTTCTCATAAAATCTATTTCTAGAGAAAAATCAAGGGCCGATTCAGGGGTCTGGTGGCCCTACCCCTTCGCCATGTAGATTGGATTTAGCAAACAGAATATTTCTATCAATTTTCAAGGTCAAGGGTCATAGATCAAGGTCATTTTTGGGCTAAAAATCTATCTTTGGGTAAAAATATTATAAAAATTCATTCAGGATCTATTTTTGGTTACAATGTTTTGAAACTTTGCGTACTTATAGGAGAAGGCATGATCTTTCACATATGTAACGTATTTTGATATCTTTTTTTTTTTCATGTTCCAGAGACTAAGCCTGAAGGGATTGGGGTTACATGCTGATATGTGTTAATGCAGAACGTCTTGTAAACAAGATAGAGAGTAGACCAAACGGTTTGAGTCAGGAATTTCAGATTTGCCCAGTAGATTGACTGTAACATATGAAAAAAGCCTAATTATTTTCAAAGTCAGTAGTCAAAGTTCAAGGTCATTTTGGGCTAAATATAGATTTTTGGTGAAAATATTTGTAAAATTCATTAAAAAACTATTTTTGGACAAAACGTTTTGAAACTTTGAATACTTAAAGAAGTAAGCATGTTCTTTCACATTTAATTATTACAGATTTTCATATCTTATGCAACCCTTTTTGATTTTCAAGGTCAGTGACCAAAGGCCAGGGCCATTTCTGAATAATAAATAATGAAAAAAGTCCTGATGGGCATATTTTGCAGTGTTAGCATTGCTATTTTTAAACATTTTCCCATAAATTTTCTATACATTTTCTGATATATCATATGTTTTCCCATATATTTTCTATAAGTTTGATGAGGCCTTATTCTTTCTTTACTGCTTTTTAATATTCCATTGAAGCTACTTTAAAGAACATTACCTATGGTACCACAGTGCCTCGTGACCTGGACAGGTTTTGATTAAGTCTATTAAAAGATTCATCTCCTTCTGTAGCAGATTTCTATGGTTCATGGAGAATTGTTCCATCAGGCAGTCTGCACTCTGCTGTATAGTAGACAGCAGGAATTGTCGGTAGTGGAAACCACTGTGGTCTGATACATGTTTCTTTACCCAAACCTCTGTACTCTGTAACTCTGCTAATAATACCTGAATGCAGAAAAATCACCTGTTACAACTTCTTTTTCATTTTTTAAAGTTAAAATAAAGTCTTTGCACAACATTTGTCATATTTCTTAAGAAATTATTTTTTCAACTTTTGTTATACATGTATTACTTTTTCTTCAACTATTGGCAATATAAAGTTCACTGTTGATAAGAATGATATACCTGTAGGTATCAATGTATTACCTGAACTGAACAATTAAAGCAATTCTGCATCACCCATATTCTATGGCTCCAGGCGTTATAATTACATGAGTATTTCTCTGCTGCACATTTACACACAGTTAGCTCCCTTTGCATATGTTCATGGAAACTGTTTTGCATAGCTGGTATATTAAGTCCTTGTCTATTTTCAGGTAGATTGTGGAGTCCTGCCTCTACGTTAATATCTATGGCATCCATATTGACAAAGTCCTCGTAAACTGGCCCACTCCCTGTACTATTATTGCTACCAACACTCGATGAAAGACAACTATCTATAAACCTGTGTAAAAGCCATTTCCTGAAAGAGATATAAAAATTAGCAATGAATCATAGAAGTCAAGTTTACGTACATGTATAAGACAAGCACCCCCATTTTGTATAAATCGTCTTCATCAAACAGAAATAGAAATTATCCTGATTCTGAAAACATTATTAACTACATCATACATGTAAGCCAGTCAGTTTATTGTCCGACAATTCTACTGTAACATTTACCAATCAAATATGTCACCACACCTGTAGGCAGTAAGGTGATAATCTGATAAGGGAACTACTGTACAATGAACAATGACTAAGTGGGTTTTTTTTCTGATCTATTAAACTGAAGATGGAAAGTACACTTTTAGTGCAAAAATTAATATGCATACAGAGTTTTGAGAACTATGTGAATGAATTGGAGAAAAATGACCTATTTTTATAGTTCTATTTCAAAATAAAAACTTGGGAAACCAAATGGGTATTCAATCTTTATGCAGTTTTGAAATTTCCAGTTTTTCTTCTACAAATTTGACACTTAAACACTATTGTTCCTAATGGTACCAAACTCTACACAATTACATGTGTGTTCTTCAAATGAACAATAAATGTATACCTTAATAAATGAATCAAACAAAATACAAAATTAGAACAAACCTATGACTGAACGTCTCTGGGCTTTTAGGATGTTTGGACAGAACCAACGCTCCTAATCTGAGGTCATCTGACACAGATAAATCACCATTATCAACTAGCTCCTTCCTGCACAAAAAGAAACAAGATATTAATTCTAACTCATATCATTTCCCAGTTTTCATTCAATTTGGCTCATTTGCTAGTTTTTTTTTAATATTTGTCTGACTAACACACATCAAGAAAAGATTATCAAGAAATAATCACAGTAGCTTATTCCTTATATCAGAAGTCACAAATCTAAGTATCTTATTGACTCTCTATTTTTTTTTTTTTTTTTTAGTATCATCACCAACCTTATGTTCCAGGCTGTAGAACATTCTGGATTAACAAGTACAACAGCTCTACTGAGACTCTGTAGCTCTTGAGGATCTGAAAGGATATACATGTACATGTATTAAGATATATTAAGTAGTAAGGAGTATGTATGGTTTATATAGTAAAGTGGCCCCCTAAAATCGACTTCTCCAAAATCAAATTTTGTTGTCATTTTTAGAAAATGTAATATATGTATTTTGAGAAATCTAGTTACAAAGACTACTCCTCAATTTGTAAGACATTGTAAATTTTGCATAAATATCATGAAAATCGGTGATTTTGTCAATTTTCCACGAAAACTAGCATAATTCTTTATTATTTTCATTGAGATAACATCGAGCGGGATCGTGAACAAGTTTTTCTTTTTGCATGCACTTAGAAAAGTATAAAAGTAACACCATATCAAAATATAACAGTTGTTCAGAAGCCCGCTCAATACTAAATAATAGGAAGTGTGTCGAAAATGAGCGCCAAAATGACGTTTTTCCAGAAATATGGCAAAATATGCCATTTTTGAAGGCCAAATTCTATGAAAGTGAGAAAGGAAATTAAAGAATATAGATCATTTCATAAGTAGCGTACATTATACAATAAATATTGGTACAAATTCATTACTTCGTGAAAACTTCAGTTTTTGCCTTGAAAGGGGGCCACTTTACTATATAAACCATATATCCTTTGATTCCACTTTCTTGTTTTACACAATACCAAAATAATTCATGCAGACCGAAAGATCAAACAAAATTTTTTTTTCTACACATTCTTACCAATGAATTTGGATTGTGATTCATTGTTTCTCCAAGCAAACAGTCTGTTATAGGCATACTGGAACAATATCTTGACACTCCAAGCCTCCAATCCTAGTTTGTGTTCCTGTAAAACCAGGGGGCTTCTATTGTGCTTAGGTTCTTTCACTGGTAGGAAATCATATTCATCTCTATAATAAAAAAGGAAAACAAAAAAGTAAGTCAAATTGTTCCTTACAATGTGTGATAGTTTTATAAAAATGTTTTATATGGAGTCGCTGAAATATAGGAAAGTACACAACAGTTGAAGTGATCACCTCTGACTGAGGTTTTTTACTATAATACTAAGACTTGAAGAACAAATTGTTTGTGACTAAGCAGCAATAACTGGACCGTGTGATTTCATGTTAAACATCCTAATTGGTGTCGCCACATGACTGTTCAAGGTTCTACTTTTTTGTTATTTAAGTATTAGTACATAACAAAGATTACAAAACATTTCAATCATTAATTTCTTAATATATATTAAACAGTATTATTTGCAAAAAAAATGTACCCTATGTTGAATTGTTCATTCAGTTATAACTTTATATTTACAAAACATTTCAATCATTAATTTATTAAATCTATATTAAACAGTATTATTTGCAAAAAAAAAATGTTCCCTATGAATTTGTTCAGTTCTTTTAAAAGACGACAAGGTTTTGAATCTTGGAAAACAATGATAAATCCGAGAATAATTTCTGGCAATTTGGGAGTTCCCCGATCACCTGTTTTTGAGCTTGAGATTGCACAAAACTGTTCGTTACTTTTAAATGAGAAATAATTTTTGTCATTGTCTATTATCTTATGATTGAATATTGATAGTTTTCATTGTAGAAAAAAATTTTATTTTCCATCTTTAACAAAGAGAGCAGCTTGGTCAGTGAAGCGAACTCATCTGTATCTGTATCTGTAATAATACGTCGCAGATTCCCGGTAGGGCTATAAGGCGACAGTGGGGAGGGCGCATTAGTCATGTTTACGATCAAGCGTGGTCTTGAACTCTTCAAGTTTTCTGCACATAGCAGTCTCTTCGTCCAGTTGATTCCACTCAATAGATGTCCTCACAAAGGGAGATTATTCCTGAATTGATCGGTTCTACTTGATGGCACTATGACTGTTCTGCTGTTTAAACGTTCCTCATACTCATATTCTTACTATCGATAATCTTGTTTTTTGAAAAGTATAAAAATGCTATTTATCCACATGAATTGACTCTAAACAAAGCAAACATTACAAACACAGAAACACCAGTTTTGGACCTAAATATCAATGGAGAGATTCATATACAAGTGTGTATGACGAAAGAGATATGGAATCGTTATGGAAAGACCTTTTCAGAAGGAGAATTTTCAGCTTACCAACCTAGTTACAATCACAATAAAATAATGCTTCAATTACCATTTACAATTTTGAAGTGAGTCTTAGTTTCGCATCTGTAAACTTCCGTTACAAGAGAGTGCCTACTGATCGATATTCAAAGAAAATGTTGATTTCTTGATTAATGTGTGTTGTGCTAGGGAATTGTTATTTTTCTAAGCTGTATTTTGAGGGTTGCTAATGTCCGATTTATAAAGGTAAGTGATGTGTAAGTGTAAAAAAGAAACGATGTGTATCGCCTGAGTCGAGAGCAAGATGGCGGCACAACTTGCACGCCTTTCTTCTTTCTCCTTTCTTCTTTCTATCGGCACTATGATGTAAACATAGAAACAGCTGATCGGGAAACCACCGTAGGTTAAAGCACAGGCAGAAAAAAAATTATCTTTGCAACGAGCGTCTATGATACTGCGCCCTCCTATAGGCTCTGCCTTAATGTTCATATTATTAAGTGAAAAATATAGCTTTGATCCCATTACAAAGATTGTGGCCAAATTCATTACACAAAGTATGCACTGCAGGTAAGCCATCTATCATGGTTCAAAATTATAGAGACTTTACCTTCCATTCAAAATATCAAAAGAAACAGCTGATGATTAAAAGATCGGAGATTAACATTTGTTTTTTATCTTTTCTACTGTACTGTATCTGAAAAGTGACATTTTATAATCTTACATGATCGGATCTCTTCTGAAGGCAGAATTTAAATCAGATAATAGTCTAGACCCACGACTGTCATTTGCCATGTCAGTTTGTTGTGATCACGTGATCTACTTTCATTTGGTTCGCAGACATCTCGGACCCAAATCATCTCGGACCCAAGACATCTCGGACTTCGGAAAACTCGGTTCGTTTTGTAGACAATTGTTAGATCCTTTAGACCTAAGGAGCTGATAAGATAAGGGCTCTATTTAGCCCTGAATCATCGTATCGTATTTCTGGAGTTCACTCCTTTGTTGAAGGAGCACCCATAGAGGTAAAAAGTGTGCAGAACACCATAATAAAAAACTATCTATAATATGTTCTTTTAAAAGAAATTTAGCCTGGAGAATTTCCCTTAACTAAGATAAAAAAAAAACAGAGGAACTAAATGATAGAACAGTAAGAAAGTATGGTGCAAAGAGTAAAAATGTGTTTTGGATTCTATAACCTATCATATTTACATAAAGAAAGATAGACATAACTAAAAGATAGGGATCGTTAAAGAAGAGCCATATCTACATTAGAATATGTACACCGATGTGCCTCGGGTCGAATTTCACCAAGTATTTCTTCTACACGTAAAAAAAATTGATCAGTACTAAAATCTAATGTATTTGGAGATTCCTCATACAATTTTTATTTTGGCAAGCTTATTTCAAGATACTTGTAGCCATGTTGAAAAGAAGCTAATATCGATCAAAAAACGTTGAAAATTAAGAGCTGTCTGGCTAAGGGGACGACCATTTAATCCTGAGGGGGGGGGGGGGGGGGGGGGGGGCTGACATTTTTTGGAAATAAATATTCTGACCCAGAAAATGTTGAAAATAAATAATCTGACCCTCTTTGTTGCAGAAATAAATAATCTGGCCCACATATATGTTCAAAATCCAAAAATTTTCGGCTCGCCATTCACTGAAACAAAGTTCAGCTTGCATCGCTAGCAGCAAGACCAAAATTTCTAGGCTCGCTTTGCTCGCCTTCCACTAGAAAAAAAATTTCGCCCTTCCACAAAATTTTAAGACATTTGACACAGTATGACAAATTGCAAGTATTTAAAAAATGCATATTTATTTTAACAAATTGATAAGCTTCAAGTCTTATAGGAATGCCTATATAGTACATTACACACCAACTATACCTACTTTTGTTCTCGACATGGCAAAAACTTTGTTGGCATTCCCCTCTCCAAATGTCCAGTAAAAACTCAATTTAGAGTATGCAGGTGATACATATACATATCATATATATATAGACTTATTGAAGCACTGCATTTTTCTTACTTTAAATTTTGAGAACATTTCATGTTCTCACTTGAAATTTTCACCAAATTTAAAGTCAGAAAAAGACAGTACCAAGAAAGTCTTGCACATTTTAAATAATTGATGGCATATTAAGTTGGCATAACCAGGGGGTGTATGGAACGACATCGCTGTCTTATAATGAGATATTTCAATATATGGGATGGTTTAATCAATATATGCGGTGGTAAGTACATTATATGCGGTGGTAAGTACATTATATGCGGTGGTAAGTACATTATATGGAGTGTTAAGTATAATACACATGTATATGGAGTGCTTAATGTAAGCCTATAGCCTACAGGTTATGGGTGTAGTTCGCGTTGTGTATTAATCAGTCATTTTGAAAACTATAAACAGAAGTCCGAATAAAAGTTCTAACTTTATTAAAAACGTTACATGCTGACAGTACGAGAGCGGAGTCTAAACCTAAACTTAAACACTACTGAAACTGGAGTCTAACTTAACCGAAACTTAACTGGTCGGCAAAACGATGCGCCGAGTATATATGTGGACGATTGGAAATTGCTAACACCTGCACAAAATAATAAGTTATTGGTTTTTGATTAAAAAGACATTTTGGAAATTAGATTCTTCCAAATACAGAACAATAATGGCTTTTACGGGGAGATTTCCAATTAGCTTTCAATTAACTCGTACGGAAAACAAAGACTAAAGTACTTGCAGGTGTGCAAATTACTACAGTGTTTTCAGCATCGTGGGAATCAAATTAAACAGATTACAGAATTTACAAACTAGAATTTGATTGTCTCAATATGAAGTTCAAACTTAAAGTCAAGGAATTTACTATAGTAAACTCAAGTTAGCAATTTCCAAATACACGTAACTAATTAATATGAATAATTAATTAGCTTAATTATTGTGGGGGAGAGGCCATATGGTTACAATACTCCCCCACTAAAGAAAATAACCAAGATTCAAATTGTTTGGATTTCAATTGTTATTCTGAATTTTAAGATAACTTTCAATTACCATCGAAAACTTTGTGTAAATCTGTTATAATACTTGGTTATTTTCTAAACGCATGGCCTTGACACCACAATAATGCATAACTCAATGAAATATCATCTGGGTTCACTCTGATTAATTAGATCAAGTTAAAGCACATGAAATTAAAGTCTTTGCATATCGAGTTCTTTTTCATTGTTCTTAAAGAGTGACCCGATTTTCATCTAATTATGAATGTTCACTGTCAATCACCTACAAAAGAAATACATTTTCCAAGGCCAATATACGTACCTAAACATTCATTATATATAATAAGCAATATACAAAAGCAATTATCAATATTAAACATGAATAAGGAGCATAAATGATAATACATATATTTAGTATTAAACATTTACTCTGCTTTTTTCACTAAAACACAACACCGGTTTAATTCACTTCTTTAACTTTTTACGGCCGTTCATCTTGGTTTTGGTTCCGTACGTCTACGGTCCTTCTTCGTGAACTTTGTAACCTCCGTGGAGTATAACGAATGATTCGGACCTCTTTGTCGTCTACTTGGTTTGGTAAACCAATAATCATCGAATCGTCATCTGTTTCGTCTTCTTCCTCCATCCGGAATTTGGAGTTTATCTTCCATCTGGACCCTGCTTTGACGCATCTTGGTGTTAGTGACGTTACCAAGATCTTCCCGTAATCTGGATGACGCCATGCACCCAGAAAAGCGACGGGGTATTCATTGCTCTCATTTAAAGCGTCGAACAAGCAGGTCATTAAGTGCAAAATGTTCAATATGATTCTGCAATCTTCAGTTTCGCTATGACAGATTTCACTCTGTCATATAATTTGCGAAATAATGTTCCTTTTTGTATAGTGACGGGCTGGTTTGACATCCGGCCACACGGATAACATCGTGCACAGAGATACCTGACGTCACTGCTTCGGACTTCTTTTCTGCTACCGTCTGATTTGATTTAATGTCTTGTTGATAAACCTGCACGCTTATTTGTCTCTCGTATCACACAACAGGCGATTCCAATAACTAAGGAGCTAATTAAAGTTCAAGGGTAAACTGCACATCTGGAACTCTACTATTTATCTCGTATCGTCGTCTTCTCCCAGCGATAAAAGTATAAAGTCTGCATCATTATTACACTGATCAGTTTCACATCACTGTCTCTGGTTACAGGTAGTTTATGACACCGGATTTTCTCTGTACCTCTAATTGACCATAATTTTGAATTTACAAAAATGATTTAGATGCCTGTACCAAAACTGAATAAATGATTTCCAAAATGATACTTTTATCAATGTTTAGAAAAAGAAAATTTCATTTTTGAAAACTTTGTAAAATTATACTTATGACTTTATACATATGAAAAATGCAGGCTTCTGAATATATTTTCTAAAAAGTAATACAAAAATTTAAGTTATAAAAGTGAAGCAATTAAAACTTTTTTTTTTTTGAAATTCTGAAATGAAATACATTGTCTATGTATGTCGCTAGTCAAACGTTAATGTCTCGGCGTAGTGATTACTCGTTGATACTACACATCTGCAGCCGATAAAAAATAAGAGACCGTCAATGAAATTCCAACACAGGGAAAAGGGTCAACAAAGGTCAAACTTATTAGCGCTCATTGACTGATGAGTGAGAACTGTAACATGAATACCCAAAATGAAGGCCAATTAAAACTTCAAAGTGCAAAAAGCAGAGTACTATTGGGGTTAAATGAATAATCAAACACAAAAACATGCAAACTAAGGGTATACTGTTGCTACTATATACATCGCGATAGACTCCAGATTAACTTTGACATAAAATTCCGATAAAACGTTGACCGATTTATTTTTTAATTTAAGATATTTACCATTTCCTCCCTTTCTTGAAATTAAAAAAAAAATCAGGACCTCCAAAATGACAGCACAAAACATACATAAGATTATGAATACTACGATGGTGTCATATAATCCGAAAAAAAAACGTGCTCTCGCATAGCACAAATTAGAAATGACAGGGTTGTATACACAACAAACCCGAACGAACTTTCTACGTTCCCAGAAATTTCTACTGGTGCCATTTTTCGGCGTTTCATCGCCATATACCGAGCAAATTCAACAGCTCATCACCTAACAAACTGGAATATATGGGTTCCATCGAAGTATCCTCTTAACTGTAATGTTCTATCATCTTGAAAAACCTTACAGAGACGGATACTCCCCCGTCTCTTACAACGGTCCCACGCCTATACCCCGGCGTTCTAGCGACATGACGGGACCCTGATCTAGACCCTAACTCAGCGGCTGCGAAAAACCGAAATCCTCAAAACGACAGAACCTAAATCTTCAATCAACTCAAAATTACGTGAACCTCGAACGATTTCAAAAATCCGAAACGTTGCTTCGTTGTCTGTGTCCGTCATATATCTAAATGAAAATTTTAGAGAAAATATCTGATTCGGTTTCTTCAAAACTTTTTCGCTAAAATCTTTCAAAAATTAAAAATATAGCATTTAAAAAAATACATGGTCAATCAATCTGAGAGTACGTTAAGAAAGTAAATGTGTCAAACCTTTAACGATCGCGCATCTTGTTTACAGCGTAGAGTTCATCGTCTGGTCGTTAAATCCTGGTTCCGCGGCGTGCATCATCTGCAATCTCGGCAATAAACTTATTCATATCTCCCCTGGTACGTTTAGGTCACGGTACCAAATCAAACCTTGTAATCATATTTTCCCTGGTTCGTTTAGGTCACGGCGCCAAAATACAACTTGTAAGGCGATGGCCTACAGGTTGAGTGTAGTTCGCGTTGTGTATTAATCAGTCATTTTGAAAACTATAAACCGAAGTCCGAATAAAGTTCTAAGTTTATTCAAAACGTTACATGCTTACTGTACGAGAGCGGTGTCTAAACCTAAACTTAAACACTACTGAAACTGGAGTCTAACTTAACCGAAACTTAACTGGTCGGCAAAACGATGCGCCGAGTATATATGTGGACGATTGGAAATTGCTAACACCTGCATAAAATAATAAGTTATTGGTTTTTGATTAAAAAGACATTTTGGAAATTAGATTCTTCCAAATACAGAACAATAATGGCTTTTACGGGGAGATTTCCAATTAGCTTTCAATTAACTCGTACGGAAAACAAAGACTAAAGTACTTGCAGGTGTGCAAATTACTACAGTGTTTTCAGCATCGTGGGAATCAAATTAAACAGATTACAGAATTTACAAACTAGAATTTGATTGTCTCAATATGAAGTTCAAACTTAAAGTCAAGGAATTTACTATAGTAAACTCAAGTTAGCAATTTCCAAATACACGTAACTAATTAATATGAATAATTAATTAGCTTAATTATTGTGGGGGAGAGGCCATATGGTTACATTAACAGTGGCGGATCTAGGATTTCAGAAAAGGGGGGGGGGCCCAAAGTTTCAGTCTGTTCAAAGAAAAACTGACAAGCAAAAAAAAAAAAAAAAAAAAAGGTCGAAGACGAAAAAAAAAAAGACCTCCAAAACCCGAAGCTCAAGACTGGTGATCTTAATTAATAAGTTGGGGGGGGGGGGGGTCATTCCAACTGCATGTTGCATTTAGAAGATAGAGTTTCTTGATACGATTACTAAAGTTTTTAGGTATACTGGCGAGTGTAGCGAGCCGGAAAATTTTAAGATTTGAAGTTTTCTTTTTTTGTTTTGGTTCAGTCATCCATACATGTATATATACATACATATGGAACGCCATCGCTGTCTTATGATGAGATATTTCAATATATTGGATGGTTTAATCAATATATGCAGTGGTACATGTAAGTACATTATATGCGGTGGTAAGTACATTATATGCGGTGCTAAGTACATTATATGGAGTGCTTAGTACATTATATGCGGTGTTAAGAACATTATATGTGGTGGTACGTACATTATATGCGGTGCTAACAACATTATATGCGGTGGTAAGTACATTATATGCGGTGCTAAGAACATTATATGCGGTGGTAAGTACATTATATGCTGTGCTAAGAACATTATATGCGGTGGTAAGTACATTATATGGAGTGCTAAGTTCATTATATGGAGTGCTTAGTACATTATATGCGGTGTTAAAAACATCATATGGGGTGGTACGTACATTATATGGGGTGCTAAGTACATTATATGCGGTGCTAAGTACTTCATATGGGGTGGTATGTTCATTACATGGGGTGCTTAGTACATTATATGCGGTGCTAAGAACATTATATGGGGTGGTGAGTACATTATATGCGGTGCTTAGTTCGTTATGTGGTGATTTCGTTATGATTAACATTCTGATGACCAAGATTAAACATTTTTGAGACTCGGTTTATCATTAACCCAAAAGGACACATAAACAAAAAAGGATTCAACATTTTTCCCAGCTCTATCAGGGGGGGGGGGGGGTGGAAGAAAAGACCGGTATTTGGGTCAAAATAAGCATTTTTACACAGAAAACAATGGAAAACGGAAACGCTTTTACACAACAGCGCCCCCCCCCCCCCCCCCCCTCGCTTTACAATGCCACATTCACCAAAGGTGTATATCAATAAAACACATTTTCTGGACAAGTGGGGTTCTGAAGCGAGGGGGGAAACAATGTCCACAGGCAAAAACGAAAAAAAAAAGGGATGGATGACTATTTTAAAATTTATCTCTAGAGCGATATCAAAAGAAGGTTATGATTGCCATCTTTTTCTTTTTATATCATGGAACAATCTATTCATAGTGTGTTCCGATCAAATATTTAACCGTTTGGAAGGAAATAAATTTGTCTATATCTACACCGTGTGTATTTCGCGACAGAAAGCTACATAAGTGGCCGACAAGAAAGGAATACAACCGTTTTTTTTTTTCTTTTTTCAGTTTCTGGATTTCAGAGATTGCCGATTACATTGATATTCTTAAAACAGGGTGACGTGAAAATTCTATATCATTTTTTTAATTCTAATTATTAGAATAAAAAAAAAACAATGATATAGAATTTTCACGTCACCCTGTTTTTTTTTCTCTCTTAGACCACGTAAATTGAATATCACAAGCTAAAATAAAAATTATAATTTATATATTAGTAACGTAGTGTTACAGAATTAATCTACTCTTGACTAATATCACATAATTTATCTGTACTGTACAAAGCTCTTCTAATATGTAAAAGCATATACAATATACGGAACCAATGCCTATTGATATCATGGTGCCTCTCATTTTAAAAAAAGCAAGAACTTTGTAAAAATTTTGAAAAATAAAATTTACCCGTGGCCAGGATCGAATTCGCGACCTTGGCAACAACAGTCCTGCGTCTTCACCACTACGCCACCTCACCCTTATGTGAAAGTGATGAAATTGTAGAATAGATTTCACTGATTGCCAAAGATTTAATCTTTTCACTTTTTAAAATAAAATACAATGAAATATACCTCAATTAAACAACATAGTATTCTCAGATAAATATTTGTGTTTAAAGGCCACAAAAACGTAAAAACGAGGAGTGCCTTAACGTAGCTGCGATCCGAGTCTCAGAAATGTTTAATCTTGGTCATCAGAATGTTTATCATAACGAATTCACCACATAACGAAATTAGCACCGCATATAATGTACTAACCACCCCATATAATGTTCTTAGCACCGCATATAATGTACTTAGCACTGCATATAATGTACTTAGCACCGCATATAATGTACTAACCACCCCATGTAATGAACATACCACCCCATATAAGGTACTTAGCACCGCATATAATGTACTAACCACCCCATGTAATGTACATACCACCCCATATAAAGTATCTAACACCGCATATAATGTTCTTAGCATCTCATATAATGTAATTAGCACCGCATATAATGTATTTACCACTCCATATAATGTACTTACCACCGCATATAATGTTCTTAGCACCTCGTATAATGTACTTAGCACCGCATATAATGTATTTACCACTCCATATAATGTACTTACCACCACATATAATGTTCTTAGCACCTCGTATAATGTACTTAGCACCGCATATAATGTACTAACCACCGCATATATTGTACTTACCACCGCATATAATGTACTTACCACGGCATATAATGTACTTACCACCGCATATAATGTACTTACCACCGCATATATTGATTAAACCATACCATATATTGAAATATCTCATCATAAGACAGCGATGGCGTTCCATACATACATGTATATATATTATTCTAAATTGGCGAGCGGAGCGAGCCGGGAAAATTTTGGAATAGATGGTTACATTTTGTCATAAGATTACAATATCTCTCTCATTTTCCATCCTCTATTTTTGTTTGACCAATTGGGGAAGGTTGGGAAGATTAGGGCATTGCAACCCCACTATCCACCTGTCTAAACTGGTTAGATAGGCCCATGAAAATGAAGCATTTGGTAATTATTCAAGTGTTAATTTAATTTTGAATTTTGTATATGTTTATGACATATGAATCCGTTAAAACACGATGACAAAGAAAGTTCAAGACAAAGTGAAGACGAAAAAATAGACAGTTAATGAAAAATTAAGTGTGGCGAGCGAAGCGAGCCGAAAATTTCCCCAAAAGTAAAGAGATTAAGCATAAAAAGAGTATTCTGAATCAATAACTTTGGGTGAAAAAGGGGGGGGGGGGCGGGCCCCCTGCCCCCCCCTCTAAATCCGCCACTGCTTAATACATTATATGGTGTGCTAAGTACATTGTATGCGGTGCTAAGAACATTATATGCGGTGGTAAGTACATTATATGGAGTGCTAAGTACATTATATGGAGTGGTAAATACATTATATGCGGTGCTAATGTCATGTAATGGTTTTCAACCATATGTTGGAAATTATTAAAGGACATCTTGTCATGAAGAAAACCTTGATGTTTTTCTATTACATGTATATATCTGTGTGTTTTTGTATATCAAAAAGACGTATTGATATACAAAAACACACAGATATATACATGAACTATATATGTAAGAGAAAATCCCGACCAGTAATATTAACCACGAGACATCTCTTTGGTTCGACAATTTATTTCATCATGAACGAAGAACGAAGAATAGTTAAAAGACCTGAAATGATAACATCAATTTGAGAACAATGTGACATGAATGAATCAAAATTCACAAAAACAAATAATGATGAAACGTCTCAGTTTAAATACTTATTCTTGAATGAAAATATCAATCGCCATGTTCAAAATTACGATACCGCTTATGAAATAAAAATAATATGACTTACTAATAAAAAAAGAATACTATGGTATATGATATACAATTGAAGTAAGAATATTTCATAAGAGTACAAATGAATTCTAAGCGCGAACAAGACGAATGTACATATCTAAAAATAAATGATAAAAAAATCATAAAGTTTATACAATGACCCTTCATTCAATAAGTATTAGTAAACAACTCTGCTGAGTGCAATTGACATAACTCACCCCTGACTGAATGAATAAAAATCTGTTCAAAGTCAAGCACAGCGACCTCGTCACTCTAATTCATTTTTCTACAAAAAGAATCCGTAAAACTGAACTTAATCACTGAAAATATCTTATGTCCGTAACACATGTTTCTCTATATGTGTTATAACTTTTGCCTAATCCCTTTTCTTATGATGAAAATAAATATGTTTAAACTAAATTAAACATGTTTCTCTTTACAAATATGCAACACTATACGTTCCACAAAGATTAAACAAAAACAATTAAAGTAAGTATTTGATCATAAAATATAAAAGTATATTACAATATAGAAATTCGCAAGAGAAATTTTACAATATAATGTAAAATTCTAAAATAACTCACCAAATTCTGACAAAATCTTTATAAATTTACTGATTCTCAGGAACGCTATTCCATTTTCTCACTAAGTTAAATTCTGGTTCAGCAAACAGTAATTCATGAGTATAAAAATAAGCTGATTTAAGGACGTTGGGTTCTCATATTACGAGTGATGTCATAAACTTAAAATTGTTATTTTTCTTAACTGTAATAATGGAACATTGCTCTCATGTAAAATTAAGTATTGATTGTCAGAAGTATTTTAAGGTAAATAGCTTACAAAGTAGGCACCTTAATCCACTGTCAAATACAGTACTCGGATAACTATGAATGGTGCTATATTTTAAAGCTGTACAGAAAATTACTCAATTTGTTTATTAATTTATTTTTTTACTTTTTTTAAAGCATCGGGTGGTAAGAAAAGAAAATAATATAATAGGGGAGAAAATCTTAATTTTTGTTATACTTAAGGACCCTTAAAAGAAGCATCTCATAAATGTAAAATATGGCTTTTAGCATACTGTGTAGGGTGAATAATTGTCAAAATATGTGCGACAAGGAGTGATGTCACTTTCAAAGTAATAACTAACCCATGATTGATGTCTTAAGTACATTACATTTTTTTAAAAAAATTATAAGGTTGCCTCGCAAAAAGAGAAGATATGGACAGAGTTTCCTCTGACTTCAAGGTTTTTCTACCAAGTTTTGGCCTTTTCCAATAATAAAAAGATGAATAAGAATTAAATTTGGTCTGACATTCATTATTTATGTTCCTTCTTATAAGGCATATTGACTGCAATGAAAATAGTCTAGGCTTACCACCAAAAACATGAAATACAGATAGAATTTCCTCTGACTGCCCCTTTATCTACCTAGATTTCAGTAATTCTTTTCGATTTTGACATGTTTGCTTCATATTTTTCTATCTTTTAATCCTTATCATAAGATTAATTATAGGTACACTGATAATTAACAATTGACAGGAAAGTATATTTGACATAATGCATCCGTTTACTTTTTTTTGTTGATCAGTGCCAACTTTAAAAGTTGACAAAGTGCTGCGTAGCATCTGTACCAACAATGCTGGTCATGCATGTTATATACCGATTTTGTCATTGATTCAAGCTATATACGAAACTCAATAAAACTTTAGCAAAACCTGCTCTTTTTCACGCTATTTGCGTTACAAGGTACCCTGCACAGGATTTTCAAATACCTCCCCCCCCCCCTTCCATCTCCTCCAGCGGATCGGCATCCGATCATCGAAGCGGATTATGTTTTGTTTGTGTATCGGTTTTTGTCAATACATCGATTGACAGATTACTACTATAGTCATTGCTTATGATTTAATTAATAACTATTTAGGTATCTGGTTTACTTTGCAATTGACGAAATTAAAGCATTGTTGATGTTCAATTTCAAAACTGGCGACGTAATATTTGAACAGGGCACCATGTTAATGACGTCATAACGTTTGTATAGGCGTAATACAGACACTATATGAAAATAATTAAATTCATGATATTTGCGTACCTCTAAATAGATTCAAGGAACGAGATATGAACATTTGCACAAGATTTTTTTTTCTTGACAAATACTGACACCAACAAAACATGACAGGTGGATCTATAATAATGCTTGACCAGGGACATTTACATTGATCATTTACTTTTTCAAAACACATTATTTTGTAAACGTGTACATGTATATTTTCATTTCATTTCGGCGTTAATGACGGGAAAAATCAAGAGTAATAAGTGATTACAGAATCACGAGCGCATTCCTCCTTGTACCGCATGCTAGGCGGAAAGAAGATAAAAAAATTTTTTTTCGACTTGAAGTCTCTTATTTCTAATTTTTTTGCGGTTTTCTTTCTTTCTTTTTTTCACGCATCCGTTTGTATTCTTAGTAAAAGTATACATGTATAAACATGAAGTTCGGAATAAATGAGAAATGAGGACGGACCAAGGATACAAATATATATACAAACGGTATTATATAAAGGAGCTCTCTGATCACAGAGCTGAGTTACTTTCTTCGGTAACCGAATACCAAAAGTCGATCGAAAATGGATGATATATACTTGTTACAAGTAAAATTTTTTTCATTCCGACACTATTGTTTCATTCACATTCGATGTTACAGATAAAAGAATATCAAAAAATAAAACATAAAATTTGTCATTTGCAAATTTATATGAAGATGGAAGATTTGTTGATGTCTTGTACAGATGATAAAAAGACACGATAAGAGTGTAAATGAGGTGAACTTGAGACGCGTCAACAAAAGATATTTTTTCTACCACATCATATTCAAAATTTGAGCGAATTAACGAAAAAAATAAATATTTTTTATGTGATCTCTCCCTCTCTCTCAATTTCTGCGGAGCCCCTCTCATAACAAAAAACAGAAAACAAAAACAAAGGAACCCCCCCCCCCCCCAAAAAAAAAAACCAAACCCCCAAACAAACAAACAAACCAAAAAAAATAAATAAATAAATAAATAAATAAAATAACGATCATAATCACTTGCAGTTTCGACAGTTTCCCAGCTCCCTCTCATTTTTCAAAATATTGGTTACGCGAATGCGTAATGAAGATTTCTTCGAAGTTTGTTGTGCTTTCTTTTTTTCATTTCTTCGAAGTTTGATTTTTTCTGTATCAATTTTTCAAATTTGTGTCATTTTATACTATTGACTCCATATTCGTTTTCTGAAATACGGCGTACAATCTTACAAGAGAACATTCGAGAACAAGGCGATAAAGCGCCGGACATGCATCCAGACGTTCATTCTGAATAGTCTACGTTCGATCTCGTATGAGGCGGATTTTCTTAGAGGGGAATCATCTTCTTGCTCTGGACAACATTTTTTTGGCTCGGTCTGAGTAGACTCCCTAATAGCACAAATAGTATGAAATATGCATTTTCTTTTATACTCAATGCATTTTCTAATGTTATATATTCTCCATGATGTTTTCCATCGGCTCAATGTCAAAATTAGATGTGGACACTTTCTCATATTTCATTTTTGACACTTTTATTTACTTTTCACATTGTGTTTTAAAAAAGTTCATGAGCGTTATACTTTAATTCTTCCAAAAATGTTACTAAGGAAACATTGGTGGATCCATCTCTTGAGTTGGGGAAGGGGGGGGGCGTAAAATTTGCGAGGGGTCTGGGGATCGCCGAGGTCCAGGGCGGAGCCCTGTTAGGGGAACTACGGGGCGCCCCCCCCCCCCCCCCGAAACTCTTGCATTTCAGCCATTTAGAACCAATTTTCGTGACTGTAATTTGAATGGAAATTGATGCATTTGACAATTATATGAACTAAGATATTTACATATACATGTATGCATCTTTTTTGGATAGATATTTATAGTTTTATACCTATGATTTGCAAATCTTAGGGTTTGGGTGGGGGCGTATAATCCGTCACTAGGAAAAGGTTTGTCAAATATTGGCTACTTTCCGCTCAAATCACTTCGGAAACTGAATACCGATTTCGATCACTTTAAATTCGTTTGTTTTTGATTTTGACATATTGAGATGACGGTCCGTAATTGGATGGAAATCATATTATTTCAAATTCATTTCATATAAATCTGAACAGAATTCCTCTGTACAAGTACCAGTCTGCATACGAGAGTCATACATGGTGCATTTATGTTAATCTTTTCCGCGCTAGCGCGGGTTCTTTTCTAGTGCAGATTCGTTACGTTTTAGATGATTTGGCGTCTCTCGGGGTATCTTTACCAGTTTTTATTAACACTTAAAATCCAAATATACTTATTAAAAGCATATGTATCAAATTTTAAATTACCTTCTGAATTGACAGGGCTTACAGAAAAATAAAATAGATCATGAAGCAATCCAAGTTCTGCAGCGTAACAGCTCATTTACACTTGGCGGGAAGGACGAACATTATTTTTGCCGCGTGACGTCAAAAATTCTTACTGTGACGTAACGTTATTTGAACAAGGTTGTCGCAGCCAGCGGGTTTACAGCAACAAAAATTGATTCATTATGTATCATTATGTTTTTCTTTTTGTTATTTGATTAAACATATATAATTTTTTATTTTGTAAGCCTCCTGTTCATGTTTCTTACATTTTACGTCATTCCGACCGGCATACGATAGTTCGCGTTGCGCAGTGAATTCAAAATCGTCAGGAGCCAACTGCTTTAATACAATGCAAAAATTGCGTCTGTTCAATTATACGTTTCTTCTAAGAGTGCGCAACTATGCGAAAACCACATTTTTTTCTTGCAATGGTCACGTGACAAACCATTGCCTAACATTACCCAAATCATAAATTAATCATTAATTTTCAGAAATGAATATGGCATAATACGTCTCCCTAACATAGCAAACAATTACTTATCTAAATGTAAAAATTTAATTTACAGAAAAGAAATAAAAATCTACTAATTAGATGTTTCGGCAAAAATCGGCACTTTACGGAGCCGGGACAACGTGTTTCCGGGGGGTTAAGTAACGGCTATTGAGGTCTCAGATTACGACATCAGTGGCGGATTTAGAGGGGGGGCCCAGGGGGACCGGGCCCCCCTTTTTCACCCAAAGTTATTGATTCAGAGTATTCTTTTTATGTTTATTCTCTTTACTTTTGGGGAAATTTTCGGCTCGCTTCGCTCGCCGCGCTAAATTTGCCATTACATGTAGTTGTCTAATTTTTCGTCTTCACTTTGTCTTCAACTTTCTTTGTCATCGTGTTTGAACGGATTCATATGTCATAAACATATACAAAATTCAAAATCAAATTAACACTTGGATAATTACCAAATGCTTCATTTTCATGGGCCGAGCTAACCAGGTTTGACAGGTGGATAGTGGGGTTGTAATGTCCTAATCTTCCAAACCTTCCCCAATTGGTCAAATAAAAATGGAGCATGGAAAATGAGAGACAGATTGTATTCTTATAACAAAAAGTAACCATCTATTCCAAATATTTTACGGCTCGCTCCGCTCGCCAATATAGAATAAAGCTGTAGTTGTACATTGTATATGACTAAGTTTGAAAAGAAATGAAAACTGCATATTTAAAAAAAAATTCCGGCTCGCTACGCTCGCCAGTCTACCTATAAACTAAAGTAAATGAATCAACTCCCCTCCCCCACTCCCCACCTCTTAATTAGATCATCTGTCTTGAGGTTCACGCTCTGAAGACGACTCGACCTTTTTTTTTTTTTTTTTTTGCTTGTCAGTTTTTACGTGAAGAATTTTCTTCAAGCTGAAACCTTGGCCCCCCCCCCCTTTTCTGAAATCCTAGATCCGCCACTGGACATTCCCCTCAAATTCCCGTTCTGTAATCCCATTAGCTTTGACAATTAATATAAACAGAATGCCCAGTAAGAAAAACGTGATTCTCTTGTGATAACGCCTTACTACGAGAACTAAAATTTATCAATTAAAATAAATCTTAGTGTGCGAGATTCCAGACCTCATAGAAAATTGACTCATCAAACAAAACTTGTGACATTATAACTATCGTATCAGAATTTATAAAAATAAAAATTAAATTGTCGCAGGACAATTACATATTTTACATATAGATCAATTATGACATATTATTTAAGAAATAACAACATTGTATTGATATTAATTATTCTAATATGACTTGAGATTTTCTCCCTATATGCAACATAGAACTCGCCTGGTGTAAAATCTCCAACAAGCTTACAGTGCGCTGAGCCCCGCCCATTCACGTGCTATATTAGAATAGAAATAACAACTAGCTTGCCGTGATTCATTGTCCAGTAATTCCACTCGTCACTTGAACCAATCAAATTCGCGGCTCGGTGATAATTTGAGTGGTTCATGCGACTCATGGAATTACTGGACAATAAACCACGGCTAGCTAGTTGTTATTTCTTAAATATCAATACAATGTTTCTGTTGATTATATACGTTGCATATACGATCAATTTGATGCCAACATGTAAAAATCTCCAAACTTGTCCCTTTGCTAATTTACTGTTACTATACTGTTCATTTCCTATACTATATAATCATGTTGTTAGTTTTGATTTTAATTTTGTTTTGCCTTGTTCCCTTTATAATTTGTTTAGATGTATGCATATCAATAAATTATTGAATTGAAAAAAAAAAAATTTAAGTGAGTCATAGGAAATGGAAACAATGCTGATAAAGAGCGGAATTAGGGGGTCAGGAACAGCCCCCCTTTAGGAATTTGAAAAAAAAATGCTCATTTCCCTTCTTCTTCTTCTGAAAATAAACACGGTCACTATTGACCATCACGTGCCTTTTTGCGCAGTGGCGGGGGAATTATAATAATTTAAACAAAACAAAATTTTAAAACTATTTACAGTGATCTGTGTGGTTCTATAGGAATGTTGCCTTCAGGACAGGTATGGTGAGCTGTGGTACGTTTAGTGTGGCGTTTTTTAGTTTTCGGCCTTCAAACTCCTCCGTAATTCGCTTGTTTCTTGACGGATTTTGACAAGTTTGATATCGATGGAGCCCGAAAATTGTCATCTACAATCTGAGTGGAAAAGAAAATAATTTCTGACAAAGACTTCTTATCACTTTGATGTCATAAATAAGGGTACTGAGTACTTTTTTTTTTAAGATTCTCATTTTGGGGTGGGGGTACAAAAATGTACTTTTAGCTATTTCACTCTTTGAAAGCATTATCTATAAAGAAATATACATATTTTGATTATATTTTGGTGAAAATTATTTCAAGAAAGGTTTAAATCTGGAATTATTATCAATATATCATGTCTTTATCTATCAAAATTCGTTGTTTTGCGACAGATTTCGGCGTTGGTTTGCATATGTATATTCAGAGGACCACTATAGTCAATCAAATGAACGATGGTATGTGATCTTAATTACAAATATAAATCATCCGATATCAATGCTAAATAAACAGAAAAAACTTTTCCTCTGACAAAGAATTCTTGGATTATTGAGCCACCTTAAAATAAGACTTATCTGTTTACGAAAAAAATGTTTTTAAGAAAATATCCTTTCACATAAAAAAAGAAAAGAAAACAAAAACAAAAACTTTGGCAGTTGTTGTTGTTGTTGTGGTTCGTATATTCCACCTTTAGGTAGGTGCACCCACGTATTGTGGTAGATACCATATTACCATATACCATTGACCATATACCAATGACCATATACCATACTATATACATGTACCCTCCACTGTGTATGCAGTGTATGCTATGAATGTTGGAAGGGTGTATTCTTGTACTGCAGTGGATGGTCCGTATTTCCAACGGCCTTTAACGTGCCATCACACGAGGCAATCTCCTCAGCCGCAGCTGCCGAGGGGCCACTCAGACCGTTTTAATTCCCTCCGAGTCGGAGAACAGGTGGGTGCGAGACGATAAATCACCTCTGAGAAAGTTCGCCCCTGACGGGATTCGAACCCAGGACCTCCGGTATGGAAGTCCGGCGCTCTACCAACTGAGCTATGCGACCCACTAAGCAGTTTCCAATCAACAGTAAGTCGAACGAAGTATATAGTAGGACGAGCTGACTTCAAAGGTAACAAACATGGCTGCGCCCTTGGCCTTGGGAAGTGGATCGCGGATAGTCTCGAATAATAATATATCCGTGTTACATTGGAATCCCTTACATTGAAACAATGGACAGCAGACCAAGAGTGCCGTTTCGACCCCCTTTCAATACAATGAATCAAACTCGTGCTTCACACATTAATCAGACTCAAAAGTACCATTCATCAAATATTCAGTCCTTCCCAAACCAAGCTCAGCTTCAAGCCCCTCCAAATAGGCAGTGGAGACCTCCAACGGGTGTTCCAGACGAAAGTTTACAAGTTTTCAATACAAATTCTCATGGAGGTCCCAGATTCCCAATGAAACAACATGAAGGTTTTGCCTTTCGGGACTCTTCTAATGCCATGTTCCAGCATCCCCCTCCAAACTTTCTGCCGAATGTTACCAATAGACTGAATGTGCCACCTCCAAATAATAGGTTTACAATGGAAGTCCATCCTCATCAACTTCCACCAATGCAGCAGAATCAAAAGCAACAAGTTGGCATGCTGCAGCCTGCACTACATCAAACTCAAAATGATATCCATGAAAATCAAGGAAATCAATATGCAAACTCCTACCAACAAAATACTACAACATGTAGATTCCCTATGCCACAACCACCACCACCACAGATGTCTGCACAAAATTCAAACCAATTGAACTCTAATTACATTTATCGGAAAGAAACTTCAAGAAAATTTCCTGAAGAAGTCTCTCATGTTGGCTTAAATGAAAATGATGATCGCGAACCTCACTTCAACTCAGAAGGAAATGTTATGCAGTACAAAAAAGGACAGAAGCAACATTACACCCAAGACCCAACAAGGAATGACATAACGTGGATTGATAACTGGTTGAATGAAATAGGAAAAAATAAGAATGACATTGTGAAAGATACTAAATCTTCACCAGAAATCACTAGTGTAAGATTTATTATCTTTCTTGTTGAATGCATGTTACATTTAATTTTGATACTGACAGATCAATCAAATGTTTGTCTACATTTTCAATCATATCTTCTTTAAAAGTGAGTAAATGGGAAAATCTTTGGAAATTCATTCTGAATGTACATGTAATTATAAATTAAAAAGGTCTGAAGATTTTATTACTTACCGGTAATACTTTTCAAAAAGGCCAGTACTTGCACATGTAATGACTTTTAACTTTTTCAGACTGAGTAAATTTTTTTAAAAAATCCAATAATATTCTGCAGATAGGTGATGCTGATGGTAAAATGCGATCAATGATGTTACTAATGGCAAGACTCCAACAGCAGACTAAGAATCTACGGACAATGGTAACAGATAGTGAGGTAGAGTGGGAAGGCCAAGTCAAAGAAGTGTTGGAAATGAAGGTAAACTTTCATCAAATTTGTATGTACATGTAAGATAAACACAAAGATAGCAAATATGCAGTAATATTTATGTAAAGTTGCATAGGATCAACACAACTCTTTCTACCAGTATTTTACATTATTACTGCTCTGAATGAAAGGTTATGGTACCAACAGCATTTGTAGATAGAATTCTACAGCACCTGAAAATTGTAACAAGTTTCAATCTCACTAGCTTATTTGACTTATTTTAAAATTAAATAATTTAATTCATCTACAAGTCTAATGGACTCCTTGTTCGGCATATTTACCAACATGTAAAATTTCTCACACTTAATTCACAAGTGTAAATGAGAATATTAATAATTAGTGAGAGATTTATGAAGAATCTTCAGAAAATGAAGTAATAGTAATATTTTTAAAGAGCAAGAGGAAGTTATAAAAACAAGACCTGATTATCTTTTTCTATTAAAAGATGAATCATTAAATGCATATGACTATGAATTTACAGAATCAGCTGAAAGTCATGAAGAATTCAATTCAAGATGCTGAAACAATAAGTAAGCTGAAAAGAAAGTTATCCATGAGGAGGAAGAAAAGGGTACATTATTACAGTTAACATACATTGTAATGCAATCTTTTATACATGTACTGCATATGCTAGTTTGAAACTTTCATTTAATTTATGATTTAACAGGTGTGATAGGAGAGATTTTGACTAGGATGTCATGTAGATTACTTTGCTTAAAAGTGTTTAATATTGTTCTTGATAATTCAAGTGGATTATACGTTGTTGGTAACGTAATGAAATCTTCTTTATTTCAGTATCTGATTATCGGACTAGTGATCAGCAAGCAAATAAAATGTCGATGCTGAAATCAAATATCCTTTCTATATAGATGTTTTTTAGATTATTATGTATAAATTAGTCACTGTAAATTATCATCCAACAAATCTACATTCATATACATTTGTATCAGTAATAACTTATCGCTTCATATAAGAGAAAGAATTAATAGATATGAAAATAAAGAAATAGGGTTTTAGCAAATCTGCAACCTACTTTACGTTGCAGAAGTTTTAATACAAAAGATGCTATTTGTACAAAATGAATTAAACGATTTGTATTTATATGTAGTATACCTTCAAACATTGACTTGATCAGATAAGCTATTGCATAAATACTGATTAAAAACACACAAATGCAGGCATGTATGAGATAGTGAAATCAGCTTCACTTGTCTTGCAAGGCTGAAAGAAAAGAAATAGAATGCAGAAAAGAATCTGCTATCCAATTATCATCGAATTGATTTTATGAAATAAGAATAGAAGGTAGACACATATTTTGTATGTTTCTCTCAAGATGGAGCTTTGTCAAGTTATAATTACACCTTGAAATGTTCTACTCTGTTTTGTCTTTTTTGAAAAAAAAACAAAGTAATTGGTTTTTCTCCAGCATTACATGGTATAAAATTGCCAAAATTTCTAAAAATTTTGCACAGTAAATATATGACATTTTATGGTATGTAAATTATGTGAAATTCTTTGTGGTGTTTTTCTATGCTAAAGAATCACCGGGTTTATTCAGTGCGATTTGGAGATCTTCGACAAACATGTTTTTTATTACCCATAATGCTGCCTCTCATCTTGCAGAGCTTTCTATTTCTTAATAGGAAAGGATAAAGCGAAAACGAAAGGAAGACCATGAAGAGAAAAAAGCAATCATAGAGCACAGAGAAGAGCTACACAAGACATTGGACAACTGGCAAGAACAAAGGAGGCTAGAGGTGGAACAGAAAAAACAGGTACTTGTAATTTTAATTTTGATTACCTCCTTTGCCCATTTTTTACTTTGCCCATTCTTTGCCCATTTTTTTTACTAGAGCGTATTATTAAACATTAAAGCAGATCTTCTTGTTGAAAAAGCAATAAACTCCCCAATTTAAAAAGTTAACCTTAATGATAAGAAAAACAGTTTGAATTTCAATAGTACATGTAATTTATGATTTACTATTTGACAGGAAGTAGAAATGAAAAAGTCTGCAGATGAAATTTTGAATGAAGTAAGGAAAAAAATATTGGACACAACAAAGCTGACAGATCTACACAAAGGGCTTCAGAAACTGAGAAAGCTTCGTAAAGACAGAATGAAACAACAAGGTAAATGTACTCAAAATCTTAAAAGTCGTTCAAGTATATACTTAGAGATCTGGATACAAGTATATAAAGATTTCACAGCAAACTGCATCAATGTTTGAATTATGGTAATGCAGACGTTTTTCTTTTGCAAAAGAAAAGTGCTTATTGCATATTGTTGTGCAGAGAGTTAACATTTAAATGATTAGACTAATTCTATAGTATGACATACCATGATATTTTCGGTGTCCTGACCAATCCTGTAAGTGATGAGAAGTTTGATGTAGTATTACAGGGATGTACCTTTATATTTCAGGTGTCTTCACCAATCCTGTATGTGATGAGAAGTTTGATATAGTATTACAGGGATGTACCTTTATATTTCAGGTGTCTTCACCAATCCTGTAAGTGATGAGAAGTTTGATATAGTATTACAGGGATGTACCTTTATATTTCAGGTGTCTTCACCAATCCTGTATGTGATGAGAAGTTTGATGTAGTATTACAGAGATGTACCTTTATATTTCAGGTGTCTTCACCAATCCTGTATGTGATGAGAAGTTTGATATAGTATTACAGGGATGTACCTTTATACATGTATTTCAGGTGTCCTCACCAATCCTGTAAGTGATGAGAAGTTTGATATAGTATTACAGGGATGTACCTTTATATTTCAGGTGTCTTCACCAATCCTGTAAGTGATGAGAAGTTTGATATAGTATTACAGGGATGTACCTTTATATTTCAGGTGTCTTCACCAATCCTGTATGTGATGAGAAGTTTGATGTAGTATTACAGGGATGTACCTTTATATTTCAGGTGTCTTCACCAATCCTGTAAGTGATGAGAAGTTTGATATAGTATTACAGGGATGTACCTTTATATTTCAGGTGTCTTCACTAATCCTGTAAGTGATGAGAAGTTTGATATAGTATTACAGGGATGTACCTTTATATTTCAGGTGTCTTCACCAATCCTGTAAGTGATGAGAAGTTTGATGTAATATTACAGGGATGTACCTTTATATTTCAGGTGTCTTCACCAATCCTGTAAGTGATGAGAAGTTTGATATAGTATTACAGGGATGTACCTTTATATTTCAGGTGTCTTCACCAATCCTGTAAGTGATGAGAAGTTTGATGTAGTATTACAGGGATGTACCTTTATATTTCAGGTGTCTTCACCAATCCTGTATGTGATGAGAAGTTTGATGTAGTATTACAGGGATGTACCTTTATATTCAAGGTGTCTTCACTAATCCTGTAAGTGATGAGAATTTTGATGTAGTATTACAGGGATGTACCTTTGTATTTCAGGTGTCTTCACCAATCCTGTAAGTGATGAGAAGTTTGATGTAGTATTACAATGACGTGCCTTTATATTTCAGATGTCTTAACCAATCCTGTAAGTGATGAGAAGTTTGATATAGTATTACAGGGATGTACCTTTGTATTTCAGGTGTCTTCACCAATCCTGTAAGTGATGAGAAGTTTGATGTAGTATTACAGGAACAATATGTTGTCCTTGACAAGAGAAAGGACACTTACCTAGCAGAAGAGAAAGCTCTGAAGGTATGCATTGACATTACACAGTGACACTTGCATTTATATCCTTGTCATTAATTCACAATGTAGGATAACTTTTGCTTCTGCCTGGTAATGACCACCATCAACTGGGTAAATATTCTGTCAAACTAACAGTATTTCCTTACTCTTTTTATAAGTTATTGTTAAAACACCTAAAATTCTCAGTGGAATTTAGAATTACAGAAGCAGTTTTGTGATGTCTTTGGATAAATATCTTGGAAATTTCACTTTCATACATAAATGAGACAAAGAAGATCCTGAAGTATGGTGTGGTTTGACATGTTAAGATATTCAACATCATTAAAATTTCTATTTTGTTATTGGTTGTAATACATTGTATTTCAAAACTGTATGAATTGGTTAATTATGTATCTTCATCAAATTTACATCGTATGGTAGTATCATATTGATTGTATGCCATTTTATGAGATGCTTATAGGTTGGACCCTGATTTAATAATGCATCATCTCTGAAAATTGTGAAAGGTACCTGAATGTTTATTTTGTTTACTTTGTGGATCCCTTTGGTAATACTGTATCTTTAATATAAATATTCAAGTATAAAGTAATTTATTATATACATATGTAGCCTATTCATATTCCTACTCTCATTGGTTGAGAACTGTCACATGACAAGTAATTGTCACATCATATTGACCTGTGAGAGGTGATTTCATTAAATAACTCTACCGCGAAAACTCTTTCTTCCGATTTACCATGAAATATTGAAAACGCATGACATTTATATATCTGTGACGTTATGAACGCCTTTTTGTAAACAGCAACAAGGACACTGAAGCTGAGTAAAATCCTTGAATTTTGAGCCTATCTAAGAGTTAAGACAGATTTTGACTCTGAAATAATCTCGATTTGACTAGTTAAATGAATTCTATTACGTTCAGGATCATTCAGGGACAGATAATGCTTATGTTAATAAGTCTTGAAATATTTTTGAAGAAAAGTCCATGCCAACCATTTCGAAAAGATACCTTAATAAATACAGATTAAGTCCAGTATATAATAAAAGAATTGTGGACTTTTCACTCGGTGAACATTGTGTGATATTTTCTTAATTTGAAAATATTGACTTGGGCTGTCACTCTGGTCAATATTTTCAAATTAAGATCATATCACACCATATTCACCTTGTAAAAAGTCCATAATTGTATAATATTTAAGGTGATGTTGGAGACAGAGCAAGAAGATAACAAAGAGAAAGAAAGAGAGAAAGCTTTATTAATACAAAGACAAAAGCAAGAGAAACAGGAGAAAAAGGACAAGGAAATGCTCTTTGGAAAACCTGGTGAGTAAAAGTTACATTTCTTATTGATATGTTTGTAGAGTAGATTAGTAAAGGAGTAAAAGCTACATTTGTTATTGGTATGTTTGTAGAGTAGATTAGTAAGGGGAGTAAAAGTTGCATGTGTTATTGATATGTTTGTAGAGTAGATTAGTAAGGGGAGTAAAAGTTACATGTGTTATTGGTATGTTTGTAGAGTAGATTACTAAGGGGAGTAAAAGTTACATGTTATATTGATATGTTTGTAGAGTAGATTAGTAAGGGGAGTAAAAGTTACATGTGTTATTGGTATGTTTGTAGAGTAGATTAGTAAGAGGAGTAAAAGTTACATATGTTATGGATATGTTTGTAGAGTAGATTAGTAAGGGGAGTAAAAGTTACATGTGTTATTGGTATGTTTGTAGAGTAGATTAGTAAAGGAGTAAAAGTTACATGTGTTATTGATATGTTTGTAGAGTAGATTAGTAAGGGGAGTAAAAGTTACATGTGTTATTGGTATGTTTGTAGAGTAGATTAGTAAAGGAGTAAAAGTTACATGTGTTATTGATATGTTTGTAGAGTAGATTAGTAAGGGGAGTAACAGTTACATGTGTTATTAATATGTTTGTGGAGTAGATAAGTAAGAGGAGTAAAAGTTACATGTGTTATTGGTATGTTTGTAGAGTAGATTAGTAAAGGAGTAAAAGTTACATGTGTTATTGATATGTTTGTAGAGTAGATTAGTAAGGGGAGTAAAAGTTACATGTTATATTGATATGTTTGTAGAGTAGATTAGTAAAGGAGTAAAAGTTACATGTTTTATTGATATGTTTGTAGAGTAGATTAGTAAGAGGAGTGAAAGTTACATGTGTTATTGATATGTTTGTAGAGAAGATTAGTAAGGGGAGTAAAAGTTACATGTGTTATTGATATGTTTGTAGAGTAGATTAGTAAAGGGAGTAAAAGTTACATGTGTTATTGATATGTTTGTAGAGTAGATGAGTAAGGGGAGTAAAAGTTACATGTGTTATTGATATGTTTGTAGAGTAGATTAGTAAGGGGAGTAACAGTTACATGTGTTATTAATATGTTTGTGGAGTAGATAAGTAAGAGGAGTAAAAGTTACATGTGTTATTGGTATGTTTGTAGAGTAGATTAGTTAAGGAGTAAAAGTTACATGTGTTATTGATATGTTTGTAGAGTAGATTAGTAAAGGAGTAAAAGTTACATGTGTTATTGATATGTTTGTAGAGTAGATTAGTAAGGGGAGTAAAAGTTACATGTTATATTGATATGTTTGTAGAGTAGATTAGTAAAGGAGTAAAAGTTACATGTTTTACTGATATGTTTGTAGAGTAGATTAGTAAGAGGAGTGAAAGTTACATGTGTTATTGATATGTTTGTAGAGAAGATTAGTAAGGGGAGTAAAAGTTACATGTGTTATTGATATGTTTGTAGAGTAGATTAGTAAAGGGAGTAAAAGTTACATGTGTTATTGATATGTTTGTAGAGTAGATGAGTAAGGGGAGTAAAAGTTACATGTGTTATTGATATGTTTGTAGAGTAGATTAGTAAAGGAGTGAAAGTTACATGTGTTATTGATATGTTTGTAGAGTAGATTAGTAAGGGGAGTAAAAGTTACATGTGTTATTGACATGTTTGTAGAGTAGATTAGTAAGAGGAGTGAAAGTTACACGTGTTATTGATATGTTTGTAGAGTAGATTAGTAAGGGGAGTAAAAGTTACATGTTTATATTGATATGTTTGTAGAGTAGATTAGTAAAGGAGTAAAAGTTACATGTGTTATTGATATGTTTGTAGAGTAGATTAGTAAGGAGAAACTCAGAATACACAAATCCAATATGGCTGGTCACATAGATTTGGTGTAGAATTAGAAATCTACCCATACACAAAACTAAAGTACACATTATCTCTGCTTTAAAAATTGTTTTCTCCACTAGCACAGCTTAACTTTGCCACTTTTTTTACCTAAAATTACTGAAAATGTTTTTTGTGAGATAAGTTTGAATATTGTGCATTGAACGAATTACAGAATTCTTGAATGGTGCATTCACTCAACTCAAACACTACTTCGATTGCATGTCTTCAAACGATTGTCCTTCAATTTTAAATATACCTATTTACAAAGTTTATATTTTCTCGTGAATACTAGATTTTATCAAACATGCCTTTTCACTGTCAGCTATGTCCACATGCACATGTCCTCCATAAAAAAAGGATACTTGAGAAAAATGGAACTTCTTTTGTTTCCTATTTGTTGTCCATTGAAGCAGACATGATCTTATCAGTACAATGAATGCTATTTCAAATATTTTGTATTTTTTCTTCAAACAGATTTCCATGAAGAAGAAGACGGCCTATATCCATTCTATCAGTTCTATGACCAAGCTAACCACAGCTTTGATTCGTTTGTTCAAATAAGGTAATTTTTTATATCTCTATGTACATACACATAAGAACACGATTGTAATAAGTATACTCTTCTCATGTAATGTAGAATTCTACTCAAATATTTTGAAATTGATAAGAGTTGTATAAGAATATGTAAATGTTCTTGTAATACTTTTTTTTTTCTATTATAGGAGAGACTGGGATTCCTTCATTGTACCACCCAGTGTACCTGGAGGATCTAGACTACCTGATGGCTGGGTACTGCCACCTGAGCCTTCATCACCCATCTGGGCCTCTGCTTTAAAAGATGCCTAGGATAAGTGATTCAAATAATCTGATGTACACATATGGTCTTATTGATGGGCACTTTCACAGATACTACATGTATTTGTCGTTGAAAGAGGTTAAGGCAAAGATTTACTCCCATTTTGCCTTTTCCTATCTTATTGTGTCACATACATGTCTTTCAGACAAAATAAATCTCATTGATTTTTATTAAAATTGACATTTTTCAAAAGTGCTATTTAGTTGTTAATTATGTAAGGATTAAAGAAATTTACTTGCTTTAAGTCTGGTCAGGACAGAAGGAAGGAAAACTCTACATTGTTTTTCTCCCAAAAAAATTTTACAGTGTAACTTGTTACATGTAATAGGATGTGCTGTACTACATGCATCGTGCAACATTTGGTTTTGAATACATGTACTTCATTTTTTCATTTAAAAGAGAAAACATTTCCCTTTCTTCCATACCTGTTGACATCACCTTCATTCAAAGAAAGTAACTCTTCACTTGTACAATGTATGTTTCTGATAGATACATGTAGATGCACAATTATTCCATGATTATCCTCAGCAGACCATTACATACCGTGGTTGTTACATAGAATACCTAGGTTCTTACATAGAATACCTAGGTTGTCACATAGAATACCGAGGTTGTCACATAGAATACCGAGGTTGTCACATAGAATACCGAGGTTGTCACATAGAATACCTAGGTTGTCACATAGAATACTAGGTTGTCACATGGAATACCTAGGTTGTCACATAGAATACCTAGGGTTGTCACATGGAATACCTAGGTTGTCTCATAGAATACCTAGGTTGTCGCATAGAATACCTTGGTTGTCACATAGGAAACAATACTTTGTATTTTCAATTTTTTTCAAGGTAAGAGGTCAAGGTCACATGACAATTCTATTTGTTTGTTTCACAATCCAAAACTTTGAACTTCAAAATGTAAGAAATACAGATAGGACTTTCATGTTTCACTTTCATTCCTTGTGACAAAACCAAGGTTTTACCTTCTGTCCTTGATCTTTTTGACTTAGCCTGCACATAAAAGATGGTTGCTTACAGGGGCATAGTTTTTTATGAGCTCATCTTTCTTTGAAATAAATATAAGAGATGCCCATGATGTTGAATTTCACGCAACTTTTCAGGATGTCAGTCTAAAAAAAATCTGCTAATATCTGGGTTTTGACATAAATGGATTGCTTAAACAATGTCCATCTGTCTGTCTATGTAGTAGCCTCGCTTTCACAAATGGCTATAAATTACTTGATATGCATTATTGTAGGGTAGTCAAGGGCCAAGAATAGACTCAAACATGCAGTAGGCGCCAGCCTGTTCTTAAATGAGTCCAGTTACGACCACAAGTTCAAAGCTACATTCAACAACTCTAAGGCCATACCAAATTAAAATGTTCTTCGTATTTCCCGCACCATATTTTTCAAAATTCAAAATTTAAATATAATTTGCTCGCCTGCACCACCTAATTTCTGGCTCAAATTATTTTTTAGGGTCGGTTCTTTAGATTAGCTATTTTAAAGCTTCTAGAAGACAGATTTTGCAAATTTCGAAAATGGTACTTTTTGTGTGTGTGAAAAATTTTGTTGGGAGCAAATTTGTTGTCCCATATATGGCAATGAAAGTCAAGGAGGGTGGAATGTTCGAAAAATCTGTTTTCGTACTGCTGTGTGCCAGGCTTCCCAACAGATTCCATTGGGGATTCACTTTTGAGGACGGAAAACACTGAAATGTATTCCTGGCTTAACCCCTAAATTGAAAAAAATATTTCACTCGCTCGCACCTTCAAACTTCAATCCTAAAAAAAATTATTGTATTTTTGCACCCTTTTTTCACAAGAAAATCCGAAGAACATTTAATTAATTTGGTATGGCCTAATAAAGCAAACAACATTTTTCGGTCTGTTACCGAGCTCAAGTTTTGTAGGTAGCACACTTGTGTATGAGGAGTTATTTGGATTCAGATTACATGCCAATTATGTGTTCAACAGTTATTTGTCTGGGGTCTCTTTAATTTCACACAATCATATACTGTTGTTGACGATAAAATTGATAATTGTCGTTCTTTAGTACTTGAATTGACATAATGAACGTAATTAACGTAATTCGTACACTTTGTATATGTGATGATGTTCAAAGGTCGCTGTATCTCGCCGTTGTAACGTTTCAGTTGAAAAAGGCAATTCATCATCGACATTATGCAGATACGGTGTATTCCGACGAAAACAATTGTATATGCATGTAACCTTGATCTATACGACGATTTCGTTTCATTTTGATAGTGTAATACATCATGTTTGATGAGAAATCCTGTTTTAAATACATCCTGTTTTATTGTGAGACAAAATTATATCGAAACAAAAATCACAACTGTCCATTTAAGCATACGTGATGTTAAATATTTCATGATATACATTATCACCATAAATATTTTGAATATAGAATAAATTAGGACAGCGACATACATTCTACATTCATTAATGAGACAAAAATTTCAAGCAAAGTTTTAGTGGAAGAGTGATTATGTCATTCAAAAATACTTCGACATCACTTGCATAAAGCATTAAAAATGAAGTAAAATCAAACTATTGTTATGAACACATTCAAATAGTTGCAGATTCTAGTTTCTGATCTATAAATCAAATAACGCACTTTTAAAGCATAAAAAATAATCCAGTTAGCTGCATTTATTCCATCTCGCGTTCCTCCCTCATCCATCTTACATGAGACGCTACCTTACAAGTAAGAACGTCTTATCGGTGGCTACATTGAATCTTCACTTATCAAATTAACACCCATCACCAAGACAAATCCTAATATAGACCAAAACACTTTCACCAAGTCGTATTTATGGCACAATTCCTTCTGAAGAATTTCAAAAAATGTTATATACAAAAATGTTCCGGTAGTCAAGCTCTGTAGAACTCCTGACGCTATCCCCCGAGCTTTCCCATTCCCTCCGAACTCTGACACGGCTATACCGATACCAACCCCGATCGGAGCCACCAAGGAAAAGCCTGCCGTGGCAAGAAGAATGTTTCTCATTTGGCGAAAGGTCCATAATTGAAGTCCCAGACTAAATGCCACCATACATTTATGTATTGATATAACACCCAGCAGGGTCCATACCTCGGACTCCGTCTTCTGAAGCCCTATAGCTAGCCCCTCAAAAACCATATGAACAGAGAGAGCGACGAGGACAATGAAGGCTTTCAGGCGGGAGATTCTATCACAGTCATCCTCCATCTCCTTCTCTTTCTGACAGTCCACGTGTTTTGTGTCTGTTAAGTCGCGATCTTTGTTGGCTGCTGTTAAAGTGTCTGGTTGTTGCTCGGGTTCCTTTTCAAACACGGAACCGTATGTGTCCGACGAGCTTTGGTTGGACGTCATCTGCATTGACGTCAGACTATTTTTATCTTTCGTTATCGTCTGCAAAGGTTTTTCGCTCCCTTCAAGGTTTTCATAACCAGAAGAATGGGAATGCAAAGAATGGTATAATCCGATAACGTGTTCTGTGATCAACATCAAGAAAAAACCAACACCTACCAATGTGTACGCGAGTGAATGGCTCACCATGGGGTACATCTGAAGCTGTTCAATGGACTCCGGCAAAAGATGCAAGATTGCAGTACCAAAGAAGATCCCTCCTGCAATACTGTTGAGTACTCCTAAGTAAAACTTTGATCTTGCACTCGATCTATCCAGGTATTTGAGAACAATAGACGGGGCGACACCGAACATAAATGTTATCACAAAGAGTATAATAATGGAAGCAAACTTCGCAATGTAAGCCATTTCCTAAATGAAAATTTACATTCACAAATTCTCGGATGTGATGTTAACATACATGCATTACTGACAACAGTAACGTGACAAATGGTCGTGTCCTCAGTTTTTCGATACAGTGATTTTCCTGACGGCTAAATAGCTCATTCCAGAAACACTGCAATCGTAATTCATCTCAATTTGTAACGAAACCAACTAGCTATCGACGAATGCTAAATATATAGAGTATTACATACATTATACGTTTGTTGCAGTCCCTAACACCTGCTGCATGTACATCCCATAATACATCGGTGACACAGAGAGATCAAATATGAAAATCCATAAGTAAGCCGACAGAAAAGTTGTTATTGACCAAGTTTTTCCTGAATACTTCCTCCTTAAAAGTTTGAAGAAGTCTAGGTAAGATTGATTCTTTTCACTGTACATGCGCATATGATTGCAACATACTGCATGACATGAAAATGGCCGATGTCAAAACTTTCAGATTTTTTTCATTTGATCAGAAATGCCCCTTAAACTTGTCACTTCAATTTATTTACTTCTTGACAATATTCGCTCATGTGACTTTACCTGTGTAAAACTAAAGGCAAATTACAATTTACATCATTGTGGATGGTGGCATGAACTTAAACAAATGAGTCGTTAAATATAAAGAAATGGAATAGTAACCAATATCATATGAAAAAACTAAAATATACATGGCTTCAAGTCTTGACCAGCGTCCTAAACTGTAGTTATACAAGTTTTGTCCTTGAAATATTCATCTCCAATTGAGTAGATAAATACGTCCTGAGGGGACTGTTAAACTGACGATATACGAAGGCACGTGTATGTAGAGATCCTAATAGGTAAAATTATCTGGTCAGTTTATAATATTTACACGTAGATAGTTTACATGTTCAATGATATTTAAGGCAAAGAAAAAAGAGCAGTTCTCAAAATCAAACCAGTAAAGATAGGCTTAAATTGTGATAATTTAGATCCTTGAAAAAAAATGAATATATTAAACTACTTTTTTCAAATTAAACTTAAATATATTAGAAATATCATTAACATATGGTACTTTTCATAAAACATATTTTTTATTCCTGATAACTCGTGAATCATAAACGTCTATGTGAGGTTCTTGCTTGAAAGTGTATGTTTTCATACAAAATAAACCAGCATGTACAAAATATGTTGCATCAAAAGGTAAGTATGCATGAATGATTTCATTTTTCGAATGAAAGAAATTTATTGCTTATTCAACATCTGCTAGGAAAATTCAATCATGGAGTAAATGCTTCTTTTCTGGTTGGTTAATGGCTTTGTACATTAACAAACAACTACTAGATGCCTATGAAGTACATTGTTTATGAACAAAATTTATACCGGTAAGACAATTCAGACGTATCCAACTAATCAGAAGAGCTTATTAAATGTCCTATGAAAATTATGGAACAAATGACAAAATAATGGCATGAAAGGACTCCTCGGGTGATTGCATGCACTCCATCCCGCAGAGCACGGACTTTTTTTTTTTTTTTTTTTCGTACGCCCTTAGTATTTGATATCAATTAATATATTCATCAGTACGCTATTTGCTTCTAGTGTAGCTTATAAGGACAGTTATGCAGCACTGGTCAGAACATACATGTACCTTTCAGAGGGGGTATGTATGTTTTAGGATGTTTTAGGTCGTGCACGGCCTCGAACATAACCCAATACATCTCTCTTCTACCTCATAAATTAAACCTTTAGTATTTCAACTGTATACTCTCATTCGAATTTTACTTCGTTAAACTGATTCTGTCACGATTAATGTTTGGCGCCGCGAAGTCAGGATACTCGATTAAAATGAACCATACCACGTCATCAAACACGAGTTCAGAGGCATGTCAATCCTTTATTTGTAAACATTAATCTTCCCTACGTAAATTCAAATATTTAACTCAGAATATTTTGTTTAAAATCCTAATGTTTATTTTAAAAATCTTTATCTAAATGGAATAATCGAATGATAAAGTATGTAGGGACGTATGCGTATCCTTCGAGACGAGCAACCTTTTGAACATGCATACGATAAATGGGAAAGAAGGTCAGGGATATGTGAATCAAAATGTCTGAAAACGAGGTCAGAAGTATGTGAAACAGAGTCTGATATATGGGTGACCCATGTAAAACATGAACTTCTAGAAAAAAAAAACAGGTCTTTATAAGAGTCTCATATACAAACATAAATGTATTAGCTATATATGAACAATTTTAGTCAGGACAATTTTAATCAAATATATTTCTTTACACAGACCTCCTTTGCACCACGTGCGACATTCGTTATCTTAAGTATTATATATGAGCAAACCATCAAGATACATGTACATGTGAATCATACATCGTAGTAAATATTGTAAAAGTAAAAGCTAACGTATGTTACTTTTTTAAAGAGATCCTTAATGAGGCAAGTGCACTTAACAATAAAATAACCTTTCAGCTGCCATGTTTTAAATCGGTATCTTGTTCTTGAATAGATGGCATTCAAATTCAGTATCAAGGTTAATCATCATCTGGCAAAAATTGCAATCCAATGACAACGGTGAATCCTACGACAGTAAACAGGACTTTGAGCAAGTTGTATGAGTTGGCGAGTTCCTTCTGTAAAATTTCAAAGAATGTGATGTAGAAGAATGTCCCTGTTGCCATACTCTGAAGCACACCTGACGATATTCCTTGAGCCTGACCTTCCCCGCCATATTCCGTCACCAGAAAGCCGATACCAACCCCTAGAGGAGCCACGAAAGAAAATCCAATGATTAATAGCAAAACCTTTTTAAAGGAATGTAGTGTTTCCTCAAGTTGCAGCCCTGTACTGAATGCCACAATGCACTTGTGCAATGTTAGAATTCCAACTAGTTTCCATACTTCTTGATTTGTCTCTTGGAGACCGACAGCAAGACCTTCGAAAATCATGTGAAGAGAGAGTGCCAGAACAAGTATGATGGTCCGGAGTCTGGAGACCTTGTTCTCGTCATAGTTACCTGTATTTACCGCGTTGTTAGTTTTCATGGTTACATTAGGTTCATGGCTATTCGCATCCAAGCCTTGTTCAGATGTTGGTTGTCCAGTGAAGGTAGCAGGCAAATGTGCCGTCTCCGCAGAGCTTGTTTTGATGTACGAAATTCCAGTCACAGAACTATCTTTGCCTGGTGTTGGGGAAATTTTGGTTTGCGTTTTCTTTGCAGATCCATCAAGGTTATCGTCTACATTTAGAGCCTGATTCTGGTGCCCATTTTCAACAGAACCGTGACAATGTCCATGAAAATGAGCCTGGTCGCCATTACAAGCGCCGATTATATGTTCCACAGAAAGCACTAACAGGAATCCCGCTCCCACAAGGGCACTAGCTACTGGGTAGTCCGCCTCTATATACTCCTCTATCTGTTCAGTGGCCTCCGGTAATAGATGGAGTATTGCCGTCCCGAAAAACACACCTCCGGACAAACAATTCAATAAACTGATAAAGTATTTAATCCTCTGCTTGCTGAAACGAGTCTTATTGAGGCATTTGATCATCACAAACGGCAAAAGTCCGAATATGAAAGTCATGGCGAACAAAATGAAAAATGAAGCTATTTTTGCGGAGAATGCCATCGCTTCACATGGACACTACAACTCGACACAAAGTGTTTACTCGTACGTTCCTCCTTAAAGTGGACGTCCGATCAAGAAAATGTGAAATGTCAAACAGTAATACATTTAGGACTCTTCAAACATTACCTGTCGTCACTGTACGAGATGGGGTCAAATACCTGCTGTATCATATCATATTTCGATCAATCTACCACGAGTACAATGTATCTATAACACCTTATCTTTAATCCGTTCAGCTTAATCCTAGGATTTCTTTCTTTCCCCTAAGATTCATTTTATCGGCAGCTGGCGTTCTGTTACCACAGTATCTGTGTTAATGTGATCCAGCGATTTCAATGAAAAAAGGACATAAAGATGGTATGTACTTTTCATAAGTCCGGGATAAGAAAATTTGTATCCGTGACAAATTTTGGATCAAATATTTATACAGATTTTAAGTATGAAGTACAGGTATATCCGTTTGATAACTCAGATATCGGTACATCTGTCCTTAAATATTTCAATTTCAAAGAGAAAGAATGTTTGAGACCTTATCGTTTTATGTTTTTTTTTCTTGAACGCTATACCATCATATACACTGCCATCCATAAATTAGTATATACTATTTCAACCCATTCTGCTGTTATAAAATGAACAGTTTCAAATCCATTGCTTTATGATTCTAATAATGAACCTTGTAGAAATCATTTGTAACAAACTTGATCCAAATATTTGAAGTTTTTGAATTTTTACACTTTTTTATATAAAAATGACATTTTTTGGAAAAAATTGTGCAGATGAGAAAATTTTCTTTTTACATTTTCGTTACCACAATTCAAAATTTTGAATTATGTGAAGCCAATTATTATGACTCTTTCAAGTTCAGGATTGAAAAATTAGGATACACTTATAAAGAATTTAGAATGATTTCCTTGTTTGTATAGTTATTTATGGATGGCAGTGTATCTCACAACTTCTTTTTTTAATCAGTTTACCTTTTCACAACAATCACAATAATCATTTCATGGACCAAATGTATTTTTATCAACTACATTTAGCATATTATTATTTACAGCAGATGATATTCTTATTTGCGGACCAATAACAAAAATGTTCATAAATGACGCCAAAATTGTATCATATAAACAATTTCGAACAACCAATAGAAGAAACTGAAATAGCAAAATTCTTTTGATGTTTACCTCTGCGCCTGCCCGTAACGATGGCATGTTAAGTCTGACTTTAAAATCGACACTATGTAAACGTCTTCAAATTGAATAGCATCATTTAAGAACAGATAAATTGGCAACATGGACCAGACATGCACGTTTCGGGTACCTAACCCTCGTCAGTGATCCTCAAATCTAAACAATGTAATGTGCCAAAAAAATTTGAAAGTTACTATGTCGAAAAAGCGTACCGAAAGATGTAGTAGGATGGGTGGGATATGATGCTACAGGACCCACTTTTTAGAAATTTCAAGAAATTTTGATGACAGAAATTTTAGAATGCGTCGAAGAAACGATCAACCGAAATTGATCGAACTTGGCTGCATGTGCCCTCGGTGACTCTTGGTCCACCAGCAGTGACACTCACCAAGTGGTATAAATGTAAACGTCTTCAAATTGAATAGCATCATTTTTAAAAGAACAGATAAATTGGCAACATGGACCAGACATGCACGTTTCGGGTACCTAACCCTCGTCAGTGATCCTCAAATCTAAGCAATGTAATATGCCAAAAAAGTATGAAAGTTCACATGGATGAACTGAGAACATTTAAGACGAGGTCTAAAGCCTACAAAACTCCCTGTATTTGAAAACAAATGAGAGAAATAAACATGACAGAATAAAGACACTTCTTACCTATTATCAAAAGTAAGCTCAAAGACCCTTTCATGCCTTATACATTACTTTCATGATAAACTGAACAAAAATTAGACAAAAAATTTTTGGGGGAAAAAGAAACACGATTACCCTGTTATAACTTATTATTTTCATGATAAGAATGAAAAAATCATTACAAAAAAACCGTTAAAGATCAAGATTTTGATACAACAAACTAGTTAAACATCTTGATTTTTCAATAATTTATCTGTATATTTTATCGAAATTTGGGACAATTCCTGAGTCAATGTATGTATCATTTGAATTTGAAGACGTGTAATATTGGAGTGTTTTGCCTTCCTTTTTACGGTAATATAATACAGTGTATAAGCTAAAAAGGTTTTCTTTGATTCAACAGCTGTGCGCCTTCATGAAGGCATAGACACTTCCGTATTATTATAATGCTATTTTTATGTACCACTGTGTTTATATATACTTTTTGATATGTCTTGTATGTAATGTCTGTAAGTGTAGTATTGCTTATGACAAATAAACTATACTATACTATACTATATTTTTCAAGGTTTTGTATGTCCATAGTTACTTTGGGGGGGGGGGGGGGTTTCTGATTTTGGCTATGTGTATATCGCCATAGCACTTTCTATATAGACATAACCTCAGACAGTGCATGTTTTTTAGATATTGTTTTCATTTTCGTGCGTGAACATCGACGGCGGCGGGTGCGGCTATCCAAACAGGGGATGCTTACTCCTCCCGGGCACCTGGTCCCACCTCTAGTTTGCTATGGGGTCCGTTGATGATCATTTTGGTGCTCTATTGTGAGTGCTGTTGAGATTGTGTTAGGATCTTCTTGATCTCATTGGTGTTCCTTGTCGCTTTTGCGTCTCTGCTCTGTGTTTTTGCATTGGGTGTTTTGGGGGGTTTGTTATGGGTGCTGCAGCCGAGTGTTGTTGGATATCCCCTCCTTTCTTTCGTAATATAATTTCACTCGTTTACCATAAATACTTCAAAATTTTAACCAACCTCATATCGATTCATACCTAAAAAAGACACAAAACGATAACGCAGTTAATATAAAAAATATGGTTTTTATTTAGAATAAGAGTAGACTAGCAGTGTTCTTTGACATGCATCAGTTACTGCCATTGTAAATTGTATACTTCTTGTGCTTTTGTATATATATTTATTGATATAATCCTAAGATTATTTTTCTTTTCGTTATAAATTTTATTATATACGATTTTTACATTCATATTATTATACTTCATTGATGCAAGAATATAGATACATGAAGGAATATAGTACAGTGCCTTTTGTTTTCACAATTCTGATTCAATCATCTGTTTAGCTGTTCCTGGAAAGTTATAGGGAAATAATTCATTGTTCATTTCACATTAGATCACATAGTAAGTCAAAAGAGAAGAATTGATTGAGACATATAAATGACAAATTGAAAATATTTTACAATGATTTAATTATTGAGTTATTATACGTGCTTTTAGTGATATTTTCGATACTGTGTGTGATAGGGAACTGTTAGGGGTATATATATCCCAGATTGAAACTAGGAAAATAGAGTATGCAGAAATATCCTGACGGCGTGAAATCAATCTTAAACAACTGTATATTTAGATATGAATAAAAATTGAATGAAAATAATTTTAAAAGTATGAGTTTTGCAATGACTTCCAAATATTTATGATAGAATGTAATGAAATTCTAAATACATGTCGTATTGTATCTTGATAACATATTTTTTTCGGGGAAAGTATTGATATTGGACAAAACTGTGCAACTGGTCGCAAGAACCGTGAAATCTCTTCATTTAGTTGTATGCAACTAATCGGATCGTGCGAAAAGCCTTTTCAAAAGTGGGTCTACGTCGTTCTTTCTTTGTCCCTTGTCATTATTTGGCGTTAGAATTGTACTGGGTACGACAAATACGACAACAATACGACTGGGTACTAAAAATAGACTGAATACCTCTTAGTTTTAGAATAATTCATCAAAGGACTAGGGTATATATGGCTTATATACTATAATGACACCCTTTCAGGGCTAAATGTTCAGAATGAATTTGTATATACCATTATTATTTTACTATGTAGGCTACTTTTGAAATGACGCATATTCTTTTATTTCCTTTCTCACTTTCATAGAATTTGGGCTTCAAAATGGTATATTTTGGCAAATTTCTGAAAAAAAGTCATTTTGGGGCTCATTTTCGACAAACTTCCAATGAATAAATATCGAGCGGGCTTATATTTTGATATGTTGTTACTTTTGTACGTCTCTAAGTGCATGCAAAAGGAACAGGTTGTTCACGATCCCGCTCGATGTTATCGCAATGAAAATAATCAAGAATTATGCTATTTTTCGTGAAAAATTGCCAAAATTACCGGTTTTCTTTATAGTAATGCAAAATTACAAATCGAGGAGTAATTTTTGTAACTAGATATCTCAAAATATAGATATTAAAGTATCTACAAATGACAACAAAATTTTATTTTGGAAAAGTCGATTTTAGGGGGTCACTTTACTATATATATACCATACATACTCTTTTCATGAAATCTAGAATCTAGTTTCGAAACACTGTGAAGCTAGAGATTGATATCCTCTTGGACTAATAGTCCACCAGTAGAGATACTAACTCTGTGGCTAAAATCATAAATATACAAAAGTGAAATTCTGCATTTATATGACGCATTTCTAAAATCTTTTATTTAAGTTTGAAATGGATGCTCTATACTAAGGCATGGTCCATTTGATATTCTGGAGGGAAGGGGGGGGGGGGCGTGGGGTTTTTTTTTGTCGGAGCAAGATTATCTTTTTCGCCCCAGACAGGAGCAAACATTTTTTTTCTTGCAAAGTTGGAACAAGAAAATTTTTTTCTAACATTAATGATGTGCAATATATTAAGAATGTTTGTGTTTTATCACATCCTTTGTTTTATCTATAGACATTCTTTTGACTAAAAACTCTAAAATATTACATTACTTTTATGCAAAAATTTGATTCACTTCTAAACAGAGAGATAAGAGAATTTTACAATATATTCCTCATTAACAAAATTTATATGAAGTACAAGTAAGAGGGTCTGAGGGTTAGGTCTTCTAGACAAATTTTCAGATTTCAGTTTGTAAATTGGTGATAAGATGAAGTTCTCCTTCAAAGCTTGTATACTGATAAAATTAGACTCTATGGTGATACATGCATCTATTAGCAGCAGTACCTTTAAGGAAGCCCTTTTTAAATTAATACGCATTCTTTTGATATTTTCAAATATGAACTTTGGCCTAAAAGAAATAATGTTCTGATTGATAACTATGGCGAGCGGAGAGAGCCAACATTTATTTTATATGAATTTAAAACTGTGGGCTAGCGAAGCGAGCCGGAAATTTTTCAGGAATTCTAAGCAAAATTTTATGGTAATTCTTCAAATTCAGATTACTTGTAAGAGCAATATTATTTTTTTCTGGCACACCATAAGCAAATTTTTTTTTTCATCAAAATTCAGAGCAAATTTTTTTTTTCGAGAAAAACCCAAGCCCCCCCCCCCCCCCCCCCCCAGAATATCAAATGGACATAAGGTATTCCCGGCCGCAACCTCAGCATATGTGTAAAAATTGTTCTATCTACAAGTAGATTATTTAAATGCAATCATATACTGTCATTATTGTCGTCAATACTAGATTGATATTTTCATTTATTCACTTGTGCCCACGCCCAGGAAAATAACTGCAATTTTGCAGAGATAATTTACTGAATGTGTTACTTTAGTGTAGAGCTTCTGATTCAGTAATGTTTATTTTCAGTAAAAACAGATCATCGTAGTAAAATGGGAAGCGTTGAAAGCCATTTCACAAACAGCAATAAAACAAGAAATGACTCTGTTTAGAAACTAAGATGTAAAGGTGGATTCCCATATCCGTTATCTTACGGTATATTAGAAATTTATTAAGGAAAGCAATAGGTAAGATAGAAAATGTATTGGCCTATCGCAAATAACCATACTCAAGTCGAGAAGGATCTTCCGTGTCTCGAAATCAATTTTGAAATATTATGCAGTTCAGTTAAAAATATATCAAAATATCTGAACGGATTAACTCCCAATAAGTGAACACAGCAATCAATCCTGCAACGCTTTATCAACACAGTATACATTGCTAAAGGCCCGGTCACCGCTAGAACTTTGCTGGAGCGTTCCAAATCATAATGTCACCAGACGGACACTAGGCTTGGTACTTGATCAATCTACAGTCTTGTACGAGCGCATTCTTAAGACTTGTACTCTGACTGACTGTGACGACAGGATTCCATGACTCGGACTGTATTACGCACGTCCTCTTTTTATATCCATTTACATATTCATATCTGTGTTGCTGGGGCCTCTGCGTTTTACGGTCTTGTTTGTGTGTGGCCATCTAACAGTGAGGAGGTTATTTTTATACCATATTATTGTACGTTCGTCGAGACCTCTGGGTAATCGGGAAAGTTGGAGGGTTGTGCGCACGTAATCGAGGATAACCACGCCGTCTGCTTCTGACATTGGCAGATGACCGTCATACGTCGGCACCGGATGCTCATTGGTCTCGTTGGTTTTTGTTTGGTCTTTTATGTTTCATGTTTCTATTGTGTGTGTTGGTGTTCCTTGTCCCTTTTGTGTCTCTTTCTGTGGATGTCTGCTGTGTTTTTTGGTTTTGGTGTTTTAAAGTTTTGCTGTGGATGCTGCAACCGAGTATTGTTGGAGATCCCCTTCTTTCTTTTGCATGCAAGCAGGAGATGCTGACTCTTCCTGGGCGCCTGGTCTCACTCCCATTTTGGGACTTCGCTTCTTTTCATTTGGTGGAGGTTTTTGGTTGTTTGCTTTGGTTCCTGTTTTATCCTTACTTTGTATGCCTTCGGTTTATGATTTTCCAAATTATCGATTTTGTACTGTGTATTGGGATATGGTCATTGTCCATATTTCTCATTTTCAGTGATTCTGATATTTTCATTAGGTATACTTATTATTTCGTAGGAAAGGGAATAAGATTTTCCACAGGAACGGTTGCGAACCTCGGAATGAACAAAATTCCAAAGTGAGACCAGGTGCCCGGGGAGAGTCAGCGTCTCCTGATTGCATGCAACACCCGTCGCAACAGCTCCTTGGAAACCTGTTAAATTTGGTGATTTTCTCGGTGTACATTTTGATGTACATATCAGGTAAGTATATCTTGTTTGGTGATGATGACAGCCATTCAATCACAATGTAGAATGTCACTGATCATTCTGGAAAAGGGGATCTCATATGTTTTTATTACATCCCCGCAGCGACCGAAGAACTTCCTCAATGATGATTTCAGCCGTTGTGTAACAGAACCCTGAACAAGTAGCTTACTAGCAAGCCGTCTGGCTCTAATGATGAAATCTTCATATTTGGAACATGCCCTGGATTACCGTATCAGTTGAGAAATAATAACACCATAAGCAGGAGAAGACGGAATGTTGATATGAAAGGGAAGTAAGTTATGTGGAAGCTGAAATCGTCACGCTTGTCATACAGTGAGGTGTTCAAATGGCCGTTTGTGTCGAAAGATAGGAGTATATCAAAGTACGAAGCGGATCTGTCACTCTGTATCTGAAGGTAAAATTGAACTGAGATGCGATATGCTTTCGCCCAGTCGAGATCAAGGTCTGGATGAAGTCAGCTTCGTATCAATATGAAAATAAGTCCGCAAGCAGTGGGGCGCAATTGGTACCCATGGGGATGCCGACTATCTGTTGGAATACGGTTCCTCCAAACACAACAGAAAAACTAAGCATCCGGATGTTATCGTCTTCGGTATACTTTTTGTTTGAATCAGAGTGTTCCTTCACGAAATAAGTATCCTCCCGCCCAATTACGAGGTATTTGTATCTTCTATTACCATTTTTTGAAAGAGAGGTGTTGCGAATAATATTGGCCAGTCTGTTTTTGAGCTTTTGGTGTGGAATGGTAGTGTAGAGCGTAGAGAAGTCGAGAGATTTTATGCTGATAATATAATTGAAGTTGGTGACTTTTAAGTTTTCCAAAAGTTCCTTAGAATTCATTAGGATCCACATCTAAATGATTCCATTTCTGGAATATGCTGTCTCGCAGTCAGTATGTTTGAAGACCTTGTTTGATGCGAGTTAATGTTTTCGTAAGCAAAATGGAAAGAGGTTTTGTTGAGCACCTGGACGAACCGGCAATGAATCTGTGTTTGTAAGGATTTTTGTGCATTTTTTTGGAATCCAGTAGATATAAAGCAGTTCAAGATCAGAGTCATCAGTAAGAACATATTTGTGGTTGTCAAGTATTTCAGATACAGTTTAGTTTGTATGTTGAATTTCCAGGTGCTGAATGTAGTCCTAGTTCCTCTCTCAAGCATTTGAAATAGTATGACTTGCAAACGAAAGTAAAATTGTTTGCCGCTTTTTCAGCAGGAACAATGATATATTTTTCATGGAGGTCAGAAGTTCTTTGCCAACAACATGGTCATGAAAAATTGACTCGTGTCTGTTGTTTACTGAATGCCGAAGACGCCCAATTCTTCTTTTAAGTAATTCTCCGATGGATTTCATCCATTCAGAGAGTGTGTCTAGTTCCACGTCCTCCTTTTTTGCCCACAAGAAAGTGACACATAAATGACATCATACAAAACTACAGATGTCAAAAAGACACAACAATAATCCAAGTTTCTATGCTCTAGGAAGGAAAGACCATTCAGTATAAAATTACCTTGTCTGAGCGAGGAGTTTGAATTATCCCGCTTTACATTGTGAACGTAGCTTATACCACAAGCACCACATTTTCTTTCATCCAAAAGCCGAGCAAGAACAACATTTTTGTTGTCCCTCTATTTTCTAACTTAAAATCTTGGAGGTTTTCAGTAGGACTTTAAGATATAATCAATTTAAAAAGAGAGTTAATTATCTTTTTGCCGTAGATTCACAGAACGAAATACTACGCATTTTACAGCGTCTTCTATAGATAAGCACAGAACACTAACAAAAAGTGTCGATGGGACTCTATTTCAAAACCTCAAAAGAGGCGTCTGACATATTTAAAATAGTTTCAACAATATCAAGTGTTAAACCAAAGCATGTATATCAATATTAAAATACGATGTAAAATAAAGTGTTCCAACTCTATACCTCCAAATTTCCTGTAGGGTCGATTTAGTAGCATATCCAAACAAAATATATGTTCAAGATAGCATTGGAGGGATGGTGCTAAGATGTTAACCTCCTTTAATTTCGATGATAGTTTTGAATGGAATGACAAGTTTTCGAAATAGCAAAATACAAATGAAAAACTTATGATGTCAAATCGATAAAGGGCCAAAACGAAGCTTCTTTCAGGCGATAGAGCTGGAAAGAAGTAATTAATACACTTCTAAACATCAAATCACGGGGGAACGATTTTAACTGCTCCACACTGCAACAAGAAATAAGTGTTTATAATAATAATACGGAAGTGTTCCAACTCTATAAAATATATATTCTACTGTTATAATATAGTGCACCATATGAATATTGTAACAAATAATATCTCATCAGTGATGATCGAGATTGAAAGAGAGGAAAAATCAAATAGTTGATATAAAACGAACACAATTCTAAACATAAACTAAAATAGATGCCGAAGTACTTCCTAAGAAAGCTAAGGACTATACAATTAGGGAGATACCCTTTAGTTTTAGAATAGTCTTTTAAATCTAGCATCATAATATTTTCAAATATATTTCCAGTCAGTGCTAGAGTGTACAATGAAATGATGCGAACGATAGTGACTGATAGTAGAGATACAAAGGTCTACCTTGCTAGAGGTCAGGTGATGCTCAATTTGGTGCTCTGTTGTGAGTGCTGTTGAGATTGTCGTCAGGATCTTCTATATCTCAATCGAAATAATGATTTTAAAAGAAATATATTCTATCGGTATGATTTTGTACACCATACACGCAGTACAACAAATAATGTCTCATCAGTAATGCTGGAGGTCGAAAGAGAGAAAATCAAAATAGCGGATATATGAAAGCTAAATTCTAATATGACATAAAATGTATGCCACAGAGCAAGATAAGGACCAAGCTACACCCCTCAGCTTTATATTAATATATAGAATTTAGTATCAGGAAATTTTGCAGAAGCACAGCGAAACTAGCTGAACATATCCTCGGGGACTTACAGTCCACCAGCAGAGATACCAACATAGTGGTTGAAATCATCAAAACTGAAATATATATCATATTCTTAAAATTTAGTACACCATATGCGCATTTCAGCAAATAATTTCTTATCAGTTGTGCTCGAGGTCGAAAGAAAGAATAAACAATAACGAATATATGAACACGATGAAGAGTGAAATTCTAAACATGGCCAAAATTAATACCAACGAGCATGCGTAGGATACAGCTATGCTGTCGGGGAGATATCCCTTCATTACAAATTATTGAATTTTACTATTAGAAAATTTTCAATTACATTTCGAGTAAAAGCAGAAACCCGTCAAACTAGGCTACTGATATGATAGCATTTGGGACTAATAAGGCACGGTCCATTTGAAATTCGGGGGGGGGGGGGGCTTGGGGTTTTTGTCGGAGGAAAATTATTTTCTTTCGTCCTGGACCGGGGCAAAATTATTTTTTTTCTTGCAAAGTTGGAGCAAGGAATTTTTTTTCTAACAATTGATGTGTATATTAAGAATGTGGTTTTTTTTTCAACAGAAATTGCTTCTAAACCGTACTTAATTTTTATGTTAAACTTGTATTCACTTCTAAACTGAGAGAGATACTAAAAGATTTTCACGATACGATATAATTTTCAGTTAACAAAATGAAAACTATTCACTAAAAATGTAACTATCAAAGTCCTCTATAGTATACCAAAGAGAAACCAAGAAAAGGGAGTCTCTAGTAGGACTCAATACAGACAACTTCAACTCTATCGAATATGTCCGTTTTCTTGGTTTCCTCTACAAGAGTAGTGATGGAAAAGTCCATAGTGAAAAAGTATTTTCGATTTCAACCAGATAGCTATGATTTAGTTCATTTTCATTTTCTTCCTTCATTTTCATGTTGTTAATTCATATCCTTGCACAGCTTTCAGGACTAGGATAAAAGCTTTATTTCTCATTGTAGAGGGTCATTAATACGTCATTGTATCCGCTATCTGGGGTCTTTATAGCCAGGTTTTAATCGAATTAATTGCACTTTCACATCAAACTCTGAATGATCAATATCTTCGTGACTTTTTTTAAGGATAATTAACATGACGTGAAAGAAAAAGGTACTTACATGCATGTCCTTGGTGCATAAAAAGGACACAGACAGCTAGAGATTATATAAACGATAAGCAAATTAAAATGCTGAAGATTGTTACAATTGTTTAATTTCACACTATTTTTTAACTATTTAAGAAAAACAATGCTAAAAAGAATCAAAATAGGTAAATAGGAAATTTACAAAGTCCTTGCTTCGCGACCATACATTGTTTCATTGACAAAGCACTTGCCAGGGATAACAAAGTTATATTTGAAAGACCTGCACGCAAAGATCAATCCACAATCATCATCATGATCATGAAGGACGATAAATAAAATGAGTGATGGTTTACATGTACTCGGAACCGACTTTAGACGGTCATTCGATAAATTCAAGCATATGGTACAGATGCACAAAATCCTCTTATTCGCCCAGTATAATGAATGAGATAAAGAAGATCTTAGCACGCTATAGGTGGGACCATGTACCCGGGAGGAGTAAGCATCCCATGTTTGACTTACCACACTCTCCGTCGATGAAGTCTTCTTAGATGCATACTTGTTGTCTACACGAAATTCCTTGTCAATGTAGGTGACTTTAGAACGCAAAAGTCACACAAATTCGAAAATTAGTTTGTACGACTGTATACAATGGTTTTCGAACTAATAAACACTTCCAATTGTCAACAATCCTAATCTATTATTCGTAAAACGTAAAATCATATTTATTGGCATAAAGAAAATCTACTTGAAAATCCTTATGTTTGAATCGTGGGAAGTTTTTGGTAGGGGATATTTTGTTGTCACTGAATATTTGTCGGTGCAGTTGTTTGGGAGTTGATAAGCACAAATTCTCAGCAATAACTATTCCTTTGGGCTTATAGAGTAGATTAAGGCAAGCCTTATGAACATCATATTTTTATTTCATTTTTAGGTCAAGATGCACGGTTCTATCTCATCGACAGAATACAGCCTCGTTGTCAGGACATTTTTGAACTTTTATTTCCTAGTTTTATTTGGGACCACAATATTTCTTAACTCTGTTTATTTGAACCTTTATATTGCTTTAAATGTTTGTTCGGCGTTCTATGTGAGTTTTGTCATGTGTCTCAGTGCTCCCTGTTGTTGTTTGTTGCTGTTTTTGTATGACGTCCGTTACTCAAAGAGGTGCGTTCAGCTGTGGCCAGTGCATAAAGCTCTTTCATATTCTTTACGTGTTTCGCAATCTTCACTGGTCATTTGTCTCCTTTTTAATGTTTTATGTGTTGCCTTCCATGTGGCAATGGTTTATTGATCGCATTATCAGATTTTCTTATAGTCTCTGGTGTTACAGTTCGATGCAAATATACCAAAAAGCTACAAGATGTATTAATCTATTAAAATTTTAAAATCAAATTCATGGCAGCAAATGAATAGATACGTACATTATCGAAATATGAAGAATAATTTTGGAGTAAAATCCAGTATGAGCACATGGCACATGCACAGTAAATTTTTGAGTAAGCAAAAATGAAATGATACCCTTGAAATTCTAAGGAAACATCAACATATTGTATTTTAAGCTATAAGCTGGTTCATGTTTTAGGGAGCCCCCGGTTCTAAACATAGTGCAATAAATAAGAGAAAGGAGGGGATCTCCAACACTCGGTTGCAGCAACAACAGCAACACGCCAATCATCCACTGCAAAAACACAAAGCAGACACGCACAGAATGAGACGCAAATGCTACAATGAATGCCAAATCACATAGAAACATCAAACATAAATGACTACACATAAACCAACGAGACCAATGGACAATCGACTTAGGACGGCAATCTGCCACGTCAGTAGCAGATGATGTGGTTATCCTGGATGACATGCGTGCAACCCTCCCACTTTTCCGATTACCAAGAGGTCTCGAAGAACGTACACTTGTGGTGTAAAACAACCTACTCACTGTTAGATGATCACATACAAACAAGACCGCAAAACGCAGGGGCCCAAGCAACACAGATGAATATTTAAATGGATAAAAGATGAGGGCTTACTTAATACAGTCCGTGATCTGACGGCTGTAGCGAGCTCATGTATGTTATCACCCGAGGAGTCCGAGGACAGTTGGTCGGGGCCCTATCTTCTCTAAAGAGGTTTGGACAGTGCCCGTCATGGAGTTCAGTCTTCACAGTCAGAGTTTAAAGTCTTAAGAAGACTGTAGATTGATCAAGTACCAAGCCTAGTGTCCGTCTGGTGAAATTAGGATCATATCCACAGTATAGAACGCCTTTGTTGATTCTGACGCATTTTAGACTTCCGAGAAAAATTTAGTTGATCGACCTATCAACAAAATTTTTCAGCCAATCAGAAGAACAGCAATGGAAACTAAATGATATACTAGCACTAGAAAAACGCGATGTGATGCCATGACATAGTACATAGCTTTTGCATTCTAAAGCTAATGATATACCACTACTACTAAAAACTTTTAAGCGTACCCGTTTATATCCGTACCCGTCAATACCTATTTTTAAATGAATAATCAGCGAAGAGAAAAGCAAAACAAATATGAATCTCGAACCTATTAATTTTCCTTCATAAAATGGTTAATTGGCACGAATACTATAATTTTATATGGTTATCATAAAATCGTTGAAATTCCTTCATTAAGAAATGACATTCCTTAAACCACTAAGGCAAGGACTTATCGTATTGAAATATATGTTCTATCGTAATAATTTTGTGTATCATATGCGCATTTCAGGAAAAAATGTATCATCAGTGGTGCTTGAAGCCGAAATAGAGGAAATATGAGAAGAGCAAAGATCTAAAATGACCTTAAGGAGGCCCAGGACAGCAAGACTTAAATAAAGATCTTATCATTTAATTTTCCTAAGAATTATAAATGCTTATAATTGAAACATACCTTTTCTACATGCAAATGTTAAACGTCTTTACATTCAATAGCATCATTTAAAACCTGATAAATTTACAACATGGACCAGACATGCACGTTTCGGGTACTAAACCCTCGTCAGTGATCCTCAGTCTAAACAATGTAATTTAGCCAAAAAGTATGAAAATTATTATGATTGTCCAAAAATGTACCAAAAGAAGTAGCAGAATGGGTGGAATATGATGCTAGAGGACCCACGTTTTAGAAATTTCAAGAAATTTTGTAACAGAAAATTTCAAATGCGTTGAAGAGACAGACGATCAACCGAAGTTGATCGAACTTGGCTACATGTGCCCTCGGGGACTCTTGGTCCACCAGCAGTGACATCAATTTTATTCGGGTAGATTTGAAGTAACGATTGTACATATATACCCATTGAAAGCCCCAAAATGGACCGTAAATGTGACGTTAAAATTAACACTCTTTATGTAATGAAAAACAGTTACAAATCTTCTGTAGAGGCAGAATATTAACAGGTTCTGTACTTTTCATTTAGATATGATGTGGACAATCAAATGTCGCCGTTTCTATTCTGACGTCATAATTGATTTAGAGCTTTCCGATGGGGTTCTTTCGGATACTGTTCTGGACCCCATTAAGTGTATTAATTACTTACTCAATCTAATTTAATTAAGTACTCTCTGTAAAGTAAATTCACAAATTTAAATTCTAAAAATAAAACAAGAGGGCGCTACTGAAATGAATTTTGGCGGCTAATGAAGAACACTTTGGCTAGAAGTATCACTGATGATGATTTTTAAAATATCAGATGCATAAAATATCTGGTGCATAATAAATTGGTTTAAAATTTTCTTCAAGAAGGTATAGAATTGGAACACTTCCGCATTATTGAATATATACCAAAGAGCCGGCTATGCCATGATGAAGGTTCTCCTTTTAAATTTCGAATGATATATCAAATTCAGTATCAGAAAAATAAGAAATATATTTAAAATCAGTGCAGAAGCGAAGTATAACTAGTCGAACGATATCCTCCGGGACCAACAGTCCACCAGCAGGGATACCAACCGAATGGTTTAAGTTATCATATTGAATCATATGGGAAAAACGAATATCAATTCGCACTGGTATAGACAGATGACCCTTAATTTCCTCTTATTTATTTTCTACACTCAGTAATAGAAAATAAAAGGCAATAAAAATTTCAAATTAATCTTTGCTTTTTACGATTGAAGATTTTCTTTAAATCTCACATTGCATAAGACAGAGATGATTTTTTGCGATGTCAATGAAAATTGAATAAGAAAATGTCAACTTCGCAGTAAATTATGAATATATGATGAAAAATGAAACTAGAACTATTATTTTATCAGAAATCCTTAATAATCTCTGCCTTTTCTAGAAAATCATCATCCTCACAATGTTGCTTGATAAACCTGATTATGATTTAAGACTTTTTTTTCTTTCTCTTCCATTCAGCAATAATAAAAACGTTGCAATATTTTTTGGATCTACAAACTCCTTTCTTTTTCTAATTAAAAAAATAATTATCATTGCACTTATGATCCAAACCAGCCTCAGCGCTCATTATTCAAATCTTCTATTTATTAGTTATCTTTGTTGTAGTTTTTAATATGAATAGAAAGTTTATATTCTCAAGCTATTGCAAGGAAATCCTGTTAGATGTTAAATTTCTCAATGTTCTTGGAAGGGAGAGATCACTAACAAGACAATGCTGTACTGATCAAAGCAGAACAATGATTCGAGCGGAACAATAAACACGACAAAATAATGAACTCAGGAACATTAGTTATGCACTATCATATACATTATAAAGTATTTTAACTGCACCAGATACGCATTTTTATCATTTAATTTTCCACAATTATGAGTAGGCCGACACAGGGAAGCTGTAGAATGAATATTTCAAGAGCGGAATGCCAAACAAGACCCTAGTTTTATACTAAACAATAGAGAAGATATCAACAGAAGACCTCTCAGGAATGAGATAAAAAATATCACGTCAATAAACAGCCTGAGAAACAATACGTTTACACAAAAAGCAACAAACAAGGCAAGTCATTATTGAAATATGTGTTCTATAGTACAATTTTATTGTAATAGACACGTGTTTCGGATATCAAATCCTCGTCAGTAGTAAAACCAAAGTGAATTTTCCTGGTGTCGTCTACAGTTTAGATTTTTTTAAATTCCTCTTGCCAAAAATAAGAGGCTACAAATTTTGTATAGGGTGTATTCAGAAGCGCATTTCAATTAATAATATGGCCAAAAAATATGTTGGAGGTTCTTTGAATGTAAACGTCTTTAAATTGAATAGCATCATTTAAGAACAGATAAATTGGCAACATGGACCAGACATGCACGTTTCGGGTACTTAACCCTCGTCAGTGATCCTCAAATCTAAACATTGTAATATGCCAAAAAGTATGCAAGTTACTATGTCGAAAATGCGAATCGAAAGACGTAGCAGGATGGGTGGGATATGATGCTACATGACCCACGTTTTAGAAATTTCAAGAAATTTTGATAACAGAAATTTTCGAATGCGTTGAAGAAAGGATCAACATCATTTCTATGAAGCACAAACGAAAGCCCTACATTGTACGGAATGGTTAAAAATATACCTGGAATACATTATACCTCTAAGAACAGAACTTTTTATAACCCGTAGTGAAGATTAATTTAGAAAATTAAATTACAGCAAGTTTCTTTTTCTTTTTTGGGGGGGGGGGGGAATAAGTGTGTAAAAGAAATACCAAGAAACTACACACAAAACATCACTAAAACAGCGTTAGACAACACGATAAACGAAAAAATCCACAACGAGAGGTCCAACCAACAATCGACTCAAGATCGGATGCCATTTATTAGTTTAAGGTTTTGTTCCTGTATTCGAGGTGCGGCCTCACCCCCACAAATTTACACACTTACTTTGAGTAGGAAGTATGACAGATCAAACCCTATAACGGATTTATCATGCTAAAAATACTTTTGAGATGTTTGCTTTGTACCTTTTGACGTAGGAGTATTTAGTGACCTACGCAGTGTCATAGTAAGACACTACGTAACCGTCATACTGCAAAGTAAGTGGCTGAATAATAAACAAAATTAGTAGGATAAATGTTGATTGCCTTCTTTACCGCGAATAAGATCATGAATTCATCAAAAGAATACTATGCTTAGTAACGTTCCGCGCCAGGCATCTCTTCCAGCATTGTACACTGGCCAACTGCGAAGATGGGATTCCATGACGGGTGTCGTCAAAATTTTATCAGAGAAGACTAGGTACTGAAGGTAATTTAGATTTTGACCTGTTCGTCTGTCCGTATGTCCATGCCAAAAACTTAAACATAGGGAACAACTTTTCAATGGAAGGTGGTAGATTTTTCATATTTCACATGCGTATTCCTTGTGACATTACCTTTTCATTAATACCAAAAACTCTAGACCTTGACCTTGACGTTTGACCTAATTTTGATAAACTGAAACATCTGCCATAACTTTATCATGGTGAGTTTTAAAGAGCTTTCATATTTTACAAATGTATATGTGTATTTCTTGACAAGACCTTTCCTTTGATACCAACATTTTGACATCGTGATATTGACCTTAGACCTCATTTTGACAACTTTAACATCGACACAACTTTTGAATAGAAGTTGATGAAAGCTTTTATATTTCACATGTGTATTCCTTGCGACAAAACATTTCTGTTGACACCAATAGTTTTTTTTACCTCCCTACCTTTGACCTTCTTTTGAAAAATAGTGAGTCATTTTATCATTTGCAAGGACGCAAACGAGGGCATTCGTGTTTCACAAATACATTTTTATTTACATACATGTAGTTTTTGTGTTACCGAGGGTCCCAACGTTTAATATGCGCGCATTAAATAGATAACCACACCTATCGCTATTCTATGGAGGATGGCCGTCCAAAGTCGATGCCGCGCATATGTGTAACATAATGCATGTGATAAATGAATATGTTTAAAATATAGTATTTACCATGGCGCGTATTTAACAGCACCAACTATAGTAATTACCATGGCGCGTATTTAACAGAACCACCTATAATAATTACCATGGCGTTTATTTAACAGCAACACCTATAGTAATTACCATGGCAGGTATTTAACAGCACCACCTATGGTAATTACCATGGCGCGCATTTAACAGAACCACCTATAGTAATTACCATGGCGCGTATTTAACAGCACCACCTATAGTAATTACTATGGCGCGTATTTAACAGAACCACCTTTATTAATTACCATGGTGCTTATTTAACAGCACCACCAATAGTAATAACCATGGCGCTTGTTTAACAGCACCACCTATAGTAATTACCATGGCGCGTATTTAACAGAACCACCTACCTTGTTAAACGTCTTTAAATTCAATAGCATCATTTAAGAACAGATAAATTTGCAGCATGGAACAGACATGCACCTTTTAGGGTACTTAACCCTCGTCAGTGATCCTCAATCAAAACAATATAATATGGCCAAAGAGTGTGAAAGTTATGGGTGGGATATGATGCTACAGGACGCACGTTTTAGAAATTTCAAGAATTTTTTATAACAGACATTCTGGAATGCGTTTATGAAACTATCAACCGAAGTTGATCGAATTTGTTACGTGTGCCCTCGGGGACTCCTGTCCACCAGTAGTGACACGCACCAAGTGGTACAAATGTTAAACATCTTCAAATTCAATAGCATCATTTATAAACAGAACTTTGCAGCATGGACCTAACACTTCCCGAACTCGCATCTGATCCTGGAGATTGTTCAATAGAAAAAGTTGTCCTTCGTGTTTCTATGGAGCTGAGTCATTGTCTCTGTCCGTTCGTCCGATTTTTCATGAGAAAGTTCTGCATAATTATTCTTAAAATATTTTTAAATCTGATTTCGGGTTTTGTATTTGACTTCCTTTCACTGATTTTACTATTTTGCGAGAATAACTGTGGACTATGAAAAGGTATTATTCCTGATGAAAAATATTTCAATAGTGAAATACGCCAATCAGTATCAGATATTTCTAAGGCTTCAGGTTTGTTTCGCTGGGTGAATGCAGGGTGGTCAAGCTGGAGATCCTTCCCTTTTCTTCATAAGTTGGCGAGATGGTTTTTTGTGTATAACAACATCCACAAAGCAGGAAGGATCATAGTCAAAAGTAAACATCACTTAAATCCTAGAAATAAGATAAACTTAAAGGTAAAATGTCTGTCATCTGCCACACATCGTTTTCTGTCGGGGGAGGTATCATTTGGATCGTCGGTCTCTCTTGGTTTGAACATTCGTATTTTTGACGGTGTATATGACCTCAGTATGTTTTCTATTTTAGCGTTTAAGAAAGTTTGATATTCCAAAAATGATTGTAAGCAGCGCCATTGAAAATATCACTGTCAGTGAAGGTCTTATAACTGAGCATCTCTTTCACAGCAAGTCAATGTTTAATTGACATGGTTCCCAGAATGTACCTAAACGAAATAAGAACTTTTCCAAAGGGAAATAATTAATCACCCAATATTGCATCTTCTCGAGACAAGTGTACGTAATACCTTACTCTGCCTTGTCGGATGTCATACATAAAACTGCGTCTCCGTTGAGTTTCGTTCGGAGAATGAGGCCAAAACTTCAAATAGATCAATAGCAATTCAAGTGCCTTTTAATGCGTTTGGGTGATTTTACTCCCAAAATTGCTTGTATGTGAAACTACGATAAAATATAGACTCTGATCTTGTTGCATATACTCGCCGTAGACGCAGTTTTGTGTATGACATCTGACAAAGGGGAGTAAGGTATTACGTACACTTGTCTCGAGAAGATGCCAAAATTGATAATGGATGAATTCCAAAAGTCCATATGAGGAGTGAGAGTTTGTAAGTTTTATTGGATTGCGTCAAAATTACCGAGAAAAAAATTCTGCTTTTTATCGGCAATAAGCGATGATCATGCTATGTGTGTCATTAGAAGATGTAAAATGGTTGATAGCGTGCACAAGTTTCTGAAAATGTTATTGCACTATAAAAGATCGGAAGCCAATAAAAGTTGGCTTCTGTTTTTCGGTCTTCGTAAATGTGGTAACATGCTTGATAGATTGATCTTCCTTATTTCTACTATGCTGACTTTCTGGCATTTCACATCAATATAATGACAAAAGTGGATTGTTCAATTTGCAAGCCGAAAAACATTTCAGCGAATCAAATAGAAATGGTAATGGAAAGTTATGCAAAACATTGATTTTCTGACATAGTGAAGTTCCTAGTGTCATTTACTGCTATAGTTTTTCTTTATCCCTTTGAGGAGAGAAAAAATGTTTGTTTACCCCTTATGAAAAAGAATTTATCCAAAATCTTCAAAAGCAAAGAAAATTTGATGAGCTGAAATGTTTCAATAATACTTCTAGGTATCTGGATGATATTCTAACCATTGACAATCCTGCTTTTGAATTATATAAGAATGAAATTTATCCACAAGAATTAACCCTTAACAAGGCAAACCTTTCAAATACAGAAACACCCTTTTTGGACCTAAATATCAAAATTGTAAACGGAAAGATTCATACAAGTGTATATGACAAAAGGGATGATTTTGGATTCAACATAGTAAATTTCCCTTGGCTTGACGGTGATGTTCCAAGATTACCGTCATACGGCATTTACATATCACAGCTCATCCGGTACGCTAGAGCATGTACTGATATTTTGGATTTTCACAGTAGAAATTTACAAATTACCAAAAAACTTTTAGGTCAAGGTTTCCGCTTTCATAAACTAGTTAAGACTTTCTGGAAATTTTACAAAAATTACAGTCAACTTCTTTTAAAATTCGGATCTATACATGCAACAGAGTACATTACTATGGGTATTACACAACCTGTCTTTTATGGTGATATGATAAACAAAATAAAGAGGATCAAAGGTAGGCAGCATAACCATCGAAAATGCGTCAGAATCATCAAACGCCTTTTATACCGTGGATATGATCCTAATGTCACCAGACGGACACTAGGCTTGGTACTTGACCAATCTACAGTCTTGTACGAGCGCATCCTTGAGACTTGCACTCTGACTGACTGTGACGACGGGACTCCATGACGGGCCCTGTCCAAACCTCTTTAGAGAAGACAGGGCCCCGACCACCTGTCCTCTCTGAATGTCAGTCGGACTCCTCGGGTGATTGCATACATGAGCTCGCTACAGCCGGCAGAGCACGGACTGTATAACGCATGCCCTCTTTTTATATCCATTTACATATTCATCTGTGTCTCTGGGGCCTCTGCGTTTTGCGGTCTTGTTTGTGTGATGTCATCTTACAGTGAGGAGGTTGTTTTACACCACAATTGTACGTTCTTCGAGACCTCTGGGTAATTGGAGAAGTGAGAGGGTTGTGCGCACGTAATCCAGGATAACCACACCATTTGCTTCTTGCGTGACAGATGGCCGTCCAAAGTCGGCACCGGTTACCCATTGGTCTCGTCGGTTTATGTGTAGTCTTTTGTGTTTGATGTTTACATGTCGTGTGTCTCTTTTCCGTCTCGTGCTGTACTCGTCTTTTGTGTTTTTGCATCGGGTGTTTTGGTGTTTTACTGTTGATGCTGCAACGGGGTCTTGTTGGAGATCTCCTCCCTTTTTTTTTGGATCTATGTTGATCCCAATAATAATGATTTAAATTTTTCTCGCAGACATCTGCGACATAGGATCCTCGGAACGGTTTACTTTTTTATGATCACTTGCCTACGAGCAGTTTGCGCACTTCCCTGCTGAAAAGTAACGACCCATCAAATCGATTTTACCCTGGCTTAAGGGAAGTGATCTAATTACATTATGAAAGTCCTAACAGGAAGATTTCTCTGTGGGTAGTAATTAACTCCCCCAGATGGGGAACAGTAAATTGTGCTACCTCATAATGAACAAGTTGTAACAGCACTAAACTTTGCTCCAAGTCGTTAAATTACTTTCCACTTTCGTGCCAAGACCAGATCAACCATGTAACTTGTCGGTCTAACGGAGATAGACATAAAACTATTGATTAAGACTGTACATTTTTATATTCAATTCTCACGATCCCATATGCTATAGGAAAAAAAGACGTTGCTATAGAAGGGTTGTCTCTAAGCATAGCGAAAATGAGGGAAAAAACACGTTATTGTCTCAAGCCAATATATTAGACGCCCGTTTGGTGTTATAATTTCTCCATATCTTTCTTCACCACATCTTCCAATCATTTTCCTGAAAGACCTATAACTAATTGTATCAAACTACAGAGGACGTCGTCTAGAACAATTACAGTAATGATGTATTTCTTGTCTTTTTGTTAATAATTTAGACGATGTCTGACTTTTATTAGATTTTTTGTGCATACAAAAATTTGTAGAATATTGGAAAATCCCTATTTGCCTTTATTAATGACTTTTTAATGTCTGGGAATAGGTAATTGAACAAAATATTATTTTTGTTCAAGTTTCCAAAAACCAAACGCCACGACCAAATGGTCCTATTAAGCTCACCTACATACCCTTTTGGTCTTAGTCCTATTAAGCTCACCTACATACCCTTTTGATCTTAGTCTAAAATGTCATGGATGAATATAGAAGTAGTACCCATCAGTTATTCAGTCTCAAAGTCGATAAGGTACGGTAAAATCATGTATTTCCATCGGAATAGTCGCGAACCCCAGAATAAACAATATTCCGAAGTGAGACCAGGTGCATGGAGGGAGTAAATCTCTCCTGTTTGCATGCAATAATGCGGAAGGGTTCAAACTCTATACCTTCTTGAAGAAAATTTCAACCAATTTATTATGCATCAGACACGTGTTTCGAATATTCTCATCAGTGATGCTTCCAGCCAAAGTGCTTTTCATACGCCGCCTAAGTTCATTTCTTCACTAGCGCCCTTTGGTTTTATTTTTAGAATTTGAATTTGTGTATTTACTTTACAGAGAATAAGCAGTTTCAAATGTCCTGTAGGGTCGATTCAGTAGCTTAGCAAAATAAAATCTATGTCCAAAGTTGCATTGGAGGGATGGTGCTAAGATGTTAACATCCTACCACAGCAAAACCCCAAAACACCTAATGCAAAAACACAGAGCAGACACCCACAGAAAGAGACGCAAAACGGCGAACAACACTAACTCACACCATAGAAACATGAAACACAAAAAACACACATAAACCAACGATACCAATGGGCAACTGGTACCGACTTAGGATGACCACGCAAGTAGCAGACAGTGTGGTTATCCGGATTAGGTGCTTACAACCCATCTATTTTTTCGATTACCCAGAGGTCTCGAAGAACACACAAGTGTTGTGTAAAATAACCACCTTACTGTAAGATGAACATACAAACAGACAGCATGACGCAGGGGCCCAAGAAGCACACAGATGGATATGAAAATGGTTTTAAAGAAGGCATACATAATACAGTCTGTGCTCTTCATATGATCATCCGAGAAGTTTTACTGACATTCAGAGAAGACAGGTGGTCGGGGTCCTGTCTTTTCTAAAACGGTTTGGACAGGGGCCGTCATGGAGTCATGTCGTCACAGTCAGCCCGAATGCAACTCTTAAGAATGCGTCGGTACAAGGCTGTAGAATGGTCAAGTACCAAGCAAAGTGTCCGTGTGGTGGCAGAAGGATCACATCCGAGGAATAAAAGGCGTCTGACACAAATTCGAGGGTAAATCTATCTACGTATGATCCGTCTTATTTTGTTAATTATGTCACCATAATATGCAGGTTTGAATTACCCAAAGTAAAATACTAACTTACTTGCATGGGTCCGACTTTAAAAGAAGTTGATAATATTTTTTTTTTGTAAAATTTCCAGAAAGTCTTCACTAGTTTGGGAAAGCAAAAGCCTTGACTTAAAAGTTTCTTGGTAATTTGTAAATTTCTACTATGAAAATCCAAACTGTCAGTGCATTGCTCTTGCATACCGGATTATAGGGCTGGGCCGATACACCGATGCATCGATGCATCGCAATTTTTCAATTCACGATACGAGGATCGATACATGTGCTATCGTATCGATATCCGCTACCAAATAAATACGGATTTCTTTTTTTCATATTTTTAGTCCGCTTCCGTATTTAGCCGTAATTTCTGAGAATCGAAAGTGAAACTATGGCAGAGGGGGAATGGGTGAAGTTGGTGTCCCCAATCGGCAGTAAATCTGCCGTTTGGGAGAATTTTGGCATGCCGGTGTACGAATCAAATGGAGTAAGACGGCAAGACAAAGAGCATGTTATTTGCAAGCTATGTGATGCCGTATTGAAGTACACAGGAAACACAACAAACATGCAAAAACACATCGATCGGCACCATCCAGTTGTATCTAAGAATAAAAAATCGGTAACCTCAACATCGTCGGGTACTATCATGAGTCACATGACAAAGGAAAAACCTACCAGTGGAGTGAGTGGACAGTTACGTCTTACTGACTTCAGCAAATCTATGGTTTATTTACCTTTTTGTGTTGTTCTTGGAATAAATCTGTTCATTTTCACTTCTAATCTTCTATATATAAAGTATCGTGATACGTATCGTATCGCGAGGCTAGTATCGTGAAACGTATCGGATCGGTCCATGGTGGTATCGGCCCAGCCCTACCGGATTAGCTGCGAAATGTAGATTCCGTATAGCAGTAATCTAGGAACATCACCATCAAGGCAGGGACATTTTACTATGTTGAATCCAAAATTATCTCTTTTGTCATATACACTTACAAAAGTATGAATGTCTCCATTAATAATTTTGATATTTAGGTCCAAAAATGGTGTTTCTGTTTTTGTAAACTTTGCCTTGTTTAGAGTCAATTCTTGACTATAAATAGTACTTTAATACTTTTCAAAAATAGGATTGTCGATAGTAATAATAACATCCAAGTACCTGGAAGTACCAATGAAGTATTTCAAATCATCATGTTTTCTTTGCTTTTGAAGATTTTGTATGAAAATAAATCTGCAAACACACACACAATAATCAAATTACACGAGCCTCTCAGTCAATCGACTAGCTACCACCAACTAAGTAGACAAGTGTAAGTATTTGCAACCAACGAAGAGAAAACATAATGCTGTCAGTCAATCATGCGGAGTCCCAGGTCGTCTTCAATGCGGAGCGACATCGCCCTATCTTCGTGAGTAAGGATTCCTTGATCATTACTTCGGAACTAACTTCATACAAAGAGTCCAAAGCTTCAATATTGTCTGCAATGCCGAGAAAAAAATAAATTAGGTCCATTTAAAACATTGAATTTGATACATTTACCAGTTTTGATATTTTCTGCCAGGCTGAACTGATGGGCGCTTTATACCGTGGATATGATCCTAATGTCACAATACGGACACTTGGCTTGATACCTGACCAATCTACAGTTTTGTAAGAACGCATTCTTAGGACTTGCACTCTGACTGACTATGACGACAGAACTCCATGGCGGTCCCTGTCCAAACCTCATTAGAGAAGACAGGGCCGCGACAACCTGTCCTCTCTGAATTTCAGTCGGACTCCTCGGGTGATAACATATATGAGCTCGCTACAGGCGGCAGAGCACGGACTGTATAACACACTTCCTCTTTTTATATCCATTTACTTCATCTGTGTTGCTGGGGGTTCTGCGTTTTACGGCCTTGTTTGTGTGTGGTCATCTAACAGTGAGGAGGTTGTTTTACACCATTATTGTACGTTCTTCCAAACCTCTGGGTAATCGGAAAAGTGAGAGGGTTGTGCGTAATCCAGGATAACCACACCGTCTGCTACTCGCGTGACAGATGGCCGTCCTAAGTCGACACCTGTTAACAATTGGTCTCGTTCGTTTATGTGTGGTCTTTTATGTTTCATGTTTCTATGGTGTGTGTTGATTTTTCTTTCCCTCTTGCGTCCTTTTTATGTCTCTTTCTGTAGATGTCTGCTTTTTAATTTTTGCATTGGGTGTTTTGGGGTTTTACTGTGGGTGCTGCAACCGAGTATTGTTGGAGATCCCCTCCTTTCTTTGTTAGCAAGCAGCAAATGCTTGTCCTCCCCGGTCACCTTATCTCGGATAATTTTTCCCTTGCAGATTATAAAGATATTTTATTTTATTTTGCATTTGAATTGTTTGTCGCCCATTGACTGTAATTTTGAACGTTGATTTTTTGGTTCGATGCTCGAGATTCTCTTCTCAATTGCGAAATGTTTAAGGTCTTCAAATTCATTGGCATCATTTTAGTGCAGATAAATCTACAGCATGGACCAGACATGCACGTTTCGGGTATTTAATCCTCGTCAGTGATCCTATATCTAAACAATGAAATATGGCCAAAATCTGTGAAAATTATGTCCTAAATAAACCGAAAGACGTAGCAAGATGGTAGGATATGATGCTACACGACCCAGGTTTTCGAAATTTGAGAAAATTGTGTAAGCACAAATTTTCAAATGCGTTTGAAGAAACAACCAACCGAAATTGATCGAACTTGGATCGTACTGGGAATCTTATTCTGGCATAGTTTTAACATTTTTGTTCTGATATATTTTGTCTTTGATAACCTGTTTATATGTATCTTCCTCCGATTCTCATAAGTCAATCTAAAAGAGACAATATTTCTATCCTTCAGAGACATGTCATGGCCAAGATTTTCCACCACTTCTAGACATGGATGGATTCAGGGAAGGATAACCAGAAACGGTTAAATTTAAATCAATATAATTCATATTATCTGATATCCTTGGAATATATTTGTTATCTGAACTTAAGCTTAACGTTTTATCATAAATGTTAAACGTCTTATCCTCATATTCATTTTTTTTTCTTAAACTATTACCTAAGTTTATGCTTTATCTTAAATGCTCTTACATACAAGCAAAAGCTGAAGTTTTGCAGAAGAATTAAAATTTGCCGAACCATTTGGTTTTCGAGATTGGTCCAAAACATCGTATTTTATTCTGGATGTCAAGTTTTGTAATTTGTTCTTCGTATTACTTCCTCATTGACATTCCGGCGTCAGCAATGATTATTCTGGTTGAATAATTAAAATCTATATAACATGGGAAAATAATCCAATCATGGGGTATTGCAATCCATAAATAAAAAAAATCAAGTAGTGCGAAGGAAAGGAGTGGTTCTCCAACAACATTCGGTTTCAGGACCCACAGCAAAACCCCAAAACATCCAATGCTAAAACACAGAGCAGACACTCACAGAAAAGGACGTAAAAGGGACAAAGAACACCAAAAAGAAGGGAGGAGATCTCTACTCACACTATAGAAACATGAAACACATAAACCAACGAGACCAATGGGCAACCGGTGTCGACTTAGCAGTCAGTGTTTTTATCCGGATTACGTGCGCACAACCCTCCCACTTTTCCGATTACCCAGAGATCTCGAAGAACACACAATTGTGGTGTAAAATAACCTCCTCACTGTAAGATGAATATACAAACAGACATCATGACGCAGGGGCCCAAGAAAGACACACATGGATATGTAAATGGATATAAAGCAAAAGGCATATGAAATACAGTCCGTGCTCTACCAGCTGTAGCGAGCTCATGTATGTGACCATCCGAGGAGTGCGACTGACATTCAGAGAGGACAGGTGGTCGAGGCTCTGTCTTTTCTAAAGAGGTTTGGCCAGGGCTCGTCATGGAATTCTATCGTCACATTTGGTCCGAGTTCAATTCTTAAGAATGCGCTGGTACAAGTCTGAAGATTGGTCAAGTAACAAGCGAAGTGTCCGTCTGGTGACAGAAGGATTATATCCGCGGTATAACACGCATTTATGATTCTACACAATTTCGATAGTATTTCTGTCTACCTTTGATCCTTCTTATTTTGTTTATTATGTCACCATAAAATGCAGTTTGTGAAATACCCAAAGTAATACACTCGGTTGCTTGTATGAGTCCGAATTTCAAAAGAAGTTGACAATATTTTCATTAAAATTTCCTTTACTAGTTTGTGAAAGCGTAAACCGTGACCTAAAAGTTTCTTGGTTATTTGTAAATTTCTACCATGAAAATCCAAAACATCCTATGTAATTTGTAAATTTCTATGAAAATCCAAAACATCAGTACGTGCTCTAGCATACCGCATAAACAATGAAATGTAGATACCGTATGACGGTAATCTAGGAACATCACCGTCAAGCCAGGAAAAATCTATTATGTTGAATCCAAAACCATGTCTTTTTCGTGTATAAAATAAATCTGCAACAAGAGGCGCACAATTAGAAATACTAATTAAATATTTCAAATCATCATGTTTTCTTTGCTTTTGAAGATTTTGGATAAATTTCTTTTCCATACGTGTATAAAAATAAATATGCAACAAGAGGCGCACAATTAGTATCCATAGGGATCCCTACAACCTGTTTGTAGATATTCTCACCAGATCTTACATAAATGTTGTCCAAGAGGAAGGAGGTCACTATATGTCCATGACTTGTATAATTTGTATTCTGCAGCGGAAAAGAAACCCTCTGATTCAGATGTACAAATGTACTATTTCCCCTCTCAATATTAAATTAAGTTAACGTCTTCACTTTCGTCATAGAGGTGTTCAAGTGGCCCTCTGTGTATAATGACGAATAATAGCAAAAAAATCCTTTTTATTTTCGTTTACTTTACGTAAAGAAGGAAATGTTGACAGAAAAAACGTCTATGTATCTGTAAATGAAGTTAAACTGTTTTTCATATTGGAGAGCGAGGACTTAATGAACCCACAAGTAATGGGTTATTTAAATCCGTAAGTTTGCCGACTAATTTTTGCAGACATTCCTTCCAAGCTCTACAAAAAGTTACAGATTAGAAATTGAAACATATAAGGTTCTCTTTCCTTCCCGTTATAAATGTGTGTGTTGACATATTATATCTCTCCAGTTCAAAAGAAAATTTTAAATATCACGATTTTATCAGATTAATCTAAAAAATGACTCAAAATGCCAAAATAAACCATGTAGTCATGGCGCTATGAATGAGGCTAACAGATCAAATATTTAAATCAGCGAAGATGCGGAAGCAACTATGAGTATATCATCATGTATATTTCAATGCATTGAAAATCATTAAAAAGAAACTTTGTAAAACTAGAAGATATTCTTCAACTGTTTAAATGCCGACAGGAGATGCTCACTCTTTCCGTCCTTCAATACTGTTTTCACAGTGAACTGTTTTGTTCAGTTTGCTTTATATTCATTTCATATGGTTTTGTATGGACTAGATTCGGGCTGTGCTTTTCGGAATAGTGTTTTGATTAATTATTGGTGTATGGATTTATCCATAGTTCGTAACCGCATGTTTCACCTATGGAAGGTAAATTTCAAAAGATCACTAATTAAAATAGAAAATAAGCATATCACTTACTGTCACCAATGTTTCAATTCTATGACAGACAAACACTTATACGAACTGAATTAAATGTCCTCGCACTTTCAAGTAAGTATAGAAAAAATACTTTTGGACAGGAAGTTCACAAAAACCGAGATTACCCTTATGGACTTTCAATATACTGCAATGTTCAATTAGCAATATGTTTTCATTACCACTAGATCGATTTGCTACAAATTTATGATTTAAAGAATTTGTCCATCTATATATCTCTAAATGAAAAAGTAAATATAACTTTGATCTAGGTCTTCCCTTTGAAGAACTCTAAGAGCTCTGGGTTTCATGAATCTGAGTAGAGATACAATCAAAGTAAACACTACAATGGAAAAAAGCAATTTTGTTCATCTGATTTTTTTCTCCGATGCTGAGAGTATGGATAGAACGTTGACTTCTTCATGATAGTAAGGATTCAGTCGCTTTGCAATGTAAACATTGTGTCGTTTGTTTATACAATCCTTAAGTTATCGAAAATCGTATTCGGGAACAATCTCAGCACTAAATCATGTCAAAGAGGTCGTAATGGGGACTTGACAAAAGATTCAGGGATTTCTTTGTGATAGCAAGAACTGAAGAGGTAAATCAATGTACTAGAAGGTAAATCAGAGCATAGATTATATGCTAACACATATCGTGATCCATGTATGGGATTTCTCCTACGAAGGATTATTTGTCCATGAATAGAGCTAGATTCAATATTTCATGATGAGAAAATCGAAGAAATCTTAATTATATACAATTAAACCCGTTCTGACCCTTCACTTTTTATAAAATGAAAAAAAGTAGTTAACATGGTTAAAATGCGGAGACAAAGGGAATATAAATACCTTTTCGTCGGAAGTAATGCCAATTCAGAATTAATGATATGCCTTCTAAAAAGGGAATCGCTAAAAGGATACTCAATACTTCACTGAGTCGGAAATCTAAAATGTAAGATAACATGATCCAACATAAAAGGAGACACCTCACCATAGTAACAAGTGTCTACTTTCGTTAAAAATCTCCGATTTAAGGGTCTAAAATATTCTTGCCTGAAGCAAAGTTTCTATTTATGATTTTATCTTGAAATGGAAGACGTAATTTGGAGTGATCGACAAAATTCAGTTTTCTGAAAAAATCTGTTGTAAACTATGCAATAGTTATCCAATTTGGTAAGAATTGTACATTACGAATTATAAATAAATTCTTAGGGGGATCTGTGTTACCACTATGTGCATCTTGTGTGGTTTTTCCTTTACAATCATGTTTCTTTTTTCTTTGATAAAAAATGCTGGATTGATGAATATCCAGGCTCTACATTGCTTGTATTTGTATAAAAAAGGTTATTTGTCAATTACTTTAACTATCAATTGCTTGAATTTATCATTCGTTTTTAAATAACTTTGAATTAATTCGACAAAGATTGTATTTCTTTATATCTATATTCCATTTTCTTTTTTAGAAAAATAGCTCAAATGTTAAACGTCTTCAAATTCAATAGCATCATTTGAGATCAGATTAATTTGCAGCATGGACCAGTCATGCACGTTTCGGGTACTTAACCCCCGTCAGTGATCCTCAATCAAAACAATGTAATATGGCCAAAATGTGTGAATGTTATAATGTCCAAAAATGTACCGAAAGACGTAGCAGGATGGGTGGGATATGATGCTAAAGGACCCATGTTTTAGTTTCAAACAATTTTGATAACAGAAATTTTCGAATGCGTTGAAGAAACGAGCAACCGATGTTAATCGAACTTGGCTACATGTGCCCTCGGGGACCCCTGGTCCACCAGCAGTGACACTCACAAAGTGGTACAAATGCTAAACATCTTCAAATTCAATCGCATCATTTAAGAACAGATTAATTATCAAGTCGTGATTCGCAATTTTTTTTTCAATTTTTTTAATTTTCATTTTATTCTTATTTTTTTTAAGAAATTTGATTTCTCGAAATATTCTGTTAAATTGCTTTATAATAATTCTGTTACCATAGCTAATAAATAAAAGATCAATGTTTTCAACATTTATTTTATCACAAATTAAATTATTGGTTGTTTACAAACCATTATCAACATTTGGCATTGTGAGATAACACGTTAGGCACAGGAGACATATGCAACAACGACGAGCGATTCATTTATACAATTAATGTCTGGTGACAGCAAAAATAATGGCCATAACAGAGAAGCCTACAAAAACACATGACATCTTCTTTACATCTTTGTTACCATCTAATTCCTTGAAAAGAATGTCAAAAAATATGATATAAAACAAAGTACCCGTAGCAATACTTTGCAATATGGCATTTGGGACATTTACGTCAACATAGAGCTGAGCACCTGTAGAGATGACCAAACCGATGATAATTCCTACAGCAGCGAGAAGAGAAAACGAAGAGATGCTGAAAATCATAGTGCTATGTTTCTCTTCATTTCTCATATGTTGAAGTCCCATAGCAAAAGCCAGTATCCCGCGATGAAGACCAATGGCGAAACATAAAGTCCAAGCATTACTCTCAACACTCTGTAAACCTAAAACCATACCTTCAAATATTCCATGAAATGATAGGGCAGTGATAAACAAGGCCGATCTCATCTGGCCCTTACTAGACTCTCCTCCGCGTGATAGTTCTGATACTACCTTTTTAACCTCTAAATCCTGTAGAGGAGCAGGCTCTATTTCTATATCTAAATCATCTTTATTTGGTTTTTCACTAGACGTAAAGCTCTTGTCATGAGTTTCATGGGACTGTATCAAATCTTCTTTGGTAAATGAGTTTATGCTTTGATCGTCCAATTCACTTCCATCTAGTTTTTCCGAGTGTGATGTCGGTAGAATCTCACTATCGTTCCATTCACTTCTTTCCCTGTCGGTGATCTCCTGTAGTTTCTTGTAGAGCGACCTTATTCCATGTTCTGTAAAAATAACACCGAAAAACCCGGCCATAGTGAGCAGCTCTGCCACTGGGTACTCAGAATGAGATCGTATTTGTGTAAGCATCTCTCCAAACTTTAGTCTGGTGTCGGGGAGCAAGTGTAAAAAGCAGACCCCTAAAAATATTCCACCAGAGAAACATTTCAGTGATGATATCATATAATCCAGTGTTCTTTTCTTCTTCACAAGTCGCTGAGCACAGAATTGGAAAAGTCGACAAGGGAAAAGTCCACAAAGCACGGATATAGTAGTGATAATTAGCAAAGCAATTATCTTGGCTACTACTACATCCATATCAACCTGTGATTCTGACATCAGGGAGTAATTATGTCTCTCGTTAATTAATATAAATTCCAAACTAGCTCCTACCTGAAGCTTGATCCTTACATTTTGTAAATGTTATACGGTGATCGGGAAGCCACTGGAATATTCCAATCACTAACTCCATCAAATATGCAACAACTTTCATGAGAACATTTCCGGGCAAGTACAAGGAAACGACGTTCTCCGTTCCCAATCAAGCGATTTAAATACAATTTGTATGTAAACATCTTCAACAATAGTCATTTTCCGACAGGCATCTGATAAACATTTCCCCTGTGTTTATTTCTGTTTCGTGCACTGTCTCGCAAGTAAATGCGAAAACTGTCTCAACCGTTTTGTCCAGTATTCATCTCTCGTCCCCAGAGATTGTTCTATTGACAAATCGTATTTGTGTATTAGTGGCGTCGATACGTTGTAGCCTATAATATGATGGCTGACTTGTATTGTAATAGTAATTGGCCCTCATTGACGGAATCGGTTATTTAATGCAATATCAGGCCTAGGAAGGTCAACCTAGATATGATATCAGAGTTCTACGATGGAATACCAACAAGAAACATTTCCTGTAATAAAAAAAACCCCAATAAAGTCGAATTAGAAATCAACAAAAAAAAACTTTAACATCCGAATTTAATAAATATTATCATGATTATTTTGCCCGACATCATACAATAAGTTATTTTTGATACCTTTTGTCTGAATCAATTGGTTTTAAAAATAGCAATGTTTTCTCTCTTTATTTTATTATGCAGAGATAAACGTGTAAAAGATGCACCAAATTACGAAATGAAATGAAAAAATATTTCTCTTTAAATAATTACCATACCTTTTTCTGCATTTCATTCCCCAGCTACATTTCCCGCCTACTGTCCATCATGCCTTGAGCTAGGTAAGGACACTGTCTTCGGGAACGCTCCTTTACATCTCCTACCAAGAAGAAAATCTTATATACAATGGCAGGTCTAACACGAGTTTCAAAGCAAACTTATTCAATGTATCAGAAAACGCAATTCCATTATCGAGTATTCCTCTTGGATGCATGAACAGGTGTATTAAGCGAGATTAAATGGAAAGTAATTACGATGAAAGGTGAAGAGAAGAGAATCACTTTGATCCGTTGCCTCAAAATATTCATCCCATTCTTTATTCTTTTATTTTTATACGTGGAGACGTGGGACGTAAGGTAGATTGAACAAGTCTGAAATCATAATTCCTTGGGGAGTACTATTTTCATGGTAATTTCTTTAATGTTGATGAAAAAGGAGATGGTTTATATCGTATTGTTTTCTTCATATCATTTTAGAATTTCAAAAAGAGAAAGAGAATGAAATAGATAAAGAGAGAAACTCAATATTACAATTATGTAAAATGTAAGACTTTTTGTTGTCTGGATCCGGATAGACGGATAAAGAGTGATTATCATAATAAAGCTTTGTGCCTTATAAGAAATATTCAAAACGGTATCATCTGATCAGCAACAAATAAAAGTCTTTTGTCGATTTCTGTGAAATAATAGTTTCACAGGAAATAGGATCTTGATCTCCGACTGTGATTTCCCTTAGAAAGTCCACAAATGGAAGCCTTACTTACCATATTACCATGGTAACATGGAATTATCCACAGAGATAAAAGAGAGGATTTAGTATTCTTAATTAAATGTCGATAGCGGATGTCTTTTGAAAAGAAAGTGTCACAGAAGCGTGTCTGATTATATCTTTTTGAAAGAGAAGTGAAAAATAATGAAGCAGATATAAAGCTTAAAAATTGATCAATCCCACTTTCACGAATCGATTATATTTAAGCAAGTGAGTGTTGTTTTTCTTTCCTCTTTTAAGATTTATTAGTTTTCTGATTATATTTTCAATCATTATGAACATGATATTTAACCTTCATAAAGACATTTCTAAAGATCTGCAAAAGAAAGAAGAGGATATGACGTATACAAGCAATCTTGTAACGACTTATTTAATAATAATGTTCACACAAAAAGACAGCAAATGCTGTAAGTAATGCTTGATAAAATTTTTATTAAAAAAATCATAATGATTTTTTTTTTTTTGCGTATAATCGATATCAAAATTTGTACTAAAAAGTCGGTCTTTTTATTATAAGTTTGGTTTTTTCACCTAATCAGACAGAGGACATTTTAGAGTAGACTTGGACATTTTGGGTTGTTATTTTCTTTTGATTAATCGCAATAAAACACAGGATCAATGTTCTCTCCAATAAAACTATAGATCGTTGTCATAATTCATGACAAGAAAAGCTTTTTATATAACAAATATCCGTAAACCTTTTTCAATATTGCTGATCCATTTAAGATTATAGAAGTTACATCAGCCAGACTTGACTCTCACCTTCCGTCAATAAAAGATGGAGGGATAACAAGGCTAACATAGGGTATTGATCAAACTAAGCCTTTATATTCGCTTTGGGCATTGACAAACGAATTCTCAATATTTTCTGCCGCCATATAGGTTTAATTCCCTTTTTTAATCTCCTCAGCTACATCGGATGGGAATTGGTCAGTTCGGGCGATCTACATGTTTATCGACAAAGAATGACGAGCCATTTTCATCAAGTAGCAGCTACTGTCATTGCATCCGGACGGGCGACAGGCCGCTGCTTTACAAGATGAAAATCTCTTTTCAATCTCAATAAAATGATTTCATTTAATGAATTGACTTTGGATAGCTTTGCTTCTTTATTTGATCTTTTATTTCATGTTTAAATATTAAGTATGTTAATTACTTTAAAAGAAGCTTGAAATATATTATAATTAGAAAATTAATCTTCATAAACTTTTTCTTCCTAATAATCGACCGAAATTTTCAATAAAACATTTTTAAGATGTTATTTTTACAGAAAATAAAAAAAAAACAGATTCAGAGTTATTTTATTTTTATTTTTTTTTTTCTGACAAAACACGTCATCAACACCCTCGGAGTTATTGATATCTTAACTAGAATTGGTCCTACCGCACCTGATGCCATAGTATGTCATCTGTCTTAGTTTTGTTTAGAAACATATATTTTAGAATTTGCGTCTGATTCATAGAGTATCAAACAAGGCTTGACGTACAGTTGTTCTAAAACCTTAGGACGCTCAAACAGTATTTCTAAAAATATCATAAATAAAAGAAGACCATTTAGCAACTTTCTTGTCCTTATAAAAAAAATTAAGTGGTTAAAAAACACATTTTAAAGCATTCTGATAACAGCAATGACCAAAAAACAAACCAATAAACAAGCATGCATTCAGATGGTTACGGTATTAAAGCTATGCTCATAATGATTATCGCCGAATCGTGATCTGCATTTTAAAATTCAAAAAATTATACCAGAGGGCGCTACTTATATCAAGGTATTCAATGGAAATTTTATCAAAAACATTGAAATTAGGTGTATTCATCATTGGATATCTTTCTGCGTCATATGATATTTTAACAACTTCTGTACTAGCCAAGTAGATATCAAAATAAGACATATTTTGAAAAGGGTCATTTATGGAGGAGTTATCTCCCCTTGTTGAAAAATTAAATGCACAAACTTGTGATTTTTCAGTGAAATATTAAGAAATATATTTTTTGGACAATTTTCGTTTGGTCTGTTGAAAATTTTAAGAAGAGTTCAATGTAAGCTTTAAGGCCCTTGACTCTTAAAGTAACCATTTTTTTTTTTTTTTCATTATCTAAATTGGTAAAAAAAATTGAATTAATTTTTCACATCATAACTGCTGTGATTTTAGGTCTCAGGATTCCATAAATAGGTGCCCAAATCACTCCTCATTATCCATTAAATACCTTAATTTGACTGTGTCTGAAAATCACATTTTCTTTAAGTACCGCTGATGAGGATTTACTAACCGAAACACGTGTCTGGTGCATTAAGACTTGTTTGAAATGTTACTTCAATTTCTGCAATAATTCATAACGAAGACATGTTCCAAATAGCATTAAAATCTATTGGAAAGGAATTGATTCCCACTAAGGGAATACAAAAGTGATATGGTTTTGTCTATGTATGAAGTACCAACCTTAATATCTCTTCAATCACTGACTTATGTCAAGAAAACAATCCCATATCCGCCATCACGAGTCGTAATAATATTGGTCCCAAGATAAAAAAAAAAGTCTCATTTATGTCGCAAAGATGGAGAATTTTCCGTCTTTCAAACATTTTGAACAGAGGAACCTCTAAAAACAAAATTAATCCCAGTTTTAAAACGATGAGTAGAGAACTTTCAAGCGACTAACACAAATTATTGGGTAACTGAATTATCTATCCTTGAGTACCTGGTTTCAAATAATACTTTACATGCTGAAGATACCTAAACAAACGCCTTTCATAACCATTTGGGCTCAGGAGTTGGCCTATGCTGTTACAAGAGTATGATAGTATGATCGAGTACATAAAAGTTATTCATGTGACTGAAAAACATTATCTTGCCCCTATGAGTCCACGTATACAAGAGTTTGAATAATAATTTCAAAAGTCATCTTTAGATTTCTGAAAATTTTAAGCCTCGCTTCGCTCGCCGCAGCTTTAAATCTGTCTCTGAAAGTAGTGCCTCGCCTCTCTCGAAATAATTTTCAATTATAACATCATTTCTTTAATTGCATTTAACGGGATATCACACGCGTTTCAGTAGCCTCCCTTAGACGAGAATTTTTAAGAAATCTTTACGCTGAAGATTTCCGATTTTCGTTACTTAAAATGTCTTGATGTTTTGGCTTTGTTATAATCACTCAGTCGGCAAGTCGGTACAGTAGCTCAGAGGTAGAGCTCTTGCGCACCATACGGGAAGACCGTGGTTCGAGCCTGAGCGCAGGTGTAATAATCAGATTGCTATCCATATGTATATACAAATGTTTTTTTTCTTTGCAAAGTAATGGTAAGCCTAGAGTGACCAATAATAGTCAAACTCTAGCTGAAACTGAACTTATTTGAAAATTTTGTCAAAACTTTTTTACCTACATACATATGTCGTATCTATTCAGAAATAAGTCAGGTGTAGTCTAGGTGCCATTCATGAAACCCAAAAATTTCTCACGCACAAAATGTTCTTGTATGAAAGTGTTGTCAATACCCTTTTATTTGATAATCCGGCGGATGCCACTCTGGCATCCTTGGGCATTTCGAAACTTTGGGGTAAAATGGTATTTTTCGAAGAAAAACCATTGAAAATCGGAAAAATTCAATTACTTTTTCCATGCTGCAGCTAGATCAACAAAATTTGTACCAAAAGAACGACAATTTAATTGTCTTTAAGTCTCAAGCTCAATTTACCAATCTACTTGTCAATAAAATGGAGAAAACTATGGATTTTCGATGAAAAATCGTTGAAAATTGGGAAAATACAATATCTTATTTTATTCTGTAGCTAAATAAACAATTTTGGTACCAAACGCACAATAATTTTATTGCTTTCATTTTAAATAATAAAGAAGTCAGATTCGCAATTTGCTGGTACGTAAAATTGTTGAAAAACAACTACTCTTGGATGTAAAAACGCTGAAAATGTGCAAAATGCAATGAACCTTTTCAAACTGTAGTTAGAAAGAGGTACAGCAATTATGGTACCAAAAATTTTTTTTATTGTCTTTTATTCTGAATTCGTATTAAGCAACTTGCACATAAATAAAGTTGGAGAAGACCAATGAGGGAGAGAACTTTGATTTTTGAAGGGTATTTTCCATAAAAAGTTGGGACTTTGAAAAATGCAAAACGTTTACAGAAAATCTAGAACAAAGATACGTGTATTCAAATAACTGAAGAAGATCCTGACGATAATCTCAACAGCACTCACAATAGAGCACCAAACTGAGCATCGACGGACCCCCAGCAAGCTAGAGGTGGGACCAGGTGCCCGGGAGGAGTAAGCATCCCCTGTTGGCTAGCCGCACCCGCCGTCGATATTCGTGCACGAAAATAAAAATATTTATATATATATAGAATACATGCATTGCACTGTCTGAGGTTATATCTATATAGAAAGTGCTATGGCGACCATGTCGGGGAAAATATTCAAAACACTTACTGTCAAACCCCTCGCGGGGAACTTTTTTACGAGCTCCACACGGCAAAGGGCATAAGTGTGACACAAATGAGTTCAAGAAGATCCTGACGATAATCTCAACAGCACTCACAAGTCAACACCATTTTTAAACAATTTACTGGTACATGAAGCCTTGTAGCAAGCTTTTGAAAGACGTGGGTGAAATTAGAGACATTGTTCAAAAAAAAGTTGCTACTGTCTATGATACATAACGTGCATGTATGGACCACGCTGTTTAAATGAAGCTAATGAATTTGAAGACGTTTAAAATTTGTACCACTTGGTGAGTGTCACTGCTGGTGGACCAGGAGTCCCCAAGAGCACATGTAGCCAAGATCGATCAATTTCAGTTGGTCGTTTCTTCAAACGCATTCGAAAATTTCTGTTTACAAAATTGTCACAAATTTCTGAAACATGGGTCCTGTAGCATCATATCTCAGCCAGTTTGCCACGTCTTTCGGTATATTTTCGTTCGCAACCGTTTCGATGTGATATTTCACGATTTTGCTTTGCCCTCCCGACGTTGAGACTGAATAAGGGTTAGGTACTTATTGATGTTTATTATTATTGGACATAATTATCACACATTTTGGCCATATTTCATTGTTTAGATTGGGGATCACTGACGAAGGTTAAATACCTGAAACGTGCATGTCTGGTCCACGCTGTTAATTAATCTGCTTTTAAATGATGCTACTGAATTTGAAGACGTTTTTAAGATATAGATGATTTCTGCCAGGGTTGTGTAGTTGTTTTCAATCACTGAAGTGGATCTTAAATACCTGCTTAGTCATGGCGTTGTTCCAACCCTACGTCGATGTTGAAAAGATGACTTCGCTTTTGCAACTTCCAAACTTTGCAATGTATTTTTCAAAAGACAGTGCATTAATTTTATATATTCTTTTCATTTTCGAGCGTGAACATCGACGGCCGGTGCAGCTAGCCAACAGGGGATGCTTACTCCTCCCGGACACCTGGTCCCACCTCTAGCTTGCTAGGGGTCCGTCGATGCTCAATTTTGTGCTCTATTGTGAGTGCTGTTGAGATTATCGTCAGGATGTTCTTTAACTCATTCGAAATATGTTCTTAAATAAGCTCCAGGTTATTCATTCGACAAGGATACCTAGGAGCTGATGATCGATTGATGTATGCAGGACTCTCATTTATGCAGAATTAATACCTTGAATGTTTGTGGTCGTATGTTTCTAAAAAAAAAAAACTAAACACATCAGATGTTCAAAAAAGTGTTTCAACTATTTACCTTCTTGAAGAAAGTTTTAAACCAATTCTGATGCACCAGACTCGTGTTTCGGATAGAAAATCCTCATCAGAGATGCTTTCAATTAAAGTGACTTCATGACACAGCCAATATCCTCTCCAGCAGCGCCCCTTGCCATATTTTCTGAACTTAAAATTTCTATCACTTTGCAGAGAGCAAATTTAAATGATGTTCAGTTGACCCCTACTTACCATCACAATGACATAAAAAACTAAATCAGGAAAGCTACATCTCAGGAAATGAAGTTCGAATGATTTATATTACATGTACTTGCAATCAGTTGATCGAGAAAGAAATCCGATTGATTAAGAACTCACATTCTACATATTCTGAAGATGAAGTTTTTGAAGTAGTGTTCAGTGTCAAATTTCAGAGAGAGAAGTTAATTCAGATACAGAAAAGATTGTGACTGAGGCCATGGTATTCATGAAGAATTACTTTGGTTTAGAGAATCTAGACAGTAAATCTGATGTAAAATTCCAGAGTACGATTGAGTGAAATGGGCTATAAGAGTCCAATACTTTAAGATGACCATTGTCACCAACAGTTAATTGAATAATTTCAATAACATGTCAAGAAAAACGAAATATTTTTAGCCATGCATAAGGAAATATTCTTAAGATGCAGTTCAATCCAACCTGGATCTGCTGAGTGTGATAGTATTTTGCCAATCGCGTCTGTACCTCTATCTGTTATCCTGTTGATTTGTTGCAGTCACACATGAAATCTGAGTTGTGTAACAAACAGATGAGACAAATTCTGTGTTCATATTTCTTTAATTCTGTAAATGTTTGGAGTAGAGAATTGTCAGAGTACGCTGCAAAGGAGGCATTTTGATCAACCATGTAAGAAGGGTTCTTTGTTGTTAGAAGTATATGCACACAAGTATTGCAATTGTATGTTGATGAAACAACAAAGCAATAAGAAAGGAGGTGATCTCCAAAAAAAAACTGGGTTGCAGCACCAATATCAACAAATCAAAACATCTCAAGTAAAAACACAGAGAAGACACACACAGCAAGAGAAACCAGAGAATCTAGAGTAGAAAAAGGGTAATAAGAGAGTGCAAATCTAAAACTATCAATATGCAATCATTTCGATACGAAAATTGTTGTTCTAGAATCTCTGTAAACCGATTACATTTTTGCAATTTAAAACCTTTTTTCAGCAAAAAACACCCCAACAACAAAACAAAACAAGAAGATTACATTTGCTTGAGTGGAATTCTGAATCTAAATTATTGAAATAATTTTTCTTGTCGTTCTACCTACAGCATGAAAAAAGCATTGCAATATCCCAATTTTCAACGATTTTTCATTCAAAATGCATTCTTTTCCCCATTTTCGTACTTGCAAATTGCTAATCTGATATTTAAAATGAAAAGCAATACATTTATTGTGCGGTTTGTACCAAAATTGTTATTTTATCTACAGTATGAAAATAGATATGACATTTTTCCAATTTTCAACGGTTTTTCGTCGAAAATCCATAGTTTTCCCCATTTTACGGACGAGTAGATTGATGAACTGAGCTTCAGACTTAAAGGCAATGGCATTGCTGTTCTTTAGATACCAAATCTGTTGTTCTAGCTATAACATGGACAAAGTAATTGCATTTTTCCGATTTTCAACGGTTTTTCTTTGAAAAATCACACTTTTTACCAAAAATTTCGAAAAGCCCAAGGATGCCAGAGTGGCATCAGCTGGATTATCAAAGTAGAGGGTATCAACATCACTTTCATGCAAAAACATTTTGTGCGTAACATTTTTTGGGTTCCCCCCAAAATAGCCATTTGGCAACTATACTAGTGTCAGTGAAGTGTTTGAATGTAGAGAAACTTATAATATAGTTACCCATATGGTAATATATCATTACACATGTGAACACACTGTCGTGTTATCGCACAAAATCTGTATTCGGCTCTATCTATTTACATATTGAAATCTTTGTGCGTGAAGGAACACTGCTGTGATATTTCAAAAAGTTGGTTACATGTATATTTGTCTTTGGTCACATAGTAAAGAAAGATAACTCGAATTGCACTTTTAATTTTTACATGATAATTTACACATTCAGTCAGATTTTGCAACATATGACGTGGTCCTTGAATGATTTCTTCCTATAAGAATTTGCACAATATGATGAGGGAATCACATGTGAAGTTTCATTTGAAAATCTTGGGCTGAAAAAAAATATAGCCAAGAAATGAGCATTTCCTTCACAATCAATGGATGGCTAAAAAGTCTGATCAGTTTCAAAATCTCAAAATTTTGGATGGTGACCTCCTGATATTGTCCCTTACATCTGAATTACATTACGTAATCATAATTATGCTTTTTTCTGAAAATAAGTGTTGTATAACATGAAACGTGTGATATCACCTGAAAATCATATTTGAAAAAAAAGTAATATTTATAGTTTTGAGTACAAATCAAGTACTTCTGTTGATAAAACAAAAACATTCTTGTACAATAAGACTAAATATTCACATCACTTTTAAAACAAATTCTTGCTCCAAGAAAAAAAATTTTCCAAAGCAAACCCAAGGCTCCTCCCTTCAGCCGATTATCAAATGGACCGTGCCTTAATTACTGTTGATACTTCAAAAATTGTTAATGTAGATAGGAATGATTAATCATACACTACAGATTAAACTACTATTTCAATAAAACGTTTCTACTAAAATTGCAGAGAATACTCATGTTATCTGACAAAACACGTCATTCAATCCTCGGAGTAATTGAGACGGTAACAAGAATCGGTCTCACAGCACCTGAGCCATAGTTTGTTATCCATCTTGGTTTTGTTTAGAAACAGATATTTCTTATTGACAAAGCATCAAACTAGAGTACCCTAAAGTACAATAAAACCTAACATTCAGGACACTCCTTGAGTAAACAAACTAGTCTGTTGGCGTCATAGGGTAGACAGTGCTTATTGTCACTTTTCGTTGCTTTATGTTGTTTTTGTGTTTGAAGTTTCTATGATGTGATTTGCTGTTCCTTGTACCTTTTGCATGTCTTTCTGTAAGTATCTTTTTGTTTTGCATTAGGTGTTTTGATGTTTTGCTATGGGTGCTGCAATCGAGTGTTGTTGGATATCCCCTCCTTTCTTCATTATATGATAAACACTTGCTCATAATAAAAAAAATAGCCTCCAAATTCCACCGAAATATATTGAAAAAGACTTCCTGAGAAAGAATCATTTCTACTTAAGGTGTATTATATTTGGATGATTTGCCTATCTATCAAGTTCCACCCTTAATATCTCTTCAATCACAGACAATTTCATATGCGTCATTATACAACTAGGAAACCTGGATCAACAAACAGTAGATTGTGTTAAAAAGATGGTGTTAAAAGCATCTAACCATGAACCTGGAACCAAAACCAGGTACACTTTGTGGATTGAAAAAGAAATCTTGTTATGAGGTATTTTGTGATAGTCTGAAACAGGGGATAGATCTTATTCAGAACAAGCACAAACGATCTTTACGACACATTGTGATGACGTCTTCATCAAACACTATAAGATGGAAACGTATCCAGGAAAACGTAGACACAGAAAGTGCTGAGTTATTAAACTACACTCGTCAGATCCCTTCAGCAGTAACAGTCCGATCCCATCATTCCAATAACAGAACATGTCAATACAATTATTCATAGATTATTTGTCGTTGACGAGAATATCGCTTGACATCCTGGTCAAGATTCTTCCTGGCATTAGAGTAGATGGTAGAATCAGTAAAGGAGCGTCAAATACAAACCCGATATCAGAATCCAAAAACCGGACTATTGGAATAGGAGAAAATAATAGTAGGCCAAACAGACGGAGACAATAACACAACCCCATAGAAAGACACAGGACAACCTTATCCAATGAACAATATCCAGAGTCCAGAGCAAGTAGGGAATAAATTGTAGGTGGCGCTCTAAAATCGGTACCGTGCTGATCATGTTACATATATAATGCAAGTGAAAGTATCTAAGTTAGTAGGACCAAAAGTGGTAGACGACAGTCGCTGTTTGAATCATGACGGCAGTCATAACTTGTTCTCTTCTTGAAAGGTAGTTATATCACACCCCCCCCCCCCCCCCGAATATACGAAATATACATGTATGGAAAAAGGAAAGCTTAAACTCATTTTCACTGCATTATTCTAAAAAGGGAGGGGTTTCGCTCGTTGGCTATTATCGTCCAAAACAAATTGCAGTGAAGAAGACAGTCGCTCACAAATGTACCCTTCCCATGCCTTGGTTCGAATATAGTAATTTTTTTTCTGTTAGTTTCCATGCCCTCAGAACGAAGTCATTGTATTTAAGCTTGCACTGAAATAGCGTATGAATTGCGATATTAATACACCATAGGCAGGGGACGATAGATTGTTATTATTGGTCATGTTGAAGTTACACTGAACAAGAGAGATCGAGAGGGTATTCACTGCAATTTGCCCAAAATGCTGATTTTAACCGTTATACTTTTTTCACAATCATAGGTTGAACACACCTTTTTATGGGTTTCACTCCTTTAGGGAAAAAATCTAGATCCACGAATGGTGGAAATATTTTGAAGGAATATCTTTTATACATGAAATATAGAAGCATTATGTTCAAGTACATAGAATCAGTGCCCAGTTTCACAAACGTTCACACGAAAAAAGTAAGGAATTTTCTTAACTTTCATCAAGAAAAGGTTTTATTTTTTTCTATTTTACATGTACATTGTATTACGTTTTCTAATATCATTTTTACGTACTAAATATAACTTCAGAAACAAAGCTTCTCTAAATATGGCTAGAAAGAAGAACTACGCAATCAAAAGTTACGAATTTTCTTAAATTTTTTCATAAGAAATTTTGTGAAACAGGGTGCAGGCTTATATAATTTCTAAGAAAAAAACTTACTCCACGCCAAAATCTGCTTGGACATAGATTTGACCAAGCATCCATCAAAATCATCACAAAAATTTCTTTCATAAGAACCTTATAGCTAGGAAGTTTATAATTGAAATATTTGAAGAATTATCTACATTAAAGACAAATTTAACATTAGAAGTCATGTATATATTCGCAATATTTGAAGACAATGCTCAACATTGAAGGCACAAGGCCTATTCTTCATGACTCCTCTAAAATAATGCTGATTAATTATAAAATAAGCTGCATCACTTGATTACGACTCTCACCTCTCGTCGCTTACAGATTGAAGGATTAGAACAACTAGAGTTGGGTATCGATCACGTCAAGGTTTCCTATTTGCTTAAGGCTATGTCGTCGTAAATTCTGCCTCTGTGAAGGGTCAATCTCTCTTTTTTAATCATCAGACACGGAATTGGTCATCATTTAGTCGTCGTCTCTTCAGATCGACACCCTCTAGGCAAGTTTCTACGGAAACCGAAATCGTTGATGCAATATTACGAAGAATTACATTTGCTTGGCTTATCTAGCTTAACACTGCTTACATGGGATTTTCTACCAAACATGCAATTATTCTACATAACTAGTAATGTTTATAAAACAAAATCCCTCGCTCTAGCAGTTAACTCTTGCAACGATGATGGATCAAAGGTATGACCTTTGACCTTTTGAATCTAACTTCTATAGGTATTTTCCTCTCCTGATATAATCAAATTTGGTTTGCATAGTGTAAAAAGCGTTTTTCGATCACCTTCTTGAAACCACCATTTTATGTGTGTTTTCTCCAAAGATTGCCCTTGACCTTTTAACTAACAACTGTTTCGAGAGATGATTTTTTATGATAAAATGGCACTGAAATGACACAATTCAAAAGGGAGATTTGTTTCATCTAATAAATTAACATCTCCATAGTCACAGGTTGAACCTACCTCATTGCGTCAAGAACTCTACTGCAGCTACTCAGTACTGTACGTAATATTTATAATAAATATTGGGTATTGCATGTAATTGATGAACATTTCACAGTGTTTCGACACTAGACTTGGAATATAGCTTCGTCATAAAATTTTATAAAATAATCCAGAACTATTACAATTTTGCTCTTCGTATTATTTACAATATTTGAATTTCCTCTATCTTGGCCTTGAGCATCACTGATGAGACATTACTTATTGAAATGTGAATATGGTGCACTGATTTATTCTAACAAAAGAGAATACATTTTATAAACTAAATATTTCAACCACTAGGTTATCTCTGCTGATGGAATTTTAGTCCCCGAAAATATCGTTCCCCTTGTTTCACAGTATTTTGTCATAAAACGTGAAATATATCTGTTAACGTACGTCACAAAATCTGATATAAGTCAATTATTCTAAAACTTAGGCTAGAACTTAGGGGTATCTCACTGAAGGCTTATCTCTGCCCTTAGCTTCTTTGGCATAACGTTTAGTCAAATTAAGAATACGCTCTTCATATAATTTTAAATTATTTGAATTTCCTCTATTTCGGCCCCCGGCATCACCGATGAGACATTACTTGTTGATATGCGCATATAGGAAAAGCGGATGATCTCCAGCATGATCACCCTGCACCCACCCAGCGAAACAAACCCAGAAGAATACTGTGGCCTATCGCGTGAGACACAAATGATATGTTCCACGGATATCCCCTTTGATTGAACCAAGTAAATACTGTCTAAATCTACTTTATATGAATTTATTTTAGGCCTATCATATGGTCATTATTATTAATTATATGATGGTAATTTATTCTGGTCAAGAATAGACATATATTTGGAGAACACTTAAACAGAAAATTTTGTATCCGTCCGTGGACCATATCATAACATGTGGTGAGCATTGAAAAATTTCTGTTCAAGTGTTCTCCGAATACACGGTATTCTTGACCAGAATAGATAAGCATCATATCATTGATGATAATGACCATATAATAGGCCTAAATATATAGAATCATATAAAGAAGATTTAAACAGTATTTACTTGGTATATATCTGTGTATGTGTATCACGTGATACGCCACAGTGAAGAAAGTGACACTTAAATGACATCAGACAAAACTACAAACCACAAAAAATACACGACAAAAATCACTAGAACATCATACAAAACAATCGAAACAGGCGTACAAAAACACCAGACATTAATGACAACACATAAAAGGAAGGAGACCAATGTGCATCCGGCGCCGACTTTGGACGGCCATCTGCTATAAGCAATTATTATGCGTCCAATGAGTTTCTTCTGTGATAGGTTCTACTCTGCCATATTGTGCCAGAGAACGGATGAGGTGTACACTATCACCTTTCCTAATTGTGTTCTATCACCCTAATAGTGCACCCCTGTCTTCCCACAGTAGTGTTCTTGACATTGTGTAATGCTGACCTGCTTATATAAACAGACATGTCGTTTTCATACAAGATATTTCATTAAATTGGTTTGCATACCCAAGCAAATGTTCCTAGATATTTATTTTTCCTTTAAAATTATTGCCAAATTTATGTTGCTATATTTTTTCTTGTTAAATTTTGCCTATACTAAACGACCACACTATAGATCTTTTACAGTCAAAGAGGGGTATCTCCAGAATATGTTTGTCTGTAACACAGGGTTTTTGAAAGAGAGGTAACTCGTGCAATCAATGTTCATAACATATATCTTGAAAATGTTTTCTATAAAGGGAATACCAGGTATACTAATTTGTTGCTGTACATTATCAAAGATCAGTAACCATTTAAAAAAGTATTCCTCTGTCTGTATACCAGTAATGATGGTAGAAGAAGACAATGACTATCAAAAAGCAGTCTGTGAAAAAATAAGTGTTTGTCAGACGCAGTATGAAATGAATCTATTGATGTATCCTATCAAAAACAGTCAGCATAATAATAACAATAGTGCTAGGTTTAGTGTTCACTATGCCGAAATAGTAGTCAGGGTTCTGGCACATAGTGCACTCCCCTTCGGGTCGTGCAAGATCTGCCAAATCCTGATAATAGTTCGGCATAGTGAACACTAAACCTAACACTATCATATAAATGGTGTGCTTATCCGGATTTCGTGCCAACAACCCTCCCACTTATCCGGATTACAGAGGTCTCCATAGACGCACATGTAATAGTTACATAAACATAAAAGTTCTCATTGTAAGGTGTACTTAAATATATTTCAATATTGAAAATTGAAAAAAAGAAAAGTAGTGAAATGGTTTAAAAGTGTTGGGTAATATGTCTGTAACAGGACGCTTTTTTTTTTTTTTTTTTTTTTTTTTTTTTGAATCCTTAGTTTCGTATCCTATATAAACATTGCAGCGTCCGATGGACCATGTGTATTTAGCCGGTATTTCCCCGCGCCAAAATTATTCAAGTCGGTTCGACGGTGATTTCGCGAGAACTAGCCGCAAACCCAACCCCCCAACCCCCCTGATTTTTCCATATGATTTAGAGTAAGATCATATCTTTCAGACTGTCGATTAAAAGTCCTGGAAAAAATCAAACAACTTGGTGAAAACTTGCCCAAAACATAGGCCAATAAAATAATATGCTACTTTATGCATGAAATTTCACCCCTTTTTCATGTCATTTCAGCGCAGGTTATTATATTAAATTTTACTGTAAAATTGTCTATAAATTGAAAATTTAAATCTTTCTCAATCTATTGATACCAAAACTATAGTATGACATCATATAATGTAGTCCATAATGTGTAATATAAGTGGTGGGGGTCTGCGATAAGGCCATTTCTTGCTTTTATTCTGTTTTTCGTCCTTTTGAAATTGAAAAACCTACCAGCCAGCCAGGGAGAAAAACAAGCATATAAAACAAAGTTGCAATTTCATAATATGTAAAGTACTATAAGTACAGTGTGAAATCTGACAGAAACTTGTTTCATTTGAATATTAACAGATTTTAGACAATAACAAAAAATAATGTCTTGAATCATTTAAGTACTTTTACATTTTTACATGTGATAGAAAGAATTTTAAAAACAATATCTCTATAATGTTTGTACAAAGTGCATTAAATTTGCAAAGATTTTATCAATTTAATTTTGTTTCGTTTTATGACTATGGGCTCAAAACCTACCAGCACGAGGACGCAAAATAGAAATAACACAGAAATAACCTAAGTAAACGCGAAATGTCAAAATAATGGTGAAAGGGCAACCTTACTTGTTGAAATGCGTATTAGGTGCACTTAAAAAGAACATATATATCAATATTGAAAATGCCATGTTTTTCAATAACATCTGTTTACAGAAAAAATGTACGCATCTTAACCCTTTCTTTCAAAGGCCTCAAAGCTGACCATGCCATAAATACTTGGTACCTACAAATGTCTCGATCTGTTCGATGATAGTTTGAAAGCAACCTTCCTATAAAAATTGAAAACTAGGCTACTCAAATTCATTTCTATGAAATTTGAAGAATAAGGAAAAAATCAAAAAGGACAACAGCGAAACAAACCCGCTAAGACGAAAATAGGAGAGAGCCTTCGTAAAACTACCACTTCTACAAGTAGCCGGACAAACCGAGAACAGTTACATCTAAACTTCCTACAAACTAGAGAGATTACGAAGATCCTAACGATATTCTCAACAGCATTCACATTAGAGCACACAATTGAGTATCGAAGGACCCCTAGCAAGCTAGATGTGGGACCAGATGCCCCGGAGGAGTAAGCATCCCCTGTTTGGCTAGAAGCACCCGCTGTCGATGTTCTCGCATGAAAATGAAAACAATATATCAAAATACACATCACTGTCTGAGTTTATGTGTATATAAAAGAAGTGCTATGCGACCATGTCAGGGAAAGACATTTAAAACACCTACTGTCAAACCCCTCGCCAGGAACGTTTTTACGAGCTCCACACGGCAAAGGACATGAGCCTGACACAAATGAGATAAAGAAGATCCTGGCGAAGGCACAAAACAATTGAAACATGAATGACAGCACAAAAAAGAGACGAAAGGCTGACATTGTATTGGGTATTTGTAAATGAATATGGCATTTAGTTAGGATAGTGCTACCGAAACGAATAAACAAATTAAAGTTTTAGATAGACAACTTTTAACAAATCTAAAGTATTCTGATTTTTGTCCCGATTGAAACAAGAGAAAGTTCTCCGAAAATGGCCTGAAGCCGTAAACCAATCTTGAGGCTGTAATCTGTTGATGGAATCAAGTATGCACCTAGAAAAAAAGTATAATATTGCATGGCTTCTTTAACTATATAATAGAACAGAAAGGAGGGAATCTCCAACAAGACACAGTTGCAGTACGTACCTGGAGATCCTTACAATACACCCTTACATTAGTGTTTCGGCTATATAGGTGACAATGAAGAAACACTATTATCCAAGACATGCCCGTCTTGTGCTTTACATTTAGATTATTGTCGTGATCAAGATAAAACTTCCTTTCCCTTGATTACTTTAAGATTGGCAAAAGGCAACTTCTTAAAATATATGCAAAGAGACCTTAGTGTTTACGATGACCGACATTCTATTTCTGACGAAGTTTCCGTGACATCGGAGAGGAGACTTCCCGCATAAAAAGTTTTCTTAATTGCCTGTCCAAAGAGCTAGACCTAGACTATATAACGTGCATGCTAGCACTGAGTCCTTTGATCAGTAAAGATAGAAAAGCTTCCAGCGGTGACAAAGATCTCATCATTGATTGCTGCAGAGGAAAATGCATTAACCTGAAAGGTATTTATCCTTCTAAATCCTTGATTGAAATTACCAGTGAGGTACTTGCACAACACTTATTCTGATGAAAAGCCAGTGAATTTTACAAATGATCATTTGAAAAATATTCTGTTGATCAACTCCTGATAAATGTCAACCTTACGGATCAGTAACCATGGTATTTAAGGAATACAGAATTTCTGAACGCAACTCTGAGTAATAGTTTATAAGAAAAAAAATAACACCCGTGGGAGTAAGTGTTATAGCTGCTGTCGTTTCGGTTATCCAAATAATTAGATTGTATATAGAAAACATCACTTCTCTTATTTCAAAAATGGTATTTATGCCAAAGTTAATAAAAAAGTTAGTTATCTAATTAGCCTAATTATTGCGTCTTCAAATTCATTACATAATTTAAGAACAGATAAATTTGCAGCATAGGCCAGACATGCACGTTTCGGGTACTTAACCCTCGTCAGTGATCCTCAACTAAAACAATGAAATATAAAATGTGGACATTATGACAAAACAACACCAAAAAACGTAACAGGATGGGTAGGATATGATGCTACACGACCATTTTCTGATTTTTTGAGAAAATTTGTGACCAGACATTCTCGAATGCATTTGAAGAAACGATCATGTACACTCGGGGACTTCTGGTCTACTAGCGGTGACACTCACCAAGTGGTACACATGTCACGTCTTTATGCATATTAAGTTCAATGAAACCATATGGATATACATGAGTTAAAGAAGATCCTGACGATTATCTCAACAGCACTCACAATAGAGCACAAAATTCAGCATCGACGGACCCCCAGCAAGCTAGAGGTGGGACGTGCCATCTATCTCCGATAATAACTTTCATGTTATAGGGAAAGCCCTATTTATGAATACCAAAGCAACATGAAAGAAGTAAATAACTGTTCACATACCTTTTATTAAACTGTATAAGTGTTTCTGTGCATGATGGATATGTCAGAATTGTGAGCTACGAAGTTTACTATGTGTATATGATATTTGATTTGAGTTTCTTTAAATGGAGCGATTAACCGTGTAAATCGCGATACAACCAAAATACATATAAGTGTTTATCTTATCTTGATCTTTCCCAACATCTATGTTCTGATAATGTAAATTTAAATCCACTACAATGAAAAAGTAAACAGTTCACAAATATTTAACACCATATATTTTTGTTAGCTTCTTTGTCCGCCATGAATATTTGTGATTCAGATGATCAATTATACTGCGTTTTGACAGTTGAAATTGTTCAGCTACTGTATACATATTACTAGTAAATATGCACTATTCAATATGAAATTGCTTGGACGATTTGCTCTATATTTCTGATGCTTCTTCACGAGGGAAAGGAGAGGATGGTGTTAGAACTTGTTCTAAAGTTCTTCCTGGCGGCAAGTTTTAACATAATGTAATAACATAAGTTAAAAACAAGATGTTATTAATGAAATGGAAACAATGATCAACATTAACGATGTTTATTTAGAAGCATATTTAGAGTAGACAGTCCAATGTTAGCACCACAAGATATGATGACGACCTTTTTGTCTTTGAATCGGTCTGCATTCCTCATAAAGGCGCCGATACTGACCCCTGCTGCACCCTCTACAACCTAAAATAAGATTTTTGAAAAAAAACCCCATAATCTCATCATAAGAAAACAGAACAATTTGAATTTTCATCAAATTAAAAAAGGAGACGTTTGTATTTCTTTTATAAAAGATGACCTTTATATGCAATCAGGAGACGCTGACTCTCCCCGGGCACTTGGTCTAATTCATTCCGAGGTTCGCAACCGTTCCAATGGAAATTCGACTGATTTTTCCTTGCCTTCTCGACTTTGAGACTGAATAACTGATAGGTACTTCTTTGATGTTTATATATATTAAAAAATGTGACAAACATTTCATTTAATACAAATATGAAATATATATATGTAATGATAATAAGGTCATTGCATATTATTTTTTATGATGATGTCATGTAGTAAAAAGGGTTATTTGGAAGAGATCAACAGAAAGACTTCCCCGCACTTAACACGGCGGAACACATCTTCTAGTGAATCACTTCTTATCAAGATAAACGCATTTTACAGGTATAGCTTAATATAGATTTCAAGAAGTTGAAAATGTCAAAAGTTTACGGAAGGCAAAACGGTATGACGATAGTTCACTCAGGTGAGCTAAAAATGACTTGGGTTTTAGTTGTATATTCTGATACAATGCCTATCAAAGAGGACGGAATCAGAACTATATTATCACAGACAATCCACAAAACAATTTCAAATACTCTATTTCATAATACGAAATGTCATTCTAAGTGTAAAACAGATATATGTTACATGTAACAAAACATAGTTAACAGTAGAATTAAACTTCTTTTGTTTGTGATAAAATATTATCTTTTTCCGTTATCTGTCAGCGAGTCTTTGTACGTAACCCTCGAATAATCGAATGTTCTAATTATTACAGTGAAGTTATGGAGTACGTCATCAATTATGTATTTCCTCTCTGGCCAAATAGCCTGCATTTTAGGAATCTATTCGCTTGATTCATTTACAATGTCCAATTACTTATTCATGCCTGATAAATTTGTTCCTTCGCATGAGACAAGACATCCAGTAAGAGTGCAAGCAACATTGTCTACTGTAAGTGCAAGAAAACCTAGAACATAGCCCATCATGAATAGTAAAAGCCACTTCAGTAGACATATACTGATGTTAAAATAAAGATATACTAGTACCTCAAGTAAATCAAATCTATTTCTATCATTTCACACCGTAACCAGAATAAAATTTGGTAAGTAATGTTATCCCTATGTATATGTGATCGGGAAGTCAGCAAACCTTATGGTGTTTCTCCAGCATGAAGATGATTGCTTTTTCAATGTCATCCTCTTCTACCATAATCCAATCATCTACAAACCTCTGGCAAAATGGAAACGTTACCTAAAAATGATATGAAAATGAAGTCTTAGAATTAATGAATCCTAAGCGAAATAACTCCCGCCCCTATCTAACAGATTTTTCCATCGCATAATTTCTTGATACTTCTTCCCTATTTCAACAAAATAAAATGCATAAAAGTAATAAACTCATTATCAATTTTTATTTCAATTTGAGTATTTTGGCACATTAAGTTTACCGTGCTCAAAGATTTTACATCTACGACTTTGAACAGTTTCTTAACATCCTTTTCTCAAGTAAAATCCTTCTAAATACTCATATACGATGTAAAATGGTAGCCTGTATTAATTTTGCTATAAAGATAGCAGTGCTGTGGCCTGCACAGTTGTAACGCTTTCACAAAAAGTTCATTCTCACAAAATAACTAAAAACTCACCGAACCCTCTTCAATTCCGCCAGTTGTGCCGTCAGAGAGAGTTTCTTTAGATTCCTCAAATAGGATTTTCCCTGCCTTAACACATTCATACATCACCTTGGACATTGCAGGCTGACAACCTATGATCTGAAATAGTAAGTGTTTTAAATGTTTCCCTAACATGGTCACAATAGCACTTCTATATAGACTTGACCTCATGCAGTGCATGTTTTGTACATGTCGTTTTCATTTTCGTGCGTGAACATCGACGGCTGGTGCGGTTAGCTAAACATGGGATGCTTACTCTTCCCGAACACCTGGTCCAACCTCTTGCTTGCTGCTATGGGTCCGTCGAAGCTCAATTTGGTGCTCTATTGTGAGTGCTGTCGAGATTGTCGTTTATCAATCTTTTATGAGAGACGCTACCCTTAACGAAACCTAATGTGTGGTCATGTTTGTTTAGTGCTTTCGTGTCGTCTTTGATGTTTGTTCTTCCTTGTTCCTTTTGTGCATCTTGTTGTTCTATGCTTTTGCATTTGGATGCTGAGATCACTGGGAAACAGGTGCCGACTAAGGACGGCCACCTATTACGCAAATAGCAAATGATGTGGCTATGCGGATTACGTGCGCAAAACCCTCCCATTTGTCAATTACCCAGCGAAGAACACACAGTAGTATACGATGGCCTCCTCACTGAGAGAAGATGTCATTAACTTTTAGATTTTGACAGCACAAAAAGGTACAAGTGACTACGACAATAAACGTGTTTAAACACAGCGGAAGTGTGTAGTTCTTGATTTTGATATAACTTATGCTAATGCGTCTAGTTATTTTTTTTTTCTAAACTGGTTAAGTCTTTTCCGTCACAACTCTGGTTGTGTGGTCCCCTTTTGCATACATTTGTTTTCATGGGTTACAGTGAGTGTTGCAAAGCAGTCTTGTTGAAGATAACCTTCTTCTTGGTATGCTTTTTTCACTGGTTAAGTTTTTCCGTCGCAACTCTGGTTGTGTGATCCCCTTTTGCATACCTTTGTTTTTCATGGGTTACAGTGTGTGTTGCAAAGCAGTCTTGTTGAAGATAACCTTCTTCTTCGTATGCTTCTACGCCTACCTTCCCGTATTTAACTGTACGCAGCTTGAGTTATGCAAGAGTCTTGAGTGATGCTACTGGTGTAATTCTCAAACAAACAAATTACCTGAGCTGATGGTTTGACTGTTTTAATATAACCAGCTATTCCTCCTATTAATCCGCCACCCCCTACAGGAACCAGCACACAATCAACGTCAGGTACATCCTCAAGTATTTCATACCTATAATATTTTAAAAAATAAAAATAGCAATCCAAGGAATGCTTGTGTCGCCTGCGAAGCGGTTTGATTATTATTCTAGAAAGTGGATCAAAATTATTGGTATCAATAGAAAAGTCTTTTCAAATGAAATTCATTTGAAATATCAGACCTCTTAATTACAAATTAAAAGATATGGTCATTCTCAAATTTTCAGAAAAGAGTGTCAATCATCTAGGTCAAGGTCACTACGTAAGAATTGGTAACAAAAAGGTCTCTTCATAAGGAATATTAAAGACCTATCACCTACCTATTAAAAGATATGTACAACCTTAGAAAAGTAGGTTAAATATCTAGGTCAAGGTCAAAAGGTAAAAAATTATGGTATGTGTAGAATGGCATTGTTAAAAGGAAAATACATGTAAAATATCAAAGCCCTATCACCTACCAATCAAAAGATATAGCCAATATTAATTTTCTTAAAAAGTAGATCAAATATCTAGGTCAAGGTCAAAAGGTCAAATATTATGGTCTGTGTAGAAATGTCTTGTCACAAGGAATACTCATGTGAAATATCAAAGCCCTATCACTTACCAATCAAAAGATATATCCATTCTTAATTTTTTTTAAAATAGGTCAAATATGTAGGTCAAGGTCAATAGGTAAAAAACCATGGTATGAGTAGGAAGGTCTTGTCACAAGGAATACACATGTGAAATATAAAAGCCCTATCACTTACTAATCAAAAGATATAGCGAATCTTTCTTTTTTATCAAAAGTAGGTCAAATATCTAGGTCAAAAATTATGGTATGTGTAGAAAGGTCTTGCCACAAGGATTGCACATGTGAAATATCAAAGTCCTAACACTTACCAATCAAAAGATATATCCATTCTTAATTTTTTTGAAAAGTAGGTCAAATTTGTAGGTCAAGGTCACAAGGTCAAAAATTATGGTATGTGTAAGAAGGTCTTGTCACAAGGAATACACATGTGAAATATCAAAGCCCTATCACTTACCAATCAAAAGTTATGGGCTGTGACACCCAAAGTATGACAGACAGACAGACAGACAGACGGACGGACGGACAGACGGACAACGGACAAAGTTATCCCTAAGTGTCCCTATGCTTCGCAGGCGACACAAAAATCTGAAATAGTGAAATATTTTTCATATAAAATCATTTACAAACAGAATACAAACGTATATTTTTAAATCAAAAATCAGCAAAATATCAGTGCATGGTTACTTGCCCGATTGTACCTTGACCTGCCATTACATCAAGGTCATTGTATGGAGACAGAAAATCCACGCCATAATCCTAGAAAAAAAGAAAAAAATTGTTTTTCGCAAGAATTATGCTTAGTCTTGATAACACACAGTATTATGAAATTATTGACTAGGGGTTAGGTCAACGTATGTGCTGTTTGAACTGAGGACAAAATGTTGCCTGAGGCCAATCCCATATCTATCTTAACAAAGAAAATGTTGCTTGCTCGGTTCAATATTTCAGTTTCATTATCTTTTTACTATACACTTTTGACATAAGGATAATGATAGGGGTATTTTTTTAATTTTCAACATTACATAAAAACATTAAAGGTGTTCAGCTTAAATGACTAAATGTCTCACTACAGAGTCCTTTCTCGCTTTGTTCTCTGCGTCCACACAGTCGATGCCGTGAAGAACAACCTTAGCACCACTGTCTTTTAACAGCTTCAGTTTGTTTTCATCTACACCATTACGACAGTAGATAGTCAAATCACATCCGAGGGTTTTGGCTGCTTCAAGCTGAATTTAATATAATGTAATGGAGACAATACCATATGCAATAACAAAAGCCCCATGGGGGCACAACGCTCACCTGATAACCGGTTAATGCACACTCTTACCACACTGGCAATGCATAATTATAATTATTGTAGGGTTTATTCAGAGGCGTATTTTTAAATTGAAAAAATATGACCAAAAATCGTGTGAGGGTAGGCGCAAGGAGCTTAATTCTAAACATGACCGTAAAATTATGCCAAAACCCAAGCAAAGGACAGAACTATGCAGTGAGGGTGATACGCCTTAGTTTTAGAACTTTAGGTCTAATTTGATGACAGGAAATTTAGAATATATTTCAATGCAGAGCGTTAACACTAAAACTAGGTGAGCGATATCCTCGGAAACTTACAGTCCACCAGCAGCAACACCAGCCTAGTGGTTGAAATTGTCAATATTGAAATATATGTTTCGTGTCTGTGTTGTGCGTTGACGTTCCTTGTCCCTTATACGTCTCTTTCTGTGCTTGTCTGCTCTGTGTTTTGAATGTTTTCCCTGACATTGTCGCCATAGCAAGTGCATGTATTTAATATGTTTTTATTTTCGTGCGTGAAAATCGACGGCGGGTGAGGCTAGCCAACAGGGGATGCTTAAACCTCCCGGGCACCTGGTCCCACCTCTAGCTTGATAGGGGTCCGTCGATGCTCAGTTTGGTGCTCTTTTGTGAGTGCTGTTGAGATTATCGTCAGGATCTTCTTTAACTCATTTACATTGGGTGTTTTGGGGTTTTACTGTGGGTGCTGCAGCCTGATGTTGTTGGAGGTCCCCTCCTTTGTTTAACAATAAATATGTTCTAATAAATGTTTCTAACAATAAATATTTTAAAATAGAAAATGAAAAAAAAATGAAAAATGAAATTTTGTTTTAGGTTCCTCCGGGATTTGAACTCACTAATCTTTGGTCCATACATACCTATGAACAATCTTTAAAAAATCCTAAAAAATCCAAAAGTGCATATTTTGACAAAATTTTTTCACAGTTGCATTTCTTACTCTAAATATCAAAACGTATATATAAGCAATTTGAGGGGAGAAGTTCAAAATGTTGAAAATGACCATCCCCCTTCCTTTCTTACAGTTAAAAAAAATCATTATAAATTATAAGTAAAACTTTTCATCAAAATTCTTTCACATAAGCATTCCTGTTGTTTATCATGGCTAAAATGAACTTAATTGGGGTAGCAAATTTAGCCAAGAGAGGAAAGAAATAAGAAATCTCAATTTTTGCATTAAAGTAACTAAGTCGAAAAGACGTCAAAAACACGTCAAAAATTGGTTATCGGATTTTAACGAAATGAACAAACTAAAATAATAATAATTACGGAGAGGGCAAATCTTAGTTTGGTTGATCGTCTGTCTCTTCAACGCATTTGAAATTTTCTGTTACAAAATTTCTTGAAATTTCTAAAACGTGGGTCCTGTAGCATCATATCCCACCCATTCTGCTACGTCTTTTGGTACATTTTTGGACATAATCATTTTCATACTTTTTGGCCATATTACATTGTTTAGACTGAGGATCACTGACGAGGGTTTAGTACCCGAAACGTGCATGTCTGGTCCATGCTGACAATTTATCAGGTTTTAAAGGATGCTATTGAATTTAAAGACGTTTAACAATTGGACAACTTGTGCCCAATCCGATGCAATGTTATATTTAATTGCAATAAATATGTTCAATCTAAACTTAAATGATACATCCTTTCTAATCACTCAGATGCCATTAGTTTTTCAATCCATGTAGCAGTTCTGGAGAAGATTTTTTAAGAGGGGTACCCTCTGGGGCCTATTTGTCCCCGCCCTGGATCCATCCCTAAAGGGATCGAACCTTCAGTACTTCATGCATACCTAGTTTCATCAAAATCCTCCAAGTGGTTCCGGAGAAGACGAAAATGTGAAAGTTAACGGACGGACAATGGCTTACTTTGAGATCGGTTAAGGTGAACTAAGAACTGCTGCTTCAAAGCATTGGACTCGTACATTAAGAATATTTTCTTTTTCTATCTTCGTTGATCTTGTTATCCCCATTTCATAATATTTCTATAATACCTACTCGAAACACCAATGCAATCATTTCAGTAGTCTTTCTTTTCATAATATTTCTATAATACCTACTCGAAACACCAATGCAATCATTTCAGTAGTCTTTCTAGAAGTCTTATTAAAGAAGAACTTACACAAGCTAGACCGTGGTTCCCAGAAGACGCTGTGATCACTTTTGATTTCTTTTCCGATACCAAAATGCACATTTTGTTGAAGGCGCCTCTAAGTTTGAATGATCCGGTCGTTTGCTCACTCTCTGTTGAAAGAGAAGATTTAAAACACAAATGAACATTGAGCTTGTCCGGTTCATTCGTTGAAGATAAAATATTCCGTTGTTCCCAATTTTCATTAGATTTTGCAAATTAATTGCAGTTTCATTATCCGAACAATCATTCGTGTCTGTTGCACGCTATTTGGAAATTGTTGTCCATATGAATGCTGCGGAGTCAGGTAGCGAAGTTTGGACACTTCGTCATATTTATATGGAATCTGAATAGATGTTTTCAAGTTTTTATACCTGTATACATTGTATAACCTTAATCATCATGATGAAGCGGTAGCTACATATTCATTTTATAGTAGAAGACCACCGAAGAAATCCAATACACGGGTAATCATCTTTCTCACAAACATTGTAAGAAACAAAAACAAAAGGAGATTTCAACAATATAAATTTATTACCTAGTTTCATGAATGTATTCGATCCCGGGGCCATACTGCTGATAAACGATGAATGCATCAACGGCGTTTTCAAAACGTAAGATTTGATTCTCTTTCTTGCCTCCAAAACCCTTCCTCCAAAATCATCTGTTACATCCATTGTGTCTTACCTAAAACAGATTGCAGAATATTTCTATCAAGACACTTTGATGCTACGTTTTCATTTTCCCTAAGAAGTGTATCCCAAATCAGCCGCATGTCGGTTCATACCTTTCTATAAGAAGATATCCAAATGTTTGCCAGCAAGAGAATCTTTGACTTCTGACTGAACTCACTCTCCTTGAGAGGTCTTACTCTTGTCCATGATTTCTACATTTCATTGCATCTTATTTAATTTTTCATGAATACAATAAAGATGTGCACCTCCCTTTTTATTAAGTAATGTTTTTGACAACGGATTTGTATTTAAAAGATGTTTTATCGATCTTTTCATGAATTGTACGTTCATATGCTTGTACATAACAACTACATTTTATTACATTGTCAAATATCAGCGTTCAACATTAGAAACGATCTGTGACCGCCATGATAACCTCTTGTTCCTTGGTGCCTCGGATAATAATAATAAAATTCGTCATACAGGTAAACATGTATCCTTGAATTTTCTAATTTCATTACATAATCAAATATCAGTGTCTAACATTAGAAACAAGGTCGTTCCGCCATGATAGTATCATATTTATTTAGGGGAAACAGTAGAAAGAAAGGATGGGATCTCTAACAAGACTCGGTTGCAGCACATCAATAGCAACACACCAAAACAACCCAAGTGAAAACACAGAGAAGACACACAGCAAGAGACACAAAATGGACAAGGAACAGCAAACACGGCGTCAACCATCAAACACAAAAGACCACACATAAACCAATGAGACAAAAGAAAGTATATCTTTGGTATAATAACTTGATTAAAGATATGAACATACATAATGCAGTGATCGACTTGCACAAATGGATTTCGGCTTCTAAGAAAGGTTGATACTGAATTTTAACATAGTCACACTGGCATGTGGTAACATTCAGGTGATCTCTTGGACTCTTTCTAAATCAATGTTTCCTCCAAGTTCGTGTTGTGTTGTGACACTATTTCTGTGCGCATTTGACGTTAATACATACCTTTAGCTTGTGTAAATGTTTCCTCATATTAGCATATCAATGTCTGTCATTACGTTTCATGTGTATTAAAGATTTCTACAATTTCAAATATCTCTTATCAATGACTAGGGCCCTATGCTGACCTCCATATCGACGGAAACCATAAATTCCCTCGGTATATGTAATGTCCGATTTCAAACTGTGATCATTCAACAGAATTTGGAGAAGATTCCAATGTGATTGATCCCATAATTTAGTAATTTATCATTACATTATGCCTCGAAAACCGAACATTTTCTAATACTAAGCGGTATATCTCCCTGATGACATAGCTCTGTCCTTAGCAGGTTCTTTAAAACTTTGAGGTCAAGTTTAGACTTTGGCTCTCCGTTATTTCACATTATTTGGATTTCCTCTTTTTCGGCCTCGAGCATCACTGATGAGACATAACATATTGAAATGCGCATATTATGCACTAAACTTTTAAAATAGAATACATGTATATGTATTTCAATGTTGACGATAATCAATCTGACAAATAGATTTTAATTCAACACCTTGGGCTTGATTCGAAAACAAATGTGTTACATGAAAGCAGGAGATGCTGGCCCTTTTATCATGCCTGGTATAAATATATTTGGGGGAATGTTTTTCAGCACATTGTGGTTATCAAAATGGAACCAACTGCCTTCTTCTTTTGGCTACTTTTTAACACCCATTTAATGCCAAAAGAGATACTTTGGAGCTCTATTGTGAGTGCTATTGAGATTATCGTCAGGATCTTCTTTAACTCATTCGGTTCAATTTTGTAGACAGATACATTGAATTACGTCTTCAAATTCATAACATCATTTAAGAACAGATAAATTTGCAGCATGGAACAGACATGCATGTTTCGGTTTCTTAGTCCTCGTAAGTGATCCTCAATCTAAACAATGGAATTGGCAAAAGACTATGAAATTACAAATATGGGAAAAAACATATCCCTATCAATATAAATATCATAGAAGTACCTAACAGTAACTGTTATTCAATCTCAAAGTCGAGAAGGCAAGGATACATGGATACAATAAAGATATGCACCTCCCTTCAAGAACTATCAAGAAGTACAAAATCGTTAATCGAAAAATCATTAAAAACCAAGGGCATACAAATCCAGGATAAAACCAAAACTAAGGCAAAGGAACAGAAATAAAAAATGTTTTGATCGCTGAGCGATATAAGTCCCCTACCAGTGGCATATATCTATGTCCTGCAACTCTGCCTATGAATTACTCTTCAATTAAACATGAGTTTTAATTAAACCGTGCAGCTCAGTTCTGAGGTTTTATCTGCTTTATCGATTCGAAAAAGAGGTCAGGCGTGACGGAAGTTGAACTTGCTCTGTAACTATCCAACACTAAGCTGAGTATCAAATTTTACCTGATTATCTCTATTTTGTTGCAGAAAAAAAGTCCGGAAAACTGACAAAAACTGAATTGTGCAAATCATCAAGAGGCACAACACCTCAAAAATGAGGTCAAGCGTGACGAAAGTCGAATTGCTCTGTAACTATCCAAGACTAAGCTGAGAACAAATTTCACCTGAATATCTCTATTTGTTGCAGAAAAAAGTTCGGAAAACTGACAAAAACTGAATTTTCCAAGTCATCAAGGGGCATAACTCCTCGAAAAATAGATCAAGCGTGACGAAAGTTGAACTTGATCTGTAACTATCCAAGAGTAAGCTGTGTATCAAATTTCACCTGAATATCTCTATTTGTTGCAGGAAAAAGTCCGGAAAATTGACAAAAACTGAATTTTCCAAGTCATCAAGGGGCATAACTCCTCGAAATATAGGTCAAGCGTGACGAAAGTCGAACTTGCACTGTAACTATCCAAGACCAAGCTGAGGACAAATTTCACCTGAATATCTCTATTTGTTGCAGAAAAAAGTCCGGAAAACTGACAAAAACTGAATTTTCCAAGTCATCAAGGGGCATAACTCCTCGAAAAATAGATCAAGCGTGACGAAAGTTGAACTTGATCTGTAACTATCCAAGACCAAGCTGAGTATCAAATTTCACCTGAATATCTCTATTTGTTGCAGAAAAAAAGTCCAGAAAACTGACAAAAACTTAATTTTCCAAGTCATCAAGGGGCGTAACTCCTCTAAAAATAGGTCAAGCGTGACGAAAGTCGAACTTGCTCTGTAACTATCCAAGACCAAGCTGTGTATCAAATTTCATCTGAATATATCCATCCGTTGCAAAACAAAGTCCGGAAAACTGACAAAAACTGAATTTTCAAAGACATCAAGGGGCATAACTCATCTAAAAATAGGTCAAGTGTGACGAAAGTCAAACTTGCACTGTAACTATCCAAGACCAAGCTGTGTATCAAATTTCATCTGAATATCTCCATCCGTTGCAGAAAAAAAGTCCGGAAAACTGATATTCGGACTGACGGACAGACGGAGGGACAGACGGACGGACAGACAGACCGAATGGAAACTAAAAGTCCCCTTCGGCGTTGCCGGTAGGGGACTAAAAAAAATACCATATGAAGAGAAGTGAAGTCCCTGCGAAGGAGTGAGATCAGGTGCCCAGGAAGAGTGAGCATCTCCTGCTTGCATGCAACACCCGCCACTTCAATTCTGTAGAAAGGTCACAATCTGTAACTCCCACAAAGGAAGACAAACGAATAAAGTACGTCATGGCACAAAAGGTCTTCGTCAGAATATTATCTATGACTCTGGACAAGGGGACGTCATAGTGAGCTACCATTTCCCCATATCGACCATAGAACTTCCTCAGTGACGATGTTTTTCCTTCACAAATGTATCCTTGACTGAGGAGCTTAACTGAAAGCCGTCTAGCTCTTCGAACAAAATCTGAGTACATGGAGCTTGCACGAGCATAACGTATTAATTGAGAAATGAAGACGCCATATGCTGGTAACGACGGGATGTTTCAACTCACTGTACTCAGAAAATGAAAATTTGTGATATTTGTATAAATGCTTAAATTTTATCTGATCTAAAAATGATGCTATTGAATTTGAAGACGTCACGTTTGTCCAAGAGTGAGGTGTTCATATTACCATGGGCGTCAAGAGACAGAATGATATCCAAATAGGACGCTGAATTAACGGTCTCTGTCGTTTCCTTAACTTCAATGAGTTCAAGTTCAACGGGATAGATTGCGCCAGGGTAATTTGTAAATTTTTGATTATTGATGGACAGTAGATCATCAATGTATCTGTGAAGTTGAAGTTAAGAGCTAACTGTCTTTTGCCCTCAGAGATCAAGGATTGAATAAATTCAGCTTCGTATGACTATGAAAATATGTCAGCAAGGAGCGGGGTACAATTGGTTCCAATTGGAATGCCAACAACCTGTTGGAAGACCTTACTTCAAAAGACCACAAAAAGTTATGTCCAAAATGTACCGAAAGACGTAGCAGGATGGGTGAGATATGATGCTTCAAGGCCCACTTTTTAGAAATATCGAGAAAATTTTGTGAACAGAGATTTTCGAATGCGTTTGAAGAAACGATAAACCGAAGTTGATCTATTTGGCTGCATGTGCCCTCGGGGACTCCTTGTGAACCAGTAGTTACAATCACCAAGTGGTAAAAGTGTTACATCTTCAAATTCAATAACATCATTTAAGTATGATTACAAGATAACGACCGAGTTGAGATCTGTGTGAAGGTTATGTGCCCATGGATAGAACAGGGTGTTATTTTAAAGACCGAGGCCGAGGTCTTTAAACACCACCTTGTTCTCTCCGTGGGCACTTTACCTTCCTACAGAACTCAATGAGGTCTTTATCCGACTTAAATACCACAGATTTTCTTCACATTTTTCAAAAATGTAAAAAAAAAATCCAAATATCAAATACACCCCGAGCTTTTCAAAATGAAAATGGCCATGCAAATTAACAGGTTGAAATATGCGACGGTAATGGTCATAAGGTCATTGTAAAACAAAAAAACCCAAAACACCCAACACAAAAAGCATAAACGCAAAGAAAGGGACGCAAAAGAACCTGACGATAATCACAACAACAATCACAATAGAGCACAAAATTGATCATCGACGGACCCTACTAAGCTAGAGGTGGGACCAGGTGCCTGGGAGAAGTAAGCACAACAACTCACACCATAGAAACACTAAACATAAAAGACCTCACAAACCAACGAGACCAATGGGCAACCGGTGCCGACTTAGGATGGTCATCTGCCACGCAAGTAGCAGACGATGTGATTATGCAGATAAATGCGCAAAACCCCACCACCCATCCGACCACCCAGAAATCTCGAAGAACGCACAGTGGTGTAAAATAACCTTCCCATAGCAAGATGAACATACAAACAGACAGCATGACGCAGCGACCCAAGAAACACACTGATGGATATGTAAAGGGTACGTATACCTGTCTTCATAATAGAAAATAACAGATACACACGGAGTTCCATTCCAATTAAAGTCTTTAAATAAGGGATTAAATTATTGCAAAAAGATAAAGGACATTTTTTCAGATCAAGTGAGAAGAACACAAGTACATTTGTATCTTTTTAATTGTTCCATAAGGTACCCCAATATAAACTTTATTGAAAAGGATATAGAATTTTTTTTTTTTTTTTTTGTCTTCAAGAATCGCTTTAGGGATCTAGATTGCCTAGAAATTAGCTTTTCGGGGTCATCAATAATACTTCTTATGTTTTTTCCTAAATATCCCTTCAAAAAGGCTGCCTTCTGCAGCAGATGTAAAACACAATATTATCTTTACTGTGACCAAATGACAAATATGGATACTGACCATACCTCAATACACAGTACAAAACAAAGGAGGGGATCTCCAACAACACCCGGTTGTAGCATCCACAGCAAAACCCCAAAACCCCCAATGCAAAAACACAAAAACAGACAAGCACGGAAAGAGGCGCATAAGGGACAAGGAACGTCAACGCACAACACAGAAACATCAAACACAAAGGACTACACATAAACCAACGAGGCCAATAGGCAACCGGTGCCGACTTAGGACGGCCATCTGCCACGGAAATAGCAGAAGGTGTGGTTATCCTGGATTACGTGCGCACAACCCTTCCACTTTTCCGATTACCCAGAGGTCTCGAAGAACGTACAATTGTGGTGTAAAACAACCTCCTCACTGTCAGATGACCACACACAAACAAGACCGCAAAACGCAGGGGCCCAAACAACACAGATGAATATGTAATTCCTAAATGGATATAAAAAGAGGGCGTACGTAATACAATCCGTGCTCATGTATGTTATCACCCGAGGAGTCCGACTGACATTCAGAGAGGACAGGTGGTCGGGGCCCTGTCTTCTCTAAAGAGGTTTGGACAGGGCCCATCATGGAGTCCCGTCGTCACAGTCAGTCAGAGTGCAAGTTTTAAGAATGCGCTTGTACAAGACTGTAGATTGGTCAAGTACCAAGCCTAGTGTCCGTCTGGTGACATTAGGATCATATCCACGGAATAAAAGGCGTTTGATGATTCTGACGCATTTTCGATAGTGATGTTGTTTATCTTTGATCCTTCTTATCTTGTTAATAATGTCACCATAAAATGCAGGTTGTGAAATACCCAAAGTAATATAATCTGAAGCCTGTATTGGTCCGAATTTCAGAAGAAGTTGACAATAATTTTTGTAAAATTTCCAGAACGTCTTTACTAGTTTGTGAAAGCGTAAACCTTGTCCTAAAAGTTTCTTGGTTATTTGTAAATTTCTACTATGAAAATCCAAAACATCAGTAAAAAAAATCGATAATTCAGAAAATCATAAACCGAAGGCATACAAAATCAGGATAAAACAAGAACCAAAGCAAACAAACAAAAAAAAACCCACCATGTGAAAAGAAGCATACTCCCAAAATGGGAGTGAGACCAGGTGCCCAGGAAGAGTAAGCATCTCCTGCTTGCATGCAACACTCGTCACTTCAATTCGGTAGAATTGTCACATCCGGTTACTTCCATTTCGGAAGATACAAGTATAATTATTCGGTGGTTGGATGGTTTAAATGGTCTAAGACAGAATACCATCCTCTATTCGGGAGAGTGGGAAATCATAATGTACGTATGACGAGTTCCCCATATCGACCGTAGAACTTCCTCAGTGACGAGGTTAGTCGGTCACAAACGTATCCCTGACTGAGAAGCTTATCTGATAGACGCCTAGCTCTCAGAACAAAATCTGTATATTTGGTACTTGCTCCGGCATAGCGTATATTAACTGAGATATGAATAAGTCATAAGCTGGCGATGAAGGGATGTTGCTACTCAGAAAAGGAAAGTTTGTGATGTTGAAATTGAAGTCGTGAGTGATCCTCAATCTGAACGTTTGTCATAGAGTGAGGTGTTCATGTGACCATCAGTGTCGTAGGACAACATTATGTCCAGATAGGATGCTGAATTATTTGTCTCTGTAGTTTCTTGACTTCAAGCTCAGAAGGATAGATAGGATATAACACTCATTATAATCAACATAATTCACACCCGCTACTGAAATAATTATCTTTTCTCCGCCCCTCTTTGTTTTTATTTGACCTACACACTTCACTGAACGCTCATAAAACTGCGGGTATTTGGTATCGTTCGCGGTCTTCGTGTAATAAAATGACCTATGAATAACAAAACAAACGGTAAAAGAAGGCTTGTAAGATCAGATAAAGTTTCACACTTATTGGCCATATAACATTGCTTAGATTGAGGATCATTGACGGGGGTTAAGTACCAGAAACGTACATGTCTGGTACATGCTGCAAACTGTTCTTGAATGATGCTATTGAATTTGAAGAAGTTTAAGATTTGTACCACTTGGTGAGTGTCACTGTTGGTGGACCAGAAGTCCCCGAGGGCACATGTAGCCAAGTTCGATCAACTTTGGTTGATCGTTTCTTCAACGCATTCCATGGTTTCTGTTATCAAAATTTATTGATATTTCTAAAAAGTGGGTCCTGTAGCTTCATATCCCACCCTCCCTGCCACGTCTTTCGGTGCATTTTTACATAACTTTCACACTTATTGGCCATATTACATAGTTTAGATTGAGGATCACTGACGAGGGTTAAGTACATGAAACGTGCATGTCTGGTCCATGCTGCAAATTTATCTGATCTTAAATGATGCTATTGAATTTGAAGAAAATTAACACATGGACCATACATGCACGTTTCATGTCCTTAAGTTAACCCTCGTGAGTGATCCTCAATCTGAACAATGAAATTAGCCGAAGACTATGACAGTTATGTCCAAAATGTACCGAAAGAAACGATCAACCGAAGTTGACCGGACTTGGTTCCATATGTACTTGGGGACTCCTGGTCCACCAGCAGTGACACTCGCCAAAAGTTACGTCTTCAAATTCATAGCAACATTTTAGAACAGATAAATTTGCAGCATGGACCAGACATGCATGTTTCGGGTACTCAATCCTCGTTAGTGATGTAGCTAATGCTTAAGAAGTTCAAGGTCAGTCAGAAACGGCTCCTGATGACCTTGAGAGACTTTAAGGACCAGAAGGTCAGAGAAGCTGGGATTGTAACAAGAACCTGAAGGAGGTTATCAGATATGTTACAGCTTAGGGACATCATAGGAAACACATAAACATGTACGAATAGACGAGGATATGGGACAACACATATTCAACAGTTGTGTGGGGCAACATCATCAGAGAAGTGTTAGAAGGTTCAGGGTAAGTGAAATGAATGAGACGAAGAAGAGCAGAGACGACAAAAATCTGCAGAATTAGGACAACGGGGAACTTGAATGAAATGGTGCCTTCCAGAAAAGAAAGTAACATTGGCGGACCTGTGGGATAATGTCAAAGACGAATGTCCTTCCAACTCCTTTCGGTGTATGATACCCTGCCATCTCCGGTAAACTTGCACACCTTGGGTTGGTCGATGAGCCATTGTGTCAGTTGTGCCAAAGAGGGGAACAGCGGCCCACATTTTATCAAGTTGCCAGGTGACCTACAAGGAAGATCAGATGGCGACATGATATTGTGTCCTGAAGGAGTTAGGGGATTCTGGGATTGGTATATAGAAGAAAATGCATTCAACAAAAACAACTAGCATCCAATTTGTTGTAGGAGAAGGAGTGAACGTCAGTAAGAATACACAACAGCATCAGTCATTGCTAGACCAAGCGAAGAGTTAGAGGAGATGAGCGTGGGTGTAGGAAGTAAGTTGATATTTTCCAAATTGGTTGTAACGAACAGACATGGATTCATGGTCTAACACTGCAAAGAAACTTATTGCAATCGAGTTGACAGTACCATCTCATTAAGCATATGATTGGAAAGCTATGAGATATACTGACCTGATGTCTGATTGCAGACACAAAGTGGGGTGTGTGACTTTCCCCACTTGAGACTGTTGAAGAGGGCTTCAAGCAACATCTGAAACTTACAGAGTGCATGACGAATGGTTGGCAAAAAGAATGAGATCAAGAGACTAAGGGATACAGCAGAAAGGAAAATGTGCTGATTGTGGCATCGCCGAGACGACAAGAACTGCATGGGAGCCATGCATATTGCAAACCCACCTCCTTCAGGATGTCGTGATAAAGGGTCGAAGCATCCAGTAAGAGTTGGAGACAACCTGAAGAAACCAAAGAATGGAAACCATATTGGGGCGAGAAGACGTTGAAGATGCCTGAAGAAGATGACGATTCTTTCAGCTGTAAGTGAGTAATGAAATTATCTCCAACTGAATTTATCTGTGATGTTAAAATGCGTTTAAAGATAATATTGATTTTATGAGCAAGACGGACGGATGAGATTTAGGAGGGGGTAGGGGTTATTGGGGCAAGAGGAAGGGAGAGGGGAGGAAGGGGTTGGAGTAACACTTTTAGTTTACACAATTCCCATTTCCTCCCCTTCTTCTTCTTCTTCTTCTTCTTCTTCAGCGAACAAACAAAAGGTTCATGTCTATCGGATTAAAAAAAATTAAGGCTTGTATATAATTTTCTTACAAAAAAAACATATTTTCCCCTAAATGACTCGGGAGGGGGAGGAAAGTTTAGTTGGATGGGGAAGGAAGGAGGATGAACTTGGTTGAGAGGTAAGAGTATGGGGGTGGGAAGGGATATGGCCAACTATATACGTACCCTGTCCGCCTTTCTTCCACTGTAAAAAAGGAAAGAAAGTTTTTGTGTTCTTTCTTTCTACGAAAAAAAACTACTTTGTTAACAGAAACAACAGTGTCAGGAGAGGCAAAAATTGATCAGAATGATCGAAGTCAAAAGCAATTGTGAAAAGCATAATATTTGGTGTACATAATCGATTTCCGGTGGTGGAGTTTAATATTTAAAGCCTTTGAAAGGGCATGAATATTGGAAATAGAGATATTTTGTAAAACATATGATATTGAACGTAGGCCTAGTTAGAAAATGAAATCCTAGTCAGTGCTCGGTAGGAAGGGAAATAATGACTTTATTTCTTAACTTACTGTTTCGCTTTTTTTGGATCCGCTAATGAACAGGCGAGCTAAATTTTCCCAATATGTAAACCCACGAGGATATCCGAAAGGTTGCATCATTTGCATAATCACGTGATTGAAACGTCAAACTTACGAGTAAACAAGATGGCAGCGGGTCCTATGTGGGGCTCGTTGCCCAGTATTGCAGTTTCAGAGATTCTTTCGTACCTTTCGTATGAAGATAGATTCAAAGTATCTTCAACTTGCAAAAGATGGAGGATGTGTCTATTCCACCCGTCTTTATGGCACAACATCACATTTGATGTTAGTTTTATAAGGCGCCAAAAGTCAAGGTATTTAGCAGAAAGATGTGGACGTTTCGTAAGAGAAGCAGTGCTCAGATTCAACTCCCATAACATGACAGAAGTTCGTGAGAGTTCGAGGATACTAGGCGTCTTAAGTGCCAACAAAAACCTGCAATACTTTTCTCTACAACCTTCCAGTTGTCATGTAGAGTGGCCTGAAAACCAGTCAAATTTTATTGACAGGTACAATTTTTGTTTACGTTTACGCAGTGACATTTAATCATTGCGCGCGCATCCAGAGTTGGCGTGTGTGTGTTGGGGGGGGGGGGGGGGGGAGGCATTCCATCAATGGGTATGATAAATTAATCGCTTAAAATAGTTTATGCCGATCGGTAAACATCTTTCGATTAGGATTATCAATTTAAAATGTCACTGAAATGGAGATGGTTAAGTTATTTCTTTTTCCCCATTTCCTTGCTGTATAGGGATGTTCGAGTGACGAAAAAGTGACGTCACACTGCGCATGCGCATGAAAATTGGTTGGCAAAAAGTGGTTCTCTTATATATATGTATATAGCAATGTCCACTTCTATTTACGCTAATTCTTTATCAGTACAGTATATCGACAGATATAATTATGTTAAGATTACTTCAAAGTTGTTATTATATTAATCAATCGTTTTAATTGCATGTGTTATTTTTTTTTATTTAATTTTTCTCTATTAATCACCGGGTATGTATAAATTATTAAATAGCATTTAGTCTCTCTGTGTGTTGATTTAATTTTTAAAGTCGTGAATGTGAACATCTTATATCGATCATCCATCAATTTGCCAAGTCCAACCTAAACAGTGTATCTTGTATACACAAGACACTGATCTGACACCTGCCATTTACCTTGATTTTTGTCGGCTGTCCAGGTACATGTAGATTTTTCACCCAGGCGCCGCGGCGGAACCAATGATCCGCAAAGGAGAGAAAGCCACTGCATGTGATTTATCCATTTCATATTTCAGTTTTTGATATTTTGATTCAAAGACACGGATGAAACAACTGAACCATTTTTTGGTAAATACTTACATCACATTGGTCTTTTAGTTGAAAGGACTTTTAATTTCAGAAACAAAAAGGAAGTACAATCCATTTATATATCGATCATAATCATATAAAAGTTGGAACAGTGGATCATTATATAATATTTCTAATATGTCAAGATTTATTTATTTATGTATTTATTTATTTAAACGGGATAATTGTTTAAATAATTCGGAAAATTAGATAGGTGGAAGTCCGAACATCTATTCCTGAAATTCTTTTCACAAATTGGATGTTTTTAGAGTCGTGGTGCAAAAGATGGAAAAAGAATGTTAGGATTTTATATGGTCCGAGATCCCTCTCTTTCATTCATATTAACATTTATCATTTAATTTTATTGTGTATTTTAATCTTAGCTTTCATTTTAAATTCTTGAATGTCTCTTTTTATTCCAATGATTTTCAATCTTTAGGGGTGCGGCTGCCCAAACTTACATGGAAGTTGAGAAATTCTTTAGGCATTCTAAAATTCTAATCTTGAGCCCCCCCTCCCTCTTTCTCCAGCAAGCAAAAAGTTAGATAAGGCACGTCAATTTAAAAAAAAAATAATAATTTCCATATGCTAAGTAAGAAAATTACTGAAGCCAGTGAAGGAAAAATAAAAAGAGAATTCGTGCGTGTTTTCCTGTTATTACTTTGACCGGCTTTATCTATAAATTGAAGACAGTCGTGAGAAAAAAGCTAAGAAAAATAGCTAGTACTCTTTATTTTATTTAACATTGTCTGTGAGTTAAATTAATTTTTTTCCCCGTTTTGCGTTTTCAAATAGTTCGACATTAATTTTGGTCAAACTATTTCCCTCTGTCCATTCCGTTCAAATACTCCGCTTTAATTAAATCACAACTAATTAGAAACATTGCATGTTTGAGGTATAGGTGTGTACTTGTCAAAACAACTGGTAATTAGTCGGGTATGTTACACCTAATACAGGAGCATAAAAATGGGACATTATGAATTACGCCGGCTTCTTTAAGAGGCAATATTTGAGGGGGAAAAATATCGGCAGTTTATTGATTCTTGTCCCCCCCCCCCCCCCCTCCCATCGAACAGCAGTCTGATATACTAATAAACTCAGCGGGATTTCTTTATTGTTGTGATTAGAATGGCCAGTGTCACAGCAGGGCTTATTAATAAAATAATAATAGGAAAGTAGCGCATATTAGAGCATCAATTGTCGATTTATCCCCGGGTATCACGTATATTTCCCTTCACTGCCAACCGTTTTTGCCAACCAGCCTCGTTTTCGCGAGACCTGTGACGTCACGGCGAACATCCCTATTGACTTTGAAGATAATAAAACATGCATATATTTTTCATGTTCGGAATTTCGATTTTCGTCCAGACTTTCTCTATTGAACACAAAAAATCAAAGAGCCTCATCCTATGCTTTGTGTTACCGGTAATGTACGTCATAATTAAATATTGAATTAAATCGATAATCTATTAGTGATATAAAATCACTTGAATTTACCAATTATGGGAGATGTGGTCCAAAAGAGGGAGATTGTAATTTTAGGAGGATGATGTGTCCCAAAAGAGGGATCTACCTGGTAATCATTTTTTATTGTAATGCCATACCCTCGATGTCTTTGTCCTTGTTGTCATCTGTAGACAAAACTTTAGCTGGGCTATTATTGTGAACGAACTTTTCTTCCGCATAATATTTCTTCCTCCTGGAAGTTTTATTATTATAATGAAATTTCCTAGGATTTTTCATTATAGAATATTTTTTCCTTGTCCATAATACTTTTTCCACAGTCCTTTGGTAAGTAAAAAAAGAGTAAAACATCAACAATTTTCATGAAAACGTTTCCGTCTATATGGCGGAAACATTGTTATGAAAATTGTTGATGTTTTACTCTTTCACTACCCAAAGGACTACTTTTTCTTTGAAATGGAAGAAATATTATATGTAAGTATCATGTGTAATATTTTTTCCTTCTATGCTTCAAATACATAAATGACTGACTTACAGATATTTTCTCATAATTTAAACATTTCAATAATTACAGTAACATGGTTAGCTTACAGGAATAATTCTGTGGAATGGTTCGTATGTTCATATGTATTAATAATATAGTTATCTTTTCAATTTTATTAAAATAATTTTTAAACTTTTTAATTTTTTTTCTACAAGTAAAACACTCTGCTAGTGGAAGAAATAATATAGGGATCAAATTCCCATGCTATATACAGTACATGATTTTTGAAATTTATTATTTCATATTCTGAATTCGATGTTTAAATTTAAGGTAATTCATTATAATATTTTTTTCCAGTGACAATCATTAATCTATTTTGCACATATATGAAATCCTTATTTTTGTTCTGTAAGATTTTACCATGGTACTAGTATCAGAACTTTTATTATGAACATGAATAAAATTCCAGATGGAAGTTTTGTTATTAAGGATTGTTTTTCAGCTTTTGCGCTTTATCGGTGTGTATTGGCAGTAGGGAATGGAAACAAAATATGTAAAGCACGAAGTGCTTTTCATGAATTTTGTTTCCATTCCCTACTGCCAATACACACCGATAAAGCGCAAAAGCTGAAAAACAATACTTATATTTACATTTTACGTGTTAATTAAGTTATTTCTGCCAATTTTTCATCCAGTTTCTTTACACTTGAAATATCATTGCGGAGGGAGAACGCCACTCGACGTAAGAGCAAACGAACGTTCGACGTTTTTCGCTTGATTCGAAGTAGTACCTTCTGTATGGAAACGTTGTTGACAAACGAGAAACTGAATTTTGTCCTCTGGCTGTATTTTGAACATTTCAATTAAAACTGAAGAGAATTGAATCGTGAAAATTCGTTACTTTTGTCCAACATAGTTCAGACATAGCGGAGAGTTAAACTGGAGAAATTTCACAGAACTGAAGGGAAAACTTTTGAAAACTCTTTTTAACACACTGTTAAACTGCTTAGACATATGAAATCAATCGGTATTATTGTATACAAACTTCTGTTAATACCCTATTTCATCTGGAAGTAATAAGAATAATGCAAAAGTCGAGTACAGCCGTCGAAAACGCGAAACTTTCCGGTATTTTCATGACTTACCTCAACATCATGACTAAAGATTCGCTGATACTCGAAGTATTTCTGATATTATGAATCCATAAGAAGCAAAGATAAATTCACTGTTGATAATGACACAAGTGAATCAAATCCTCATCCTAAATACTGAATATTTGATCCACTTATGCCTGAATATTCGCTCATCCAAACACGGCATCTTTCTGCAGACAGCAATGCAGTTCGTCCTTGAACTTCGTCTACTGACGCGTGATCGACTTACTACGTCACACTTCTTGGAAGTGTACACGTGGATGACCTAGATTTTGACACATTTAATCACTGGGGGTAGACGGCGTCGTTTGATAATGGATACATGTTTTGAATCTGTATTAAAGCAATAAATAAAATGGGCATTTTATCAGAAATTAATCCGCGTAAGTTCTAAAGTCATGTGATAGTCTCTTGCGTTTATCGAGAAATAAAGCAACAGTTGGTTTGGTACCTTTATATAAGGAAAACGCAGTAGGAATGTAAATATTATAATATATTTTCCATGGCACGAGAACTTTTATTATGATCATGGAAGATTCATTACATAATAAAATTTCCTTTCAGAAATTTTTAATACATAATAAAAGTTCCTGCTATATTATGCTGGAAGAAATATTTCATCACATTATATCTCGTGAACTTAATAGAGTCTTTGCGGAAATCAGAGTTATTTCCCATTTGAGACAGTATCTGACATAAAACAATTATGACATCATGAAAATGGTATGGTAATTAAGTTCAATTTTATACCGTCATTTCCCAGATTTTAGGCACCGTTTCCATAAGATTGATGGAAATTTAATGATGTCACAATTAGTATACTTCAGATACCTTCCCAAAGGGGAAGCATTCTCTTGTTTTCGAAAATAAGGAATAAGAGGTAGGGCTTTGATATTTCAGTCTGTAGATACCTTTTGACAAGACCATTCATCTGAGACCATGACCTTTGACCTAGTGACCTTGAACTTTGACCTTCTTTTCATATGAACATGTAAAACTAGCAAAACTAATGTCCCTTTTCTAGTTTATTGTTATTCTACTGTTCATTTCTTATGTTATATAATCATGTTGTTAGTTTTAATTTTGTTTTGCCTTGATCACTTGTTGTATGCCAAGTTACATGTTTGGTGATACAGTGTATCAATAAATAATTGAATTGAATTGAATTTCAAAAACCTCAACCTGGGCTATATCTCTTGAACTATAAGGGTAGGGCTTTTGATTTTTCACATGTAGATACCTTGTGATAAGACCTTTCATTTGAGACCATGACCTTTGACCTAGTGACCTTGACCATGGACTTTGACCTACTTTTGAAAAAATAGATTAGGTCTTCATCTTCTACTATTAGCAGATTAGGGAAAGGATTTTTATACTTCGTATAATATTAATTTATTACATTACCAAGACCTTTCCTTTGAGTCAATGACCATTAACGTAGTTACCTTGACTATAAACATTAACCTACTTTTAAAATTACTTATACTTTGGCTTTACCTTTAGCTCTCTTAGGGACAAGACTAATCTTAGGTGCATAGTCTCTTCATGACAATGCTTTTTGTATTTTAGAAGTTGTTTGATTTTTGTCAAAAACCTGCTACGGCGAGCTATGTAATTTTTGATTACCCTATGTGTTTGATTTTAAGGTTGTAAATCATAACTCAAGTTTTCTTTGTTCTATTTTCAGATATGTCAGATCCATAGAAAATGTGATAGTTCACAGCAGAAAACTTCATCATTTTTCTCTGGGCTACTCTGAAGAACTCCTCCTTCATTCCCCAAGGTTTATAGAGCTCCTAGGACGTTCTCATGGACACTCGCTATCAAAGCTGTACTTGGCCAGTGTGAAGGAAGACTCCGAGAACTATGATACTATAGAACTTGATGCCTACCACTTTCAGTCTTTCAGGAACTTGACTCACATCAGTCTGGACTTTGACTACCTAAGCAATTCAATACTACATAGTTTTGTGGACAGACAGAAAGCAAAACTTCAGCAAATGATACTTCACATCCATGGTGTTAGTTCCACACATGAGAGGATTACAAATGCTTCATGGAGACTTCTCACCACTCACCATCCAGAACTTAAAGTCACACTCAACTTGATCCATTCCTTAGATGGTGTCGTCGCCCTGTTGGACATACTACAGCCCAGTATGCCCTTGTCTCACTTCAGACAGTTTTTCTGCGGCCATATCAACTCTGCAGCCATTACATACATGTCCACATTATACAGGGACAGCTTAGAGTCTGTTTACATTTTGGACGGATTGATGGAAGGGTATCCACTGGACTACACTGTTGAGACTGATGAAGATCCGTTTGTTATGTTGGCTTGGAGGTGCTACAAACTCAAACATTTCACTCTTATCGGTAAGTTATTAGAATCTATTAGGCTTAAGGTTTAGTAACTGATGTACAAAATGTATGTTGATTTGTCAGTTACTTCAGTGTCGGACAGGCTGATCAGCAGAAAATGATGCAATTCTATAAAACATGACAAAAGTCTCTGGTACATCTTTGTATGCGTACATGTACCTATAAAAGAATTGTAAGAAGAAAAGTAAGGGTTTTATTGAATTTAACTGATGGAAGAGTTGAATAGAATTTTCAGTTTTTCATTGTTTTGTATACTTATTGAATTTTGATCATTCTATAATTAAATATTTTTTAGTAATCAATTGAGTTCTAAAACAAGTACACATCTTATAGACATTAAATATACAGTTTGTACTTGATGTAATCAATTTCAGGTTACAAGATCTCAGATGATGATGTCATTGCTATTGCTCGTCTCCGTGGAAACAAACTAGAAACATTTGGAATTCCTCAGTGTTCTATTTGCACAGTCAGTGATGATGGAGAATATGATTGGATGAACCAAGAAACTCATATCGATGAATTCAGGAGCATGGTAACAATTTCTTTGAGTTAAAAATTAGAATTTTACCGTAAAATAAGTGTTTAACATAAGACTTTATGCTGAAAATTAATCTATCCTATATTACATGTACTGAGACAAAATTCTTAAGAGATTTTGAGTTTGAGCAAAACTACAAAACTGATAGAACTAAGCATTACCCAATTTATTGTTTTAGGCACGGTCCATTTGATATTCTGGGGGGGCTTGGGTTTTTTGTCGAAGCAAGATTATTTTTTTCGCCCCGGACCGGGGCAAAATTATTTTTTTCTTGCAAAGTTGGAGCAAGGAAATTTTTTTTATAACAATTGATGTGAATATTAAGAATGTTTGTGTTTTTTTTTTCAATAGAAATTCTTTATTTTTACTTAAATTACTCCGAACATTATTTTTATGTAAAACTTGTATTCACTTCTAAACTGAGTGAGATGAGAGATTTTTACAATATGCGATATATAATTTTTAGTAAACAAAATGTATATAAGGTCATGTAACATGTAAGAGGGCCTGATGTAAGTTTTTACATGTAGAAATGAAAACTAGTGAAAAACTTATTTAAATTCTCCTTTCAAGTTTGTATATAAAATTAGACTCTATATGGTGATACATGTATCTATTAATAGTAATAAATCATATTGATAATGTATTTAAGCATTTTAATTGTTTCAGTCACATGCATTCTTTTGATATTTTCAAATATGATCTTGCCATTACAGAAGAAAACTATGGCGAGCGAAGCGAGCCAAACTTTTCTTATAGAAAGTAAAAACTGTGGTGAGCGAAGCGAGACGAAAAATTTTCAGGAGTTTTAAGCGAATTCTATGGTTATTCTACTTGTAAGAGCAAGAATATTTTTTTCTGTCACACCATAAGCAAATTTATTTTTCTCATCAAAATTCAGAGCAAAATTATTTTTTTGGAAAAAAACCCAAGGCGCCCCCCCAGAATATCAAATGGACCGTGCCTTAGTCTGAGATCATTTGTCTTGTTATTCGTCCATATTATCAACCGTTACTTTTACCTGAATGTTTTTATGCTTTCATTTTTCAGGTATCAGAGAACATGTCATGGAGCTGGAGGCCAATAGAAGATGAGGAACTTCCCATGGCAGTATTCGACGATCGAGCAGACGCAGAGAGAGCCTACATGAACATACTATTCTCAGACCAACAGTGAGTGCATGGAGAAGACTATATATGCCCAATAAGAAGAATAACATACAACCCATCCTATATTAGCAAAATAACAATCCTTATTTCATTTAAAAGAATATAAAAAAGGAAAAAGAAACAGAGGGTAAACAAGAATGAAGATTCTTTGTTGTGATGTTGTCAGATTTTTTATTTATGAATATAAACTTTTGATGATTTACACATGAAATTATGGTGTTACTTGGAAATCATTCAGTCTAGTAATAGATTGTTTAGAGAAGTTTTATATTATGTATACTTGAAATTCTCAGATCTTTCTTTAACATAATAAGGAAGGGTCAGAAACCTATCTGGTTATTAAACATTCCACAGACAGTTTCAGTATAGTAAAAAAGTACATGTAAAGTTAAAAGGGGGGATTTGAGCCCCCTACCCCTCTGCATTCACCCAAATGGTGATTGTGAATTTAGATCTGAGAAAAATGATGGGATTAAATTCTGAGAAAAATTGATGGGGTTAAGATTATGGACGCTACATCTGCATTTGTGTTATGTTTTTACATTGTTTTCATTGATTAATGTTTGAACTTTTTAGGACTCACTGCATCTGGCAATAGCTTGCCTATTTTATCTAAGTTCTTTTAATGAACTCATTTCTTAAGACATTTTGCCAGTATGATGTTTGATCTATGACACTATTACAAAAATCATACATGGATCAATGGTTAATGAAAAAATACAAGGATGCATTGAACAAGTTTTTAAGACGATTGGATTAAATTAAGTGCAATGAAAAAAATCTGGTCAAGATCTGTGATTATTAAGGTGAAATTTATGAAAATATACATTCTTGCTTGTTATATTTTTTTTAATTACATGTATTTCAATTTTAATTTCAAACTCTAGTGATATATAAATAACAACCAATTCATATTGTTGGTACAATATTTTCAGTTCCATCTGATTTCAAATGGAATTCAAGACAATGTATTCAAATAAGAATTGTTTTTAATGTTTGCTCATTGTTTTCTTTATATCAAGTAATACATTTCATGCAAAAGAATGCTGATAATGATTTTTATTTAGAACATATACAGTTATTCCAGTATCAGTACAGTTGTAGCCCATGTGAATTATAGAAATATCATTGAAATTTATTGCAATGTGATCGTAAGCTTTAAAGATGTTTATTTCTTGAAGGGCATTTTAAAATCACAAACAAGATAATCAAAGAGTTTATGAGAAGACTGGAGAGTTTACATTTAACGTATGTTTTACATCATGTTTTATTTATTATATACATGTATTGTTGTCATCAGGGTTCAAAGTCTGAAATGTTAGAAATTCCCGCTCATGTTGAAAATTATAACGGAAAACTTATTTTCTCAGTAACGATAGTTTGTGGTGTGAATGTATGACAATTTGTTTTTGTTGATATTGTCATTCTCCTCAGTTGACTACATAATTATGCCGAGTGTGATAAAATCAAAGGCTTAATTTTAAAGATCTGTGTGTTCAAATGGGAAAATATTGTGATAAAACTGAGGATATATTAGAACTGTTAAACTTATTGTGATATTGCAAAAAAAAAGAGATGTTGTGTATGATATATCACCATGCATTTGCTGTTTTTATGTGAATTTTTTAAATGTTCAATATTGTATGTCTTTCCAATTTTGTTATTATAGTGTAACTTGCCAACTGCATCCTGATGTTGATCAGTAATGAAGGCATGGGAACACTGATTACGGGTAGCTCAACAACTACATCCGCATTTTTACACACGTGCTATATCTCAAAATCTTGGCTTGTGATGTCTGTAAATATAGTCTGAGGAGGTTTAGTGATATATACCATCCCACTATTGTTGCCAATAGATACTTATTTCACCATGTGCAATGTTTGATATCTTGATATGTGTATATACATGTAAAGAATTCCAATTTATCATGTTACAAAGGCAACAGCATTTTCACGTTATCTTAAATGTGTCCATATTTATTTACAACATGTGGAATTTGAGAAGCATTTTGTTTTTACTTTGATGAATGTGTCAACAGAATTCCACAGAATAATTCATGCCTCGAGTCTTTCAAAGAAGTTACACACCTAACTTCAGTTTATCAATGAATAACATGGAATAACATATTATACCAGCATGCTATCGGCTTGTGCCACATAACATTGTTGTACTTGGTTTATATCCACACGTAGTGTAGTTTTAGAGTGTAGAATATGTATATTGTTATCAGTATTTATTCATTATTTAATATTTGATTTATTGTGCTGCTGTGTGTGAAGTCAGTGTATCATCATATTATGACAAATTTTATTGGAAAAATATATATCATGGTTTCTTTTTTTGTTGCAATCTTTCATTATGTGAAATAAATGGAAGTATTTATAGATCTCACAAGTAGTGTTATTAGGCCGTTGTTATTTTTAGGCCAGTTGCTCTATTTTATTTTCAGTTTACAGATTTTCTTGTCCAAATTGATATTTTAACAGCCAAAACAAAAAACAATGTGTCAAACTTTGAAATATTAAATTGGCTTTTAAACAGTTTATACAAACTGCAGGAATATAATTTCAACATGATTTTGCAGGTCTGTCCGTTTTTAATGTATTGATCATAAAAAGCTTTCAGCATAATGATTAAACATGTTCCATTTGTTAGAATTTGTAACCACATACTTATTATAAAAAATGTACTACTAGTCAAGTGCTGTAATTCTAGCAATGATAAGATGATAGTGAAATGTCAGTATTTTTGTCTATGGAGAAATTCAACAATTACATGTCCCTATTGAAATTTGCTGTTTATATTGTCTGTACCAAGAGATCTGATTATATAGTGAAGCTACCTAGGTTATCGTCAATCTCACCATGTAGAAACTTGTTGTGGTGCATCAGTTTATGTGCATTCCTTTCTTATGTCTCATATGGATTAACATTCCTCTATCACAAAAATAAGGTATAAATTTTGTTTCTCAAGGTGCACTGATGTAATAGAAAAGCATATTCCATTGCAGTATGTGTAGCTTTTTAATCTTCTCATATCTTTTAATTTCTTTGTTATGTATGTAGCATTGTGTATATGTGATAGATATTGTACATTTTGTCTGTGTTTTGGGGCTCTTTAAGGAGCACAAGATGCTAAGTAAGAGCTATATGATATGTCTATTATCATCATGTTAAGGCGAGGATCATCTGTAGGTATACTTGAATACTGTATCAAAAAATGATAGTAAATAATTCTTTCTAGTTTAATACCTTGAAATCAGTGTAAAGATGATAGAACACCCATATCTACAACTTGTACTAAAAGCATCTGTTTATTATTTACATCTTATGATAAAATTCTAAGGTAACTTAAACAAGATTTTCAAATATTCCTACTTTTGATCCTTCTGATTTTGCAATAGATCCAAGCTGATAGTCAGAGCTGAGATAAGATTAAGCTCAACTAGTGTGAAAACAAAATGGCAATCAAGTTCTTGTTGAATTAAGACCAAATAGTGACTTGTTCTCATGGAGTTATTTTAATGTGACTTCGATGGTTGACATGTTTTACATATGTAGATTTCACAATGATTCCAGTACAATGATTCTTGAACAATTTATATCGTATAGTGTTTAAGTCTTGCGTCATCTTTTTGTGACAAGTGTGCTGTCTAGATAGAAAAAAGAAAACATTCAATTATGTAGTTCCAATTTTATAAGAAGTATAAATCCCATGATGCTTAATTTTGTCTACCATAGTGTCTCTGTATACTGAAATGTAAAAGAAGTAACAAAATTTCACTCACTGCAGAAAATTGGAAGATAATAAATAGAAATTTTGCTAAGATCTCATGTTCACAGACTATTGTATTGGTGTCATTGTGAAATACCGTATTACCTGTATTTATAATCAAATATGTGCTATGTGAACGATACATCACCTAGATATCCCATGTACGATATCTGATATAGACTCAGTATATTGAACCCACCATCTGTCTTTCAATACCACACTTGTATAATCCTGGTAATGATCTAGCCAGGACAATCTATAGTTGCAATATTTTAAATATCGTTATATTGTATTCAATGAAATAATTGATATAAGAATGTCGAGAGGGTGGAAAGCTACTTCTAGATTTTCTCTATAATTAATGTTAAAGGTTTTGAAAATCAGCCATATGAATTTGAATAGATACTACATGTACATTCTGATAATTCTAATATTTTGTGCCATATCCCCCAGTACATCAGACCAACTTCTGGTTTTGTGACTTGCAGTTTAAATCTTTGATGTGTTAGATCTATAGTAGACGCCTGTAATTGTTAAAAAAAACTTTCAATGTAAATCTTTATTAGTTTAAAAAAAAAAAGCTGGGTTATCCAGATGAAGATAAATAAGGAAGGCAAGAGCCAATTTTTTTTCTGCTAAAATAAAATTCAATTAATTTTTCATTTGATGATTTTTTCAAAGCACAGAATAGTAAAGATACTTAGCACATAATATACAGGTTAAAAGTAATAATCTAGATAAGTAGCTTTCCTCCATGTTGAGTTAAAACCTATCGTACGACATAAGACAGACCAACATGGTGCTATACACAGAATGTGATTTTATATCTCCACGTGCTGTTGATAATAAGTGATGATTAGTGGGTTTTACAATCACATGATTTAGTCACATGATTGCTTATTGGGGGATTCAACTTTTCCATCTGTATAGATTTTGCAATTCACCCAGATAGTACTACATGTAGTGATATAAGATGGAAGATTTGAATCTGTTACCAATTTAATTATATCAAGATGGTGCCAAATTTCTGAAACAAGCCTTCATTCACCATCAGTACAGCATATTGTTACAAATATATATGCATTATTGTTAAAATATTTTAAAAGTGATATTGGGAGGTGAAGGTCAGAGAAGATTTTATGATGTTATGTATTTTAAGATCGTTGGAATTATGTCTAATAAAGTTGAGCATCTGTGCTCCAAAAAATATGTTGTTTTATTCTAACCAAAGGTGGTGAACGACACTTCTAACTGCCCTTATACATGTATATATATTTCAACACTTCTCAATTTCCCTAACTCATGTGAAGTTTTAAAATGTGTCAATCTTCAATGTTTTTCAGATAAAGGTCACAGTCGAGATCACATCTATAATTGTGAACCAAAAAACAATAATGTTTGAGCAAATTGTCCTTCCAATGGTATTTGGCTACCTATCTCTTCTTTATAAGCTTATGATTATACCCTACACAAAGTTTCGAGCTGCTCACTTACAGGTACTAGAAAAATCATTGTGAGCAATGCCATTGAATTATCATTTTGGGCTCTTTGTACCACTGTGGAGGATTGAATATCTGGATGATGCCACTCTGGTACACTGTAATTTATAGGAATTGTACCACTGTGGAGGATTAAATTATGTCAATTATACTTTCTGAGAATTGGTGCTCACAAGATTACATAAGAGTTATATAGGAGAAAATGACCACACACATTTTCCAAGATCCTGGGGGTCAGGGGCTCAAACAAAATATCGGGTGCACAAATAGATCGCAGACTGAGAATAATACTAAAAGAATTATCTGTATCAATTATACTCTCTGAGAATTGGTGCTCACAAGATAAGTTACAAATGTATATATGAGGAAATGACCACACCCATTTTCCAAGACCCTGGGGGTCAGGGGCTCAAACAAAATATCAGGTGCACAACTAGACCATGGGCACATCATAATGTAAAAGGAATTTATTTCGTACTATTCATAGATGTAGAGGATTCAAGCTCACAAGAAAAGTTAATGTACCGACGGACAGACAGACGCCAAACACGGGGCAATCGCATAAGTTTGACTGGTCTTTGACCAGTAGAGCTAAAAATGACATCCTCTCACCTTTAGCTACTCACAAGCAAAGTTGGTGGTAGTATGCAACAATGTTTCTTAAGTTGTGACCTTGAACTTTGAGGTCTGACCTGTAAAATCAGTTTGTATCATTCTGTCAAAAATGTGTAGTGCAAATAAAACTCTTGGTGGCCATCCTTTCTGATGGATCAACTTGGTACATGACCTTGAGACCTTGATACTTTCTTCTTGTAAAGTTTGGTGAAATTCTGTGAAGACGTAGAAAATGTGAAAAGACAGACAATGGACAGCTGGCTATACCAATATCTCACTTTAATAAGCTTTTGGCTCAAGTGAGCTAAAGGTACTTTATCAGTTCTAATTCTCCACAAAATGCAGGCTTTAGGTTAATGATAGATGAGTATTTTTCCTCCAGCCAGCTGGTAGGGGACAAGAGAGATAAATTGACGTTACGACTTTGCAGTTGATAAATTACTGTACTTTTCAGTAATACTAGAACCATGATTTTTCTTGGTTTTGGACTTCTTGCAACCCCTGGTAAGAGATGTACACAAAAACTTTCTTAAATCAACAGATTTATTTCAAGAACAAATTCATAAAATAACAACTTGCAAGAAATAAATGACATTTAGAATCTCATTTATCGTAGCATTTTAAGAATATAAAATACTTCTTGAAACCAAAAAAGGTTTTTTTTTTTTGGTAAATCGTTGGTTTCCTGGTTGAAATTTTGTAATTACTATTGTGAATTTTCAGTATGTAATTATCTTTGCTGATGTGAACCCAATCCCTCTTTTCATAAGTAATTAAAGAATATTGCACATTGCTCATATTGTGAGGAAAGTCCCATGTGTCTTTTTATTGGTATTTACAGATAATTTTCTCAACTGATGATTTTATTTCAATGGCGTTAGAAGTGATATTTATCATACTGTTACATACTAAAAACATAAAGTCCCTCAAAAATGTATACATTTAATAGGCAGAGTAAGCCAACAAACATTTCAAAATAAATAGTACTAGTCAAAAATGCTTCTTGCGAATTAAGAATCAATCACAGATGCATAGGCATTCACATAAGGAGCTATACAATGCTGACTTATGCACATTGAGGTCCTTGAGAAAGCTATCACAATATTAGATAATACATGTACTTTAAAAGTCCACCCCCTCATTAGCCTATAATTGAATGTCTGTTATCGAAGACCTTTTTTCGATGCTTGATGTATATGACTTTCAAGTTTATCTGCAATATAAAATAACATAACAAATACAATTTTGCACGTACATTGTACCAGGTTTTTACAATCAAACTGAACAGTAATCTAATAATGAATATCATAAGCATGAATATTGGTAGGGAGATGTTATAAACAAGAAAGCACTTAAGGCAGTACATATGTATTGTCATTTCTTTAAATTGTAATGTAGGTCAAGGTTATATCCCCCCCCCCACCTAAAAAAAAGCTGTATAAAGGCTTTGATCACAGAAAATCTACTTGCAAAATATCATAGCAACATGCCTAACCATTCAAAAGACATTAAGATGTATTTGCACGTCTAAGTTGACAGACAATACAAAATGAAAAGGTAAGTCCAAGGTCAAAGGAATCTGGGTAAAATGTCATGCTGCCAAACAAAAAGTTTTGGTCATAGATAATTTATGTAGTCCCATGTCTATCTGCCAAAATCCAATGGTGTGCAGTGATATATCTTGTCGAGGGAACCCTCGAGTAAAGGATTTTTTCATGTAAAAATTGTTGAATTTTTGCTTTGACCAGACACTGAACTGTTAAAGGACAGACAGTGGATAGACAGATTGTCAATCTATACAAGATAATTAATTTACCATCCCATAAATAATTGAGTTCAATTTAAGTTTTTATATACATGTATTTTGTTTTCTAGTGATATGCAATAAATTTATGTAACAAGCCTGACATTATGAAATTTGGCTTCAAATGTATTTACGCCTAAATGAAAGTACATGTAAATGCATGTATCAAACTATCATGGTCTGTACACATAGTGTATGAAAATTCATTGACAAGAAACCTTATTTTTCAAAGTATTAACAAGACAGCAATGCAAAGAGTAGGATATACGTGTACATGTACTTACAAATTTTATGTTTTCCTTTTATTGGAAATTTGACGACTAGTTCTTGTGAATTCTCACATATAAAAACAAACGGTGATGCTGACTCTCCGTCGGGAAACTACAAGTCAAATTTCAAATTCTTATATCAGATTTTTTCATTAATTATACATATAACAGAAACATACATGTAGTAACACAGCTTAATCACTTTCTAGCACCTAATATGCACACTACCAAATTAATAAATGATACATGTAGATCACTATGTAGTAAAGAAAAATTACTACAGAGGACTCCACTTAATCTGATACCTGATAATCTGATACTCCTCTTAATCTGATATGATTTCAAAACACAAAACCATTTCCTATATAATCAATGTAAATTTACTCCTCTTAATCTGATAGAAATAATAAAAAATCATAAGAACTCCTCTTAATCTGATAGGATTTTCCGTCAACTGTGATATATTTCCTATGATATTTACGTAATTTTCAATGGATTATCATATCAAAATCATTGAAATTGGTATTTTACCCTTTAAAACTATTCAAAATGACTTGAAAGTATTTATATCATTAAATTAATGCATATAATAATGTCTGAGATACATTCTAGTACAATTAATAGGACTATTTTATTGTGGTTCTATGGAATTTCAAACTCCTGATAATCTGATACTCCTGTTAATCTGATAATGATCTTCTGACAAATTGACTATCAGATTAACAGGAGTCCTCTGTATTAAAGTACAATATCTTTTAAAATACTTACCATGAATTTTATATATGAAAATTTCCTTTACAAAATAATTCTTTCAATTATTAAAAGAAATTATTCAGTCATTTAAAATGATTCCTGCTAAAAGTTTTCCCTTGAAAATTTGAGAATTTCATTTGAAATAAAGCCTTCTCAGTTTTACAATTTTTAAACAAGTTTTAGCCATTATTAGTGTTTTTGTAAATAGCAAATACATAAATGAATATTTTAAAACTACTACATGTATTACTATATACAAGTCATACAGACTGTGTGCATTGCAACATAGTTCATGATGAGTCTTTGGTTAAAGTTGACTACAAGTAAACACAGGTGTTTAAATGATACCTTTTCTCTGTACTCCTCTTGTGAAAGACAATCAACAACATCGACACAACCAAGTAAACAACCAACTGGATAATGGCTGGGCAGCTCAATCTTGAGGTCTGTACGTAAAAAGTATGATACATGCAATATTTGTATAGAAGATGCTACTGTAAAACATATGGTGCAAGAATGATAAGAAACTATCATGACGAATTGATTTTAGCTATTTTGAGAGACATATGAAAACATGAAAATTAGAGGGCTTCTTTTTTCAAAACGGTGTACAACTTATTTCATGATGAGAATTTACAATATAACACGCTACACTTATTGCAATACTTTAATATAGGTCTAAAACTATGAAAACTGATAATAATAAAAATGCAATGATCGCTGTGCGATATAAGTCCCCTACCGGCGGCATAAATTTATGACTTGCATCTCTGTTCATCAGTTCATCTTCTGCAACAACAACCAAGAAAAGTCTGGGAAACTGAATTCACGAAATTTGCTAAGTCCAATGGCCATAACTCTTGTGAAAATTAGTCAGTCTAAATTAAACTCAAATCTGCATCACACTATAATGTATTCACATACAAAAAATCAGCTCATTATCTGCAATAACAGGCATGAAAAAGTCCGGGAAACTAAAAATTTCATGAAATTTGCTAAGTCCAAGGGCCATAACTCTTGTAAAAATAGGCCAATGGAAACCAAACTCAAACTTGGTCTGTATCACACTGAGATGTCTTCATTTACCAGAAATCAGTGCATTATTTGCAATAGAACCAAAGGAAAGTCCGGAAACTGAAATTTTCATAAAATTTGCTAAGTCCAAGGGCCATAACTCTTGTAAAAATAGATGAATCTAAAGCAAACTCACACTTGACCTGTATCCCATTGAGATATATCCACATACCAAAAATGAGTTCAATCTATCCAACAACAGCGGAAAAAAGTCCGGAAAACTGAAATTTTCATAAAATTTGCTAAGTCCAAGGGCCATAACTCTTGTAAAATTAGGTCAATTGAAAGCAAACTCAAACTTGATCTGTATCACATTGAGATATATCCACATACCAAAAATGAGTTCAATATATGCAACAACAGCGGAAAAAAGTCCGGAAAACTGAGATTTTCATAAGATTTGCTAAGTCCAAGGGCCATAACTCTTGTAAAATTAGGTCAATCGAAAGCAAACTCAAACTTGATCTGTATCACATTGAGATATATCCACATACCAAAAATGAGTTCAATATATGCAACAACAGCGAAAAAAAGTCCGGAAAACTGAAAATGGGACAGACGGACAGACGGACAGACGGACGGACGGACGGACAGACAGACAGACCGAGAGGAAACTAAAAACAGAGTGTACCGAATTTGTCATGAAATAAATTTGTTTGGAAATCAATAAATTTACATTTAATATTGTATTCATACCCAGCATAAGCGTTATTGGCTAATAACGTAATGTACATCACACTGACCTTTTTTGAAGTAATGGTAAAACTGTTCTTGTTCATGTATTTCCTGGGGGGTCGGGGGTTTGGCTGTGGCAGCTATCCAGAGGCGACCTCTATGTGCAGTGTACCACGTCCTACCCTCATGACTGAAAATTCAAAAGTTATCCTCTAAGTTCAGCTCAAATATATTCACTACATGGATCTATGTACATAATTTTAATCTAATACATACAAAGATCTACAAGTGCTGTTGGAGTCACATCCATATATTTACATTACTAGTAGATTTCCAATGTTGAATGCCCATTAGACAACTAGAATCATATTCCAATAAATCAAGTTGCCTATTGTGACGGCACGTTCATGTTTTGAATATAGGGAGAATTTACCTACGTTAAAATACCTTTGATGCTGTAATTCGCTTTATAAGCAACGATCATGCAAAAATAGGGTGTCTAATATTTAGCAAAAATATAAATATAAGAAATGACTGTCTTACTTTTGGTGTTCATGGATGTATAAATCCGATTGGCACATGTGCAAACTTTCCGAGAATGTTTACTGCAGTGCTACACTATCTTGATAACCATAAGATAACTAATATTGTGTATACTAATATTAATACACACTGTAGTACTACATGATACTCACACTTTGATTCCTTTGACCAGTAGTGCTACACTAACCTGATAACCATGGAATAACTAATATTGTGTATACTAATATCAATACACACTGTAGTACTACATGATACTGACACTTTGATTCCTTTGACCAGTAGTGCTACACTAACCTGATAACCATGAAATAACTAATATTGTGTATACTAATATCAATACACACTGTAGTACTACATGATACTCACACTTTGATTCCTTTGACCAGTAGTGAAGCCCATGGTTGGTGCATACTCATACACATCCCCTCATCAGACATTTCTAGGAGCTCCTTGTCTTGTATCCTCAATCCTTCTCTCTTCTTCCCTCCTGGGATCTTATCACCTGTTTTATGCCTGGCGACACCTACTGCATCTTCAGGCAGCACAAACTACGAGTACACGTATAAGTATGTTACAGTATTACAAATGTATTACATTCTGAGATACATTCACTCTAAACTTCAGTAATGAAGGAATGACCAGAGCTAAATCATTTTCTAAAACTTGCAACATGAATGATGTATCCAAGCTAACACTCAGTATCTACTAACCCTCATCTGTTTTTGAAAATACTTAGATGTATATCTTTACTTTTATATTACTTACAAGTATACATAACTTGACAATACTTAAAATCCTTTCATTAGGGTCATGTTAAGATAATTTCAACATATCTGACACTTGTAATATTAGATAAAAAAAACTGTAAAATATTCCAAATGTATAGTAATAATCTACTAAAACAAATGTAAACAGTAAGGACATAATCCTGACATTGTTATTCAGACACTTAATACTGCCAAATAATTACCTTAGGTGCATCTACAGGAATGGTAGGATTGACTAAGTCCCTCAGATCATCTTCTTGCTGACATACATGTTTAGGTTTAGCACCAAAGTGTATTTCCTGTATCACATCGTCGCTAACGTCATACATATTACAACTTGCAGAACTATCTTCCTCTAAAACTTGACGGCCGGCAAAGTCTAACGTAATTTTTCGGTCTTTCCGAGATGCAAATCTTTGTGCCCTAAGCTCATCTTCTCTCTTCTTTAATTTCTCTCGCTGACCTTTACTTAGCCACTTATTGTCTGTAGAGAAGTAATCTGACTCATCATCAATCACTTGAGTTCTACGCACACTGTAATAAATAAACAACAATTTCTTAAAACAGACTCATGCATATACAGCATAGATGGTATATATGGTATGTAATAAAGTTTTAGTACAGACATTCACAGGTCTACTATATTTATGATCAATTCTAAAATGTAACAAGTTAAAAGTCATGTTTGTAAAACATTAATGCCCCCCTACCCCTTCTGTGATTAAAGTCTGTCACAACTTTATACTTGCATTGATACAACCTATGGGGGTATAAAGTAACAGTTTCATTTCAATACGTAACTCCACTCAAGAGATATTGAACAGAAACCCTGAAGTTTTGGTATTTTTCAAAGTGCAAAGGGGCATAACTCTGTCCAAATTTTTTTGATCGGACCTAAATATGAACTTGACCTAGATTTTCATTTGATGTGTCTGTATACAAAATTTCATTTTTATATGTAACTCCACTCAAGAGATATTGAACGGAAACCCTGAAATTTTGGTATTTTTCGAGTGCAAGGGGCATTACTCTGTCAAAATTTTGTTGATTGGACCCAAATATGAACTTGACCTAGATTTTCATTTGATGTGTCTGTATACAAAATTTCATTTCAATATGTGAATCCACTCAAGAGATATTGAACGGAAACCCTGAAATTTTGTTTTTTTTCGAAGTGCAAGGGGCATAACTCTGTCAAAATTTTGTTCATTGGACCCAAATATAAACTTGACCTAGATTTTTGTTTGATGTGTCTGTATACAAAATTTCATTTCAATATGTAACTCCACTCAAGAGATATTGAACGGAAACCCTGAAATTTTGGTATTTTTCGAAGTGCAAGGGGCATAACTCTGTCAAATTTTTTCCGATCGGACCTTAATAGGAACTTGACCTAGATTTTCATTTGATGTGTCTGTATACAAAATTTCATATCAATATGTAACTCCATTCAAGAGATATTGAACGGAAACCCTGAAATTTTGGTATTTTTCGAAATGCAAGGGGCATAACTCTGTCAAAATTTTTTTGATCGGACCCAAATATGAACTTGACCTAGATTTTTGTTTGATGTGTCTGTATACAAAATTTCATTTCAATATGTGAATCCGCTCAAAAGATATTGAACGGAAACCCTGAAATTTTGGTATTTTTCGAAGTGCAAGGGGCATAACTCTGTCAAATTTTTTCCGATCGGACCTTAATATGAACTTGACCTAGATTTTCATTTGATGTGTCTGTATACAAAATTTCATATCAATATGTAACTCCATTCAAGAGATATTGAACGGAAACCCTGAAATTTTGGTATTTTTCGAAATGCAAGGGGCATAACTCTGTCCAAATTTTTTTGATCGGACCCAAATATGAACTTGACCTAGATTTTCATTTGATGTGTCTGTATACAAAATTTCATTTCAATATGTGAATCCACTCAAGAGATATTGAACGGAAACCCTGAAATTTTGGTATTTTTCGAATTGCAAGGGGCATAACTCTGTCAAAATTTTTTTGATCGGACCCAAATATAAACTTGACCTAGATTTTTGTTTGATGTGTCTGTATACAAAATGTCATTTCAATATGTGAATCCGCTCAAAAGATATTGAACAGAAACCCTGAAATTTTGGTATTTTTCGAAGTGCAAGGGGCATAACTCTGTCAAAATTTTTTCGATCGGACCTTAATACGAACTTGACCTGGATTTTCATTTGATGTGTCTGTATACAAAATTTCATTTCAATATGTAACTCCATTCAAGAGATATTGAACGGAAACCCTGAAATTTTGGTATTTTTCGAAATGCAAGGGGCATAACTCTGTCAAAATTTTTTTGATCGGACCCAAATATGAACTTGACCTAGATTTTCATTTGATGTGTCTGTATACAAAATTTCATTTCAATATGTGCATCCACTCAAGAGATATTGAACGGAAACCCTGAAATTTTGGTATTTTTCGAAATGCAAGGGGCATAACTCTGTCAAAATTTTTTTGATCGGACCCAAATATGAACTTGACCTAGATTTTTGTTTGATGTGTCTGTATACAAAATTTCATTTCAATATGTGAATCCATTCCAGAGATATTGAACGGAAACTGATGTTGCGGACCGACCGACAGACCGACCGACAGACCGACAGACCGACAGACCGACCGACAGCGGCAAACCTATATGTCCCCTCTTCTTCGAAGGGGGGCATAATAAAAAAATCACAAGGGTAACTCATTATAGGATGTTTTACCTAGTTTTATCATAGTCCAGGAGTTTCTCTTTATGTTTGACAGCCTTTTCGTAACCATCTTTTTGCCTAGCTGCTGTATTTGGTAGCAAGTCCTTGTGTTTATCATTTGATAAATATTGCACTCTGTCAGCATCTTTCATTAATCGATATCGAAGCTGTTCACTTTTTTTAGAACCCCTTGCCAATATCTCTTGCTCCTCCTTAGTGCATACCTGTAAAATAAATGTACAGCAAAATATGAAAAATATGTACATGTACATGTATAGTAAATAAGTATATGTATCAAGGAATGTAGATTATGGAAAGAAGTTGTTTCTAAATTGGTCAAAAACAACAATACCACACTTGCCAGACTTTTTTTACCACTCTGGGACATTGATAAAAATTTAAAGGAACAAATGACAAAATCTGGAACAAAAATTGACAAATTCAGGGACACATTATGGGACATTTTTCGGACTAAAAGACAAAATTTTATCATGTTGTCATGTACCCAATCTAGTCCCCTAATCCTAGTGTCTCTGTTAGCATTTGCACGCGATAAAGACTCATCATTTTTCCAGCTTGGTCAGTTGAGTTTATCTAAATTCTGACATATAACATTTATCTCTTGAAGAGCGGAACCTAATTGTATTAAAAATCGAAAAATGTAGGTTAGCATTAAACCACTTCCTAGTCGTATGTAATGTAGTCGGGTAATTTTAGTCCATGCCCTTTTCTGACATCATGAACGTCATAATGATATCAATGGACTCTGAAATATTGCATTGTAGTCTTGATACTATTTGCATAATTGTTATTTCACATATTGACGAGAGATTGAAAAAGAAAAGTACATGTATAGAAACTTATTTCATCAAAGGTATACCAGATGAGCACATGCGAATAGGCCGGCCTTTTGTCAGCGGCACGTAGTGGCAAGTGGCTAAGTCGTCAACAGGTACAATTGCTTTACTGTTTCCTTAAAAAAATATTTCCAAAGCGTGAATGGAGTCTAGACGTTAGCATTCTATCATACATCCTACATGTATACCCACAGATTAGCCGTTATCGTAAAATAACTTATTAACCCCCTATGATTATTGACAGATTTACAGGATAATGTAATTCCTTAAAATAAATAGAAACTTTATATTTAACCAGCAATCAGACATAAGGCACGGCAGAAAATTGCCTTGTTAGCAGAAAATTGAAGTGTACAATGGTGTTTGAGAAACAACTGATCGGCCTAAGCTTGTAAACCATTAACAGTAATCACAATCAACACCTATAATCTCAGGTATACCGTAAGTTAGATTCATTGATCAGCTTTTTAGCTGACAATTACAAGACAAAAGAAAACAAACAACAACAAACAAACAAAATGACGAAAGAAGTGACATTTCAGGACAAATTTTAATTTTACGTGAATATTTGTGTCCCAAAGGGACAGATTTTTTAGGCTTGATTTCCCGGGGTATTATTGTCATACCGGGACATCTGGCAAGTATGCAATACATGTACTGCTATATCCTTTTTATTAAATGAAAATTCAGCATCTGATCAATGCTTTTTAAACAATGTTTTCAAGGAAAATTATACCTCAAGGAAGTGTAGAAAACAAATATCAGGGTTATAAATGTCACTTAAAATGTCCCTCACTCATGGGCAACATTTCTGTTAAATATCATTTAAATCCATACAGAGGTTAAAAAGTTATGGCCTGGACATGACTGATGAACAGACGGACACTCAGAACGGGCAATACATGTTTATATGCCCCACACTCTTTTTGCAGGGATACGAAAATGTTTCAATCAATAATTCTCACCAGATTTCCACAGAATAAGCATGGTCCTGAGCCCTCCTGTTCACATACCACTCTCCCACACCTTGTACAGTTATTGATGAGTTTATGTTTGGCTGCCTGACACTCACATATGTGCCTTCCTAAAATATACAAACACATGACAAAGTTGTCAAATAACTAAAAAACATATCAATGCTTAAACTGATACATAAAGATGGTGCACGTATTTCAAAATATAAATTTTCCTTTAATGAGATATCACATATTAGATCAATGAGAACAAACCTCCTTTTCTTATCTATCAAGAAACCGAATAAAGTACTAAGTTCACTAAAATACAAAATCAAAATCTTTATTGATATGAAAACTAACAGGTCTTTACCAACAGATCAAATATTTAACATCAATGCTTGAAAATGTTGTTTTTTTTTTTTAATTCCTTTATGTACAACTTCTTAAAATATTTTTTGTCATTCTGCTTTTGCAACAGTTTAAATGTTCTTTCTCCATGTACAGTAGAGCATGGTTACCAGATAGTTTGATCACAGTCTTCTCCTGTCCCTCTTGGCTGAACAATGGAATGAACTTGTTTTTCTTCTTTACATCTGTACTCTTTGTTGGTGATGTCGTAGTATCTAACTATGTAAATGTAAAATCTCATAAAAGTTTTTTTTTCAAACGCTTTGAAGATTTTCTCCTTACCTATTGCATGTACAGTATGTTATCAGGAAATTTACCTTTGCATTATTGTATCACATTCCAAATGCATACTGCTCAAATTAGAGGTAATGTCTTTGATCAAAGTCAGAAGAAATCATAGTTATATGACACATGATATTGCAGCATCTCATTAGTCAAATAAAACAATCTCCTACAAATAGCTGACATATCTCTACATGTAGATGACATGAAGGCTAAGCATGAGAACTGTGTTTTTTCAATCAGATTAATCATTCACAGTAGTAATACTAACCTGATCAAATCCATTAAGGACTTTTGTGGAATGATAGGTATCATTTTCCCGTTGGAAACTCTTTTCAGGGGATTGTGATTTTTTATTCTGTTTCTCTGGAGATTTCTTTCCTTTTCCTCCAAAATAAATCTCTGATTCATCTGTTTTACGATATACCTGTACAAAATTATCATATACATTTTAAAAGTTTCTAACTTACCATTCTACAGGTATATGTATGCAGTCTTTCCGAAAACTTTTTTCAGCCACTAGCCCAAAGATAAATTTCACTGGGTTTTTTGTATAGTTTTTAAAGAATTTCTACTAGCCCGCCAAGAATTTCTACTAGCCCAGCAAAAATTTTGGTAGCCTCGGGCGTCGGGCTAGTGAGTTTTGAGAAAGACTGGGTATGGAATTTTTGTTGCTGTGGAATTTAAATTACATGTTTTATCACAAAAATCCTTACCCGCTGTATCAAAAACACTGGAGGCTGTGTTACCGACTCATGACGCATCAGAAACTTTGTGGAGTATTACAACAAAATAATATAACCAATATTTCAAAATCAAAAAAGAACTTTTCTATTGAAGCTTTTTTCAGTCTAGAGACAAAGTTTTCCTTTGAACTTGAAGCAGACAATTTTTTTTGGCTGAAATATTGTGGAATAAAATGGATCACAGGATGATCACTTTTTCCCAAACATTTGAAAAACTTTCAATGTTTTTATTAATGTAAACATTAGATAATTTATTTCTACCAATCATAATATTCTGAAGGCAAAACTAGTTGGGGGATACAATATCATTTTGAGTAAAATTCAAAAAGAAATTTTGAAATATGAATACAAATAATTAGGATTATTGCATTTTAAATTCACGAAAAAGATTAACTTTTTTCCGAAACAAACAGTGCCAAAATGAAGAATATTGAAATCTGGAAATGTAAATCTTTGAAATGTCAAGTTACAATCTGGAGAAAATAAATCTGAGGATCAAGTGAAAGCCATTGATTACAATACATGTATGACCAAATTGATTACCCTTGGTTCTGATATTACATCAGTCTTTACCATGTTTACAACAGCTTTTTGAAAAAAAACTAGCCGAAGACAATTTCTACAAATTTTGTATAGTTTATACAGTGAAATTCCACTAGCCAGAAAAAAATTCTTCTAGCCATGGGTGTCAGGCTAGTGAGTTTTCGCAAAGACTGTAACATTATTGTGTTTAATACAATGGATATGATACTGCCAGTAACCCTGAAATTTAACATCAAATAGTATGTACAAGCCAAATTGGCATTTCTAAAGCGACAAATGGAAATAGTGACTTTTATTTATGTTTATTCAAAACCTAAGCCCCTGTTATTTTTCCTGGTTTCAAAACAATCAATAACAGAAATGTGACAAACTTCATCTGCTACGGTGGTTGACCTTTTAAGTGTGACCTCAACCATGAAGATGACCTGTACATATGGGTGTCATCTTTCTATCTGAATCTGATTGTCATTCACATTAACATTCCCTGCAGCTACTAAACAAAAGGACAGATGAATGTTTGTTAGGCAGGTAAAAATTCATTAAATTACCTTAAAATTATCTGGAGGTTTATCAGATGGCTGACATTTAAAGAGGAGCTGTTGGATGAATTCATTGACTTTGGGATCTGATCCATCCAGGATTTCTAACATGTACTCCCTCATCTCCTCGGCATCCCCTATTCCTAGAATGTATCTGAATAAGAGATAAAGAAATCTGAATAAGATATTAAGACCATCCTGTTATAGGCAAACATCTTTTTGGGATATTAATGTAACATGCACAATTGTCGATTCAAGATTTTTTCAGGTAAATACAATGTTTGTTTGTTTAGGCATAAATTCCTCGCGAATCATTGAAATCGATATGCCTACCTCAAATTGGATATTTTATTGACTGATGACTTTTTTCCTTTTCTTGTGACATGCTGTGAAACCAACATTATCGCTATTTTAAATCGACTCCTGTGTCAAATGTGCAAGTGTGTTGTGACATCAGGACCAATCAGAGCTAAGCTCTAGAAATACGTCAATCTATAGTTAGTTTTGGAGATGCTATTTTAAGCAATTAGGAATCGTTAAACTCTATAATTGCTAAAAATAGTATCTCCGAAACTTACTATAGATTGACGTATTTCTAGAGCTTGGCTCTGATTGGTCCTGACATCACGACACACTTGCACATTTGACAAAAGCAAGGTGGTGAAACAGACAGGAGTCAATTTAAAATAGCGATAGCTTCGATTTCACAGTATGTCACAAGAAAAGGAAAGAAGTTGTCGGTCAATAAATTATGTCCAATTTGAGGTCATCTTCTCAAGACAAGTGTACGTAATACCTTGTCGGATGTCATACACAAAACTGCGTCTCCGGTGAGTGTTGTAGTGGAGAGTATGTACGACAAGATCAGAGTCCATTTTATATTATACTTTCATAAAGAGGCAATTTTGGGAGTAAAATCATTCAAACATATTAACAAGCACGTAAATTGCTAGTAATTTATACAACGTTTGGCCTGATAAGTCTCCACTACGACACTCAATGGAGACACAGTTTTGTGTATGACATCTGACAAGGGGGAGTAAGGTATTGCATACACTTGTCTCGAGAAGATGATCTGAGGTAGGCATATCAATTTCAACGATTCGCGAGGAATTTATGCCTTTACATCCGGGGTAAACTTGTCTGAAAATCAGTCAATCTCAGATGGAAAATATGCAGGAATCGGCTGCAACGAGGACAGGAAGACAGAAAGAGATGGCCGAGTGGATAAGGCATTCAACTCTCATGAAGACGACCGGGGTTCGAATCCCGGTGCGGTCATATGAGTGTTGAAAGTCATATCCATTCGTTCGTCCCTACCAAGTCTCCTGACCGGGGGGACTATAAAGGGCCCGGTTGGGTACCCACGTTCATGCTGCGGCAAAGGTATCCAGGTGTGATGGCACCTTGTAAAAGCCGTTGGAAATAAGGACCATCCATGCAGTACATAACTATACAACCCTCCTGCATACATGCATACACCACATACACAAATGGAGGGTGGGCATAAAATGGGGTTGCACTCCGCCCCTTAAATAATAGAAGAGGCTATGAGGCACCCCAAAGGGGAACGGCCTGGCTAGAATACTAGCTCTGTTACGAGCAGTTGGCGAATGAGTTCCCCGCAATACATGTAACATCAACACAGCCAACTGACCCAATAGAGGGTTGCCAGGTGCCCAAACAGAAAGAAAGAAAGAAGAAAATAACCGAATAAGAAAATAGCGTCTTCGTTCCACTGTTATCCCTCTCTCTTTACTAAACACCCAAAAATTTTTAAATACTCTTCCAAGCAGCATGCAGCTGATAAAAGAATTTTTTTTCAAATAAGCAAAAAAAAAAAAAATAATAAATTCAGAATTTTATCAGCTGTAACAGATGATCAAATATTCAGGTTGGGGAAAACTTCAAATCGAGCTATTATAGCTTGATCAGGCTATAATAGCTAGAACAAGCTATTGCTTAATAACATTTTTCAATACAAAATTTAACTAAAATCAAAATTTTTGAAAAATATTCACCGATTCCATTTGTACTCGATATATATCAAAATTTTTAACAAGACACATATATTCAAATATGGACCGATGATGAGCAAAAAGATTTTGAAAAAATAAAAAAATTGAGTTTCCTTCTCCTTATCTGTTGGTATTTCAATAGGGGTTTCTATACAAAAGTTGTAGTATTTTATCAGTACTAGTGCGACTTGTAAACAAAATTTAATTATCATCAATTTTTAATTTTTTTCTTAAGAAAAAAATAGTTTTATGATTGCTACATGGAGCTATTATAGCCCGATCGAACTATTATAGTTCGATCTGAAGTTTTCCCCAACCTGAATATAATTTGCACAATCAGCAAGATTGTTGAAACATTGAAGTTTCACGCGACCGAAAGATGAAGGGTGGAAATGAAACTTTATAATTAGTAATAAGGCCTAAGCTCGAAGATAAAAATTCGACCTGGCGTTCTCCTCTGATGCTGGCAATCCTAATTTTTCTAGCTCTTCGCACATCCATCCCTCAATGGAAGTCGCCATTTTTCCTTCTTACAATGCAAACCCATAACGGTTTCATTTTGCTTTCGGAAATGTTTGAATATGCGCGGGGGGGGGGGGGGGGGGAGAGAGAGAGAGGCGGATATAATCAACTAATATTACTGAAATAAATACTCTTTTTCTTACTTGTTTTTTTTTGTACATAAATTTAACACTTTTTAATGTTAATTTGACACTTTACTATTTCTTTTGTAAATTTGACACCTTTTTCTGTACAACTTACACTTTTATGTGTAAATTTTACATTTTTGTACATAGATTTTATACATATTTGTGTAAAAAACAATCCAGGCTTTAATCCACAATCCTATGATTTTGACCTTTTGAAACCAAAATTCAATATTCAGTCGCACTCTTTTTTGTGCATATTGGAAATTTAAAAGATCTGCATTATAATTAATCTTTATTCACCAATTCTTGAAATAAACAAAGATTAATGTATTTGAAACACCATCAGCTATGTCGGTATAAAAACGGTAATTCTTAAAGAGGTCAAACACCAAGGTCATTGACTCAAGAAGTTGAGAAGCACTTAATTAACCCTTGTAACTCTGTTGCGATGGGGATATAGCATCACTATCATGCGTCCATGGATTGGTATGTGTGTCCAGATTCTTGTGAACAGCAGAGAAGAGAAAGCAATCATCACAGAAACACCAAATCTTCCATAAATGTCCCTAATCAGGAGGGGAGTGTACTATTGATTTTCGGGGTCAAGGGTCAAAGGAGACTTCGGCTTAAATCCTTGTGAACAGCATAGATGTCAGCATAGGCTCACCAAACCTTCCAAAAATGTTTACACCTGGGGAGAGGATGAACCCTTATTATTTTCAAGGTAAAGGGTCAAAGGTGAATTATGCTTGAAATCCTCATGAACAGCACAGAAGACAAAGCAATCATCATTCCCTATAGGGAGAGGATTCATTGAAATTACCTATTAATTTTCAGGGTCAATATGTGCATGATCTTAACAGTGGCGGATCTAGGATTTCAGAAAAGGGGGGCCCAAAGTTTCAGCTCGAAGAAAATTGTTCAAAGAAAAACTGACAAGCAAAAAAAAAAAAAAAAAAGAAAAAAAAAAAAAGGTCGAAAACGAAAAAATAAAGACCTCCAAAACCTGAAGCTCAGCTCAAGACTGGTGATTTTAATTAATAAGTTTGGGGGGGGGGGGGTCATTCCAACTGCATGTTGCATTTAGAAGATAGAGTTTCTTGATACGTTTACTTAAGTTTATAAGTATACTGGCGAGCGTAGCGAGCCGGAAAATTTTAAGATTTGAAGTGTTCTTTTTTTTTGTTTTTGTTCAGTCATGAATACATGTATATATACATACATGTATATATATTATTCTAAATTGGCGAGCGGAGCGAGCCGGGAAATTTTTGGAATAGATGGTTACATTTTGTCATAAGATTACAATATCTCTCTCATTTTCCATCCTCTATTTTTGTTTGACCAATTGGGGAAGGTTGGGAAGATTAGGGCATTGCAACCCCACTATCCACCTGTCTAAACTGGTTAGATCGGCCCATGAAAATGAAGCATTTGGTAATTATTCAAGTGTTAATTTAATTTTGAATTTTGTATATGTTTATGACATATGAATCCGTTCAAACACGATGACAAAGAAAGTTTAAGACAAAGTAAAGACGAAATAAGCTTTAAATGCATCAAAGATGCAAAGTGCCGAGTTGCAAAACTGGAATATAAGTATGAATGTGCAGACTTGTAATGTACATGAATTGATTATGATCTTGGCAGATGGGAAACATTACTGGCACATTTCAGGTTGATACTCATTCATTTATGATTCAGAAACCATCTTCATTCATCAGAGTCCTGCGAGTTTGACCTTTGACCTTTTGACCCCAAATTCATCAGGAATCATCCTTGATTCATGGGAAATATTTCTGACAAGATCCATGATTATAGGTGCAATACAGGCTCTAACATGGTCCGGAAACCATTTTCAATTACCTAAGTCCTGTGACCTTGATCTTTGACCCTTTGACCCCTAAATCAAAAGTGGTCATTTTCTATTCACTGGAAACATTTCTGGCAAGTTACATGATTATAGGTGCAATACAGGCTCAAATTCAGTCAGGAAACCATTTTTAATCATCTTAGTCCTGTGACCTTGACCTTTGACCTTTTAACCCCAAAATTGATAGTGGTCATCCTTGATCCATGGGAAACATTTCTGGCAAGCTTCATGATTATAATTGCAATACAGGCTGAAATATGGTCCGGAAACCACTTTCAATCATCGGAGTCCTGTGACCTTGACCTTTGACCTTTTGATCCCAAAATCAATAGGGGTCATTCTTGATTCATAGGAATCATTATTGGCAAGTTTCATGACTTTAGGTGCAATACAGGCTAAAATATGGCCAGGAAACCATTTTCAATCATCAGAGTCCTGTGACCTTGACCTTTGGACCCCAAAATCAAAAGTGGTCATTTTCTAATCACAGGAAACATTTCTGGCAAGTTACATGATTATAGGTGCAATACAGGCTGAAATATGGTCCGAAAACCAATTTCAATCAATAGAGTCCTGTGACCTTGACCTTTGACCTTTTGACCCCAAAATCAATAGGCCTCATCCTTGATTCAAGGGAAACATTTCTGGCAAGTTTCATGATTATAGGTGCAATACAGGCTGAAATATGGTCCGGAAACCATTTTCAATCATCTGAGTCCTGTGACCTTGACCTTTGACCTTTTGACCCCAAAATCAATAGGCCTCATCCTTGATTCAAGGGAAACATTTCTGGCAAGTTTCATGATTATAGGTGCAATACAGGCTGAAATATGGTCCGGAAACCATTTTCAATCATCTGAGTCCTGTGACCTTGACCTTTGACCTTTTGACACCAAAATCAATAGGGCTCATCCTTGACTAATGGTGAGTAAGTGTATGAAGTTTCATTGTTATAGCCTCTTTCGTAGTTGACTTATAGTCCGGAAACCAATTGTTGACGCCCTCCCCGCCCGCCCGCCCGTCTCACATCAAATTAAGAGCCGAGTTTTGCAACTCGGCTAAAAATAGACAGCTAATGAAAAATTAAGTGTGGCGAGCGAAGCGAGCCGAAAATTTCCCCAAAAGTAAAGAGATTAAGCATAAAAAGAGTATTCTGAATCAATAACTTTGGGTGAAAAAGGGGGGGGGCCCGGGCCCCCTGGGCCCCCCCCTCTAAATCCGCCACTGCTTAAATTCCTTTCTCTGATAGCATAGAACACGCAGTTCAGGGATGCTACGCTTGCATTGCCTTTATCATATAAGAAGTAATGTGAAATATGATTAGAGGGTTCTTCCTTTTTTTATAAAATCATTCCAAGGAATGCAAGTGTCGCCTGCGAAACATAGCGACACTCAGGAATCACTTTTATAGGTTTTGACAGACAGACAGACAGACGGACAATGGACAAAGTGATTCCCAAGTTTCGTTATGCTTCGCAGGCGACACAAAAACTAACTCAAAGGTCAATGTAAACTTTTTCAATATGAAAAGAAGACCATGTCAAAAAGGAATGGACATCTAAATGAAAGCCATATCTCATACCATTCAAATGCCAGGGTCAAGGTCACATGACAAATTTGTGAATCAAAAATGCCTCTGTATCTTTGCCAATACATGGAAAACAATGTTATCCGATAAGTAGATCAACTCAAGGTTACAAAGTCAAAAACTAAGTCAACTCAAGGTCACAAAGTCAAAAACTTTGGAACCAGTTTTGTCATAAGGATTACAACTGTTCAAGTGAAATTTTCAAAAATTGTGATAGTGCTTTAGACGAGCTAAAGATCTTTAGAGTCTTATAAGTTTGACCTTAAATCACAAGGAGGACAAAGCCATAATTCTAATTCATTCTGTTTGTTTCACGCATTCTGATTGGTTAACAGGATTTCTACAAGCATGTATAACTACGATATACATACCGCAAACCGACTCACTTGACATACTTTAAAATGTATTCCTACGTAAATTTGTACGTTACAAGCTTTAGCGCACTTTTTTGCATATGACATCATGCTTCCCTTAATAATTATTCTTCGCTCCTGTGACGTCATACTGTGACGTAAAACTACAAGGTATGAGCTTGTAAATGGCGTTCTCCACATGTAAACAACAGAGCAAGTAGGTTTATTATTGATTACACTTTGATTTTTCGCCACTGTAATAAATACGAAGCAGTTGTATTTCATATTTGCAGCGCAATAATTTCTGTTGGTCGTTGTTAGTCCTCCGTAGCAACGTCACCTCTAAAGCGATACGCGAGATCCTCTGAGGGTTATAAAATGTTAAAATATGTCACGTGAATTAGAATAGGGATAAGCATACCGTGTGTTGTGGTTCCGACAGGTATATGTTGGATATACTGTTGGAAACATACGTTATACCGTCGGGGACAAGCCCCCACGGTATAACTGCGTTTCCAACAGTATATCCAACACATACCTGTCGGAACCACAACACACAGAACGTTTATCCCCTAAATGAAATGCATTAGACATTCCAATCCAATGGCTGCTTTCTCGCTGTTTGATGGATCAGGTTGATAAATGTTATAATTCAAATTTGGTAAGTAGGATTTGTAATATTTACTTCCCTTAAGGTGAAATTCTGTGTAACAGTCATACATTCTTCATGTATCATATTCTTCATATATTCCACTTTCACGATTATAATGACTATAATTGTCATGAACTACTAAAGTAACCACTCACAATATGATAACAAAGATCAAAAGAAGCTTCAGTGCTTTATTAGCCACACCATCCAATATGGCAACTTCATATACTGGTCAACAAATAACAACTCCCAATGCAGGATCAATTTTGGTACACTTCATAACATTTAAAATGTGATCAAATACAAGAAGTCTGTTCTATCTAGGGATATGTGTTGACATGACACAATCGTACAATTCAAAAGAAAATTAAACTGAGTAACATTCCGTAACTCAACAAAAGTGCATTGGGAAGGAGTAATAATCGCAACAACTACTTATACATTTACACAATTGCACTAATAACCTATCAGCCACACAACTGATAATCAAAGAATAAAATAAGACTATCACACTTTCGCAGCAACGGAAAGAAAACATAGGATACTACAAAGTAAAGTCCTGCTAACAAAAACCCAAAACATGAGGATATATAACAGAGAGTCTTAGATTTGTCTACATTATCTTTACAAGATCAGAATAGAATAAATTATTTGTCAAGCATTAATAAGATATCATTTTAAAGAAAATTTTCAAATCAAATTTGATTTCAGAGCGAAATAAAAATTTGTAAGCATGATTCAGATTTAATCATTCTCACATGATATCTATACTTTCCTTTAAAATAAATATTTAGCAATTTACGTGTATTACTGTGAAATAATGCAAGGGTTGTCAAGGTAACTATGAAATGAAATAAGGATAGAGCCTTGATGAGACTTGGAATCAGGTAATAACGGGAAATATCTACCTTTAAAACAAATCCTTACTGTAATTTACAAATATTAATCATTAGACCTGAAATGTAACTTTACACAGTTATAGATAGCCAAAACTGAAAATGCTTGTATCAACACATTTTGATTTGATTTTTCACAATAATAGATAGAGGGTATGATATATTAATACAATTATGAGTACTTATCAAGACTGTATCAATTATAGATGAGTAGAAAACATGTGTCTTCTTTCAGATTCTAAAAGTTAATATCTAAAATTAAATGCCAATTAAATACAGTCTCTCAAACTTAATTAAAATAAAATAAATACAGACCTGCCTTTCCAAATGGTGTGTTTCATAATCATAGTTTTGCATCTACTTTCTAAACGATTTCAATTTTCTTTTCTTTTTCACTTATTTGCAGTACATGTAGATTTGAACTGCTTGGAAAGTTTGAATCATATTTACAATTCAGGATTAAAATAAATTTAAAATTAGATTTTCAGTACAAATTTCAAGGAAAGTGAATAGAATTTTATTTGGCTTAATACGTCAGTGGTCTATTCTGAAATCTATTTCATAGGGAAAACATTAGGGAAATTAAATCACATTTCATGGAACAACAATCATGATGAAAATCCCAATTGAATTGGACACTTAATAGACAGATATGGCGAAAATGCATCGAGGAACACAATGATTTCAAATACACAAGTAAAATAAGGGTGAATTTGAAAAAAAAAAGAATTGCTTTGAAAACACTTAGTGACTTACAAAGGAATTTATGATACACAATCTTCACACAATGAATGTTATTGTTATCTTTCAAAGTGATTTGACAAATTTTCAAAAATATTTCATTTCAAGATGTGTTTCATAAGTATAAATTAAAAGTATAAAGTATATCCCATTTGCTGCAACAAAAGAAAACTCCATATTTAAAGAAGAGCAACATTGCAATTCAGTATCTTAAAATATTGCTTGACCAAAAACAATGTATTGTCAAAAATTGCAAGTATCACTGTGAATATTAATATTACACAGTCATTGAGATATAAAAACCCTTTAAATCATCTTTTCCTTTGATAATTCAGGGGAATATGAGCATGATTTTGGATAAATAAAAAAAACAATTAATACCAGATTCACCAAACCATTAAACATGTATACCCTATATCTTCTAGAAAATGGAGTATATTATCTTATTTTATCATTTTGGTCTTGGTTACGAAAAACATACAAAACGTTCACTTGTCCTAGGTATATAAATATAGCAGCTTTTATTCATGTATTAGCCATCAAATTTACAATGCTTACAAACACAATATTCATAAATAAACTCATGTCGTGAAAGGTGAGCTTTATCTCACAAAGCTTTCTAGTCATCAATCTGGAAAGGTTTGAAAGTCTGTTAACTACCTACTAAATAGTCTGTGAAATCTGCCTTTATTACCCTATATCAAGTTGAATAACATTATTAGTTATACAGTGTTTTACAGGGGGGATACAGAAATATATTGGGTCGATGAAAAAAGTTGTATTGGGCGAGGCGAAGCCGAGCCCAATACAACTTTTTTCATCGACCCAATATATTTTTGTATCCCCCCTGTAAAACACTGTATAACGAATTTATCCCACCGATGGCTTTTGGCCAGTGTATGTTACGTCAACATATTTTAAAGCATCTCGGTGATGTCAAAAGCGTAAAGCGTCTTTGTAGAAGCAGGATATTAAAATAATATCCTGTCAGTAACATAATACAACATAATATTCGGTTCTTCTCGACCAATCAGATTGCAAGAAATTTGCCAGAGGTGGGATAAATGCAGTTATCATTCTAAATTTGTAATCAAGGTAATGTGCATGCTTAACTTCAGGGTTTTCCATTTTTGTTGTAAATATTGTAGGCCAGAAATATTTACAATAAATAATCTTTATATTTTGATATATTGTGTTGGAGGGCTTTTGGTGCTTAAATTTTGTAATTAACGGAGAGTAAATAACTAATGCTAGAAAAATACAGTTTGTGTTCTACAAGTTAAATTTTATCCAATTTTTGACAATTACAAGGTCTACAACTTTTGAGGGCAGACTAATAGCTGGTGAATGCATGATAGGTTAGGTTAATTTTGTGTGTGTTTTTTTTTCACAGAGAGAACTTTTATGAGCTTTCTTTGAGTTACTAGTAGTATACATGAGCATCAAATTTTGTAGAAATGATCGGCATCACTGTTAAATAACATGTATCATTTCTAAATATCAAATAGCAATAGAAACAATTGATTCCAAGAAAAATTTAGAATTATCTTTCCAACAAATCAGACTTTTAATTGTATCATGCTGCCACTTTACTGGTATACATCTTTTCCGTACTTTTTAACTTTACTCCAGATAATTGACAATTCATCCAGTTGCCATTCATAAGATTTACAAAGCAATGTAATATATCTTCAATAACTTCAACTTCATTTCTAGAATGATTAAGGATTTAATTAACTTGTATTGTAAAATTACTCATACAATTTATTTTTAGAAGGTCTATAATAATTCTCAACATCTCAGCATATTTGAACCTAGATAATATACTTTTGCTGATGAGGATAATTAGCTACCACATAGTTATACATGTATGTATCATAATGAGCAGTCAGCACAAATCAGTGCAGCTCAGTATGAATTACCAGAGGTTCATGTATTGTTCAAAGTTGAAAATACAGATCTTATTATTCTCCTTTTAATACCTATTAAAACATTATCCTATACAAATAATACATGTATCAAACAATGTAAACTTCAAAGGCTCCATTTCAAATATCAGCAACAAATAGGCAATTAGCGATGGAAATCATTACCTTAGATTATACTACACTGAGATTGAAACATAGGGTAATCAAAGATTACATAGCTCGCCTATACAGGTTTTTGTCAGAAACCAGGCTAAAGGTTTTGAAAAGTAGGTCAAAGTCCAAGGTTAAGGTCACTAGGTCAAAGGTCATGGTCTCAAATGAAAGGTCTCGTCACAAGGTATGTACATGTGAAATATCAAAGGCCTACCCTTTATAGTTCAAGAGATATAGCCCAGGTTAAAGTTTTGTCTACGGACGACGACAACGAAGACGCCGAGGGTATGGCATTAGCTCTCGGGACTTTTTCGTCCCGGCGAGCTAAAAATTGTTCATAAAGAAGTTGTTGAAGTAGTCCAAGTAAAGCAATATGATGGATCATTATAATCTCTGTATGAGGTAAGGGGTGTACGATGCCTGAGGTGAATACAACATTGCCCATACATCAGGTAATACAGTGACTTAGTGCCTTATGGAATGCTTGGATATAATTAGCACTACTTGTTATACACATCTAAAATAGTTCATACACGAGCAATTATCCTTAAAAACTGAAATACTTGAAAACAACAAATAAATCTGAGATAATTTAACTACATAGGCACTTTACTCAGAATCAGATTCAAATATCTTTGATGTGCCCTATAGGAGTTTGCATGTGCAAAATGGACTTATATATTCAAAAAAATCAGAATTTAGATAAATAAATAATTTTGAAAAATTAAGTATATTGTACCGGGTAACTGAGTTGCGATGAATTTTGTTGGAAAGTTACTAGAGAAAAAAATGTTTGACCTCATGTATGCTGTGAAATAAAAAAACACAGAAATAAATCAATGATCACAAATAACAAATCTCATAGAGGGATTACAAACGGATATACATGACATATATAAATTCTGGTTTACAAATTGTAATGTTATACATGTACCTAAAAGACTTGAGATGAATTCTTCGATAAACAAAATGTATGTACTGTTTTAATGAACATTTCCATGCATTTGTAAAATCTTTAGCTTTGTATTTTCTTGACTGGTTAGAAAAATGAATTAGAAAAATTACTTAGATAGAAAGTACATGTACCTGCTTTAATATGCAAGCTAGGTTTTGCTGAAGATATCACTAAAATTGAATAATCACTAAAGAACTAATAAAGATCAGTGCATTCTAATAAAGGATTCTAACTTTTTAGGAATATGTCCTTTATAAGGTATTCCACATTTGACAATTTTTCTGGCAGCTAGACACTGTAGACTTAGATAATTTAAAGGAGAAACTATATCATTGATAGACATTCCTCTAATCAACTGCATAGGAGTTTTTCTATCACTGTTGCACATGTCTAGATGTGCTCCATTCTTCAGCAGTGTTCTAATCACCTCCGAGCGACAGGGACGGTTGCTGGCTGCTATATGCAGAGGCGAGTTACGCTCAACATCAATGGCATTCACTTCAGCACCAACTTCAGTGAGAAGTTGAGCAACTTCAGCCGAGGGAAAGGAGCAAACAGGATAACGACCAACATTAGTAGTGTCTCTTGAGCAGGCCAGGTGTAATGGTGTGAAACCTTTAGTACCAACTGGTTTCATGTGAACTAGCTTGTAAACTGTCTGTTTAAATTCATGCTCTTCCTCATGTGACATTGATTTTTGAAGACGGCACATTAAGCATAAAATATGCATGATAATAACTAGAAGACGGTTAAAATGACTAGTGTCTCTATCATTTATTGAAACTTTGCTTAACTGCTCTCTACCTTGATCTAGTTCTTTTATTGCTCGTTGTAGAACAGCCATGATATCACGAAACGCTACAGGATGAGCTGGTCTGTTTCTCCACTCGGTGGTCATAAACGAAAAAAGCTCAGCAAACGATAAAAAGCTACTTTGAGTCATGGGACTGAGAGCCTCTAAAACTTTTTGCTGCATGTCTAAAGCATACATCCACAGCATTATACATCTATCAAAGTTTCCCATGTCTGCATAGAGAGCTCCTCTATATCTGATGTAGTATGATGTATCGGGATGTGCCGGGCCTAGAATACGCTCACGCACTAGCAACGCTTGCATCCTCATGTCATCTGGATCTGATATGAGGTCATCAAGCTGATCTAAAGAAGTCACTTCTGTAGCATTTTCATAGGCAGCAACATTAGAACCAGACAGAGTTTTGGGCATGGGTGCACGAGGGTCAGAGAACCTTTCCTCCATTGCTTGACGCCAGAAGTTCACGGCTCCTAGCATGTCACGCTTTTTATCAACATATGTTGCTCCAAGCAGTTCAAGAGCGTCAATCTTTTCCTGCTTCTTACAGTACTCTGTTCTGCTTATAAGAAACTCGACAATCTTATGATAACCAGCGACACTGGCAGCTAGTAATGGAGTCATACCATAAGCATCCTTCTCCATAGATGCTTTGTACTTCAAGAGGAGCTTCATGATTTCCAAACTTCCAGATTCTGCACAGTCATGTAGAGCTGTGTTCCCTGAAATTAAATATACACAATTAACATACATTATTATACAATTAGTATATTGGGTTGATACTAGGCAATATGATTACTGGTATTAATATACAATAAGGAGCTGATAAGATAAGGGCCGTTTTTAGCCCTAAATCTTGTGCGGTATTTCTTCCACATGACGGTACATATGCAGACAAAAGATTAATCATTATTGAAAAAAATGTATTTGAAGACTTTTTGTATGTTTTACTTTTCGATGAAATACTCCCAAGATTCTAAAATGAAGATCCAAAGAGGTAGGGGGTACTCGGGTAATAAAACTGATAATATCGACCATAAACGTAGAAATCTTAGAATATTTTGCCTGAAATGGATAAATATTAACAAAAAGATATCAAAGACATCTTCATTGTATATCAGAAATACATTTCAAAATTTCTATTTCCTTTAATCGGTAAATAATGAAATCCGGAACTCAAAATACGGTCTTATTTTTTATCACGCCTCAGACAAAAATGTTGGAATCTGATTGGTCAGATCATGGTCACATGACGCCGTGAAAAAAGCCGTATCAGGCTTGTAAATCCGTATCGGGCGAGTAGTTTATTAACTTTATTATGACGTCAACGTGACGTCGTATCATGCCGACATAGCAAAACAAGATGGTGGCGACCAAGAGATTTGGGCAGACTTCATCAACAGAAATTGACGAAAATAAGACTTAAAGTTAATTCGTAGGTAGATTCCTTATAAACAATTTTAAAAAATAACAATAACAATTGTTTTCAATGATTGATACGCTTAAAGGGAAAACATTTGAGTGAATTGTATGATACAGAGACCCCCACACATACAGTTACAGGTCTTCGACGTGATAAATTCGTTACACGGTTAGTTAGTGACCTGATACGGAAAAATACATGGTGTGAAAAGAAAACCCGTATCGGGCTCGGCTTTCGCCTCGCCCGATACAGGTTTTCTTTTCACACCATGTATTTTTCCGTATCAGGTCACTAACTAACCGTGTAACTAATAGCATGTAATGGCTATAATAGAAGCTTTTCAGCGCGAAATACACATTAGCGGAGAAATCCACATCGCTCCTGCTTATTTCGTTCCTAATTGTTGTACATTTTATTCGATCGTATTTAGAAAATATTTTTATGGATTAAGGAGGAAAACTGGTCAAATTTTCTGTATCTAATGATCTTAAAGATCAATTCTTTAACAAATGCACACCCCTTCCTTTTTTGGTTTTTCGTCTCTCGGGTAGTGTTCCCCCCGGAGATACAGAACCCCACTTTTCCAGAAAATTTGTATCATGGCTATACACCTCCAGTATAAGTGGCATTCTGTATCTCATGATAGAGTTATACATGCGTAGACGAAAATGACCACGCCCATTTTCCAAGACCCTGGGGGTCAGGGGCTCAAACAAAATATCAGGTGCACATCTAGACCACAGACTGAGAATAATGCAAAAACAATTATCTTTCTATCAGTTATACATTTTTGTACTTTCTGAGAATTGGTGCTCACAAGATTACATAGAGTTGTAGAGGAGAAAATGACCACGCCCATTTTCCAAGACCCTGGGGATCAGGGGCTCAAACAAAATATCAGGTGCACATCTAGACCACAGACTGAGGATAAGGCAAATACAACTGTCTTTCTATCAATTATACTTTTTGAGATTTGGTGCTCATGAGATTACATAGAGTTATGTAGGAGAAATGACCATGCCCATTTTCCAAGACCCTGGGGGTCAGGGGCTCAAACAAAATATCAGGTGCACATCTAAACCACATACTGAGAATAAAGTAAAAACAATTATCTTTCTATCATTTATACTTTCTGAGAATTGGTGCTCACAAGATTACATAGAGTTGTAGAGGAGAAAATGACCACACCCATTTTCCAAGACCCTGGGGGTCAGGGGCTCAAACAAAATATCAGGTGCACATCTAGACCACAGACTAAGAATAATGCAAAAACAATTATCTTTCTATCAGTTATACATTTTTGTACTTTCTGAGAATTGGTGCTCACAAGATTACATAGAGTTGTAGAGGACAAAATGACCACGCCCATTTTCCAAGACCCTCGGGATCAGGGGCTCAAACAAAATATCAGGTGCACATCTAGACCACAGACTGAGGATAAGGCAAATACAACTGTCTTTCTATCAATTATACTTTTTGAGATTTGGTGCTCATGAGATTACATAGAGTTATGTAGGAGAAATGACCACGCCCATTTTCCAAGACACTGGGGGTCAGGGGCTCAAACAAAATATCAGGTGCACATCTAAACCATATACTGAGAATAAAGTAAAAACAATTATCTTTCTATCATTTATACTTTCTGAGAATTGGTGCTCACAAGATTACATAGAGTTGTATAGGAGAAAATGACCACACCCATTTTCCAAGACCCTGAGGTCAGGGGCTCAAACAAAATATCAGGTGCACATCTGAACCACATACTGAGAATAATGCAAAAACAATTATCTTTCTATCAATTATACTTTCTGAGAATTGGTGCTCACAAGATTACATAGAGTTATATAGGAGAAAATGACCACACCCATTTTCCAAGACCCTGGGGGTCAGGGGCTCAAACAAAATATCAGGTGCACAACTAAACCACAGACTTAGAATAATGCTAAAAGAATTATCTTTCTATCAATTATACTTTCTGAGAATTGGTGCTCACAAGATTACATAGAGTTATATAGGAGAAAATGACCACACCCATTTTCCAAGACCCTGGGGGTCTGGGGCTCAAATAAAATATCAGGTGCTCAACTAGACCACAGACTGAGAATAATGCTAAAAGAATTATCTTTCTATCAATTATACTTTCTGAGAATTGGTGCTCACAAGTAAGGGTGAAACGTTTACACGTGTAAACGGAGCCGTTTCGTTTTATGGCTGTAAACGTTTACATAATTTCTAAACGTGTACTCGGACTACTGTACATAATCGCCTTTAATATCTTTATTACTCTTAAAAAAGTCAATCAAACACGGAGATTCCTTAGCATAGTTAGGCAGCGGCGTCGATCATTTCGGAGATTTAAACCGGAAGACAAAATTGACACCCCACTACCGTCTCTTTTATCGTCATTGTTGCCTAAAACTAGTTAATCACCTGACATCAAACAAGGTGACTCCTTAGCGTAGTCAGGCAGCGACATCGACCAGAAGAAAAGCTGTGTAGCCATGGTAGCAGAGCTGATTGACAACCCCACTATCGTCTCTTTCTCCATCGTTCATTGTTGTACATGTATATTTCCCCGTCACTGCTGCCCCTTTCTCCATGTACAATGTATGCTTTTGAACCCTGAATCCGACGTTTTTGTAGCATGTACTTTTAAATTGTGGAAATTTTTCATACACGTTTAAAATACTATAAAAGTTTTATTAATTACAGATGTAAAATTTCCAGCTTTGAATCTTAAAAAGTTGTTTTATTGTCTAGCGAATTGTCTGATCTTATTTATCTAGTCAAGCATTACTTACTACTAAGTCGTATTTATATGTCAACTTTGACGAAGTCTGCAAATATTAACACAACAGGAAATAACTTTTCACAATAGAAATACAAAGAAGCGTTTAAACGTTTACGTTTCGTTTACAGCTTTCCGTGTGCACGTTTAGGAAATTTAGTAAACGTTTCACCCTTACTCACAAGATTACATAGAGTTATATAGGAGAAAATGACCACACCCATTTTCCAAGACCCTGGGGGTCAGGGGCTCAAACAAAATATCAGGTGCACATCTAGACCACAGACTGAGAATAATGCAAAAACAATTATCTTTCTATTAATTATACTTTCTGAGAATTAGTGCTCACAAGATTACATAGAGTTATATAGAAGAAAATAGCAATCCAAGGAATGCTTGTGTCGCCTGCGAAGCGGATTATCATTTTTTTATTGATAGTAGGTCAAATACATTTATCAAGGGTAAGGTCACTAGGTCAAAAATCATGGAATATTTAGAAAGGTCTTTTCATAAGGAATACACAAGTGAAATAACAAAGCCCTTTCACTTACCAATGAAAAGATATAGCAAATCTGAGATTTTTTGAAAAGTAGGTCAAATATCTAGATCAAGGTCATGAGGTCAAAAATTATGGTATGTGTAGAAAGGTCCTGTCACAAGGATTACGCATGTGAAATATCAAAGCCCTATCACTTACCAATCAAAAGATTTTGCCAATCTTAAGATTTTTTGAAAAGTAGGTCAAATATCTAGATCAAGGTCACGGGGTCAAAAATTATAGTATGGGTAGAAAGTTCTTGTCACAAGGAATACACATGTGAAATATCAAACAAAGCCCTATCACTTACCAATCAAAAGATATAGCTAATCTTAGATTTTTTTAAAAGAAGGTCAAATATCTAGGTCAAAGTCACGGGGTCAAAAATTATAGTATGTGTAGAAAAGTCTTGTCACAAGGAATACACATGTGAAATATCAAAGCCCTATCACTTACCAATCAAAAGTTATGGGGTGTGACACCCAAGTGTGACAGACAGACGGACAGACGGACAACAGACAAAGTGATCCCTAAGTGTCGCTGTGCTTCGCAGATGACACAAAAATGACCACACCCATTTTCGAAGACCCTGGGGGTCAGGGGCTCAAACAAAATATCAGGTGCATATCGAGACCACAGACTGAGAATAATGCAAAAACAATTATCTTTCTATCAATTATACTTTCTGAGAATTGGTGCTCACGAGATTACATAGAGTTATGTAGGAGAAATGACCACGCCCATTTTCCAAGACCCTGGGGGTCAGGGGCTCAAACAAAATATCAGGTGCACATCTAGACCACAGACTGAGAATAAAGTAAAAACAAAAAGTAAAAACAATTATCTTTCTATCATTTATACTTTCTGAGAATTGGTGCTCACAAGATTACATAGAGTTGTAAAGAAGAAAATGACCACACCCATTTTCCAAGACCCTGGGGGTCTGGGGCTCAAACAAAATATCAGGTGCACATCTAGACCACAGACTGAGAATAATGCAAAAACAAATTATCTTTCTATCAATTATACTTTCTGAGAATTGGTGCTCACGAGATTACATAGAGTTGTATAGTAGAAAATGACCACACCCATTTTCCAAGACCCTGGGGTCAGGGGCTCAAACAAAATATCAGGTGCACATCTAGACCACAGACTGAGAATAAAGCAAAAACAATTATCTTTTTTCATTTATACTTTCTGAGAATTGGTGCTCACAAGATTACATAGAGTTGTAAAGAAGAAAATGACCACACCCATTTTCCAAGACCCTGGGGGTCTGGGGCTCAAACAAAATATCAGGTGCACATCTAGACCACAGACTGAGGATAAGGCAAATACAACTGTCTTTCCATCAATTATACTTTTTGAGATTTGGTGCTCATGAGATTACATAGAGTTATGTAGGAGAAATGACCATGCCCATTTTCCAAGACCCTGGGGGTCAGGGGCTCAAACAAAATATCAGGTGCACATCTAGACCACAGACTGAGAATAATGCAAAAACAATTATCTTTCTATAAATTATACTTTCTGAGAATTGGTGCTCACAAGATTACATAGAGTTATATAGGAGAAAATGACCACGCCCATTTTCCAAGACCCTTGGGGTCAGGGGCTCAAACAAAATATCAGGTGCACAACTAGACCACAGGCCTATTATAATGCAAAAAGAATTTATTTTGTCCTATTCACAGATTCAGAGGATTCGCGCTCACAAGAAAAGTTTAACGGACGGACAGACAGACAGACAGACAGACGGCCGGACGCCGGACACAAGGCGATCACATAAGCTCAACTGGTATTTGACCAGTAGAGCTAAAAATGGTATCATTTTTTCCCAATTTATAATGTGAAATTCGATAAACAAGAGGCCCAAGAGGGCCACTATTGCTCACTTGCCCCAGTCCCAAAATTGGGTGTGAGAGCCCTCAAACTGCTGAAAGACAGGTTCCTGCAAAGTACATTTTAAAGTAATTAATTTGATAATCTAATAGGGCTGTCATGATTCACCGCAGTTCTTGGCGACGGTTTGATACACGATACGAGAAGAGGCCGTATCGTTGATTTACGGTTCGTTTTGGGCATTTAGTTTTATCTTTAAAAAGTCAACATGGCAACGCTCGATGCCGAGTCGTCAAAGATAACTTTAAAAGATGCTCCTTTTTTCTAGTCAATACAATAATTCTCAAAGCATTCAAGTTATAAATGATCCTAATTTGTTGTTAAAGTTGTAATATTAAAATATCTGACGAATTACAGAAATGCCTTCATATCTACATGTACATTAAACATTGACCACCGAGGACAAATGGATATGCTTATATTAGATTTTTCAAAAGCATTTGACACCGTACCGCACCAACGTCTCCTGCAAAAAATGTCTTACTTTAATAGTACAGTATCAATGACAGCACTCTAGAATGGATATCTTCCTGGCTAACAGAGAGAAAGCAAAGAGTATGTGTAGAAGGTGAGGCCAGTAACAACACCAGGGTAAGATCCGGGATGCCCCAAGGGACGGTGCTTGGGCCCCTGGGCTTCCTTATCTACATCAACGATATGGGGGAATCAGTATCATCAACATCAACACTGAGACTCTTTGCGGACACCTCTCTCCTGCATAGACCAATATCAACAACATCAGACAGGAATCAGCTACAACAAGACCTGACAGCACTTACCAGATGGGCCGACATATGGCAGATGAACTTCCACCCTGCCAAGTGCTACATACTACGCATCACCAGGAAAAGATCACCAATTATACACAATTATCACATGATGGGACAGCAACTTACCACGGAAGACCAATATCCATACCTAGGAGTCTAGCTGTCAGAGGACCTAAACTGGGAACCACACATAACTAAGGCTACATGCAAGGCGAACAGAGTCCTAGGGTTCTTGCGGCGAAACATCAACAAGTGCACACAAGAAGTTAAGGCCCAAGCATACATATCACTCGTTAGACCTCACCTGGAGTACGCCTCAGCATTGTGGGATCCTTATAGGAAACATCATATTAACAAGATCGAAATGGTCCAACGAAGAGCTGCCAGATTTGTAACATCTAACTACAGCAGAGAGCCAGGGACATTAACGAACATCTTACAAACCCTAGATTGGCAGACCCTAAAACATCGGAGGAAAATAGCAGGTTAACACTCTTTTATAAAGCAATGATCGGTGAGGCAGCCATTACCGTACCACCATACGTAAGAAAAGCACACCAAAGCACAAGACAGTACCACCAGAAACGATTTGCACACCTGAGCACATCAACAGACTGCTACAAGAACAGCTTTATACCAAGAACCATCATTGACTGGAACAACCTACCACCTGAAGTACTCCAAGCACCATCTGCAGAGAACTTCAGGGAGCAGCTCAATCAGATGTAAACAGAGATCTCTTGTTTTTAACCGCTTTTTAACCTTGCACTGTAAGTATCTGAGCACCTAGGTTGACGTTTGCAGTATCTGCGTAATGGTTCACCGCTGCAGATCAATAGTATAGAAGTAGAAGAAAAATGATGTATCGTGATACAAATCGTATTGTGAGTAAATATTGTGATACATATTGTATCGTGAGCTTAGCGTATCGTGACAGCCCTATAATCTAATGCAATATAATAAATTGACCTTTAACACTTTTGCGATTGACATCAGCACCAAGTTCTAATAAGTATTCTGCAATATCTTTATGTCCCTTGTAGCAGGAAATCATCAAGCATGTATGGCCATGGCGGTTAGCGATTTCAATATCGGCACTGTGTGTCACCAGGTACTTCACAATCTCGAAATGTCCATCAAAACAGGCAGCTCGTAAAGGTGTAGAATTTGTAAACGTAGTTTTGTTAACCCCTGACCCCCTGTCTACCAGGTACTTTACAATGTGCAAGTGTCCCGCAGCAGCGGCACACCATAATGGTGGTGCGCCCTCAATCGTCTCTCCATCAAACGTTACAGACCCCACTTGTTCCAAATCAGCTTTGCAGACATCGAGTAGATATTTGACTACGTCTAAGTGACCATTTCGGCATGCCATTATAAGGGGAGTAGCACCATTTGTTTTCGCGTGAACAAGTTTAGTAACCTCATCTCTGGACTTATGATCTAGAAATATCTTGAGTCTATTGAGTTTGCCGTCCCTGGCGGCATTGTAAACTACACTCCTATACTCCATTGCCTGTCTGGCTCTCAATCAAAGCTTCTGGTGGCTACATGGCGAGGATTTGTTAAAACATGGTTAAATACAGGCGGAAACAATGTAAGTTTGGGATGGAATGCATGACAGTTCAGCTAATATGGCGACAGGAACTTTCCTGCCTATAGGTGTCGCTGTCACGTAAGCGAAGTAACTCGCACCTTGCGCTTACAATGTCTGAATCAGGTGAACGCTTTGAGGAGCGATTCCAGGTATAGATCTTCGTGAGCGAATCTAGAAGGAGGGTTAATAACTTCTTTCCCTTAATTTGAGAACTATGTTTTACCATTTTTTGGAGATATCTCCAATATCAGATTTTCAGGTACACGTGTCTATGAGGCGCCGTTGTGCTTTTTATTTACCAAAAACTTATTTATCTTTATGCATTTCAATTCAAATTGAAGATATCTTGATGGTTCAATTAATGATATCATGTACATGGAGATACATGTATATCAATTTTGCTAATACACAAAAAAAATCAACACTAATAAATGCAAAATGTAATAAATTTGACAAAAATGAAACTGTATTAAATTAAAAATTCAACTGGTAAACAATTACTGAAATATGAAATAAAATATTTTTGTTCAATATACACAAGGACTTATATATAATCAGTTTATAAGTCCTTGATATACATGCAATCCCATTTGTTCTTGAATTATGAATTGGTGTTGTGAGTTTGTATGTATCAGGAAGTGGAACAATGGTTTTACGTCAGATACCGTCTGTAAAAAAAAAAACTCTGTATTCCGCAAAGACTCAATATGCAGGGGCGTAGCCATAGTGCAATTAATGTGTACACACCACGAGGCAAGGGGCTGGGGACAAAGCCCTGGTGAAGGGGGAGCAAGTGGGCGAAGCCCCAAAATAATTTAAATGTTAATTAAATAGCAATAATATTAAAATTGAATTAAGAAATAAAAAATGACAAGCCGGGCTATATTGTCTCATAATGCCCGAGCGTCCTCAGCCAATCACATTTATTACCGAGCCGCGTCAGCGGCGAGGTGATAAATGTGATTGGCTGAGGACGCGAGGGCATTATGAGACAATGGAGCCCGGCTTGTCATTTTTTATTTCTATTCTAATGATGACCAAACTTAGACCTTTCGATTCTTGGTAAAAACCAGTTCCTGCCGGTTTATCTGCTTTCAGAAAATGGGTAGGCGTGGCTTATCGCTATAGGGCCTATATTGGAGAATAGAGACCGGCTCGCGTCTGTTGTCTGAATAAGGAAAAAGAAACAAGTCATATTAGAATGGTTTATCATGTACGAGGGCTGATTGATATGTTGTGAGCTTCGGTTTTCTGGGTTGCAGAAGAATTCTGCTGATAGATTACCTCCAAAAAGGACAAACAATCAATGGCACATACTTTGCTTCACTTCTGACACAGTTACGGGAAAATATTAAACTTGTGCGCCGCGGAAAGCTCACGAGTTAAAGGTATGTTGTTCAATCAGGACAATGCTCCTGTTCACAAGTCTGCCACTGCCATGGCTGACATTCATGATTGTGGCTTTAATTTAATTGAGCACCCGACTTATTCACCTGATCTTATTCATCTATTCCCAAAACTAAAAGCAGCTATTTCTGACACCCACTTTCAGTCCGATAATGACGTCATACTTGAAGTGGATGGCTTTTAAAAGTGGTATTTAGACCCTAAACACCGGTTGCAAAAGTGTATAGATATACTGATGGGATTATGTAAAAAAAATAATGCAAAATGTCTGATAAAAGTCAAATCCTTAAATACGAGGCTTACAACACATCAATCAGCCCCGTACATCTTATGTTAAGGCTATCGTGCAAGCTACGATCTCTCTCTCTCTCTCTCTCTCTCTCTCTCTCTCTCTCTCTCTCTCTCTCTCTCTCTCTCTCTCTCTCTCTCTCTCTCTCTCTGATGTGAACGCCCTGTGAGGCGTAATAGCAGCTACGCCACTGATATGTTTGATTTTTAGCTCTGCTGGTCAAAGACCAGTCCAGCTTATGCAATCGCCCTGTGTCCGACATCTGTCTGTCTGTCTGTTAAACTTTTCGCGAATCCTCTGAATCTGTGAATAGTACAAAATAAATTCTTTTTGCATTATAATGGGCCTGCGGTGTAGTTGTGCACCTGATATTTTGTTTGAGCCCCTGACCCCAGGGTCTTGGAAAATGGGTGTGGTCATTTTCTCCTATATAACTCTATGTAATCTTGTGAGCACCAAATCTCAGAAAGTATAATTGATAGAAAGGCAGTTGTTTTTGCTTTATTCTTAGTCTGTGGTCTAGATGTGCACCTGATATTTTGTTTGAGCCCCTGACCCCCAGGGTCTTAGAAAATGGGTGTGGTCATTTTCTCCTATATAACTCTATGTAATCTTGTGAGCACCAAATCTCAGAAAGTATAATTGATAGAAAGAGTGGTATTTGCCTTATCCTCAGTCTGTGGTCTAGATGTGCACCTAATATTTTATTTTATCCCCTGATACCAGGGTCTTGGAAAATGGGTGTGGTCATTTTCCCCCATAGAACTCTATGTAATCTTGTGAGCACCAAATCTCAGAAAGAATAATTGATAGAAAGATGATTGTTTTTGCATTATTCTCAGTATGTGGTCTAGATGTGCACCTGATATTTTGTTTGAGCCACTGACCCTAGTTTCTTGGGAAATGGGTGTGGTCATTTTCTCCTATATAACTCTATGTAATATTGTGAGCACCAATTCTCAGAAAGTATAAATGATAGAAAGATAATTGTTTTTGCTTTATTCTCAGTCTGTGGTCTAGATATGCACCTGATATTTAGTTTGAACCCCTGACCCCTAGGGTCTTGGAAAATGGGTGTGGTCAACTCTATGTAATCTTGTGAGCACCAATTCTCAGAAAGTATAATTGATAGAAACATACTTGTTTTTGCATTATTCTCAGTCTGTGGCTAAGATGTGCATCTTGCACTTTGTTTGAGCCCCTGACCCCAGGGTCTTGGAAAATGGGTGTAGTAATGTTCTCCTATACATGTATGACTCTATTCTGAACACCAATTCTCTGAAGATATAATTGATAGAGAGTTAATTCCTTTTCCACTACATTAATCATTCTCTGGTCTAGTGTTTTGTTTTAGTCCCTGATCCCCAGGGTCTTGGAAAAAGGGTGTCACTTAGATTAATTTAAGAACAAACAACCAGGAGAGCTTCAGTCTCATCAGAGACTTCTGGTTTGCTTTGCAGCACTATAGGCCCTCGGCGGGACACCAAATCAGTTACAGATTAGATCAATAGATCAGCTGACCGATAAAGGATTTCGAACGTATAGATACCGGTACATTAGAACATTCGTGAGTCTCCAATGCTTCAGAATTCGTATCATATGCCTCGATAAACACACATGAGGCTGCATTAGTTATGTATACTTCACGCTGAAATATATAGATAAATACCTTACAGCAACTACAAAAAAAATAAACACTCAGTTTCCGACCGTTGTGCTCATTTCCTGCATCTGGTACATTTTACTTTTATGAATCGTAGACAGTACAACAATACGTGGTATTATTTAGTAATGTCAATACTGTATTCTTTGGGTGTTCAGCCGAATTTGAATGTCAATACACGTATATAGGTGGAGTTCAAATGGACACTAGATGACAGCTTCTCAAAAAGCCGTACGATTCAGGTACTAGTATATATCATCTGAGTTTTATTTATAGCTTGTTCATGAATGTAAGACAGTCAAGATTCATGAGAAAATACTGTTCGTTATGAATATATTAAAACATTCTATCAAACGATGAAACGTGCGTGAGGACGGACACAGATGATGGACAGACGAATGAATTGATCCCATATTCGTGGTAGTGGATGCTTTTCAGGTTGTGCCTTAGCGGGAGTCCAAGGCCAGGGGCCTTACTCATGTCAGTTGCACATAGAAAAAGTTAATACCCCAGTTAACACAAGCATGTTTTAAAAACATGTCAAAAATGTTTCAGTAAATGTTAAAGAAACTTGATTTTGTATGGTTCCAGAAATGTCAATAAACCATTTTTGGAAACATTCCATTATGTTCAGCACTCTTAAATGTTGTTAAAACGTTTTAAAACCGTTCTACATGTATACAACTGACTAGTGTGGAACGTTCTGCCTGAAATGTTTCAACAGAAACCTGTTTGAAACCATTCGAAAATATTTCGAAAATGTTTTTTGTTACCTGGGACAGGTGTTGTGATAGACTTGCTCAAGTCCTTATATAAAATATTTTTTTTTAAACAAAGTAAGTATTTAGATAAATTTTTATTGAGTGAAATCCCTTCGTGATATAAGTTATATCTCTGCAACCCTAGATAGTTTTAAAGGGGAATTTCTTTTCAAATTTCAGTATTTATTAGAAATTGAAATTCTCTTCACGTCGTGATTGAAAATACATGTATATTAAAGGACTTGAGCAAGTTTAGGGCTGTGACAATTGTAAGTATACATTCGGATGTTTTGTCACTCTGGTAGCTACGCCACTGGATCATTCATTCATCCGGGAGGGATACTAGTAACAGTTGTAAGATTTTCTGCTAGAGAGGTGATTTCGGGGGTGGTGGTGGAGTGGGGGAGGACCTACCATATTTAAAATTCAAAAGTGAACCGAAAGGACATTACCCTACAGGAAATTTGGAGCCGCGCACTCTTTGCTATGTTGAAAGACACAATTGAAAAAATCAAACTAGAGGGCGCTACTGAAATAAACGTTGGCTATGTCTGAAAATCACAGGTTGAAAGTATCACTGAGTGATGAGGATTTACTATCCGAAACACGTGTCTGGTGCATTAAAATTTGTTTGAAATTTTCTTCAGGAAGGTAAAGAGTTTGAAAACTAAAAACCGTGGGTTTATTCTGTAGGAAGGAAAAAAGAGGAAGCCACGATCGACTGAGTACAAAGAGAGTGTCCGCCCTTTGGGTTTTTAATATAGACATATAGAAGAAAGGGTTTGTATATTGAGGATTTCAAGGGTTTGTGAACAAGCGATGACACCTCACCCCTGTTCAGCGCCTTTACCAGGGACGGATACAGGATTTGAGTTTAGAGGGGGTGTGGAAAATATCAAAAGGCCTCCCCTTACCAAACTGGTGAGATTGCCGCAACCTTGCCGCAGACTTGCGGCAAACCTGCCGCAAACAATTTACATCGCCAGAAATCTGAAATGCTGTTTGCAGCTATTCGCCGCTACCGGCAAACTTCTGGCAAACAGAAACTCGTGTTTGCCAAAAGTTCGCCAAAATGCAATAACAACCAAAATTCAAATGAAAATTCGCCGCAAGTTTGCCAGAGCAAGATTTTGGCGAACTTGCGGCGAAAAATGATTCATTTAAGATGCTAGCCAATCAAATCAAAGGCTGCCAATTTTTGAGCAAACAAAGAAGAGGAATTAAGTGTTGACTCAGTAAACATGGTGAACATAAGCTACATGTAGGTTGCCATTTGAATGGCTGCATGCATAGAGCAATTCAAAGGGATTCATATAGTACTATCTAGTGTGCAAGCCTGTTCCAAAGTTTTTTTGACTTAATTATGATACTAAAGTGCTGTGAAAAATTTAGTCTTGTTCTGTTGAATCATAGGATTACATGTATGGGATGTGTACTCAGCTGCCAGCTACTTTTTAATTTTAACCATAAAGCTTATAATAGACATATGATAGACCTAAGATCTAAATTTCATTTATAGTTAGTGAATCATACAGCTTAAAGGTTATAATGTAAAAAATATATTATTATTCAGTTTATCAGCATAATTTTTTCTTAAAAAATATATATCATAAAAAAAATGGTTTGGCTATAATTATAAGTAAAATTAAACCACATTAAATGCTAGTTGCCTTTGAAATTGCCAATGAATGAATATATAGAAGTAAATAAACTTAATTACAATTCTGACTCCGGTACGAAATTTCCAGACGTAATCTACACGTAATGCAACAGGAATCCATACGTACTAATAAATTCCATACGTAAATCTAAAATTCCATATGGAAAACAAGCATACACGTAATTTTTTCTATATTATGTCTTTTTACGCACGGAAATCTTCAAATTTTCCAGTATACGTAAAAATCTAACTTGACATTTCATACGTATATTCTGAATATAATCTCTGCAAAAGCACGTACTTTCTGGACTTAGGAAATTTTCAATGAACAGAGCGTACATATTTTTGTGACTGTATGGAATTTTGACTTAGCCAATTTTCAAGCAAAAATATGACTGACACATGAAGACTTATATATTTGTACATGTAATACAAAGAACATGCTATAGATAGTCTCATTATTTAGCAAAATAGAAAGTACTTTAAAGTTACATTACATGCATGACCAAATGAATGAAGCTTTATAATACAACCCTTTTTCAAGTTTTGAGGGAGAGGACAGGGTGAATTTATATTCTTAGGCAGGGGAGGAAGAGGTTGGAGGAAAGGGAAGGGGGAGAGGGAGGGATAAGGAAAGGGAAGAGGGGAAGGGGGAGGCTGGTAAGGGGTGGGAGGAAAAGGGTACGTGGGAGAGGGGTACCCCCTGTCTGCCCCCCCCCTTTTTTTAAACAATGAATTTTTCATAAAATTTACGAATTCTTTGTTTGCCAATGTGTCAGGAAATAGGAAAAATTAATTATCTTTTCTTCTCAAATTAAATTTCGTTCCCAAGTATATTTCACAGAATATTCTCTCCAAAAAAATGTACACTCAAAAAAAAAAACAAAACTTTACTTAGATATATTACTAATTACTAAGAAAGATTGGCTATGGATCAAGAATTCTTTTACTTAAAATGTTACCTCTATATGTAATTACTTTAAATAACCGTCTTAAAACTTTAAATTTAGGCTAGGATTGTCAGAACACACTAGTATCCATCTCCATCACGACAGATGTTTTACTTTCGTTTTCCATATACAATACATAGTTAATCTCGCCTAATTTCAGAAAACTTGGCGATCGGTCTTTAGGTGTTTATAACATGATTTCTAGAATACGATTATTTGACATCGTTTTTTATTTTTATTTTCTTTCCTTTATATATATATATCTTCTTTTTTTCGTTATTTAATAATTTCCTAGGGTCGGAAAATAAAAAAAAAATCTTTCAAGATAATTCTATTTTTTTCCAGATTAGCAAAAAAAAAATATGGTCAATGGATCGATGATTATTTTTTTTTTTATAAATCAGTTTGAAAAAAAAAAACAAATTAAACATTGTGTCAGTAATGGATATAAGAACTAAGATTATTAAGTAAAACAGACGCATTGAAAATAATGTATATTTATGCAGATCGAGGCGTTTTAGTTTGAAATGATTGTGTACGAAACGACTGTGATAAGAAATAGCCAATCAAAACATCGGATTTTTAAAAGGTTCGGGCGAGGCGGAAAAGTCGAATGCCAGAATCGAATCCTCAAGAATTTTGATGACTATCATAGGGTTTCCTTTACTTTGGTACCGGTACATTATAGACACGTTAATTGAAACAATGAAGCCTAGTTTCCTTTGTACTGAGCACGTCAGTGGATGGACGTGGACCGTGGGAAAATGTGTTTGTTTTCATCTATTTATGCATGCAGTGTTCCAAACTGATGACTCTGTTGGAAGTTGAAGACAGTGCATAGCTAAGAAATTTGGAGATAATACCATTGCAGCATCAATAAGCATGATTGAAGGTAGGCTAGCTGTTATTTGATTCATGTTTTACTTCTTTGTGATTAACACGTGCTCTACTGAAAAAGAGTTACGGAAAGAGGTTATCTGCCATAATCTGGGCTAAATCTCAAATATTTAGCAGGTTGGGGAAAGGTACCGATCGAGCTAATATACCTCGATTGGGCTAATATACCTCGATTGGGCTAATCAATCTGAATATTTTCAGTATTAAAAAATTAAAACATTATCAAAGTTATTCTTTTGAGCAAAATCACATCAGTTCTTTATAAAAGAAGTTATGTTTACAAAAGAAATATACCTGAAAAGTGAATAGTTACCGAAAAAATATACCTCCATTTTTCTGAATATATTGGGTGAGATTTCACGAAATCTAAAAAGTTTTCAGGCATAGTTGCTTTTTAAATATTATTTCTTGATATAAAAGCTGGTGCGATTTTGCACTCAAATATGATTTGGAGGAAAAAAGTACATTTTTCTGAATAAAAAATCAGATTGATTAGCCCGATCGAGGTACATTAGCTTGATCGAGGTATATTAGCTAGATCGGTACCTTTCCCCAACCTGTTTAGGGGATCTGAATATTTTTAGGATATTTTCAGAATTATTATTACATTATTACAACTTCAGAAATTCTTTATTCTTTTAATTTTTATAGATGGTGTCTCTTCTGGAAAACGGGATTGCCGGGACAGTCTTCACTGATAAGAATTTACTGAATTAAAGGCCATCAAGTCCTGTTTTGGGCACAAAACTCCTGGATTTCATACCATAATTGTGCCTGAAGTTGGTGCAACATGTATTTACAAATCCAGAATTGAAGAAATGGCATCTTGCAAATGACTTAATAGTTCAATTCAAAGGCCCAAGGCATCATCAACTGTTGCTACAGAGGACACATGCACCAGGGAAGCCTTTAAAGAGGAAAAAATACGATAAAAGGTATTTATTCACCCGTGCAAGAACTACTCTGCATAAGTTTTTCTTCTTTGGGACAATATTTGTATTTATCTAATATATATTTGCATATAAAATAATGCATTGAAATAATTTAATTAAGAGATGATTCTTGGAAGACTATCTGTATCTGTATTGTTACGTCGCAGTATCCCGTGCGGGCTTTGAGTTTTATAAAACTATGAGTTTTAACAATTGTCTACACCGACAAAATCATTGTATGCTTTTCTTATATTACTAATTTAGATTACATTGAGCATCTTGGAGCCTGAAATTCAAATGCAGTACATTAGCCATGAGCCAGGTTGAAAGGAAATAAACAAGGCAGTGACCGAAGACATTGCATATTCAAGAAAATGCAGTCAATAATCGCGGGAGGACAAGTGAAACAATATAATAATAATGTACAAAGCGAAAAGAAGAAATAACTTATTGTGTCATACGATTGTTGTTATAGTGACTTGTTACATTTATCCAATGTACAAATGAAAATAGTTCCAGTGGATAATTGATGACGATAATTTAAACTAAAGAATTTTTATCAACTTTTGAGTTGTGTTATGGTAAATATATATATATAGGTCAAGATACATGTATATCAAGACTATAATTTACATTGCATTGTATACACAAGGTAGTATGTATAACTGATACCTTAAACTCTCAGTACAGAATTAAGTATTCTTAATAATAATGTAAATGTAACTTTAAAGTGAGCTGGCCTCTGACCTACAGTGGTAAATAATTGCATTGAATGTTTAAATTATAAATTTGCTCCTTGTAAAGTTTTGAAATTGTAAAGTTATTTGCAACAGCTAAAACTTAACTACAGGATTGATCAAGTCATAGAATTACATGTACATGTTATATTGTAATAAATTCCATATTGTTTCAGTTAAAACTTCAAACTTCTGTATTTGCTTCATATTTTGATTGCCATACATGTACGTAACTTGCTATATTTAGGACTACGTACATAAATAAGGTCATTCATGTACACGTAAAATTAATTTTTTTCCATACGGAAATTAAAAAAATTCCATACATAAAACTAATTTTCCATGCATAAAACTATTGATTCCTTTTCCATATTTGGTCATATCCATACGTAACTAATTTAAACATTTCGCTCATTTTTATGCATGAGTACGCTTCGATTCCTGCTGGAATTTTTCTAGTTTCCGTATGGAATTTGTGTACATTCTATGTTTAATATAGAGACATATTACGTCTCAAGATTCCGTATGGATTCCTGTTGCATTACGTATGGAAGATTTCATAAGGGGGACTCACTACTACTGCCGTAAGATAACAACATATTATGAATCAGTGTACTACCATGCTTTATACACATGCATGTATAAATTCAACATTTTAACGTATGTGCATGTGTTATTACTTTGCCAGAGGTTCGCCGCAACATTTTCAAGGCTCTCAAATACTTAGCCAGAAGTTCGCCGCAACATTTTCAAGGCTCGCCACAATTACATAGGTAGTTCGCCAGAAGTTCACCGCAATCTATATATGGCAATAGGTTCATCACTGAGCATGCTCAGAAACATTGCCAGAAGATTGCCGTAAACTGTATTTGGACACAAGGAGTTTGCGGCAAGTCTGCCGCAAACCTAATTTGCATGGTAAAAAGTCGCGGCGAAGTTGCCGCAAACTGTTTGCAGCAACTTTGCAGCAAAGTTTGCGGCAAGCTTGCGGCAATGGTTCGCCAAAGGCCTAAAATTTTGGTAAGGGTCCATCCCAGTGGGTCTAGGGCGAAGTCCTGGTTGGGAGGGGGGGTTATGAAAGAAGCACCCGAAGGAACATTATCTTATGCTAAACGACCGTTATTTGATCAAGGACTTACAAACAGAGTCCATTTTGATGAAGCCAGTACTGAAATGTAATTTTTGGCCAATATCTTGATTGGTAAGGAAGCATTTATTGTTATGAAAAATGATGTATCGAAATTTTACAAGTTTTTTTTTTTCAATTCTTCAAAGGAACAGGAAGGTAAAAAAATTAAGTTGAGACCTGTGTGGAAGGAAATACATTAATTAGTTCACATTCACTGGCTATTGGGCATGAATGGATATCATGCTTAGCGTCGCAGCCGGATTTTTTTTTTACAAAAATGATATGAAAATGAATGAACATATATACCTTTTCGGACGAAAGCCCCCTCTAAATCCGCCAATGTTTACCTGATCCCAAATGTATTCAAATATTATTCATATGATTTTATTTATTCATTTTAGACTATTTATTTATTAGTCCGACTTGCAGACTACGACGGTGTTATCTGTTTAAAAAAAAACACAGTATAACACCGTCGTAGGTCTGCGAGTCGGACTATTTATTTATTTGCTTGTTTATTACAAAACGGTGGCCCTCACGCTGTCCAGATCTTTTATTCTCCTGAGACATTCTGAACCTCCTTCTGGTTCTGCTCCTTCTCTTCTTCAGTGCTTGTGTATCAAGCATCTAAATGACGTGGATGAAATAAATTATCATGGATGATGGAGAACACAGAAGGCGGTGTAAATAGTGGATGGTAATGAATTTAAGCGATATGTTACACTGATGGATAGGATGTAGAGGGGGTGATGGGGGGTAAACTCCTTCTTTAAAAAACATATATTGTTATATTAATGATCTTGTGTATTTTTGTTCAAATTCATAAACTGGATTCCCCCTATCACCAGGTTGGGGAAAGGTACCGATCGAGCTAATATACCTCGATCAAGCTAATGTACCTCGATCGGGCTAATAAATCTGACTTTTTTATTCAGAAAAAAGTACTTTTTTCCTCCAAATCATATTGGGGTGCAAAATCGCACCAGCTTTTATATCAAGAAATAATATTTAAAAAGCAACTATGCCTGAAAACTTTTTAGATTTCGAGAAATCTCACCCAATATATTCAGAAAAATGGAGGTGTATTTTCTCAGTATCTATTCACTTTTCAGGTATGTTTCTTATGTAAACATAACTTCTTTTATAAAGAACTGATGCGATTTTGCTCAAAAGAATAATTTTGAGAATGTTTAAATTTTTTACTACTGAAAATATTCAGATTGATTAGCCCAATCGAGGTATATTAGCCCAATCGAGGTATATTAGCTCGATCGGTACCTTTCCCCAACCTGATCACTGGTCATGTTTAGACTCCACTACCCCCGCAACACCCCCCTCCCCCCCCCCCCCCCCCCCCCCCCCCCCCCCGGGTTACATTGGCTAAATAATTTACTCTTTGGATACTTAATTGCCCCTGGAACTAATTTCCTCCCTTTCTCCTTAAAATTCAGATTGGCAATCATGTCGTATGATGAACTGATTTTTTAATGGTATGATCATGCATGCATGTTGGGTGTTTTTGAAACTAATGCCCATCACTGAATGATCAATTGTTCAGAGATATGAAGATTACATAATGTATGCACTCAAATTCAAAATGTTTGATTATGAAAGAAATAAAACATGATTAAACCACTTCAAGCAAATGATACATGTTTGTTTATGACACCTTTCTCAAATCCATATTCATATTCATTCAACTTATATAATGTTAAGACTGAATGGTGCTAGTATTAGTACAGATTAGCTACATGCATGTGTGAACTTGACCATTACTTTCACAAATACCTCTTGCATTGTTCTCACATATGTGGCATGCATAATTTTACATACATGTAATATGGGAAGTCCAAATTCTTACTCTGAATTTCAATTTTCACTCACAAATGAATCTTCAGAGGATGGATATCCTATAACTATAAGATCAGATAATAAAAAGCAAATTTTAAAGAGGTAGGGAAATATTTTTAAAATTGTATTAAATACCGTATGTAAAATGTTATTATTAAAATTTTGTGTTTTTTTTTTTAATGACAATCAGATTACATCTAATTAGAAATTGTACATTTAAATATGGGTTTTTCATGTTTATGGGATAATTTCATTCATTCTTATAAAATCAATGGGCCTAAGAACATTGCTTCAAACCTTCAATGACACTGCTATTGTTTTAAAGAAACTTTGATCCATAATATCTGGGGTTTTTTTTTCTTATTTTGGGGCCAAATTTTGGCCCCTTCCCAATACCAAATTTCATCTATTTTTCCCCAAAAATCACCCTGAAATTTCCAATTATGAAAAAATCACCCGAGAAAATAAGACTCAAAACCTGGAAGTAAGCACAATTAAAATGTCCAATCTCTAAATGCATTTTTGTGTCGCCTGCGAAGCATAGCGACACTTAGGGATCACTTTGTCCGTTGTCCGTCTGTCCGTCCGTCTGTCAGTCCGTCCGTCTGTCTGTCTGTCACACTTTGGGTGTCACAGCCCATAACTTTTGATTGGTAAGTGATAGGGCTTTGATATTTCACATGTGTATTCCTTGTGACAAGACCTTCCTACACATACCATAATTTTTGACCTAGTGACCTTGACCTACATATTTGACCTACTTTTCAAAAAAATTAAGAATGGATATATCTTTTGATTGGTAAGTGTTATAGGCCTTTGATATTTCACACATGCAATCCTTGTGGCAAGACCTTTCTACACACACCATAATCTTTGACCTTGTGACCTTGACCTGGATATTTGACCTACTTTTGAAAAAAAGTTAGATTCGCTATATCTTTTGATTGGTAAGTGATAGGGCTTTGATATTTCACATGTGTATTCCTTGTAACAACGCCTTTCTACACATACCATAATATTTGACCTTGTGACCTTGACCTACATATTTGACCTACTATTAAAATAAATAGGATTGTATATATCTTTTGATTGGTAAGTGATAGGGCTTTGGTATTTTACATGTGTATTCCTTCTGACAAGATCTTTCTACACAGACATTAATATTTGACCTTGTGACCTTGACCTAAACATTTGACCTACTTTTCAAGAAAAGTAAAATTGGCTATATCTTTTGATTGGTAGGTGATAAGGCATTGATATTTCAAATGTATTTTCCTTGTAACAATGCCTTTCTACATGTTCTACACACACCATAATTTTTTACCGTTTGACCTTGACCTAGCCATTTGACCTTCTTTTCTAAGAAATTAAGGTTGTATATATCTTTTAATTGGTAGGTGATAGGACTTTCTTATGATGAGACCTTTTTGTTACCAATTTTTACGTGGTGACCTTGACCTAGATGATTGACACTCTTTTCTGAAAATTGAGAATGACCATATCTTTTAATTTGTAATGTAGAGGTCTGATATTTCAAATGAATTTCATTTTACAAGACTTTTCTACTGATACCAATAAATTAGATCCACTTTCTAGAATAATAATCAAAACGCTTCGCAGGCGACACAAGCATTCCTTGGATTGCTATTTTTTAAAGTTTTTTATTTATCCCTTGTTCAGTTCAAGCAAATCAATAGATTATCAGTGCTAACAAATGATACTTTGTCTTTGGGGTTATACTTTGGTGAGAATTTGTACAAATTTTTCCCAATTTCAGCAAAATGTCACAAATTTTCCCAAATGGGACAAACACAGGCACCTTCCCCAAAATAAAAAAAAAAAACCCTGAATATCCAAATGAATCCTGAGTATAAAGCCAGAAGGTATAACCATATGTACATACATGATCATGTACATATATGTATCTATTACCCAAAATATTTGTAGCTTTTTGGACTGCTACTGCAGTTTTGATTGTGTTACACATACTAGTATTTCAAAGATTTCTTTGGCTCTCTCATAAGGCCAAAAAAAGTAAATTGTCAGTTACTGCTCATCAGGTCAGATAAAAATAGGTTGGGTTGGCATTTTTTCCCCAAATTTTTTCTTTCAATGTAAGGACTGTGTGGAAGATAACATTGTTTCTGCTTTGTTTCAGTGGGACTTTGTAACAAGAAAATAAAGAAAAAAGAAAAACATTGATTGACACTTTGAATAAGGAATAAAACCAATAAAAATGATTAAGTCACTATAAAATTCTGTCATGGTACATGTGTGAATAACTGAACTATTACGAGGGCTGATTGATTTGTTGAGAGCCTTGGTTTTCTGGGTAGCAGAAAGTATTCTGTTGATAGATTATCTCCAAAAAGGACAAACAATCAATGGCATATACTATGCTTCACTTCTGACACAGTTATGGGAAAATATTAAACTTAAGTGCCAAGGAAAGCTGACTAGTTAAAGGTGTGTTGTTCCATCAACACAATGCTCCTGTTCACAAGTCTGCCACTGCCATGGCTGCCATTCATGATTCAGATTGTGGCTTTAATTTTATTGAGCATCCGACTTATTCACCTGATCTTGCTCCATCAGACTTCATTCTACCGGTATTCCCAAAACTGAATGCAGCTATTTCTTGCACCTACTTTCAGTCCGATGATGACGTTTTACTGGCAGTAGATGGCTTTCTGACCAGTCAAGATAAGGAGTTCTTTAAAAGTTTAAAGACTGGTGGCAAAAGTGTATAGATACTGAAGGGCATTAAGTAGAAAAATAATGCAAAATGTCTGATAAAATTCTAATTCTTAAATACGAGGCTCACAGCATATCAATTAGCCTTTGTAAATATTATACTTAAAAATGGCCACAAAAAACATTTAGGGTTTGCAGCTCAAAGTAGGGTACATGTAGGTAGTGTGAGTGGAAACAGAGAAATTTTTACTTTTGACACTAGACATTTCAACATAAACTGTGTGACCAGTTTTTTGTGGACAGCAAGCAAACTTTAGTCTCTTTACGTCACAATTTAAAAACTGATTGTCTGGCCCTGCACTGAGTGTTTGGAAAGGACAGGGGTCATGCACTGTAGTCCCATTAATTTGCAAAATGTCCCATTGAAGTCTCAGTACTTTCTCAAGAAATGACCCATTGAAATTTTAGAAAATCATAGAAGATGGCCCATTCATAAAATTCCCTTCCCAATCACTGGGGTCCTTGCTTTCATTTTATAGGAGATGTACCTATTTCATGTATTAAGGAATTGACTGTTTTAAAAAGATGAAAGAATGATCTTTATTTGGATGAAATTAAAAGTAATAATCAAATATTACATTATGCCTCTTTCCTGGGTTTTATTTTATTTTATCTCTCAGATGCTTTATGTAAGTGAAAAAAAGATCATAAACATTGTTTAGCTCCACTGGACTCAGACCAGTCAAAGTTTACCGTATGCGATACCCCGGCATCCATCCATCCGTCTGTAAACAATTCTTGTGCTCACAACTCCTCTCAAACCATAGGTGATAGAAGGTTGATTCTTTTTGCATCCTACTTGGTATGTGGTCTAGTTGTCACCTGCCATTTGGTTTCAGCCCCTAACCCCCAGGGTCTTAGAAAATGGGCGTGGTTATGAAAATCTATGTAATCTTGTGCTCGCAACTCCTCTGACACTATAAATGATGGAGACTTAATTCTTTTTGCAATATGAGGAGTCTGTGGTCTAGTTGTGCACCTGATATTTTGGTTTGAGCCCCTAATCCCCAGGGTCTTAGAAAATGGGTGTAGTCATTTTCTCCATTACCGGTATAACTCTATGTAATCTTGTGCTCCAAACTCCTCTGACACTATAAATGATGGAGACTTAATTCTTTTTGCAATATGATAGGACTGTGGTCTAGATGTGCACCTAATATTTTGTTTGAGACCCTGACCCCCACGGTCTTAGAAAATGTGTGTGGTCATTTTCTCCTATATAACTCTATGTAATCTTGTGCTCGCAACTCATCTGACACTACAAATGATGGAGACTTCATTCTTTTTGCAATATGATGACTTTGTGGTCTAGTAGTGCACCTGATATTTTGTTTGAGCCCCTGACCCCCCAGGGTCTTAGAAAATGGGTGCAGTCATTTTCTCCTATATAACTCCATGTAATCGTGCGCTCGCAACTTCTCTGACATTATAAATGATGGAGACTTAATTCTTTTTGCAATATGATGGGTCTGTGGTCTAGTTGTGTCATTGAAAGTTCATTTGAGCTGGAAGCCCCTGGCCCCCAGGATGTTGGAAAATGGATGTGGCATTCTTTTTGAAATACTATTTCTCTGATATTATAAATTATATGAGTGATATTCTAGTTGCAGTCTAATTGATATGTTGTTTTGTCCTGCTACTTATAATTTGTTAGAGCACCTGCTCCCTATGGTCTTTGGTTAAAAAAAAAAGGAAATTGATGTTTTAAAGAAAAAACAACCAGGAGAGCTACAGTCTCGTCAGAGACTCCTGGTTTTGAGCAGACATTAACTCTTTCTACATGTTCTATTTGAATAAACCATTGTGACAGTATCCCGAAACCTGGGTCGCAATACGATACGCGTATCGTTCAACCTCCCAATCAATACTATTAATATATCGATATATTGTTACAAGCTTACCATCAGGCCACTGTTAATTTCGCAATCTTTTATCTGAGGAAATTTCAGGTTTTCAAATGTTTGAACCCTGTAGGATTTTTTCCGCCTGTCCCTTCAATAGTTCTGTAACATATAACCTTGCTGCGAGACACAATTTTCAATTAAACACGAAAAACTTTGCAAGAGCGTGACTTGAAAGAATCCTTTTGATATCTAAAATTCAATTTATATATCCTTGAATTTACATATCCTTGATTCTATCCTAAAAATTATTTTTATGTTAAATTGTAGTCATGGCACTTTAATTTTTGGAGACGGATAATTAAAGTCTCATCACTGATTCTGTATGACAATAGATATAGGTGGTATGACGTCGCGTACTATGTTATAAACATGAAAAAAAGTGGTTCATTATAAATGTACTACAGATTGACAGAAGTATAATGTAAGGAGGAGAGTTACTCACTTAAAATTAAATAACACCATAAACTCTCATGAAATCCCTGAAAACATTATGAATGGTATTAGCTTTTATTTTCAGTGAGAGAGAAAGTGAAAAGCTTTTGTCCAAGACAGCAGATGACTCACTGAATAAACAGAAGTATGCTGTAGCCTCCGACTCTATCAGTAGTCCCCAGCATGGTTCCACTACAGTGCCCACATTATCCGGGGATCACGTGAGCGTGACTGATACTCACAGCAGCACCTCCAAAACTAATGACTTTCATCAGCTCAAAATTGCTGAGGTCAGAAAACTTTATATGTGTTGACCCTATTTCTATTTTATGAAATTCAATTTAAGGTGTCCATCTATCTTTTAAAAAATGAAGTCGAATAGCATAAAATTGGTAAGTTTTGAAACATAAATGGTAAGAATTCGTCCAATTTGACAATTGACCAAAATGTATGATTAGAGTCAAGCTTAACACCTTTATCACAGGCTATGTAATATAATAAGACTAGACTTCAAAAACAGGTATTTCCCCAGGTGCATGTTTGCATGACCCTAGTTACATGTATGTGACCTTTACCTTGGACATGACCTTTATGCTCATTTAGTTTTGAGTCTCTTCATGCTTAATCATCCCTACAAATTTGATAGTAGTGTAATGTATTCTGAGTTTTATATGACCATTTAACTATCACAAAGACACAGATTGACAGATGGACAGACAGACAGACACAGAAGAATATTATCCCTACATGTCTCTCTTGCGATGCAGGCGCATAGTAAGGGCTCACTGTATTCAAAAAGATTATTTTGTGTAACAATGATAAACTCTTCAGTGTACATGTAAAGAACAATTTGCTATTGTAGTTGGAAGGCCAGCAGGCGCCACAAGCCAAAACATCAAACTGGAAGAGGAAAGTACTGAAGGTGGTGGTGACCTTGATGTTCCTGGTTATGGCAGTAGGGGTCATCGTTATATGGACCTTCCATGAAGGCGGAGGAGAAGTTCTCAAGGAGGACAAGTACTTTGTGTTTGATACAGAAGACTTCATACTGATTGTAGAGGCAGTACAGTTTAATGCAGTCTTTGAAGGAAAGCTAGGTGGCGAAACATTGAAGAAGGAAGAAAAAGATACATGTGAAAGCCCAGATGATAAATATTGTTACCAACTGGACAAAGGACCAAGTTTACATTTAAGTATGGTGTGGAAAAATAATGTTCAATGCTACACTGTTAGCTGGGAAAATATCTCAAGTGAATACATTCCAAAAGACTGCTACACTCTCAAAAGTGGAAGTTGGTACGGTATGATGAGTACTATTACTCCCTCTGACATGTTTTGGCCCATTTCAAATGTGAATGTTCTTACTAGGATACTTCACCCGGGGTATAATAGTTTTTTTGGTAACGTATATGATTATTATTGGCTTACCACCGAGGGTACGTCTTTTTACATCCTTGACAACTCTCCGATACTCTTCAGCATGCACAACCACGAGGGTAACCGTCAGATATGCATTTCGCCATCGCTTTTAACTCATGTTGGAGAAAAGACTTCCATGAAATATGCAGTCTGCCAAGGACCAAATATTAAAGATGTCCACATAGGTACAAGTCAACAATTCCGTACCTCGTCTCAGCCATATAGCAGCAATAAAACGCTAGCCTCAACCTCCCAGCTTCTCTTCTCTGCTTCCTCTGAGTATGATTCCGCTTCTGCTGCACTTCAGGATTTAGGGGAGATGATGAATAAGAAGGGTTTTACTTATAGTGCTCTTGAGGTACCCGAAAATTGGGAAGAAGAATTTGGTGATCATTTAGCTGCCAATAGCTCCTTACTTAGTGTAGTTACTTCATTATCCCAGGCTGGATATAAACTTGTTTATCCTTTTTCACCGTTCTGTAGCTATAAATCAAGAAATTTCATGCCAAGTATGGAAAAAGATGAGTTTGTGAAAAATTCCCTATCAAATGCCGTACAATTGTTCAAGTATGCAAACTCTCAAGTGGCATTATGGGATGTGTCCAATTTGAATATAAAGGGAAATTTCTTCAACAATTTATCCAACTTTGTGAAAGATTATGAAGTGTTTTCTTTTCAAATGAAACCTCTCCCATCGATAGAGATAGACAATAGTGAGCTGTTGGGAGATGCTGTGACTAGTGAGATGTATAGTAATTGGATAGATGTACTGTATCAAGTCACTTCTAATACCCTTGGACCTCTCATAAACTCTACATTCAGGTCACACGAACAACAAAGTATAGTCGAGGTCACGTTCCAAAAGCTGAACTCCTCTGGCTCATATTGTTTAAGCAATAGCATTCCAAATGCTTTAACACTAGGATTATATGGTTATCCTTTGCTTATGTCCTCATTAGACCCAAGTGATACACTTGACACTGGAGACGAAGAACTTGTGATCCGTTGGTTGCAAATCTCCATATTTTTTCCGTGGATAAAAATTCCTTATTCATTTTTTAACTTCAATATCTATACACAAACAATACTCAACCTGCGCAGCTCCATTTTTACCACATTAGATGAAGAGAAAGTACTAGAGAGTCTGTCTGTAAGCGCTCCGTATCTGAGGCCGCTGTGGTGGTTATCGCCCACTGACCAGGGGACGTACACCATCAATGACCACTTTATGGTGGCAGACAGGTACTTGGTAGCACCAGTTCTATGCAACGGAACACGCTCAAAAGATGTCTACCTACCTAAGGGGGATCACTCTTGGATGTATAAAGGTCAAGAGTATAAATCTGGTTGGCACAAAAATTTTCCAGTTCCATTAGATGAAATCCTTGTGTTTGAAAAAAGGTCTTTACAACAGAATGCAGAGTTGTAACTTGCATGTATTCTTTGAATTGTTTATCTTCTTGATCATTTTATAGAAAATTCTTAAAGATAAATGGCATCGGATCATGTATCAATTTATACAGAAATGCAGACTCACGGTGCTTTTCCTTTATTTTAATCAGAAAAAACCCTAAATAGTGTAAGGTTTGCAAGTATATAAAAATAATTAATTTCTTTACATAAAAATCCAAATTTGAAATCCCTAGTGAATGATTTTCAAATTCTTTGTAAAATACTATCTTCTTTGGAAGGTGATGTAAAAACAAAGTCCACATGTATGACAAATAAATGTACAATATCTGTGACAAGTTAAAGATAAAATTTCTCACAGTTTTCATAAAACTGGTTGTCATGTAAGAATTTGACACCTGCCCCAAGGAGAAATTAAATCTGTGTTAGGAAGAATTCGAACACATTCATGAAAACGTTTTGTGTCTGCTTTTGAATATAGACAATCAAAAATTTGCCATTTGATATGGAACTTTACTGATTTGGTTGGGTTGGATTTCTCATTTGTTTTAGAGATTAAATCATTTGTAAATATGAAAATACTCTTTTACTAAAAATTAAATTAAATAAATGTTTTGTTTTTGTAAGCATACAGGATTACTGCAAGTACATGTATCATTTTGATATACATGTACATGTATAATAGAATAGTTAAAAAAATAATTCAAAATATGAGTAGGCTAAGTGTCATAACAAAACGTATTTAGGTTCAGTAAAACTTTTGATTTGAGGAAGTGTGAGCAGAAGGGAGGATGCAACAAATTTTCATGACAAAATCTGAAAAGCTGTTCAGTATTGATTTAGATTTTTTCAAGTCTCAGGAATGTGCATGGTGCACTTGGAATCAAAAGAAGATTTTTGATTTTGGGAAAATGCTCATGTGATTGAATAAGTAGATATATATTTACTCTGCTCTTAATGATTTTACTCAAGGATTTTACAAATTCCTAGACTTAAGTACGGTATGTATACTTAATGTTCTTAACAATGTGGCAGGTGTACAAATATACATTGATGTAGTTAGCAGTTTCTTTACTTTTAGTTCAGTATAAGACTCAAAGAATTATTTAATCTGTGGAACACAAATTTTGCCCCACAAAATTTATAATTTTTGTTGAAAAAATGAATCCAAAAATTATCGGAAAGATGTTAGGACTGTATCTATTTTTATTATGCATTACTAGTATATACCAGCTTGTAGAAATTATAATTATACTTTCAGCTTTTTCTTCACTTTAACAAGTTCAGGTACATTATATTTTAATGAAGCTTGGTAGAGATGATTTCCTAATGATCATTGGATTAGATTTTCCACCCAGTGTAAAAAGTAAAATTGCTTAATAATAAAATTGATATGGATACTTACATGGAATTTCATTTTCATTTTTGAGTCTGATAAGAATCGGATCATTCCGTTTCGTTACACTAGAAAAGGATCGTAATGCACTGCATTCGAGAGATCTTAGCAAGGCATGTAATCTGCTTGACCAATCTTATCACTGTTTAAAAATAATTTAAGTGGAGTGCAGTCAAATCCATTTCCTGTGTAGCTTCATAATACATCTGATTTTAACTAGATTGGGTTTTTAGGTCAAAGGTCACATCTACAAAAGTAGACTTCAATACATGTAGTTTCTGTATGATGATTTAAGAACTGTCAAAACCAAATTTGGCATATAGATATATTTCTGTTCCACTTCATGTTTTAATGATCATATTGTCTATCAGACAGATGTTTCAAGCTACTACAGTAGGGACATATCTTCTGTACTTACAATCCTTTGTAACAAAGCCAATTTTAGAAGGATGATAATGATTTTGTATAATCATTTCCCATATGAATATTCAAATGAAATTTTATTACTTTTTATTATGCTTCGATTTGAGACAATCAAACCTCCACTTCTTTCTTTCAACAGTGGTTACTCTAGTTGATATTGTTATGGGACCAGCCAGCTGGTCTTGGATTTGTTCAGAGTACATTTCTATGTGTATTTGGTTAATGTTTAGGATTAACAGTAGAAATACAAATGTTCTTTTGTCAAAATAATAAATTTCCCTTGCTTGATCTCTTAGAATTTTCTTTTTATTCTTTAGTTGTAAATGCAACCACAATAACATCTTTGATGGAGTATATGTCTATGTATTGTGTGTATGTTATTATGCATTTCGATTGATAGTTATGATTCCTCAGATTTATTTATATACATGTACATAGTAGTGTTTTGACAGTATAATATATCCCATTATTGTATGTATATAACACGTGACTTTAATCAATTTATAATGCACACTTAGCTCATTTTATACAAATGGTAGCATTCTGTGATATTATTTTTGTGATTGTTAGATATTTATTGTATGAACCTTCTCTGTTCTTTAATTTGTCCTAAATGTGTGATGGTCACCATGGCTGGTGTTTGTGCAACCCTCAATTCTCTTATTTGTTTTTCTCATGTTTTGGTGTGTTAAACCCGAATTGTTATTTTGTATCCCACCTTAGGAAATGACAAAGTTCATCAATCAGACTTTTCCGTCAAAATTTGTCTTTGCTTTATTTTTTAGCACATATCTATTTACCATCTACTCAGATTTTTTAATAACCTTCTTATTCCCAATCAAGAACTCTAATAATCAATTTATTACAATTGTTATTACAGAGGCTGATCTCTTTATACAAAGCCCTCAATAGAAGAATTAGTAAATGGCATATAAAGTCATAACTTTGTAATTGTTTTCCCTCTGTATATTACTAACCACTGTAGGAACTCCTAACTTTTTTGTAGACATGAAATTTTTAAAAGATTTGATGGAAAATTTGCAATTTTTTGTAATACATGTTCATGTACTGGTATGCCATATTAAGTCATAGGCAGCTGAAGTTGATATCACGTAGTCTAGCATTCATTTACTCAAAATAAACTGCTGAGAGCAAGAGGATCTTCTGTGTTAAATCGCTGAGAAGAGGAAAACAAACTTTTCCAAAAATACTCACTTACCCCTTACAGTATATTTTCTTAAATTTCAAGTAGATATCCACAAAAATTATTCCTTTGATGTGATCAAAGATCAGGGAAACAGTCCTGGCAAGCTAAAGCTTATCGGAGTCCTAGAAAAAACTTGAATATTGTCATTTACTCCTAGAAATTCATGCTAAATACAATGTAGACTGTGTGCATGACGTTAATGAACATATAAGAAAATAATTTTTTATAGGGGGGGGGGGGGGAGGATCTTTATGCTGGAAATTTTAAGGATTGAATTTTTTTTTTTTTTTTTTTTTTTAACAGAAATGTGTGAAAATGAAGTTTTTGTTTTTTCCTATGCATAGCTTTCAACTTAATTTGGTAACAAGAAATCTTTCACTTAATACTGGGAGCTATAATTAACACCCTTCATATATAAGGTGCTATATTTTAGTGTAAGAGTTTCAACCATGGGGATAAAATATATGTATAGATTTATCTTTTTCAGAATCTCTGTACACAGTACTTGACATACCAGTACATTTTATGAAGCAACGAAAATTTTGAAGTTCTAATTAAGAGATATACAGCACTTATCACTACAATAGGTAGTACTGTACTTTTAAACTATTTTCTCTATTTTGAAGATAATTAATCATTATTTCTTTGTATTTGTGTTCTGAGCTCTTCCTTATCTAGTCCCTGTGTATGTCACATATATATTGTTGAGCATAATATATAGAGTAAGATCTCTGATCCTACAATATTACATGTATGTATGAATTTAATCAATTTTTCCCACCAATTTCTAATTGCCCCATTAGCTATCATTTTTCAAGCCATATTTTTTTATACACTAGGGAATACTTAAAAACAATAATTCATGAATTATCTCTCAATGAATAAATTTAATATTCATCCATAACCTCTAAGAGGAAGAGTTGAAATGTTATTTGGAGTTGTATTTATATGTACATGATATGCAAAACCATTGTTATTTGCAGAGAAATTGATTCAACAGAAAGCACACACATTTATGGTACATGTACTGATGTACATTTGTAACATACTTTAATGTACAAATTACAAAATATCAAAATTCTACATTATGAGGAATTGTTCTCAGTTTCATTTTTGCTTCAAAGTAAGTAAGCTGTCATGGGTTCATATTGCAAATCTGAAGACATATATGTACCATAAATGTGTTTGTTTTGTGTTGCATACCTGTAGGAAAACATGTGCAAGACAATTGTTCAAATCTGCAATCTTACATTACAAAATCAAGACGTTTTTTAAGTGTAGCACCAAGTACTAGGATATTAAAAACGTCTTGATTTCATAATGTTAGAGAGCAGATTTTGATGTTTTGAATTTGGAAATGATCAGCTTATCATTAATCAAGAAATAGAGTAGTACATGGAATTTTACTCATTTTGTTAGCAATATACTTTTTCCTCATCTATATTCAGATGTACAATGTTCAATTATAGGTAGATATCTAGGAGATATTTCAATGTTTGCACTTTATATAATGTAAATTTCAGATGTTTGCGTTTTCTTATTATTCCTGTTTCCTAGCAATGAATATTATACATTGTACTTGCATCTGAATTTACCAGTGGCATTGTTACTTTATAAAAGAATAAACTATCCAGTCTCATACATTTATCTCATTCATGTATACTCTGTGGTTTTCATGTATATGTAGACATCTTACAAACCATGATCTCATAAACATAGATAAATGACATACTTAACGGATGTTCCTTTAAATTCAGGCCTTAAAATCTACCTCTTAGAGACACAAAAATTCTCAAAATTCTAATTTTCCCCCAAATTTGACTTCTGTTCTATGCTACTCAAGGAAGTCTTGACCTACAGTGAAACATACATGGCTAAGGATTTTAGGATCAAAGGTCAAGGTCAGACTTACTATTTACACCAGAAGTCTCTGATGAGACTGAAGCTCTCCTGGTTGATTTGTACATATTATGTAACACTCAAGAGAATGAATGCTGGACTTCACCTTGCCTAATACCACTTTTTTCATCGACCCAATTAATAATATTTCTGTATCCCCCCTGTAAAACACTCTATAACGAATTTATCCCGCTGAATCGCTTTTGGTTTGTGTATGTTACGTCAACATATTCTAAAGCATTTTGGTGACGTCAAAAGCATAAAGCATCTTAGTAGAAGCAGGATATCAAAATAATATTCTGTTAGTAAAATATTATACAACATAATATTTGGTTCTTCTCGACCAATCAGATTGCAAGAAATTTGCCAGAGGCGGGATAAATGTGTATCAAGTTTTTTTTTATTAGAACCAACAACCACATGCCAATGCATATCCATCAATTCCTAATTAATTTTTTCCATCAAAATTCAGAGCAAAATTTTTTTTTTTGAAAAAAACGGAGTCCCCCCCCCCCCCAAGAATATCAAATGGACCGTGCCTTAGATTTCTCTAGAATGTGAGAGAATTACTAAAAACGTGTATATACAACATGTATAACATACCATATGTATCAAAACTAAAATAACAGATGTTTTTATTTTTCAAAAAATGTGGGTCAAAGGTCAGTGATGGGGTCAAAGGTTAAAAATTTGGCTCCAAAAGATGAGCCTAAATCTCAAGGTTAATAGACATGCAATATATGACAGCTCTATTATCTTATACCCTTTCATCAGAATTTAGTTGAATGGAATGATATACTGACAGTCGGATGGATAGACAAACAGATGAACAGACAGACCTACCACTATATGCCCTTTTATAAAATTAAGACTAAAGGCATAAATAACCTCTCATTTGAGCTGAAATAGTATTGCATAGGATACTCTATTATAAGAGATATTTCCTTCTTTCTTATACTGACCAGTGAAAATACTTAGATCAAGTAATCAGGCAGTTTCAGATTGAAATTAAACATAATAGGACATGTGGCCTACCGAGTGAAATTTTAAAAGTATCGGCCATTTTGTTCTAAAACCTAAAAAGGTTTTAGGCTATTTATTTAGTAAATGTAAAACAATGTAAATAGAATATTGAATGAAGAACATGAACTTTTAGGGCGAATGTGGTATTAATGTAGACAGAAGCTAATTATTAAAATATAATACAAAATATTTTTACATACCGGTATGAAATATTTGATCCTCTATAGAAAACATTTCTACCATATATCCCAGTTCAGAAAAATATTTCAAAATCTGCATGAGGTTGAAATGATGTTTTTGATTGGTCAAATTTTAAAAGGACAAAATGACTCGAGGTCCAATTGACAAAAAGGCCTGAAACATTAGTTTATTACCATTAATTTATGGCAGGAACAGGTATCGTACCCAGATAGCTCAGTTGGTAAGAGCGTCTGCCCAGATAGCAGAAGGTCTCGGGTTCAATTCACGGTTCGGTCACATCTTTTCCTCTCCTGTTACAGAATTGGCACCAAACTAAATGACTCAAGGTGAAGTGGAGTTTTGTGTGAGGTTTCCAGTGCATGGAAACCTGAAAAATTGGTTGAGAGGAGTGTGGCAGGAACGGGCATCGTGCCCAGATAGCTCAGTTGGTAAGAGCGTCTGCCTTGATAGCAGAAGATCTCGGGTTCGATTCCCGGTACAGTCACATCTCTCCCTCTCCTGTTACAAATTCAACTTCTATAACTTACACAAGCACCTTTCATTTGGCAATGTGAAGGATGCATTATTGCTATTTTATTTGATAAAATGATCAATCTTTGTGATTCTGGTGTTTCCATGTATCAGAAAGCACAGCTCAAGTCTGTGATCACTTAGGACATTCTACTCTTGCAACAAAAAGTCTCACTACTCTCTCTAAAAATCTTACACCTTAAACAATTAAAAAATAAGTAAGAAATACATGCATTTTGATTGTTTGTTATCTTTCTTGCACTGTATAAACATAATAGAAAAGATTTTGAAGTTGATTGATTGATCAGAGGAAATTCCGAAACTATCCCCTAGCGTTTCTATAGGATTGAAGATAAAATCCTGGGTCAGGCCCCAAATAAAATATGAGAAAAACTAAATTTCAGACTCATCTATGATAATATTGTCAAATGGCAATAAAGGAAAATTTTGGTAGAAGTTTTCCTGGGTTGAAATATTTTTGTATGAGTCGGCTTTTACAAATGATTTTTTTTAGTATTTTATTTTAATTTTTTTAAAATTTGATTAACACATAGTAGATATGCCAATAAGGCATCTCTTGTTATATTATCTTCTATTAAAACATGTGTCACTTGCTTTAATGTAAACATTATGAAAAATTTTATCAAACCACACAGTTTTACATCCCATTGGGGGTGGTACTCCAAGTAGTGGAGGAATTTATAAGAAGAAAGAAAGATGTAAGAGTTACCTCCCCCCTCCCCCCCCCCCCCCCCCAAAAAAAGCTTACACAAGCACAATATTCCTTTCATTTGGCAATGTGAAGGATGCATTATTGCTATTTTATTTGATAAAATGATCAATCTTTGTGATTCTGGTGTTCCCATTTAACAGAAAGCACAGCTCAAGTCTGTGATCACTTACGACATTCTAGTTACCTCCCCCCTCCCCAAAAAAAAGCTTGCACAAGCACAATATTCCTTTCATTTGGCAATGTGAAGGATGCATTATTGCTATTTTATTTGAGAAAATGATCAATCTTTGTGATTCAGGTGTTCCCATTTAACAGAAAGCACAGCTCAAGTCTGTGATCACTTAGGACATTCTAGTTACCTCCCCCCTCTCCCCCCCCTCAAAAAAAAACTTACACAAGCACAATATTCCTTTCATTTGGCAATATGAAGGATGCATTATTGCTATTTTATTTGATAAAATGATCAATCTTTGTGATTCTGGTGTTCCCATTTAACAGAAAGCACAGCTCAAGTCTGTGATCACTTCGGACATTCTACTCTTGCAACAAAAATTCTCACTACTCTCCCCAAAAATCTTACACCTTAAACATGTTAAACAAATAAAAAATAAGTGAGAAATACATGTATTTTGACTATTTGATATCTTTCTTGCACTGTATAAACACTATAGAAAAGATTTTCATGTTGATTGATTGATCAGAGGAAATTCCGAAACTATCCCCTAGCGTTTCTATCGAATTGAAGATAAAATCCTGGGTCAGGTCCCAAATAAAATATGAGAAAAACTAAATTACAGACTCATCTATGATAATATTGTAAAATTGCAATATCTTTGTTTATTTATAGTTTCTGTCACTTATGTACTCTAAATGCATGTAGATAGGGTAAGAGAAAATAGCCATATACCCATTTTCTAGAATCCTAGGGAACAGGGACTGAAGTAAAATACTGTAATGACATCTAAACTGCAAACCGATAATATTTTGGAATAAATCAATTAACTATTATCCATAAATTCTGGGAAATTAGCTATCATGAGATCACATGTAGTTTAATAGAGAGAAAACAACCACACCCATTTTCTAAGACCCTTGGGGTCAGAGACTCAAACAAAATATGAGGTGGACAACGAGATTACAGACCCATCATATTGCATAAAGAATTTAGTCTCCATTATTTATAGTGTCAGCGCTGTAAGCATAAGATTATATGGAATAATATAAAAGAAAATGGCCACACCCTTTTCCAAGACCCTGGGGGTCATTGGCTCAAACAAAATATCAGGTGCACAACTAGACTACAGACCCATCATATTGCAAAAAGAATTATGTCTCTATGATTAATAGTGAAAGAAGAGCTTAATCCGGACAAAATTACATAGAATTTAATGACCACGCCCATTTTCTAAGACCCTGGGAGTCAAGGACTGAAACTGAATGTCAGGTGCACAACTAGACCATGGACCAAGTAAAATACAAAAAGAATTAAGTTTCTATCTCTAACAGTTTCAGAGGAGTTGTCCGGACAAGAATTGTTTACGGACAGACGGACAGACAGACAGACAGACGGACAGACGGACAGACGGACGGACGCCGGACGAAGGGTGATCGCATAAGCTCGACTGGTCTGAGACCAGTAGAGCTAAAAAACATTAGTTCACACATCATAAGTCAAGTGTTTCTTGACTTGTTATTATGTAAGTTTCACAAACACTGTGCCTATGAACAAGGAAGGACTCTTGTTTATTTTTGAAGGTCAAATTTTATTTGGAAAAGTGCCTTCCTGCACCATAACAGCACTTCATGAGCCATGACTGTTTAATTCCACAAATTGCCAATGATCAAAGGGCCGATGTTGATACAACTTTTGGTCCCATTGTTTGGACAATATTGGCATACGTTGAAAGTGTTTTCTTTACAAATAACAATGATACTTGACACTCTCTGTCCAGAGAATACCATTTCAGACTTTCCATACATAGACTAGAAAATTGACATCAGAGAGGGCCCGTCTAGCGATTCCCTTACTCTAACAGAACGGTTTGTGCAATGTGGGTCATGCTCGGATAAACTTCCAGCCTTAAGGTACAATAGAGCCAAATATGAAAGTTTTGTCACATACTTAATATGAATGTTGTGTCTCTCATGGTACATTAGTATTGGCCAATAAATTCTCAGAATGTAGGTTTCAAAGGTCACGGTCAAAGTTAGCTTTAGATCATCCACCCTCAGCAAAAGCGATGTATTATATCATTGCTTCAGTGCAAACGGTAATGTTCATGGGAAACTGAGCGCAGACATATATGTGCGCAAAGATATTTGCTATATGAACAATTTAATACATCTCATTTGTTTCAAGACAACTCTCTTATGCACCTAGCATAACCTAGGCATGGATAATTTTAGTTAAGGTCTTGAAACTTGTACATCCATTCACATTTGTTTTAGTCCCAGTTCTAAACAGAAATGTCTGTTTAGGAATGGGACTAAAACAAATATGCATATTATCCATGCCTAGGGTATACTAAGTGCATAAGAGAGTAGTCAAACAAGATGTATTAAATTTTTCATATAGCAAATATTTTTGCGAACATACATGTCTGTAACCTATGACCTATAACCTTAAAAATCAGTAGGGTTCTTCCTCTCCCTTAAAGAAACAAGGTTATGAAGTTTGGTCAAGATCCAATAATGTGCTGTCTAGGCTGTATACAAGGGTTTTACCCATTTCCAATCTGTGACCTCGACCTATGACTGTGAACATCAATAAGTAGCGGATTTGGGGGGGGGGGGGGTCATCATGAATCGCCCCCTGTCTGAATTTTATAAATAAGTGTACTTAACAACTTATGTACTAGCCCAGTATATATCTTTCTCTTGCCATGAGGAGTAGGTGTATGAAGTTTGGTCAAGTTCCAATCAAAACTGTACCCTCTAGGTTGTATACTAGTACAAGGATTTTATCTATTTCCAATCTTTGACCTTGATCTCTGACCTTGAAAACCAATATTTTTTTTTTGATGCGCCCGGAATCAAAGATTCGGGGGCATATAGTTTTTGGCCTGTCTGTCTTTTTGTCCGAAAAAAATTAACATTAGGCATAACTTTTGAATGGAAGGTGATACAGCTTTTATATTTCACATGTGTATTCCTTGTGAAAAGACCTTCCTATTGATACCAAAATGTTTGACCTCGTGACCTTGACCTTTGACCTACTTTTCAAAAACTTTAACATTGGGCGTAACTTTTCAATGGTAAGTGATAGGGCTTTCATATTTCACACGTGTATTACTTGTGACAAGACCTTTCCATTGATACCGAAGTTTTTTACCCTGTGACCTTTGACCTACTTTTCAAAAACTTTAACATTGGGCATAACTTTTGAATGGTAAGTGATAGGGCTGTCATATTTCTAATGTGTATTCCTTGTAACAAGACCTTTCCATTGATACCAAAATTTTTGACCTCGTTACCTTGACCTTTGACCTACTTTTCAAAAGCTTTATTATTGTGCATAACTTTTGAATGGTAAGAAATATGGCTTTCATATTTCACATGTGTATTCTTTGTGACGAGACCGTTCCATTGATACCAAAAAAATTTAGCCTTGTGACCCTGACTTGACCTTTCACATACTTAACAGAAAATGTTGTTTACACTAACAAAGATGCCACCAGGGGCATTCGTGTTTCACAAACACAGGCTTTATTCCTCTTGCCATATGGAATACCTGTATGAAGTTTAGTCAAGATCCAATCAAAACTCTGCCCTCTAGTCTGTATACAAGGATTTAAACCATTTCCAATCTGTGACCTTGACCTATGACTTTGAAAAACGATAGGGCTCTTCCTCTTGCCATTAGGAATAAGTAGGTAGTTTGGTCAAGATCCAATCAAAAATGTGCCCTCTCATGTCTAGGCTATATACAAGGATTTTAGCCATTTCCAATCTGTGACCTTGACATTTAACCTATGACCTTGAAAATCAAAAGGGTTCTTTCTCTTGCCATATGGAATAACTGTATAAAGTTTGGTCAAGATCCACTAAAAATATGCCGCCTATGCTGTATACAAGGAATTTAAGACTTAAGGAATAAGTGCATGCAATTTGGTCAAGATCCAATCAAAACTGATCCCTATAGGCTGTATAAAAGGAATTTCCCCATTTCCAATCTGTGACCTTGACCTTGTGCCCTGTTTACACGACGGGTTTAATGCGCATTAAATCGAATTTAATGCGCATTAGATTTTAGCTGCGTTCACACGAGGAATCTAATGCGCATTAGTTTAATTCGCATTAGATTTAATGCGCATTAGATTTTGCCGTGTGAACGCAAAGCGAATCTAATTCGCATTAAATCTGGCGCATGCGTATATGATTTACTAGAATTCTACAGTACATTTCCATCATAACTTGGCACTTTTAATCACCCTTGGACCTCGAAACATAGAATAAGAGGTAAAAATACTTGATTTCATTCACAATGAACCCTCTAAGTAACTTTACTACGTCTCTTAACTTACGTAGAGTAACATTATATTATGACGTCATTTTATCTCACAATGACGTCATGCAATGCATGCATAAGCCCAACTTACGAAAAGGTAAATTATTATGAGCAAAACAACCTACAGGCATGCATTCGACCCTTTTACTATCTAAAGTATACGGCTCTCAGTACAAATGTACCAAAATCTAATGCGCATTAGAATGTGTCGTGTGAACGCAATGCGAATCTAATTCGCATTAGAATAAGGCGCATCAAATCTAATGCGAATTAGATTTAATGCGCACTCGTGTGAACAGGGCATTGAATATCAATAGGGTTTTTTCTCTTGTCATACAGAATACCTGTATGAAGTTTAGTCAAGCTCCAATCAAAACTGCCCTCTAGGCTGTATACATGGATTTTAGCCATTTCCAATCTGTGACCTTGAACTTTGAACTATGACCTTGAAAACAATAGGCTCTTCCCCTTGCCATGAGGAATAAATGTATGCAGTTTGGTCAAGATCCAATCAAAACTGCCCTCTAGGCTGTATACAAGGATTTTACCCATTTCAAATCTGTGACCTTGACCTTTGATCTATGACTTTTTTTTAAAATAAATAGGGTTCTTTCTCTTCCCATGGGCAATAAGTGTATGTAGTTTGGTCAAGATCCAATCGAAAATTTGCGCTCTAGGCTGTATACAAGGATTTTCGCCATTTCAAATCTGTGAACTTGACCTTTGACCTTGAAAATCAATAAGATTCTTCCTCTTGCCATTAGGAATACATGTATAAAGTTTGGTCAAGATCCAAAAACTTACCTCTAGGCAGTATACAAAAGTGTGACGTACACATGCACACACTTACACACTCACCCACACATGAACGATCGCATTACTATACCCCCCTGCAACTATGTTGCAAGGGAATAAAAAGGTAATTGCTATTGGCTTTTCATATAGGCACTCTAATGACAATTCATGTCATATTTACAAATGAGACAGTACAAAATATGAAAAAAAAAAGAATTCCAATATTTATCATAAGTTACATCTATAAATAACAATCAACAAGAAATATTATTACATAAAACATCATCAAGAGAGCCCAATTCTTGATTTCACATTTTGTAAAAGCAATAGAAACTTTTCGTTGGTACCAAAGGATGGGTTTATTTCTGTTTCCTCAATATTATTGTTTATAATGTAATTCCATTGGTCGTACTGATCAAGTCCACATTCTGACTCGGCATCATCAACACCTGAAATTGTGAAGAGGAATCTCATACATGCATCTGATAATGAAACAAACAAAAAGGAAAACAGCAAATATTATCATAGCATCAAATGTTATTAAATTACAAAACAAACTTTATACAGATTTCTCTTCAAGAAGAAATGGACCTTCACATATTCAACATATCACATGCCTACGTTTTCATGAGATAAAAATGAGACAGACATACCTGACTGGAACTGGAACCCTCTGTTTTTTCTGGTTGATAAATCTGCTTCTACTCTAACCGTTACGGTTATATCTTGGTAATGTCTCATAAAATATTCCACATCTGTTGTACGTCTGGCATCACTGATAATCCATATCCTTTTTTGGGCCTCTTGTCCTGAGGTAGCTAACTGACAAAAAAATTCAGGGTCCTTTTTTCGTTTTTCTTCACCCCACTGTATCATATCTTTACGATACTTTTCTTTGTATTCTGATGCATCCAAGAGCCGTGAAATATCTAAGTTGTGTTCCTACAAAGCAGTTAGAGAGAAACTCAAGATCAATCAATTCTCAGTACCTATAAATAAGTCGGTATTCATATTCTCTACATTACTTTTGAATGACTAATTCACCCAACAAACAGATTAAAAGTAAGGCTATAATCAAACACTTTTTGCATGTATTTTGTATATTACATGTACGAGGGCCGTTCCAAAAGTTCGTGGACACATGCCTTAAAAATCACATTTGAAGTCGGATGCGAATGAAATTTTCTAGAAATGAAAGGAATACATCCGGAAAGTGAAAATAAAAATATGATGTTAAAACAATTTACAAAAAGGGCATAATTGTCACCTTTATACATGAAGGGTCAAGGCTACGGAGCAGTGAAATTTGAGTTAGTGAAACGAACCCACCCCTTTCGTTATATTACTAAATAAAATAAGAAAAAATACTTGACTATCAATTAAACTTTCTATTTCATTAATGCTATTATTTTTCTTGACCAATGCAAAGTTTTAACAAAATTGGACCAGATTTACGACTTTTATGAGGATTTATGCATGATATTGTTGATCAAACAAACCAAAAATTGATGACGTCAGAGTTCTTTACGGAGCACCAGACAGTCATTCAGTTTTGAATTTCTGTTGAATAAAACAAACGGAGACTTAACAGCTGTTGAATACATTTTGAAACGGACCAAAAACATCAAAACTTATACTATTAAGGTAGAAGAATGTGTTTTTATGATGAAAAGATACATAAAAACGCAAGTTGATTGAAGTTGGGCAAATAGTAAACGAAAATAGGTAGAGTGATGCCGTTTTCCTCACTTCATGGTGAGCTGACTTTGAATGATTCAAAGATGAAAGTACATTATGATATAGTGGTAGAAATGCACATGAAAATAGAACATGTCTTCCTTATCAAAATAAATGAAGAGATATTTTGAATTTCGTACAGATGACAGGTATTTTATTTCTTTTAAAATGTCAAATGTATGCTGGACATCTGACTGTGAACGAACTTTTCTTCCGCATAATATTTCTTCCTCCTGGAAGGTTTATTATTATAATGAAAATTCCCAGGATTTTTTATTATGGAATATTTTTTCCTTGTCCGTAATACTTTTTCCACAGTTCTTTCGGTAAGTGAAAAGAGAGTAAAACATCAATAATTTTCATGACAACATTTCCGTCTATATAGACGGAAACGTTGTTATGAAAATTGTTGATGTTTAACTCTTTTTCACTACCCAAAGGACTACTTTTTCTTTAAAATAGAAGAAATATTATATGTAAGTATCATGTATAATATTTTTTCCTTCTATGCATAAAACAGATAAATGACTGACTCACTTATATATATTTTCTTATAATTCAAACACAATGATTACAGAACATGGTTAGCTTACAGAAATAATTCTGTGGAATGGTTCAATGTTCATATGTATTGATAATACATTTATCTTTTCAATTTTATTGTAATAATTTTTAAATTCTTAATTTTTTTCTACAAGTAATTTCATGATGTACAGTACATTGTACATGTTGTACTTGTACACATTATTTTTGAAATCTATTATTTCTTAGTCTGAATTCTATTTTAGATAAGTTTATTATAATATTTTTTCCAGTGACAATTATTAATCTATTATGCACATATATGAAATCCTTATTTTTGTTCTGTAAAATTTTTCCATGGTACTAGTATCAGAACTTTTATTATGAACATTAAAAAAATTAAGATGGAAGTTTTGTTATGTAATAAATTTTCCATGGCATGAGAACTTTCATTATGATCATGGAAGATTCATTATATAATAAAATTTCCTTTTGGAATTTTTAATACATAACAAAAGTTCCTGGGAAAAAATATTATATAATAAAATTTCCAAGGAATAAATATTATGCTGGAAGAAATATTTCATCACATGACGACGTCGTTACGTTTTGTTAGCTGCTCCGTGACCTAGGACCGTACGTTGTTCAAACGGGGATTAGAAAATTTGGTATTGACCTATCGTAATGAAAATTTGGATATGTATTCAAAATTATCCGTGATATAAGGAAATCAACATGGTTTTTAGCAAAATCTCCAGATCTATCCTTAACTTGTGTTGTCCATGAACTTTCGGAACAGCCCTCGTATGTGTTCATAGGTGTATAATTCTGGTTAGTAACATGCAAATTCCATGACTTGCAAAGCAAATCTCATAAAATTTGCAAGTAAGTACCCATAACCACCCAAAATAAGACAATCATTACTACTATTTACATTTGTAGAACATATCTGATACCTAAGTTGGCATAAATAGTGCAAAAATTGCAAGCTATTATGTCAACAGAATCTGGATGTTGGTAAATTATCCATACTTTCAAATCTGAAACGTGAGGTCACAATAGGCAACCGGAATTACACATTATAAAATCCAGGTGTTTAACATATGGATTCTTCTGCAATGTAAATACATGTACCTAAAGTTGAAGCCACTTGAAGTAATGTCTGAGGATTGATTTATAATTGATATTGTGTCAAATTGTTATGAAAGAGTAAGAAAGAGAAACAGAAAATGATATGTTTATGACATATCAATGAGTTTCACACCAGTTTTAGCACAATTTGTTATCATTTCTATATATATGCACAACCAATGTTATTCCCTGAGATGTTACTATTGTAAGAAACGTGCTGCAAATCGTGTATTAACACTCGTGACGTCACAATGCATAAGATCTAAAGAAACATGCCGCGACGGCTGTTCTAACCTGCAAACTGAACCCGCGGTGAGATGAATTTTAACGTAAGTCTTTTACCTAGAAAAAGCAATTTCAGAAAACAAGAATGAAATAGACAGCTATGGTGCATATATATAGAATAAATGTCATAATTTGTGTTTTGTTACGGGTATACAACACACAGCAAGTGCATTTATCGCATGAAATGCGCTAACGCGCATTACATGTCCGATAAATGCACTTGCTGTGTGTTGTATACCCGTAACAAAACACAAATTAAGACACTTATTCTCTATATAAGACTTATCCATTACTAGCAAGGTATAAGAGCCTGCAACATATCTGGTACATTTCAAAACTGTTTAGCACATTATTCATGAATTATTGTTAAAACAAGCACAGCACATTCTTAAGAGAAATGTTTTTGACAAGAGTTATCTTTCTTTGTCAGCAAGCTACAAAGAAAAGAAAAATCATTGGGATTTATGAAATGTTTTCTACCATAACTATTGTATACTTATGAAAAAATGAATGTTTATGAAGTGTGTATTTATGTTCAGTGTTACATTTTCTTTACATTATTCATTTACACAGTATTAATCTGTATTTATGACGAGATTAATGTTTTTGACAAGAATTATCTCTCTTTGTCTGCAAGAATATCGATATTGGAAGTTATAATGATATATTGTGTTTCTATGAAACATTTGCGTTAAGTGTTTGTATATCACAGTACTTTTATTTGTATATTGAAAGGGTCTTAGAAAAAAAATATACGTAATTTACATGTACTCAAGCCTTTTTCCCCCTTGTTATCAAGAGGGGTAATACTGCAGAAATACCGGTAGACAACTCATTATATGAATGAAAATGTTACAGAATATGGGATTGTTTAAAATTTCTTTGAATTATTTTAAATTATTACTGAAAAGTATGTGAATAACACACTCATTGAGTGATCTTGACCTTCATAACTATCTCCCAATTACTGTACACAACTATGTTCAACAAGCAATGCAAAGTAATTCTAAGTTGATTAAAAGAAAAGGCCAGGAAACTAACTAGGATGACATACAGATAGAAAGACAGACAAAGAGGAATGTTATAATCAACTTTGGTTTTGCCATTAGCTGACTATAATATACTTATATTTACTGTATTACTTGTACATTACCTTAGCATACTGTGCCTTTAATGGACCTGATAATCTTAATACTGTACAGATATCTGCTCCAAGACTGAAAGTGGATCTGATTTCAATAAGTACTGAAGATTAGAGACAGATAGAAGGTAAATCAATCAACATTAATTGCACAATTTGTGGGTTTCAAGGTGTAAAATTATCTTAATATTTATTAGTATATTACTCATTAGATATAATGATAATTATTGCAGGAAAATATAATCCCTTCCCTGAATGGCTTATAAAATACTGCAGTTCGATGAAACATTCAATCATGATATCTATCCAGGGTGATGTCATCTTTGGTATACACATAACATTCAAACTCTCCCTATATGACTATATGCTAAAAATGGATCAGAGATACTTTCTGTAGTCTGAAAATATTACTATGATCATTTTTATCCATGATTTCAACACTTCATGTTTTAAAATAATTATTCTATTTCTACTTCAGTAGATACCTGATAGTCAAGGTCCCCTCATAAGCAATATTCATCTCGCTTTTTGAGCTAAGTAAACATTGTCATGTTAATAGGGAAGTAAAAGTTAAAGTAAATAATTGTATAGGTTTACCTTATCATGTTTATATTTCATGAAATACATAAGAAAGAGAGAGAGAAACGATAGAAATAAACCAAACACAGTTATCTTCCTTCTATATAGTTTTCGAGTCTAAACCAAATTCAGGGATTTTTTTAGGGGTTCTCCAGGGCCGAAATTCGGCCCCATTCCCAATGCTGAAAAACAGGCATTTTTCCCAATTTCTGAGCTTAAAATTCCCAATTTGAAAAAAAAATTAAATTCCAATTAAAAAAGTATAAAAACCCTTTGAAATTCTTCTTCTTCTTCTTTCTGTTTGGGCACCTAGCAACCCTCTATTGGGTCAGTTGGCTGTATTGATGTTATATTGCGGGGAACTCATTCGCCAACTGCCCGTTACAGAGTACTCTAGCCAGGTCGTTCCCCTCTGGGGTGCCTCATAGCCCCTTCTATTATTTAAGGGGCGGAGTACTATCCCATTTTGATGCCCACCCTCCACTTGTGTATGTGGTGTATGCATGTATGCAGGAGGGTTGTATAAATATGTACTGCTTGGATGGTCCGTATTTCCAACGGCTTTTATAAGGTGCCACCACACCTGGATACCCTTGCCGCAGCATGAACGTGGGTACCCAACCGGGCCCTTTATAGTCCCCCCGGTCAGGAGACTCGGTGGGGACGAACGAATGGATATGAATTTTAACTCTCATATGACCACACCGGGATTCGAACCCCGGTCGTCTGCGTGAGAGTTGAACACCTTATCCACTCGGCCATCTCTGCCTTTTTTTATATTTAGTATTACTGAAAATACATTTATAATTTATCTGTTTTACAATGAACACTATCTGAAATATAATATTCTTGGTACTACAGGTGTCTATATGCATTTATTAATCTTCATAAGAAGCAAATTTTTGCTTGTTTTCTCAATTTATTTGTATAATATTTTTCCCAATTTCTACCAAATGTCGCTATTTTTCCCAATTTTGAAGGCCCAGGCCCCTGGAATCAAAGGGTAAAAAAAAACCCTGAAATTACCTGCATTTAATCTTTTCTGCTACGAAATCTTTCCCACTTTTTCTCTTTCCACTCAATACTACTACAACATAAGGTGATGTCATTGTAGATAAAAACTGTACTGTCCTGTAAATGTAGAGCAGAAAATGTCTTTATCATGTTCATCACAATAATTATCAATTCAATTACAGGTATGTAATAAAAATAATGTAAATCACATCATCAATACCTGGCATAGTCAGAGGTCATTTTGAGTATTTGCAGGGAGGAGGGGCTATATTAGATAGTTCAAGCTATTGCTTAATAACATTTTTCGGTATAAATTTAAACTGAAATAGATTCAAATTTGGAAAAATATTCACCGATTTCATTTGTACTCTATACATATCATAAAAAAAACCCCACATACATTCAAATATGGACCAATATGATGAGCAAGAAGATTTTGAAAACATGACAAATTTGAGGTTTCTAGAGGAGTTTCTATGCTACAAAAATTGAAGTACAGTATTCTATCATTACTAGTGTGAGTTGTACACAAAATTTAAAGATGATCAAATCTTAATTTTTTCTTAAGAAAAAATTAGGTTTATGATAGCTGCATGTAGCTATTATAGCCTGATCAAGCTATTATAGCTGGCTCAATCTGAAGTTTTCCCCAGCCTGTTTACATATAAGATAAAATTGATATGTGGGGGGCGCATAGCTCAGTCAGACTAGAGCACCAGACATCCAATTTGGAGGTGCCAGTTGAGGTCAGACATTCTCAGAGGTGACTTATCATCTTGCTCCCACCTGTTCTCCAGCTCAGAGGGAACTAAAGCGGTCCGAGTGACTCCTCGGCAGCTGCAGCTAGTGTTGGGAATCCGATGGAAAAATCAAAATTTATTAATCAGATAAGCCTTTCGATTGATTATCATTATAATTGGACTCTTATATTATACTGTAAAATGTAAAATATTACATAATTTGTCCATAAGTTACTTTACATATACTGCAAAATTACAAAGAAACTCGGCAAAATTTGTCATTCAAGAATGCATACTGACCCAAATCAACAATATATCATGTCTAAAGCTATTAGTACAACTTTTGAACTGTATCTCTAGCAAAAATTAGGTTTTTCTAAGCAAATATATCATTCTTAAAATCTAACAATTATAATCGATTATCAAAATCTTAATCGATTATCATAATTGGAAGGGTCTGACGACGATGTTGCCGACGTCTGTGATAATCGACACAACACTAGCTGCAGCTTAGGTGTTTGTCTCATGTGATGGCATGTTAAAGGCAATAGATCATTTTCACATTACCACTAGACTTGAATTTTCCAAGACCCGACCATCACTACTTTTGACATACTTATTTTTCATAATATGACGTCACAAAACCTGTTTCGATGTCACAGTAAGAAATAACATCAAATGTTGTGATGTCAGGTCTTGGAGTGTCTAAAGTTCAAGTCCACTGCGTTAATGTGAAGATCGTCTAATTGAAATATAGACTAAATAATTCAGTCTCTCCGCTGCCGCTAAAAGAGACTGAACCCCACTATGGTTGTTACATAACGAAGTCAGACGAAACTGTTGCCCAACAATTTACCCATTTTGAAGGTCTGAAATATTGATTTTCTTGTTGACGGGACTAAAGAAAACATTTATCTAATTATCTCTACCCACCTCACGTTTTTTCTCCCTTCGTTATTGCATTTTTTGCCAATTTTTAACTCCATACCAAACTAATCAGACAAACGAAAGTTCGGAGAACCGACCAATCAGAACGAAGGACAAAGAAAGTTGATCACGTCATATTTTGTATCCTTCATTCTGATTGGTCATCAGACTTCGTTCTTTTACAAATGTGGTGGGATTCAGTCTCTTTTAGCGGCAACGGAGAGACTGGATTATTTAGTCTATTGGAAATACAGACCATCCAGTGGCCTGCAGTCCATACATCAGACCTTCCAGACATACATAGGTTACAGTAAACAGTTTTTTTCATGACGTCATCCCTTGACGCGCACCCTTAACCCAGCGTCATATAATACTATCATAAAATACATACCTATCAAAGTATATATATGGTTAAAAAGAATAAATCTTACACTTTATCATGCTTACACAAGATTATACCTATAACTTATAATAAGATGTAGAAATGTGCTCGACAAAGGGGAAAATAGTAAAAATTTGACGGTACCGCGGGGCAACTTCTATAGCGGAAACGACATTGTTCCGTAAATATTTGGGGAATAAAATTCATATCAAAGAAAGAGTGTATCTATATCAATAAAATATAAAAGTGAATTAGGGATTGACCGTGTAGTTAAGGAGAAATCAATATGACCACCAAAAACACTGAAAATCATTATGTCCCTTTTGGCGCCCCTTACTGTGGTAGACTCCTTTAATGAGCCCCAGCTCATTGCCTATGAACACGTGTTTCAGAAAATGAAAATTTCCCATAATCTTGCAAATATCTTACAGATTTTATTGATACCTCATAATATGCCATTATTTTAATTTTCATGCATACAGTATGAAGATCAAGGCTCAGCTCTTATTATTAAAAAAATTGACCGGGGCCAAATCAGGTTAGAGATTATACGAAACTGTTTATTGAAACCATAAGTGTGAGGTCACTCAGTAAAAGAAAAATTTGAAATGCTGTCTTGATAAAATGTCATAATTAATATGTGATCACATTGGGACTGCTCCAAGTAAACAAAGGGTCAATCCGACTCATACTAATTGGAGGAAGATATTGCGGCTGAAACTCTTCATATTTCATGCAGCACAGTAATCTGTCGTTTTATTAAAGAAAATAAATTATTGTTCAATACATCATGCCTCTATGTTTTTAAATATTTATGAATAAATTACTTGCTTGGCCACTCGAATGTCGCTATTTGCAATGGCGTAAGGTCCCCTATGCAAAAAAATAGATTTATCGGTTATAATACAATACTGAGGGGACCTTACGCCATTGACTTTCGTGTTGACCATAGTAAAGAGGGAACCTTACGACATTGAATTTAATAAAAAGGGATCCTTACGCTTTTGACTTTTCATAATTGGAGGAGGGGGCGACAGAACTGGGCGAAGAATATCAGAAAGGGATGAGGGGGGGGGAGGAAAGGGGCGGAAAAGGGAGAAAAGGGTGGGAGGTGGTAGGAGGAGAGGAGGGGACCTTACACCATTGACTTTCTACATGGACCATAATAATGAGGGGAACCTAACGTCATTGACTTTCTATATGGACCATAATAAAGAGGGGACCTTACGCCATTGACTTTCTTTATGGACCATAATAAAGAGGGGACCTTACGCCATTGACTTTCTCTATGTATTATAATACAGAGGGGACCTTACGCCATTGACTTTCTATATGGACCATAATAAAGAGGGGACCTTAAACCATTGACTTTCTACATGGACCATAATAAAGAGGGGACCTTACGCCATTGACTTTCTCTATGTGTATTTATAATACAGAGGGGACCTTACGCCATTGACATTCTATATTGATTATAATACAGAGGGGACCTTACGCCATTGACTTTCTACATGGACCATAATAAAAAGGGGACCTTACGCCATTGACTTTCTCTATGTACTATAATACAGAGGGGACCTTACGCCATTGACTTTCTATATGGACCATAATAAAGAGGGGACCTTACACCATTGACTTTCTCTATGTATTATAATACAGAGGGGACCTTACGCCATTGACTTTCTATATGGACCATAATAAAGAGGGGACCTTACGCCATTGACTTTCTCTATGTATTATAATACAGAGGGGACCTTACGCCATTGACATTCTATATGGATTATAATACAGAGGGGACCTTACACCATTGACTTTCTGTATGGATTATAATACAGAGGGGACCTTACACCATTGACTTTCCATATGGATTATAATACAGAGGGGACCTTACACCATTGACTTTCTACATGGACCATAATAAAGAGGGTACCTTACGCCATTGACTTTCTCTATGTATTATAATACAGAGGGGACCTTACGCCATTCACTGTCTATATGGACCATAATAAAGAGGGGACCTTACGCCATTGACTTTCTCTATGTATTATAATACAGAGGGGACCTTACGCCATTGACATTCTATATGGATTATAATACAGAGGGGACCTTACGCCATTGACTTTCTACATGGACCATAATAAAGAGGGGACCTTACGCCATTGACTTTCTCTAAGTATTATAATACAGAGGGGACCTTACGCCATTGAATTTCTATATGGACCATAATAAAGAGGGGACCTTACACCATTGACTTTCTCTATGTATTATAATACAGAGGGGACCTTACGCCATTGACTTTCTATATGGACCATAATAAAGAGGGGACCTTACGCCATTGACATTTATCTATGTATTATAATACAGAGGGGACCTTGCGCCATTGACATTCCATATGGCTTATAATACAGAGGGGACCTTACGCCATTGACTTTCTGTATGGATTATAATACAGAGGGGACCTTACGCCATTGACTTTCTCTTTGTATTATAATACAGAGGGGACCTTACACCATTGACTTTCTACATGGACCATAATAAAGAGGGGACCTTACGCCATTGACTTTCTCTATGTATTATAACACAGAGGGGACCTTACGCCATTGACTTTCTCTATGTATTATAATACAGAGGGGACCTTACGCCATTGACTTTCTACATGGACCATAATAAAGAGGGGACCTTACGCCATTGACTTTCTCTATGTATTATAACACAGAGGGGACCGTACGTCATTGACTTTCTATATGGACCATAATAAAGAGGGGACCTTAAACCATTGACTTTCTACATGGACCATAATAAAGAGGGGACCTTACGCCATTGACTTTCTCTATGTATTATAATAAAGAGGGGACCTTACGCCATTGACTTTCTATATGTACCATAATAAAGAGGGGACCTTACGCCATTGACTTTCTATATGGACCATAATAAAGAGGGGACCTTACGCCATTGACTTTCTCTATGTATTATAGTACAGAGGGGACCTTACGCCATTGACATTCTATATGGATTATAATACAGAGGGGACCTTACGCCATTGACTTTCTACATGGACCATAATAAAGAGGGGACCTTACGCCATTGACTTTCTCTATGTATTATAATACAGAGGGGACCTTACGCCATTGACTTTCTATATGGACCATAATAAAGAGGGGACCTTACGCCATTGACTTTCTCTATGTATTATAATACAGAGGGGACCTTACGCCATTGACTTTCTATATGGACCATAATAAAGAGGGGACCTTACGCCATTGACTTTCTCTATGTATTATAATACAGAGGGGACCTTACGCCATTGACTTTCTATATGGACCATAATAAAGAGGGGACCTTACGCCATTGACATTTATCTATGTATTATAATACAGAGGGGACCTTGCGCCATTGACATTCCATATGGCTTATAATACAGAGGGGACCTTACGCCATTGACTTTCTGTATGGATTATAATACAGAGGGGACCTTACGCCATTGACTTTCTCTATGTATTATAATACAGAGGGGACCTTACGCCATTGACTTTCTACATGGACCATAATAAAGAGGGGACCTTACGCCATTGACTTTCTCTATGTATTATAACACAGAGGGGACCGTACGTCATTGACTTTCTATATGGACCATAATAAAGAGGGGACCTTAAACCATTGACTTTCTACATGGACCATAATAAAGAGGGGACCTTACGCCATTGACTTTCTCTATGTATTATAATAAAGAGGGGACCTTACGCCATTGACTTTCTATATGTACCATAATAAAGAGGGGACCTTACGCCATTGACTTTCTATATGGACCATAATAAAGAGGGGACCTTACGCCATTGACTTTCTCTATGTATTATAGTACAGAGGGGACCTTACGCCATTGACATTCTATATGGATTATAATACAGAGGGGACCTTACGCCATTGACTTTCTACATGGACCATAATAAAGAGGGGACCTTACGCCATTGACTTTCTCTATGTATTATAATACAGAGGGGACCTTACGCCATTGACTTTCTATATGGACCATAATAAAGAGGGGACCTTACGCCATTGACTTTCTCTATGTATTATAATACAGAGGGGACCTTACGCCATTGACTTTCTATATGGACCATAATAAAGAGGGGACCTTACGCCATTGACTTTCTCTATGTATTATAATACAGAGGGGACCTTACGCCATTGACTTTCTATATGGACCATAATAAAGAGGGGACCTTACGCCATTGACATTTATCTATGTATTATAATACAGAGGGGACCTTGCGCCATTGACATTCCATATGGCTTATAATACAGAGGGGACCTTACGCCATTGACTTTCTGTATGGATTATAATACAGAGGGGACCTTACGCCATTGACTTTCTCTATGTATTATAATACAGAGGGGACCTTACGCCATTGACTTTCTACATGGACCATAATAAAGAGGGGACCTTACGCCATTGACTTTCTCTATGTATTATAACACAGAGGGGACCTTACGCCATTGACTTTCTCTATGTATTATAATACAGAGGGGACCTTACGCCATTGACTTTCTACATGGACCATAATAAAGAGGGGACCTTACGCCATTGACTTTCTCTATGTATTATAACACAGAGGGGACCGTACGTCATTGACTTTCTATATGGACCATAATAAAGAGGGGACCTTAAACCATTGACTTTCTACATGGACCATAATAAAGAGGGGACCTTACGCCATTGACTTTCTCTATGTATTATAATACAGAGGGGACCTTACGCCATTGACTTTCTATATGTACCATAATAAAGAGGGGACCTTACGCCATTGACTTTCTCTATGTATTATGATACAGCGGGGACCTTACGCCATTGACTTTCTATATGGACCATAATAAAGAGGGGACCTTACGCCATTGACGTTCTCTATGTATTATAGTACAGAGGGGACCTTACGCCATTGACATTCTATATGGTTTATAATACAGAGGGGACCTTACGCCATTGACTTTCTACATGGACCATAATAAAGAGGGGACCTTACGCCATTGACTTTCTCTATGTATTATAATACAGAGGGGACCATACGCCATTGACTTTCTATATGGACCATAATAAAGAGGGGACCTTACGCCATTGACTTTCTCTATGTATTATAATACAGAGGGGACCTTACGCCATTGACTTTCTATATGGACCATAATAAAGAGGGGACCTTACGCCATTGACTTTCTCTATGTATTATAATACAGAGGGGACCTTACGCCATTGACATCCTATATGGTTTAGAATTCAGAGGGGACCTTACGCCATTGACTTTCTACATGGACCATAATAAAGAGGGGACCTTACGCCATTGACTTTCTCTATGTATTATAATACAGAGGGGACCTTACGCCATTGACATTCTATATGGATTATAATACAGAGGGGACCTTACGCCATTGACTTTCTACATGGACCATAATAAAGAGGGGACCTTACGCCATTGACTTTCTCTATGTATTATAATACAGAGGGGACCTTACGCCATTGACTTTCTATATGGACCATAATAAAGAGGGGACCTTACGCCATTGACTTTCTCAATGTATTATAATACAGAGGGGACCTTACGCCATTGACATCCTATATGGTTTAGAATTCAGAGGGGACCTTACGCCATTGACTTTCTACATGGACCATAATAAAGAGGGGACCTTACGCCATTGACTTTCTCTATGTATTATAATACAGAGGGGACCTTACGCCATTGACATTCTATATGGATTATAATACAGAGGGGACCTTACGCCATTGACTTTCTACATGGACCATAATAAAGAGGGGACCTTACGCCATTGACTTTCTCTATGTATTATAATACAGAGGGGACCTTACGCCATTGACTTTCTACATGGACCATAAAACAGAGGGGACCTTACGCCATTGACTTTCTATATAGATCATAATGCAGAGGGGACCTTACTCCATTGACATTCTATATAGACGATAGTACAGAGGGAACCTTACGCCATTTACTTTATATATGGACCATAATACGGAGGGAACCTTTCAATATTGACTATCTACAAGGACCGTAATACAGAGGTGTTATTACGCCATATGACTTTCTATATAGACCATAATATAAAGGGGACCTTCCATCATTGACATTCTACATCGACATAATACAGAGAGTACCTTATGCCATTGACTTTCTCTATAGACCATAATACAATGGGGACCTTACACCATTGACTGTCTATATGGATCATAATAAAGAGGGAATCTTACGCCATTGACTGTCTATATGGACCATAATACATAGGGGACCTTACGCCATTGACTTTCTATATAAAGTCCATAGTACAGAGGGGACCTTACGCCATTGACTTTCTACATCGACCATAATACAGAGGGGACCTTACACCATTGACTTTCTATATGGACCATAATACACAAGGGATCTTACGCCATTGACTTTCTATATTGACCATAATACAGAGGGGACCTTACGCCATTGACTTTCTATATGGACCATAATACAGAGGGGACCTTACACCATTGACTTTCTATATAGACTATAGTACAGAGGGGACCTTACGCCATTGACTTTCTGTATGGACCACAGTACAGAGGGGACCTTACGCCATTGTCTTTCTATATGGATCATAATACAGAGGGGACCTTACGCAATTGACTTTCTATATCACCCATAGTACAGGGTGGATCTTACGCCATTGACTTTTTATATGGATCATAATACAGAGGGGACCTTACGTTATCGACTTTTTGTATGACCATAGCAGAGAGGGAACCGTACAACATTGACTTTTATAAGAACCGTAATACAGAGGGGACCCTACGCCATTGACTTTCTATGTTCACAATAATACAGAGGGGAACATAACACTATTAACGAAATCTGTATGGACCTTAATACAGAGTTGACCTTACACCATTGACTTACTATATGGACCATAATACAGATGGTAACTTACACCATTGAATTTCTACACGGACCATAATACAGAGGGGACCTTACGCCATTGACTTTCTATATGGACCATAATAAAGAGGGGACCTTACACCATTGACTTTCTCTATGTATTATAATACAGAGGGGACCTTACGCCATTGACTTTCTATATGGACCATAATAAAGAGGGGACCTTACGCCATTGACTTTCTCTATGTATTATAATACAGAGGGGACCTTACGCCATTGACATTCTATATGGATTATAATACAGAGGGGACCTTACACCATTGACTTTCTGTATGGATTATAATACAGAGGGGACCTTACACCATTGACTTTCCATATGGATTATAATACAGAGGGGACCTTACACCATTGACTTTCTACATGGACCATAATAAAGAGGGTACCTTACGCCATTGACTTTCTCTATGTATTATAATACAGAGGGGACCTTACGCCATTCACTGTCTATATGGACCATAATAAAGAGGGGACCTTACGCCATTGACTTTCTCTATGTATTATAATACAGAGGGGACCTTACGCCATTGACATTCTATATGGATTATAATACAGAGGGGACCTTACGCCATTGACTTTCTACATGGACCATAATAAAGAGGGGACCTTACGCCATTGACTTTCTCTAAGTATTATAATACAGAGGGGACCTTACGCCATTGAATTTCTATATGGACCATAATAAAGAGGGGACCTTACACCATTGACTTTCTCTATGTATTATAATACAGAGGGGACCTTACGCCATTGACTTTCTATATGGACCATAATAAAGAGGGGACCTTACGCCATTGACATTTATCTATGTATTATAATACAGAGGGGACCTTGCGCCATTGACATTCCATATGGCTTATAATACAGAGGGGACCTTACGCCATTGACTTTCTGTATGGATTATAATACAGAGGGGACCTTACGCCATTGACTTTCTCTTTGTATTATAATACAGAGGGGACCTTACACCATTGACTTTCTACATGGACCATAATAAAGAGGGGACCTTACGCCATTGACTTTCTCTATGTATTATAACACAGAGGGGACCTTACGCCATTGACTTTCTCTATGTATTATAATACAGAGGGGACCTTACGCCATTGACTTTCTACATGGACCATAATAAAGAGGGGACCTTACGCCATTGACTTTCTCTATGTATTATAACACAGAGGGGACCGTACGTCATTGACTTTCTATATGGACCATAATAAAGAGGGGACCTTAAACCATTGACTTTCTACATGGACCATAATAAAGAGGGGACCTTACGCCATTGACTTTCTCTATGTATTATAATAAAGAGGGGACCTTACGCCATTGACTTTCTATATGTACCATAATAAAGAGGGGACCTTACGCCATTGACTTTCTATATGGACCATAATAAAGAGGGGACCTTACGCCATTGACTTTCTCTATGTATTATAGTACAGAGGGGACCTTACGCCATTGACATTCTATATGGATTATAATACAGAGGGGACCTTACGCCATTGACTTTCTACATGGACCATAATAAAGAGGGGACCTTACGCCATTGACTTTCTCTATGTATTATAATACAGAGGGGACCTTACGCCATTGACTTTCTATATGGACCATAATAAAGAGGGGACCTTACGCCATTGACTTTCTCTATGTATTATAATACAGAGGGGACCTTACGCCATTGACTTTCTATATGGACCATAATAAAGAGGGGACCTTACGCCATTGACTTTCTCTATGTATTATAATACAGAGGGGACCTTACGCCATTGACTTTCTATATGGACCATAATAAAGAGGGGACCTTACGCCATTGACTTTCTCTATGTATTATAATACAGAGGGGACCTTACGCCATTGACTTTCTATATGGACCATAATAAAGAGGGGACCTTACGCCATTGACTTTCTCTATGTATTATAATACAGAGGGGACCTTACGCCATTGACATCCTATATGGTTTAGAATTCAGAGGGGACCTTACGCCATTGACTTTCTACATGGACCATAATAAAGAGGGGACCTTACGCCATTGACTTTCTCTATGTATTATAATACAGAGGGGACCTTACGCCATTGACATTCTATATGGATTATAATACAGAGGGGACCTTACGCCATTGACTTTCTACATGGACCATAATAAAGAGGGGACCTTACGCCATTGACTTTCTCTATGTATTATAATACAGAGGGGACCTTACGCCATTGACTTTCTATATGGACCATAATAAAGAGGGGACCTTACGCCATTGACTTTCTCAATGTATTATAATACAGAGGGGACCTTACGCCATTGACATCCTATATGGTTTAGAATTCAGAGGGGACCTTACGCCATTGACTTTCTACATGGACCATAATAAAGAGGGGACCTTACGCCATTGACTTTCTCTATGTATTATAATACAGAGGGGACCTTACGCCATTGACATTCTATATGGATTATAATACAGAGGGGACCTTACGCCATTGACTTTCTACATGGACCATAATAAAGAGGGGACCTTACGCCATTGACTTTCTCTATGTATTATAATACAGAGGGGACCTTACGCCATTGACTTTCTACATGGACCATAAAACAGAGGGGACCTTACGCCATTGACTTTCTATATAGATCATAATGCAGAGGGGACCTTACTCCATTGACATTCTATATAGACGATAGTACAGAGGGAACCTTACGCCATTTACTTTATATATGGACCATAATACGGAGGGAACCTTTCAATATTGACTATCTACAAGGACCGTAATACAGAGGTGTTATTACGCCATATGACTTTCTATATAGACCATAATATAAAGGGGACCTTCCATCATTGACATTCTACATCGACATAATACAGAGAGTACCTTATGCCATTGACTTTCTCTATAGACCATAATACAATGGGGACCTTACACCATTGACTGTCTATATGGATCATAATAAAGAGGGAATCTTACGCCATTGACTGTCTATATGGACCATAATACATAGGGGACCTTACGCCATTGACTTTCTATATAAAGTCCATAGTACAGAGGGGACCTTACGCCATTGACTTTCTACATCGACCATAATACAGAGGGGACCTTACACCATTGACTTTCTATATGGACCATAATACACAAGGGATCTTACGCCATTGACTTTCTATATTGACCATAATACAGAGGGGACCTTACGCCATTGACTTTCTATATGGACCATAATACAGAGGGGACCTTACACCATTGACTTTCTATATAGACTATAGTACAGAGGGGACCTTACGCCATTGACTTTCTGTATGGACCACAGTACAGAGGGGACCTTACGCCATTGTCTTTCTATATGGATCATAATACAGAGGGGACCTTACGCAATTGACTTTCTATATCACCCATAGTACAGGGTGGATCTTACGCCATTGACTTTTTATATGGATCATAATACAGAGGGGACCTTACGTTATCGACTTTTTGTATGACCATAGCAGAGAGGGAACCGTACAACATTGACTTTTATAAGAACCGTAATACAGAGGGGACCCTACGCCATTGACTTTCTATGTTCACAATAATACAGAGGGGAACATAACACTATTAACGAAATCTGTATGGACCTTAATACAGAGTTGACCTTACACCATTGACTTACTATATGGACCATAATACAGATGGTAACTTACACCATTGAATTTCTACACGGACCATAATACAGAGGGGACCTTACACCATTGACTTTATACATAGACAATAATACAGAAGGGACCTTACACCATTGACTTTCTATATGGACAATAATACAATGGGGACCTTACACCCTTGACTACTATATGAATCATAATACAAAGGGGTCCTTACTCCATTGTCTTTCTATATGAATCATAGTACAGAGGGGACCTTACACCATTGACTTTATATAAGAACTGTAATACAGAGGGGACCTTACACCATTATGTTTCATGGAAGAAGAAATAGATTCTATCACTTTCTACTGAGACATTAAAAGTTACACTCTATGCTGTCCCACGACTCTGATGGTCACATGAACACCTCACTCTGTGACAAACGTGACGACTTAAGTTTCAGCATCACAAACTTTCCTTTTCTGAGTAGCAACATTCTTTCAGCGCCTGCTTATGGCGTGTTAATATGCCAGATAAAGTACACAATATATAGATTTTGATAGATGCAAGCAGGAGATGCTGACTCTTTCTGGGCACCTGGTCTCACTCTCATGTAATGGGAGTTCGCTTCTTTCCATGTAGTGGAAGCGCAGGGATCACTTTGTCCGTTGTCCGTCTGTCAGTCCGTCCGTCCGTCCGTCCGTCCGTCCGTCTGTCTGTCACACTTTGGGTGTCACACCCCATAACTTTTCATCGGTAAGTGATAGGTGATATTTCACATGTGTATTTCCTGTGATGAGACCTTTTTACACATACCATAATTTTTGACCTAGTGACCTTGACCTAGATATTTTTCCTACTTTTCAAAAAATTAACATTGGCTATATCATTTGATTGGTAAGTGATATGGATTTTATAATTCACATGTGTATTCCTTTTCATAAGACCTTTGTACAGATACCAAATTCTTTTTACCTAGTGACCTTGACCTAGATAGTTGACCTACTTTTCCAAAAAAAAAAAACCATTTGCTATATCTTTTGATTGGTAAGTGATAGGGATTTTATAATTCACATGTGTATTTCCTGTGACATAACCTTACAACATGTACCATAAATTTTGACCTAGTGACCTTGACCTAGATATTTGACCTACTTTTCCAAACAATTAACATTGGCTATAACTTTTGATTGGTAAGTGATATGAATTTCATAATTAACATGTGTATTCCTTTTCATAAGACCTTATTACAGATACCAATTTTTTTTACCTAGTGACCTTGACCTAGGTATTTGACTTACATTTGAAAAAATATTAAGAATGGCTATATGTTTTATTTTATAAGTGACACGGCTTTGATATTTCAAACATGTATTTCTTATGATGAGTCCTTTCTTTTATTCCCAAAAATTTGTACCCAGTGACTTCACCTAGATGATTGACCTTTTCTGAGAGTAACAGATTGACCATAGCTTTTAATTGATAAGTAAGAGGTTTTATATTTCACATGCGACTTCATTTGACAAGACTTTCCCACTGATAAATGTACAAATATTGAACCAAGTGACCTAGACCTACATATTTTATCAACTTTTTAAAAATAGGCCGCTTCGCAGGAGACACAAGCATCTCTTGGATTGCTTTTTTTGTTTGTTTGCTTTGGTTCCTGTTTTATCCTGATTTGTATGGCCCGGTTTATGATTTTCTGAATCATCCTTTTATTACTGTATTTTGGGATATGGTCATTGTCCATATTTGTCATTTGTATCGTGGATATGATCCCGCTGTCAGTGAACGGACACTCGACATGGTACTTGACCAATCTACAGCCTTGTGTCAGCACATTTGTAAGAATTGCGCTCTGATTAAATGTGACGATGGGAATCCAAGCCGGGTCCTTTCCAAACTTCTTTAGAGAAGACTGGGCCCGATAGCTCCTCTGAATGTCAGTCGGACTCCTCGTGTAAAAAAAAAGCATGAGCTAGCTGCAGCCGGCAGAGCACGGACTGTACCGGTATTACGTACGGGCCCCTAACCCCATCCATTTATATACTAGTATTAATCTGCGTTGCTTTGGCCTCTGCATATAACTGTCTTGTTTGTGTGGTCATCAAACAGTGAGGAGGTTGTTTTACACTACAATTTTGCGTTCTTCGAGATATTTTGGCAAATGCAAACGTGGGAGGGTTGTGCGCACGTAATCTGGATAACCACACCATTTCTGCAACTTGCGTAACAAATGACCGTCCTAAGTCGGCACCGGTTACCTATTGGTCTCGTTCTACACTACAATTTTGCGTTCTTCGAGATATTTTGGTAACTGCAAACGTGGGAGGGTTGTGCGCACGTAATCTTGATAACCACACCATTTCTGCTACTTGCGTATTAAATGGCCGTCCTAAGTCGGCACCGGTTACCTGTTGGTCTCTTTGGTTTATGTGTAGATTTTGTGTTTCATGTTTCTGTGTCGGGTGCTCGTCTTTGTGTTTTTGCATGGGATGTTTGGCGTTTTCCTGTTGGTACTGCAACAGAGTCATGTTGGAGATCCCCTCCCTCCTTTCATATGGATGCTGATACCGAGTCTTCTTGAATACCCAATCATTACTTTTGTTGCGTGAAGTAACAAATGTATTTAGTCAATATAGAAAGAATTTGGAGTATAAGGGTACCCTCAGTATTACAGTCAATATGGAAAAGAAATGTCAAAATGTATCCTCTGAACAATAATCGTCCATATAAAAAGTCAATGCCATAAGCCCCCCTCTATATTACTGTCCTTCTAGAAAGTCAATATAAGTGTCCATATAAGAAGTCAATGGCGTAAGGTCCCCTATCTATTTAAGATTATTGGAAGTCGATGACGTAAAGTCCCTCTGTAAATTTTTTCAATGGCGTAAGGTCCCCTCCGTATTACTGCATATCGAAACAGAAGTCAATGGCGTTAGGTCCCCTCTGCTCAGTTCAGTTTGATAGGCGTACCGTCAGAAATAAGCTGTATGTTGGAATTTTTACCTATGCAACGGACCCACCGAAGCAGTGAGGGTTCTTTTACGTTCCTACGCCTATCCGAGACAGGGGACCCCCGTTTTATAGTCCCTTCAGAAAGACTACGCTGGGGTTACTTGTCTATATACAAGGTGTAGGCCCACATCACCTGGCGAGGCTCTAAGTTGGTAATCGTCCCTTCACCTGGCGCTCGTCGGATTCGAACCTGTCAGTCTCATGCTTCACTCACCACGACGTACTTAACGCTTTACCAACTTAACTTATTGTCCAGACAAGGTCGGAAGGTCCCTCTGTTATGGGGGTGGGGAGAGAGAGACAAGGAGGTACCACTTCTTCCCTTTCTCGTCCCTTTTCGACCCTAGGAAGTCAATGGCGTAAAGTTTCTCTCGTACAATTGTCCGTATAAAAAGTCAATGACGTAAGTTCCCCTCTGTATTATAATCCATAGAGAAAGTCAATGGTGTAAGGTCCCCTCTGTATATTATTGTCCATAAAGAAAGTCAATGGTGTAAGGTCCCCTCTGTATATAATTGTCCATATAGAAAGTCAATGGCGTAAGGTCCCCTCTGTTTATAATTGTCCATATAGAAAGACAAAAGCGTAAGGTTCCCTCTGTATATAATTGTCCATATAAGAAGTCAATGGTGTAAGGTCCCCTCTGTTATAATTGTCCATATAGGAAAACAATGGCGTAAGGTCCCCTCTGTATTATAATCCATAAAGAAAGTCAATGGCGTAAGGTCCCCTCTGTATTATAATCCATATAGAAAGTCAATGGTGTAAGGTCCCCTCTTTATTATGGTCCATATAGAAAGTCAATGGCGTAAGGTCCCCTCTGTATTATAATACATAGAGAAAGTCAATGGCGTAAGGTCCCCTCTTTATTATGGTCCATGTAGAAAGTCAATGGCGCAAGGTCCCCCCTGTATTATAATACATATAGAATGTCAATGGCGTAAGGTCCCCTCTGTATTATAATACATAGAGAAAGTCAATGGCGTAAGGTCCCCTCTGTAATATAATCCATATAGAAAGTCAATGGCATAAGATCCCCTCTGTATTATAATCCATATATAAAGTCAATGGCGTAAGGTCCCCTCTTTATTATGGTCCATGTAGAAAGTCAATGGTGTAAGGTCCCCTCTCTATTATAATCCATATAGAAAGTCAATGGCGTAAGGTCCCCTCTGTATTATAATCCATATAGAAAGTCAATGGTGTAAGGTCCCCTCTTTATTATGGTCCATATAGAAAGTCAATGGCGTAAGGTCCCCTCTGTATTATAATACATAGAGAAAGTCAATGGCGTAAGGTCCCCTCTTTATTATGGTCCATATAGAAAGTCAATGGCGTAAGGTCCCCTCTGTATTAAAATACATAGAGAAAGCCAATGGCGTAAGGTCCCCTCTTTATTATGGTCCATGTAGAAAGTCAATGGCGCAAGATCCCCCCTGTATTATAATCCATATAGAATGTCAATGGCGTAAGGTCCCCTCTGTATTATGGTCCACATAGAGAAAGTCAATGGCGTAAGGTCCCCTCTGTATTATAATCCATATAGAAAGTCAATGGCGTAAGGTCCCCTCTGTATTATAATCCATATAGAAAGTCAATGGTGTAAGGTCCCCTCTTTATTATGGTCCATATAGAAAGTCAATGGCGTAAGGCCCCCTCTGTATTATAATACATAGAGAAAGTCAATGGCGTAAGGTCCCCTCTTTATTATGGTCCATATAGAAAGTCAATGGCGTAAGGTCCCCTCTGTATTATAATACATAGAGAAAGTCAATGGCGTAAGGTCCCCTCTTTATTATGGTCCATGTAGAAAGTCAATGGCGCAAGGTCCCCTCTGTATTATAATCCATATAGAATGTCAATGGCGTAAGGTCCCCTCTGTATTATGGTCCATATAGAGAAAGTCAATGGCGTAAGGTCCCCCTCTGTATTATAATCCATATAGAAAGTCAATGGCATAAGGTCCCCTCTGTATTATACCCCATATAGAAAGTCAATGGCGTAAGGTCCCCTCTTAATTATGGTCCATGTAGAAAGTCAATGGTGTAAGGTCCCCTTTGTATTATAATCCATATAGAAAGTCAATGGCGCAAGGTCCCCTCTGTATTATAATCCATAAAGAAAGTCTATGGCGTAAGGTCCCCTCTTTATTATGGTCCATATAGAAAGTCAATGACGTAAGGTTCCCCTCTGTATTATGATACATAGAGTAAGTAAATGGCGTAAGGTCCCCGCTATATTATGGTCCATATAGAAAGTCAATGGCGTAAGGTCCCCTCATTATTCAAGGTATCACAGTACTAAATGGGGAATTCCCTTTGGGTACACGGCAAAACATGGCCGCTATTGAAATCTTGTTCCCGACTTTAAAAATAAAATTCTAAATAAGTATAAAGAATTTAAATAATTGAATCATATCACATAAAAGGTCAATCAATAAGAAATTGAAACATGGGTCACTTGTTGAATTATCAGCTGTAACTATGGATGAAAGGTTGATCTAAAAGGGGTCCCATGAATTAAAAAATCGTATTTTAGATTTAAGTGCAAAAAATGGACCTAAAACTTCAAGTGGCTAGATCTTTCTAAACTCTGTGGTCACTTTTTCTAGAGATGGCATTTTTAAGTATCACAAACCTTTGTGTACAAAACGTATATAGTGAAACTTCGGGGTGAATGTTGTGAGAGACGTGGGAAGCAATTGAACAGAGGTGGGTGCTCCATAGACTTCAATGGAAAAGGCTTTTAGTACTGTGATACCTGCAAGGATTCTACTTGAAAATGTTACAGAGGGATTTCAGAGCTCATAATGCTAAATCTTAATCTACATCATTGGGACATATATAACATAAATTCAAAACGGATGTTGAGTGCGGGAAACAGCGGCCACGGGTACATGTAGAAACAATGAATATTTCAATATGAAATTCAAGGAGGTGCCTTTTTTGAGAGAAAAAATATTTTTTCCTGCAAGGAATAAATACATCTTTTCATGATACATAGAAACGGGCTTTCCAAAATATTAAAAAGAAAAAAAAAATTTTTAGCTCACCTGTAGTTTACGGTTTGTATACCGATTTTTACCTGCCCCCTCTATTTTTAGCATCAACCATTGGTCAATTTTCACAAAGAATATATGCGTTGCGTCTAGGATAAAAACCAAAATTAATAAATTGTCATAAAACTGTGTATACATGACCAATTCCTCTGCAACAGTGTGGTCCTCCATAGACAAATGCAGACTATAGTTGAATGGGAGGAGCTACATGGATTCTCGGTGAAATAATAAATATAGTCATCACAAATGCATCCTTAAGTCATACTCCCTGCACTTCATGCAGATCATCTGCATGTTAATATGAAGAAAGAACCATTATGTATGTATTTTCATTCAAGAAAGTCATCAGAATAACGAGGTATGTCCGTTAGACAGCGCTACATCGCACGGGGGTCATAAATAGCTGATCTAAGCTTTGATGACCAGTGTGACCAATTCTTTCACCATGGCTGATTAAAATCTCATTCACTCATCATGATGGCGATTCTTTAAAGAGGAGATAATAGACTTCAAGAAAACAAGAAGACTTTGTTGAAATGAAATAGTAAAAGTACTTAAAATTTCTATTTTTATCCAAAATAAGTGCAAAATTCACACATTTTTTCGCAAAGAGACATATTGCATATTACATAATTTCAGCAAAGATTTTTTAAAATGAAATAAGTTCATTAGATAGACAAATAGTGTTTTTATGCGATGATGCATCAAAATATATCAATCTTTTATTTGTAGAGATTTTGTATTTCTCTGAAAAATATGATCATGCATCTCTTTACTATGAAAATGGAAAGGGGGTACACGTGAATAGATGGTCATAACTTCTTTCCTAAAACGATTTCTGAATTTTGCTAAATCATCTTATGAAGTTTAAGGTCTATAGTATATAAGAAAATAATATTGTAAAAAAAGGAGGTCCTTCAAGGTATCACAGTACTAAATGGGGAATTCCCTTTGGGTACACGGCAAAACATGGCCGCTATTGAAATCTTGTTCCCGACTTTAAAAATAAAATTCTAAATAAGTATAAAGAATTTAAATAATTGAATCATATCACATAAAAGGTCAATCAATAAGAAATTGAAACATGGGTCACTTGTTGAATTATCAGCTGTAACTATGGATGAAAGGTTGATCTAAAAGGGGTCCCATGAATTAAAAAATCGTATTTTAGATTTAAGTGCAAAAAATGGACCTAAAACTTCAAGTGGCTAGATCTTTCTAAACTCTGTGGTCACTTTTTCTAGAGATGGCATTTTTAAGTATCACAAACCTTTGTGTACAAAACGTATATAGTGAAACTTCGGGGTGAATGTTGTGAGAGACGTGGGAAGCAATTGAACAGAGGTGGGTGCTCCATAGACTTCAATGGAAAAGGCTTTTAGTACTGTGATACCTTATGGTTGATGTAGAAAGTCAATGGCGTAAGGTCACCTCCTCTCTTCCTACCACCTCCCACCCTTTTCTCCCTTCTCCGCCCCTTTCCTTCCCCTCCCTCATCCCTTTCAGTTTCTGATATCATTCGCCCAGTTCTGTCGCCCCCTCCTCCAATTATGAAAAGTCAAAAGCGTAAAGATCCCTTTTTATTAAATTCAATGTCGTAAGGTTCCCTCTTTACTATGGTTAACACGAAAGTCAATGGCGTAAGGTCCCCTCAGTATTGTATTATAACCGATAAATCTATTTTTTTGCATAGGGGACCTTACGCCATTGTATTTAGCAAAATCGTTGGCCACTCTGCTTTGCAGATTTTTACTTTCACTTTCAAAAGAAAACAGTGCACGTGCTTCCGGTTGTTAAAATGAAAGTAACAGGTAACTTTGACTGTTGGAAGACAATCAATCATTTATGCATTTATGCGAGCTTTCACTAGACTTACACTTATTCATTTGCATAATATAAGAAAAAATGTTTCTTTCAAAAAGTCATTAGTTTGACTCAATCTCCTTAGTTCAGGATATGTACATTTATTTCATTTTCAATACATTTCATCATGTACGATACAATGTATTCAGGTATTTGTACACTTCGTCATAATACATTAACAAGCTGTTCATAGCTAAGTAATGTTGAAAGTGGCCAAAATAACCAGGTAACACAAAACAGTACAGGTACTTTAATCAGTTCAGGGAAACTCAAATTTGGCAACATTGTCAAATTTGGCAACATATTGCCAAATTTGGCAACATTACAGCAAATGAATAAGTCTGAACACACAGATGTAGTGACTAATTTAACATTGGGTGTAATGGGTAACTTTTTTTATTTTTTAAATCCCCTACAGATTTGTTTCTCATTGCTCCAAAACATGTAGAAATGTGAATTATCAAAGAAACTGGCAGCTACTAAACATGCTGATTTTACTAATTTAATGTTGATTATTTTTATTCAGTGAAAAGTTGAGTTTAAAGCAGCATAAGGTTTCTGAATTCAGCAATGAGTGGTTGAAATTGACAATGTTGCTGAATTTTGAGTTTTTCCAAAATGCGTCAAGACTTAATATAAGGGGCATATATATTGTTCTTAATTATTACTGGTTGTTTCTTGTCCCATCTTGTTGGGGCAACACATAAACAACCAAATAAGAACAATTTATCAAATATCAGACATGTCCCTCACTTTCTGGAAAGCACAGGGACATTAAAACGGTCCGTCTGTCTGACTCTGTCAGTCACAACTTTAAACATGGATATTACTTTTAAATGGTATGTGATTATAGGGCTTTCATATTTCATATGTGTATTACTTGTGACAAGACCTTTCCATGGATACCAACTTTTTTTACCTTGTGACCTTGACCTTTGGATTTGACCTACTTTTAAAAAACTTTAACCTTGGAGTCGGACATAACTTTTAAATGGTAAGTTATAGGGCTTTCATATTTCACATGTGTATACCTTGTAACAAGACCTTTCCATGGATACCAAAATAATTGTCCTTGTGGCCTTGACCTCAGAGTTTGACCTACTTTTAAAAAAATTCAACCTGGGCCATAACTTTTGAATGGTAAGTGATAGGCCTTTCATATTTCACTTGCAAATTTCTTGTGACAATACCTTTCCATTATGAGATACCAAAAGTTTTAACCTTTTGACCTTGACCTTGGAGTTTAACCTATCTTTAGATTTTGTATTTGGATTATACATGAGATATATTATGAACAGTTAGGGTGGGAATCTTTAAGCATTTCTTTAAAGACAAACACCCTAAGGGGGGGGGGGGGGAGGACCACAATTCTTTGAATTTGATTTTATCAGACTATTGATTCAGAAAAAAAAATGTCCATAAATAACTTTTTCAATTGCACATTCCTTTTGTTATGTATGTATATTACATTGAGGCCTGAAAGAAAGAAAAGGGTTTTCCTCTAAACAAGTGTGTGATTGAAAAAAAAAAAATTAGGGATGAATTTCTCTGATTCAAGTACATACATGTACCTATGGGTTCTATTTGAAATGCTTATATACTGTACCTATCGTAGTATCTACATGTAGATCTATCTTGTGTGTTTTCTTAAAATAAATTCATGCATTATCAAATTACCCTCTTCATCGAAATGGTAAAAGGGATTTTCATATCATTTTACTTAATAATTATATCCTTGTTTTTTACTATTTTTTACAGTTGAATTCAACACCTGAATGGAAAAGCCAGAATGTTTTCAATTTTGTTGAATTATAAGTTCTGCTGAGGCTGAAATCAATTTTGTAAATTTTGATGTTATTTTGATCAATTATAGTATATGTCATGTGATAAATATAAAAGGAATCTGAATGAAACATTAGTTATGTAGGCTCAGAGATCTAAAAATTGCCTCATAAATAAAAAATGAAATAGAAAATCAAATGAGATCCTCAAATAAATACCTACATTGTATTTCAGATGTATATTGTTTAACACCAAATTTGTCTCTTAATTTAACATATACATTTATGATCTATTTTGTGTTTCAGACACCAATGGAGTTTTACCACACAAAATTAATTGATGTCTTCCATTCTACAAGGCAACAAAGTTTATAGGGTACTGCTGAACAACAATACACCAAATCTTAGGAGCTGTTTCAAACTGATTACATACTCACAAATAGAACCATATAGATACTGTGACAGCATGGATGAGGTGAAGGAAGGAAAGGCGACTGTCTTGTTTCCAAAAGCGGTTTTCTATAACCCAGTGCAGGAATTCAACAGGGACCTTACTGTAGCTGTTATTTCCCAGTTTGTAAAGGACAGACAGAATGAAATATTATTGAAGAATAAAACATCACAGTCTGTAAAAGTAGCAAGTGATCAGGAAGACTGTAAAGTAGATGTGGAAACGGCAAGCTGCACTGAAAACAAAGGGAGAGGTGACATTGTAAATAGTGACGTTAATTCAGACTTGGCGACGGAGGAACTGGAGGCAGGGAAAGTCTACGAGAAAGGTGTAAGAATCTTGGAAGGACTGGCAGCCTCGGGTCTCAGGTCGATGAGGTTCGGTTTGGAGATCCCAGGCGTGAGAGAAATCATAGCTAACGATTTTGATCACTTTGCAGTAAAAGTTATAGGACAAAATATAGAGAAGAATGGGCTGACGGGAATGGTGAAAGCAAACTTTGGTGATGCTGCAATGGTGATGTACCAGAACAGAGGAGCAAAGGATAGATTTGATGTTATAGATTTGGATCCTTATGGAAGCCCACATCAGTTTTTAGATGCGGCAGTACAGGCTGTTGGCAATGGAGGTTTACTATGTATAACATGTACAGATGCTGCAGTACTATGTGGTAATTTTGGGGAGACATGCTATTCTAAATATGGAAGTATGTCATTGAGGACTAGATATTGTCATGAAATGGCTCTGAGAATCATTCTACAGTGTGTAGAGTCACACGCTAATAGATACTCTAGATACACAGTACCTGTACTCTCTGTTAGTGTTGATTTCTATTTCCGAGTGTTTGTTCGAGTATTTTCGGGTCAGGGTAAGGTGAAGAGATCTGCCAGTAAAGTGGCCATGGTTTATCATTGTACTGGATGTGGAGCATTCCAACTACAAAATATTGGTACAATCATCCCAGCCAAGGGAAACAATATCAAGTGAGTGATTCCTGTAAATGTATTTATTTTATTATTCAGATACATATAAAAAATACTGTCAACTTCTGTGATTGTTTTAAATCAAAATGTATTTATAAGATGCAATATATTATAGAAATTTTCAAAATAAGATATATTCAGACCACTTTTGTCTTTTGTATTGTATTTTACCAAGTCTGCTCTATCAGATGATATATCACATCACTTAACAAAACATTACATGCAGTGGTCAAAATGGAACGAGTTATAAATATATCTTTAAATGTTTTTCAGGTATGCTCCATCCCAAGGTCCACCAGTTTCTAAGAACTGTGAACATTGTGGTCATACACATCACATGGGTGGTCCTATCTGGGCAGTACCGATTCACGATACAGACTTCGTAGGCCGTGTGATAAAGCATGTAGAACAGAACAAGGACAAATTTAAAACATCAGATAGGATCCTGGGAATGCTGACTGTGATACAAGAAGAACTTCCTGACCAGCCCCTGTATTACATCACTGATGATATCTATAACACTGTCCACTGTACACCACTTACTATGGTTCAATTCAGGTAATTATAATAGAATATCTCATACACAAAGCTGTTATTATGATTTGTTGATATGTGAGTTTCAGATAATATTTCTTTTCTTTCAAATTGCAAATGTAAAGCTTGAAATCACAAAACTGATGATTAGAGTTGAGATCAAGAAATGAACTTTGGCTTCTTGTTTTTTGCAGGTCTGCATTATTAAATGCAGGTTACAGAATATCTTTGTCTCATTGTGCTGTGAACTCTGTGAAGACAGATGCCCCCGCTGGAGTTATCTGGGTACGTATGATGGATTCTACATTATTGTTGATGACATACAAGTTTATATGATTACTTTTAACTTTGAATAAAAATGACAAGAGTATTCCGTGGACTTAAGTATACTATTTTTGTTTATGAAGACAAATATTTGTTATAATCAACTACAAAGGAAATTCAAATAAATCAATCGAATGAGAGAAAATTTAATGTCAAACTTTCTACACATACATTTATCATACAGATCTCTGCTCAAACACACTAAATAACTTCTTTTGTTAATTCACATACATGTATACATGTACATGTATGTTATTGTAGAAGTATGGAATGCTCCACTTCTCCAATTGAGACTTTCAAATATCCTATGGACTGATCGAGTAAAATCATTTTGTTAATGTAGAATTTCTTCTCTACTTTAAAATGAGTTGAACTATTTATAATTTCAGGACATAATGAGAGAGTGGGTAAAGGATCATCCTGTTAGTCAGAAGAGGCTGATAGAGGGAACTCCTGTCAAGGCTCTTCTTTCTAAAGAACAGGGTACTAAGATATCATTTGAGGTGATTCTTTTTTTTTTTTTAATTGCTCATGGAGTCTTTGTTTTGATACTAAGCTTAAATGAATAAAATTCCTGATACCACTTCTCTAAATTTTAACACATACAAGGGTTGTTCCATAAGTTCATAGACAACTGTGAAATGTCAGGATTGCATGACAGTAAATTTTCTTACCATAAAATCGGATAAATTGTAATCAATTCTTACAGTATTATGGTGATTGAAAAAATTATGTCATTTACATTTTTGTCTTAATATGTGGTACATATACCCTGACAGAGTATCAAAATGTTGAGAACGGGATATATCTTATTGCTCTATTATAGGTTCATCCTGATGCCAATCCTCCATCCAGGGAGAAAGGACTCCTGAGATATCAGCCAAACCCAGATAAGTTCTGGGGACCCAAACCGCGGGCCAAGAGAAACATGGACACAGAGGAAGACGTACTGACTTCAACATCAAAGAAGTCCAAAGAGGTATAGAATGGATAAGCAAGGATTGCAGTTTCCTTTTTACACAAAAAGCATCATTATCACATGTAGATATATATGACAACAAAGCATGAGAATCTGAATTAGATTTGACATCAAGAACTATTAACATAGTATGAATACTTTGTCTACTAGTGAAGGTGGTAGCACAGTGGATATCACTGTGGATTTTTGGACCCACAAGTCTTGGGTCAGAGTCTCATCATTGTCTAAACATAGAATAATGATTGTAAACTGGGATAAGCTGCTTTACTCTGTATTATTGTACTCTCCAACCTTAGGAGCAAAATAGATACCTTGTATATGGTACTAGTTGATATTGTGAAATTAAAAAAATATTGTCAAATGATGAATCATATTCTAAGATTTGGCTCTCTTATTGCTTCTCCTTGTATGATTTCTCTACATACTCAAGGAGTATAGTTTGACAGAAAAGACATTGTTTGTTTGTAACATACATGTACTACAAAATTCATGCACATGAAGTTATGACTTACTATAGACCTTCTTCATATTACCGTTAGACTTGCATTTTAGACGCTCCAAGACCCGACATCACTACTTTTGATGTTATTTCTAATTGTGACGTCATAATTCAGATACGACGTCACAGTTAAAAGTTACGTCAAATGTTGTGATGTCGGGTCTTAGGATGTGTAAAATACAAGTCAACTGTGGTAATGTGAAAATCATCTATTGATCTTTACAGGAGGACAGCGAGAGCCATGATAAAAGATGTGAGCCTTGTAAGCATTTTATTGCCAAGGGATTCTGTAACTTTGGAGATGACTGTTTGTTCCAACATTCTAAATGATCAAACATTCAGTATTTTATATCTTATGTATTTCTTCATGACAACATTAATATTAAAGAGCTGTACAAAGAATTTCTCTTGCTGTTGACTACAACATATAGATTTAAAGGAAGCATATATCTCTGAACTGCTTATTGTACTTACTGAATGTCGATTTCTCACCAAATCATAGTGAAATAATTTACAATTTTAGGAAAAAAAAAACCCCAAAACCTTTTGATGTTGATCAGAGTAGCATATGGTAGCAGATCTTGAGACCTCTGGAGTTTTTTCTGTCCTGTCATCAATCCATTTCAGTTTTCTGGAAGTTATGATAATGGATAGAGCTGAACTTTTATCTAGCACTGCACAAAATTATTTAACTTTACAACAAAATTTAAGGATTTTACAAGTGTATTTCTTGAGGCAAACAATCTGTTTTATGAAAATTCTTTTATCAAGATTACTCATTCAGAATTGAGTTGAATATTGCACTTATTTGTTTAAAAAATATTCTACTATGACTCGAGATATTCTTCCCATATGTACTATAAAGCTTTATTCTCCAACACATTCATGGTCGGATAAGCCACGCCTTCTCATGTGCTTACTCTGTTATTGATTTCCTGAAGACCTGTCATTTTTTGAGAACTACTTGTCAGATCGTGAACTAATCCAAATACTTGCATATACATGTACATGTATACATGTACATAATTTTGTTCGAGGAAAAGTTGAGATTTTCTCCCTATAGAGCTAACCCGTGGTCTATTCTCCAACACATTCATGATCAGGTAAGCCACACGTACTCAAGCAATTACCGGTACTCTGAAATTGATTTTCTGAAGACCTGTCATTTTCTGAGAACTACTGCAGCAACACTACTTGTCGTCTGCTATAATCAGAATATATTGGAATAGAAATAATAACTAGCTGTTATTTCTTAATGAGTCAGTGGACTTGTATTAAACATTGATTTTGTACACTCTCTCATACTTGCTGATAGGTCCCACAACAAAAAATGGATGAAATGCGTCTATTCAGGACATTTTTAAATGGTTGCTTTGTTTATAATTATGTGTAATTTTATGTGCTTCACAACCACAAAGATTATAGAGAAAGAGAGAAAAAGATACTAGCTTATCTCTTATGCTTGCCTTTGACATAAAAATCTTAAAATACTAATGACTTGCTGTACACAAAGGCATAAATGTCAAGTTTGACCTTTTGATATTAAGAAATGAATCTTATATTTTTTCTGTTGATGCAGGTATCACCCGAAAAATTGGACAGAAAACTGCATCAATGCGCGTAGCGCGTTGATGCAAAAGTTTTCTGTCCAATTTTCCGGGTGATACCTGCATCAACAGAAAAAATATAAGATTCATTTCTTATCATTTAATTATGGAAAACAGACTGTTTTCTTGGATCTAAAAACAATCAATCACCGCACTATATTTCGGAAGTCGGAAGGTTTCACAGTGATACGTCTGCCAAAACAAGTTATGGCAGCCGCCATGATTCAAACAGCGAACGATCGTCTCCCTATATCTTTGGAATAAGGACTAGTTTGAGCAAATTCTACATGCACTGTTAATTTTTGAGTAAGTAGAAAAGAAATGGTACCATTGAATTGATAAGCAAACATCTACAAATTATATTTTCAGCAACGAGTTCATTCATGTTTGAGGGAACCCCCACTTCTAAAAATAGTGCTATAAATAGACTTCCGTGAAAAATTGTGTTGATCGATGTATCAACAAAATTTCTTAGCCAATCAGAATCTTTGTTTCTTGAAAAGGACCATGGAAATTAAATGATAAAAAAATGTGTGTGAATTATCATCATGGTACGGCATGAAAACAAATTAGATTTGTCTGACCTAGAAGTCATAGAATTGCAATTGACCTTTTGACATGTAAGATTCCCCTTTATAAATGGGCGGAGTACAAGTGAAGTATCATCATTCTGGTTGTAAAATTCTATAGATGCAGATACTCACGTTGTTATTACGTAGATGGCAAGTAGATGTTGACCTTTTAATTCAGGATCATATAAAGTATGTATACGCAAGACATGGGTGTGGAAAATCATCATGAGGATAAAAAAATCAATATATGATGTCGAAAATTGTGTCTGTGGACAAATAGATAGATATGGTTTAACAAGTAAACTCCTCTAACAAAGTAGAACACATGGATAAAGTTCACATTTTAGATGTACACTGTCAAAGATAACAATGTTGTATGTTTGTAGGAGTTATTTATTACATAATTTATGTAAAAACACATGATAAAATTCATGCAGGGCGAATATAAGTACACATTTTAAACAGCTATAACAGAATTTTCATAGGTCATTTACCTACTAAAAGGAGATACAATTATGCATGTAGAAATAGTTTCTGGATTCTTTTTAGGCTAAATAAAATACCCTCTTGAACGATAACATGCCATTGTATAACACAAGATACTGGATTTACATGTATATGTATCCAAAATAATGAACAACAAAGTAGTTCCCATTAATAAATGATAAATGGTTTTTGGCATCCTTTTTTTTGGAAAGATACATGTTTTGGCAAATGAAATGCAGAATACATTATTTTCATGAAGAGATATTAACTCGAGGACTGCAATTTCATAGATCAATTCTTTTTCATCTTAAAAATTCTAAATAGTCAAATCAATCTGCCCATGATTTTCAAATCAATTTTCGTATGTGACACTGATAATGTAGGAATAATATATGCCTGTATTCTAAGCATTGACAAAGACATACACATAGTTCTTCTTATTAAAACAAATTGTCATAATAATTGATATTAAAAAAAAACATTTTAATTCTCATGTACAGTATAATTAACAATAACAAACTTTAATTACATACATATGATTACATTTGATCAGTACATTGTATATCAATAAATAATTCAATTAATAAATCAATAAGTTATTAATGATATGTACAAAATATAACAGATATGTACAAGTGCATGTATATTCATTTTCTTTTTCACCTAAAAAGTGAAAATACTGCGGAATTTAATTCACATTCAAGAATTATCACAGATTTACAATAAAATATTGCAACAACTTTAACAATAGCACACAGGGAGAGGATTCAAGGTCAACATGAAAGTACAGGTAGGAATATAAACAAAGAATGATATTTTATTAAAAAAAGAAAAAAAATTCTTCACTCATGATCAAAGCATTGTCATGTTTCTAAAATGGACGGCATTTTCTCACCACCAAATCACATCAACTTCGAGGAATATATAACTGACTCAACAATAAAATGTAAAAACAAAGACTTCTGTCAAGATTGTATAGCATCCCATGAATGGACGGAATATTTTATCGAATCACAGGTAAGTAAATCTCCTTGATATAAATGATTGTTTGCAAATATTCTCTGTTGATGACTCCCATCAGATTCCAGTTGACTAAGTATTTGCATTAAGAACTGATAATAACAGTTTGTGCCGTACCAGTACTATACAGCGTCCTCCTCTAGTTCCTCAGCATTCTCTACTGTAGTCCCCAGGATACCCTCTATATCTGTTATTGCATCCTGTATAACACAATGAAATACTGCTAGGAGAGATTTTTAAAGACCTGATTTAACTTAAATGTGAATGATTTCTGGTTAAAATATTCATCCACCTATCATTGCAACCTATTATATACATTTACTAAAACTTGCGCATCCTGAGAACTTAATCAGACTTGCAAAAAATTTCTTCATCAAACTAAACATGCTTCAACTGATCCAGACAATAGACACTAAAATCTTACCTTGAAATTTGTTACTCCCTGCATGTTCGGAGCTGATATCTCTTGATGTATGATTGACATATTGCGTGCAAAAGTTGCGAGGGCACCCTGAAGGTTATCACCAATAGTTCTGTGAATAAAATGTAAGAAATGCATTATTTACACAACTGAGGGCTACAAAACAAATTCATTTTTGCATCCCATTATTATATCTGCTTTGTTGATATTGAAGAATTCTTAGGCAGGTTTTCTGTAGTTGCCAGAAGATTGGAAAATTTTATAATTATTTTAAAAGTTAATGATTAAGATGAGAACCATCTGCATGTAGATTTCTCAATTTCATGATAATGGATACATGCACCTAAAAGTCTATTATACAAGATTCAAAAGTCTTATATGTACATGATTGTAATCTCTAATACCCAGACAATAGATGTTATATATACTTACAGCATGCCCAGTCTCTCCCTGTTGTAACTGTCTATAAGTGTGAACACAGTGCCTTGCTTCTCCTAGAAACAAAACATGCCGTGATAATAAACCAAAGTAAAGCATGCAAAATCAAAATAAATTCAAAATAGTTGTGACATAATCTCAAGATACATGCAATATTATCACATTTGTGGATAAGAAGTATATCTTGGTTTGCTGAATCTGTCTAATACTAATATATAATTAAATAGAAATTCAAATAATGTGGTGGGTTCAAAAAGCATGTACATGTACAAATATAACCTTTTAGGCCTTAAAAGGTGAGTAACAGTGAAGATACAAATAAAACACCGCTAAAGACGGTATGGCCAGATTGCAAAGTAAGTTTTTGTCACTAACTGGGTTAAGGTGAATAGGTCAAATAATACAGCATAAATTGAAAGGTTTTGTCAGAGGCAACCTACATGTATAAAATAAAGTTTCTACTGCACACAGTTCCATAGATTTTGCTTAAACCAGGAACTTTAACCAAAATCCTTAACTAGGACAAAGTCCAAGGTCAAGGTCACTAGGTCAAATGTTACTGCATAAATTGAAAGGTCTTGTGATGGGCAAGCTTCATGTATAATATAAAGTTTCTACTGCATACAGTTCCATAGATTTTGCTTAAACCAAGAACTTTAACCAAAATCTTTGAGTAGGTCAAAGTCCAAGGTCAAGGTCACTAGGTCAAATGTTATGGCATAAATTGAAAGGTCTTGTGATGGACAAGCTTCATGTATAATATAAAGTTTCTACTGCATATAGTTACTTAGATTTTGCCTCAACCAGAAACTTTAACCAAAATGTTGACGGCAGACGGACAGACGGACGGACATTGTCAATCTATAGGCCGGAATTGCTTTGCAATCCGGCCAAAAATTCTACTGTGTATAGTTCGTTATAGTTTGCCTCAACCAGAAACTTTAACCAAAATGTTGACAGCAGACGGACAGACAGACGGACGGACATTGTCAATCTATAGGCCGGAATTGCTTTGCAATCCGGCCAAAAATGAACAAAACTTGAATGACAAGAAACTTGAAAGTGAAATGAGGATAGTTTCATACTGCATACTTAATATAATCTTTGCATACCTTAATATCATATCCTATACCATGAGCTCGGCACATCTGGAAAAATACACTATAATGAACCACAGCTAAGTTAGTGTGAAGTAGTCGTGTGCTCATTACAGCGTAACGACTAGTATTAGGTGGTGCCTCTTCCCCTTGGCCTGCCAAACGACGCCTGCGACGCTTCACCTCCTGTTTGGGTGGTGGTACATTGAAGATATGTTTGTCTACATCAAGTGAGCCGTTACTAACATAACACATCAACTGGAACATTGCTAAACTATCACTATAATGAAGACTAAGATCCAAGGCCCATAACTTCTGTTCATTCTGAAAGCAAAAATATGTAATTGTTCACAAAATACTCTATCATAAATGGTATTATTATTATGAAATCTAGAAATGATCAATATTACTGGCCTACATTATGACATACAGTTGAAACATTACGACCATGTTGTTTTATGAATACATCAAATCAAACTGGACGTAAAAAAAAGAAAATATCTAATTTACACTTTATATTCTGACCCCTCTAGAATCATGCAAGTTTGAACTGATGAAAGCGTCTGTTCAATTTTACACGTGCTTTGAAAGGCATTCCCACTACTCTTATTAGATATCAAGTACCTTACATCAGGATAACTTTCTCAGTCCCCTAAAACACGTTTAAATATTTACGTGTATTTTCTGGTAAAAATAAATCGTGACACTTACTGTGTGTGGATCTATAAAAGTAACAAAGTCAATGGCATAATATCCCAGAATTCCCCTTGATTTACACGAGTCAGAGATCATCATGCAAGCCTTGTTAAGAACCTCTGGATCAACGGACGACTGTGGCATGGACACGCCCCAGCAGCTGAATGGTGTCTCTGCATGTATCTGGTCACCCACACACATTACGTTAGCTTTACCGGTAGGTTCTATCAGCATGTCAACGGTCAGGGTGGTGATGCTGTCAGAGGGAGGCGTGGCCTCTATAACACCTCCTTCAGGCATGATGGGAAACAAATATTTATTTGGAATATACTCTTCTATTTATACATGAATGTTTGCAAGAATTTAAAAATGCAAGAACCTACTATGCATGTATTTCAACAATAATAATCTATACATTTTAAAGAATTTATCATAAACTCTAATTGTCCTGTTGCAAATACATGATATATTTCAACTTACTAGTAGTGTTGAATAATTTATCTTGAAAATTCATATACATGTACTTTATAATGATAATGAAAATTCAAAATTTAAATTTCTTTTTCTAATGCAACGTCGGTATAACATCGATTTTCATTGGTTGTTTGCTCTTTCATTACGGCTGTAAAACGAGAATATACTAGGCTATATATAATGACATTGCTAATGTCACATTTTGCCTTATATTCACAAAAATATAGATTGCATTAGAATGGGAATAACTAGATACTGACGTTATGTTTGTGGACGGTAAATGCTGATTTTAAGGTGCAAACAACCGTTTTTCTGGCTCCGCTAACATGTTGCCAGAAAAACTCAGTTTGCAACCGTAAAATCAGCATTTACAGTCCGCACACATAACTTCAGAAACTAGTTATTCACTGATTAGCATGAGAATTTGATGAAACATGACTGAATGGTTACCTTGACCTAGGAATGCATCCAGGAATTTATCCCATGATTCATATAAATCTGTGTGTATAGGTCGTGCATACTTAGACAGTAAATCTGGTATTTCAGCATGAATTTTAATAAAGACTGGTTCCTACAAAAATTAATAAAAATATTGATGAAAATAAAATGAAATGGGTGATGATATCAATTAGTTATAGAGTCTAACTCAAAATATTAACATAAAAAAATGCTGGTTCAGATATGTATATTGGTAGCTAAATTAAAATTCAATGCATAATTCATTTAGTTTACTGAGGATTCTTCAGCCTATTTTGAAATTTACTTTTAATCCTTCATTATTAACTAGAACTGCCCTAAAGTGGACAAATTTTACCCCCGCGGGAAGTTTTTTATAAATGGGACCATTTATGATGCAACGTGAAAAGCCTACCATTTATAGTATGCAACAAATCTGCTTTCAAATATTCTTAACTTATACTGCAACTTGAGTCCAAAGTCATGGTCAAGGTCACAAGGTCACAAATCATGATACCAAACTGTAGTACACTTTGTGGTGAATTTGTGTATGAAATATGAAAGGCCTACTATTTAAAGTATGAAAGAAATGTGCTTTCAAAATTTTTAAACATGTCCTAATTTCAACATAGGCCCAAAGTCAAGGTCAAGAACACAAGTTCAAAAGTCATGATACCAAACTGTAGTACTCTTTATGGTAAATGTGTGTATGAAATATGAAAGGCCTACCATTAATAGTATAAAAGAAATCTGTTTTCAAAACATCTTAACATAAAATGTTGTACAAAGTGAAGGTCAAGGTCAGAGGGTCAAAAGTCATGGTACCAAAATGTAGTACTCTTTATGGTGAGTGTGTGTATGAAGTATGAAAGGCCTACCATTAATAGTATAAAAGAAATCTGCTTTCAAAACTTCTTAACATAAAATGTTGTATAGGGTGAAGGTCAAAGTCACAAGGTCACAGGGTCAAAACTCATGGCACTAAAATGTAGTACTCTTTATGGTGAATGTGTGTATGAAATATGAAAGGCCTACCATTACAAGTATAAATGAAATCTGCTTTCAAAACTTTACCGGACGGACAGACAGACAGACGGATGGACGGACAGACAGACGGACAGGGTAATTCCTATATACGCCCAAAAACTTCGTTTGTGGGGGGTATAAAAATCTTGTAGAACATTATCAGATTACTGAGGACTGGTTAAGTGAACTATTATTTACATTACAAGTAGATTTCCCATGTTAAACGCCCATTAGGCAACTCGAATTTTATTCCAGTAACTTCGGTTGCTATTGTGACCTCACTTTCAAGTTTTTGCATGTAGGGAGAATTTACCAATGCTATAATACAATTGATGCTCTTACAGGCAAAATGTGCGATGTGCATGCAAATGAAAATGACTGATAATTAGAATAAATGTAAATATAAGTAATGACTGTCTTTTGGTTGGACACGTGCAAATTTTCCGAGAATTGCTTCGCGATTAACGGAATTTGCAAGCGACCAACCAGAATTATACACCCATGAACACCAAAAGTAAGACAGTCATTTCTTAAATATATACCTGTGCCCACTTTTTGCTCCATTTATCTCCATATCTCCTCATTTCCTTCAATGCCCATTGATAACACTCTAGATGTTCTCCAATATCACAGTACGCTATTCCTCTACCATCATACTCATCATCTAACTTAAACAACCACCTCTTAACTGTGAGATTCTCAGTCACCACCTGGGCCAAGCACTCATGGAGCTGAAAACAAAATCACTTATTATTATATGTTATTCCTCTACCATCGTACTCGTCATCTAACTTAAACAACCACCGCTTGACTGTGAGATTCTCAGTCACCACCTGGGCCAAGCACTCATGGAGCTAAAAACAAATCAAACATAATTATTAAGGTGCAAAAGTTTTAAACAATGGGTTGAGTAGGTGACTAAATTCTAATTAGGACGGACACGCTGTAGAATTACCACACAGAGGGCTTACTTATGAATAATCTTGTAGATTCGTCATCTAATACATGTATACATGTAACTTACCTGACCAAGAGTATAAATATCATATTCACTGGGAGGCACATCCACTTTGGCACTGGCAAAGATCCTCTTACAGCCAGACTTTGTGGAGTATAGATGTGCTACCTCCGGCTCAGGAGCCAGTATCGGGACATCTAGGGCATCGGCTACAGCCAGATCATCTTTATGTGGTACTCCTGTCACTATAAACGCCTCACGACCTTTGATCAGATTCTTTATTCTCTGTAGTGTTCTAGGACTGTACTTTAGGAGGGAGGATAGGCACATTTTGTGAGCCTATAATAAACATTCACAATTCAAATAAAATTGAGGTACATTTTCGTGTATAAATTTTCTTCTACAGAAATGATACATCTTTGAAGGAATTTTTTGCTTTACCTTTATATTACAGCAAACAGACAATTGACACTTTTTTTTAAACATTTTTTTCTTCCTTTTTGTGTTTGAATAAGAAAACCTACTGGGAAACTTTTAATGGCATCTGGCCATATAATTTTATATCTCTCCTTCATGTCTGACTGGTCCTCTACGGCCCCCGAGTCCACAGCCGTCTTCAGACCCAGTAGCTTACAGTAATACTGCTCTGTCTCGTCACTCAGTGGTACTGGACTGATGAAAAACACATCTACATTGGGATCTGTGTGGAATGGAAAATGTCAATGAAACATACATGTATGGTACTCAAGACTTGCAGTAGCTGCTCTATTATGTAATAACAAATAAGTTCATGTATAAGTTTCATATGAATTTCTTCACACCAAAATTGAGCTCAAAATTATTATCAAAGTCTTTCTTTATATCATATAAACCAACTTGAATTTTATCATGTAGAAACATGGGACAATCACCTCTTATATCACATAATCTAGCCATCTGTGTATTTTGTCGAATGCCAAATTCGTGTATGCTGTCTCGAATATCCTGATTCAGACCAAGAGATGGAATATGTATAACAACACGTCTGGAATTCTTGATTCGGTCCCAAGACATCGCAAATTTCTGGAAAAAAAAATATAGAAACAACATTCAGTTTATATAAACGTTATACATATAATAGAAAAGAACAGATTTCCTTTGTAACAAAGTATCTGATTGGTCATACATGTATATTGCTAGACAAATAAATAAGCTAGTTTATTTCAGAACATACATATATTAGTACATGTATTCTGAGAAAGATTAGTGCAAGATTTGACAATGTACCAGCATATTCCAATCAGAAATATCAATTTTAACATTTTTAAAAGTGGATTGCTGATGTCTTGCATGCAATAATTCCTTGCAAATTATTGATCTAGACATACATCACCGAAATTCGAGTGGTTATACATGTAATTATCTTTACAGCATTTTGACAATTTGCAAACACATTGTTAACAGAAATTTTGTTTTCAGATATCCTCTCTACCCTACCCTTGCTCGTCTCCTGAAGTTTTCCAGTTGATCTTCCCGTGATTGTTTGAGCTGTTGTTTGACTTTGGCCATTTTGATGTGCATGATCCAGGAGATGGCAATGACACCTGCGGCCCATTTCCTTTTCCTGTACTCCAGATACTCTGAACGATCTCTGTACATTCTCCATGAGCTCTGAATACGTGTAGCAGCTACCTCCTTACCTCGCGGACCCTTGTATCTACGACCCTGTAAACATCAAAACAGTAAATTTAATGCACTACAATGCTTTCACATGAATTTCCTATATATATGTACACGTATAACATACATGTACTTGTATTGTTGTAGCAAACTGACCTGACTGGACAGGGCAGGGCTTATTTTAACCTGGTCATCAGGAGAGTTTACTTCCACCCAGGTGATATAAGCTTTAAAAATTCAGGTAATGAGTACATACTCTAATTAATAATCTATATGCAATACATAGTCTATCTATCCTTAATTTTTATTGACTTGTCTCATTAGCTTGATTGAAGTAACTTTGCTACGACAACAGAGGAAGTAATATTATGATCCAGCTTTCCTAACCAATATCATATATTTAAATGAAGAAGTAACATGTTGTTTAAGTTTGAAGACTTCCTACTTCTACCTCTGAATACATGTACTATAAGTATCTTTCTACTTACTGGTTTGCCTATAATAGCTTCCACATCCTCTCTGTTTACTATAACACACAGCAAATCATCTATTTCTGGCTTCGTTTCAAGTTCAAATTCTAATGCTAAATCAGCAAGTCTGAAATAAACATTTCATCATTAAAGAGATAATTTCAAATGTACTATAATGTATTACATGTATGATCAAAGTTTGCTTCAGTATGAATCACAATACATCATATTAGATATCAGAATGTAGACACACTAGAAACTAGACCACTTTTGACATTGATTTACAAATGTACTTATGTCTTATCCTATATATAGTTTCATTTAAAATTTCACATGCACAAGAGAAATGCTTTACACATGCCAATGTTAAAAACAAATCCAAACTTTTGGCTTGGTAAGTTGACACTTGTAGTTTCATATTTCTGGTCCTTTGAGAGTCATACATGTATAAAGTGCTGTCTTATTTAGATCAATACACATCAGATATTTTACAAGGTTAAGAATGAATAAATTGTTGCATAATTTCTTCTAGAGAATATTATACAACAGAATTTGTCTGTGTACTTACCTATCTCCATTAATAAAAGCAATAGGGACGGCATAATTTGTTAGCATCTTTTCCAACTGTTTCAATACAGTAACAATGCTGAAATAGGAAACAGGATCAGTCACTTAATCTAAATCTGCAGTTTGCAAGAAATCATATTTCAACAAACAGTGTTAGATTTTAAAACATAGGTAATCACAGATTACGAAGCTCACCTCGTGGCAGGAAAATTCAATTCAAACATATTTCTAAGTACATGTATATTGGCTTTTAAAGGCAAAATCAATCAAGTGGAAAAAGTAGGTCAAGGTCATTTTATGAAAGTTTGATCAGAGATACATCCAGTATGCAAGTTTGGTACATGTAGCACTTATACTTTGCTCAATATTGGCTTTTAAAAGCAAAATCACTCAAGCGGAAAAGTAGGTCAAGGTCATTTTATGAAAGTTTGATCAAAGATACAACCAATATGCAAGTTTGGTACATGCAGCACTTATACTTTGCTCAATATTGGCTTTTAAAGGCAAAATCATTCAAGTGGAAAAAGTAGGTCAAGGCCATTTTTTGAAAGTTTGATCAAAAATAAATCATATATGCAAGTTTGGTACATGTAGCACTTATACTTTGCTCAATATTGGCTTTTAAAGGCAAAATCACTCAAGCGGAAAAAGTAGGTCAAGGTCATTACATGAAAGTTTGATCAATGATACATCCAATAAGCAAGTTTGGTACATGTAGCACTTATACTTTGCTCAATAATGGCTTTTAAAGGCAAAATCACTCAAGCGGAAAAAGTAGGTCAAGGTCATTTTATGAAAGTTTGATCAAAGATACATCCAATATGCAAGTTTGGTACATGAAGCACTTATACTTTGCTCAATATTGGCTTTTAAAAGCAAAATCACTCAAGTGGAAAAAGTAGGTCAGATGCTGCATCCAATGCATGGATCCATCTTGGCATCCAAAGATGAATCACTTGTGCAAGTTTGGTTACTGTAGCATTACTACTTGGTCAGATACTGAGCTACCCAAAACTTCTAAACCAAGTCACTCAAGCGGAAAATGTAGGTCAGATGCTGCATCTGATGCATGGGTTCACCTCAGCATCCAAAGATGAATCACTTGTGCAAGTTTGGTTAATGTAGCATCAGTACTTAATCAGATACTGAGCTACCCTAAACTTCTTAACCAAGTCACTCAAGCGGAAAATGTCGGTCAGATGCAGCATCCGATGCATGGGTACACCTCAGCATCCAAAGATGAATCACTTGGGCAAGTTTGGTTTCTGTAGCATCAGTACTTTGTCAGATACTGAGCTACCCCAAACTTCTTAACCAAGTCACTCAAGCGGAAAATGTAGGTCAGATGCAGCATCCGATGCATGGGTTCACCTCAACATCCAAAGATGAATCACTTGTGCAAGTTTGGTTACTGTAGCATCAGTACTTTGCCAAATACTGAGCTACCCCAAACTTCTTAACTGGACGCGGACGTGCGGGGGTATAGCATAAGTGATTCATCTTTGGATGCCGAGATGGATCCATGCATCGGATGCAGCATCTGACCTACTTTTTCCACTTGAGTGATTTTGCTTTTAAAAGCCAATATTGAGCAAAGTATAAGTGCTACATGTACCAAACTTGCATATTGGATGTATCTTTGATCAAACTTTCATAAAATGACCTTGACCTACTTTTTCTGCTTGAGTGATTTTGCCTTTAAAAGCCATTATTGAGCAAAGTATAAGTGCTACATGTACCAAACTTGCTTATTGGATGTGTTATTGATCAAACTTTCATGTAATGACCTTGACCTACTTTTTCCACATGAGTGATTTTGCCTTTAAAAGCCAATATTGAGTAAAGTATAAGTGCTACATGAACCAAACTTGCATATATGATTTATTTTTGATCAAATTTTCATAAAATGACCTTGACCTTTTTCTGCTTGAGTGATTTTGCCTTTAAAAGCCAATATTCAGCAAAGTATAAGTGCTACATGTACCAAACTTACATATTGGATGTATCTTTGATCAAACTTTCATAAAATGACCTTGACCTACTTTTTCCGCCTGAATGATTTTGCCTTTAAAAGCCAATATACATGTATTTAGAAATATATTTGAATTGAATTTTGCTGCCACGAGGTGAGCTTCGTAATCTGTGATTACCTATGTTTATGTCTTATATATACCAGAACTCTGATTAGCTATCTGATTTTTTTATCTTGCATTTTTGAGCCGACTAATGAATATCGAGGTATTTGGGACGGTATCTGAATGGTAGACTAATTGTGATGTCATCAAACTATTTTCAACGTTATCATGCCATTTTCATGACATCATCATAGTTTTACATCAGATCAATACCGTCTCAAATGGGAGATAACAGTGTATTCCACAGAGACTCGATAAATGTAGGTTCATACCTTCCCCATGTAAGGCAGTAATGCTGTTTAAAGGCCATGAATTCTGATGTGTTATCTCTAGTTCTACCATGCTGTACAGCAAACCGGTGTGTCAGCTGTTTGAAATCCCCACTGGCTGGAGTGGTAGGTGGGGGCTAAAACAAAAATCATAGATGATATTAATGTATTGGGTAAATTGCAGAATTAACACAGACAAAGCACATTTAGTGAACAAGCACATACAAAATTGTTAAAGTACACATTTTTCAATATATATAAACTACATGCATGAGCGTATAATAGACCATTTTCGAGTTACCGATCACGTTCGGATATTATACTCCGCTTCGACGTTTTGTCAAGATGCCCTACTTCCGGTTTACATTTGAGTCTAAAAATAACGTGATCACGATTAAGAAATAAACTATTTATGCAACCAAATGGCATTGTAGCGTCATAAATGTGCACCATTTACATGATTTGGGGTTTGAAAAATTCAAGCAAAAGGTATCACAGTCAAAGGGGATGCTCTATGTAGAAAGGAGGGGGAGGTAAGGGAAGGTTGAAAAGGAGGGGGAGAGAGGTACCCCCTCCCCCGAAGGTGTACCCTGCTGATGATCAAATATCATGATAGTATTTATTTATAGAGGTATTGATTTATTTATAGAGGTATTGATTTACACAGTGACATTGTATCTGTGACTCTGTAATCGGAAAAAGATCATGCAGAATCTAAAAGAATGAAGAATGAAAAAAAAAATGTCGTAAATAATTATCTTCTCGGACTCAGGACTGATATATTTTCCTTTCCTGGCTTATCCCCCCCCCCTTTCCTCCTATCAGCTTTCCCTTCCTCGTTTGTAAAATATTGATCAGGCCATGGGCGTGACTGGGGTGAACTCCGTCCCCCAGAGATTCACGAGAACAATTTTCATTTTAAAGTTTGCAGGCCAGATGTATGTATTGAAATGTATGTTCAAGGATCATGACCGGTAGATACAAGAAAGCCTGTCTGTGAATACAGCAAATAAAACGTTTACTTGAACTTTGAGTCTCATAGGATATACATTTTATTTTGCGTGAAGTTTGCAATCGCGCGGGTGTTGCGGCTCTGAACTCCCCTCCCCCTCAACATGTCATTATTCTATTTCTACGCTCCCAATTTCTCAACTTCAGAGCCAGGATGAACCCCATCCTTTGAAAAATGTTTTAGATCCACGCCTTATTTTTTATCTATATACAATTGGTTTTTTCATTATTCCAAGGTACCGTTTTCAGATTTTTTCTTCAATTTTGAACATTCTTTTAATGCCTTCGTCAGGTGTACAGGGACATGTCTTTCATATCTATCTTATTTTCTCAAGTTACCAATAGCACACACTGCCATTTATCAAAATAGTTTTACCCCCCCCCCCCCCCCCCCCAAAAAAAAAAACCCTGTTAGTACCGATTTTTATACTGAATTGATGCATTCAGAAGAGAAAGCGGCTTATATTACTTCAGAAATACTTAGTGTCATTAAAATCTTAGAACCTTTTATTTACTGACAATTTCTTAGGGATATATTTGCATAAAAAGGCAATGGCGTTAGAAGGGGGGGGGGGGTGTCAAATCACAATTATTGTTATGTTTTAAAAAAAGAAATTCAGTTGGGTTACCGTTTTCTAATTTTTTTATGTAAGACATTTAAATTTTCTGTTCAAAGAATTTCCTGTTTTTCACTTTTTCAATATTCATTAGAATAATTTATCTCTATATGATATTACTGAAAAAAGTAAAATCCGATGACTTATAATTTACATTGTCATTGATGACGTAAACAAATTAATGGTCAATACAAACAAAAGCAGCGATTATTATAATTTCCATATTCAAAGAAAAGTAGTTTTTCAATTTTGAGTAGATTAGATCGATTTTACACCGTTGATGTCACAACATGTGACGTTGCTAAGGTAGACCGGAAGTAACCCTACTTGACGTAACTAAGCAGGTGCGTCATAGCAGTGACTAAACTGAAGGTTTATAACGGTCATTAGTTGTAACTCGAAAATGGTCTATTCATGCAGATCTCTTTATTATTTGTTTTATGGTTCATTAGGAAACAAAATCAAAACTGATTCTAAATTGAATTGTTATGGAATTCTATCTATCTACCTACAGTATCTATTTGAATTGAAGGTCTAAGCAATCTAAATACATGTATTTCATATTGTTTATTCTTCACTTTTGAGATATATCTATTCTAAAGTTAGATCCTTCTACTTTATACAGCATACTTTCTATACATTTTATGCATTTATTCAATTTCTCTCACAAAATGTAAAATCAAACATAATGATGCATGCCATTCATAATTCAAATGAAAAGATGCAAAAAAGTTTAAATTATCATTCTCAAATTTGCCCATGCATGGCTAATAAAACCGTCAAAACCCAACAAATCTATCAGTAACTCATGCCTATGATAAAGCCAAAAATTCTGCAAAAAGCTGTGATATTCTAGGATTATGTAGGTCCTTGTACCTTTACTTCAAATTGTGCAGTACTTAAAATGGCAATGTACGTGGTGTTCTTTCTATCTTATTTGATCAGACTGAATGTGCAGATTGATATTTGAATTGGATTTTATGAAAAATGAAGTAAGATCTTTTAGTAAATCATTTCCTCAGATAATTTTACCTAAGCTCCTGATTTCATTTTTCATACAGTAATCAGATGCAAAATTTAAAAAAAAGTGTGAACATGATCCTATAAGTATGGCATTTTTCTAGAGGATATCTTGTTTGTGTTCCAATGAGAAGTTGTTTCTTTTAAATACAAAAGTTCGAAAATATACAAAGTACCATAATACTTGCATAATATAAATAACATGGTCATTATAGAAAAATAATCCACACATTCAGTCTGAATTGTTTAATGTACATAGGAGTATACAAGGTGTTTTATACCTTTCCTGATCTATAAAACTGGAAGTATTGATATATAAATAATTCATTATTTATCACTCAAATAAAGGAAACAAATCATGTAAAAGCAACATTTTTCTTAAGAAGTCTTGACGAAATCAAAAGAAAATGTTAGATTGTTTTTTATTTCTTCATGATCTCTTTTATTTTTTTTCTATCATTACCTATTTCATCTCTATATGCTTTGCAAGCAAGATAAGAATATACATGTACATGTACTGTAATATTACTTTTCACATTTCCTTATACATGTACATGTACTACAAATTTTAATAGATTCAACTAGCAGTCTAATGTGTACATGTCATTTCACATTTCACTTAATGGCCATTAATAGTAATATTAAAATCTTCCTCAACATAGATTTGATTTATTTTAGTATATAAACATAAATTTGTCTGAAAAAAAATAAGACAAACAAAGTCAACTACATGTGCAGGGTAACTGTGAACATATCTAGTTAATTCATTGACCTAATGATTTTAATATACAAGTAATTGAAATAAAATGAAATAATCATTAAATGTTTTTATGCCATACGCATACACGTTATCTGCCTTATAACATTGTGGATCCCTATATATACATTCAAATGGTTTTGATAGATTCATAGGGACTTAAACTGAATTGTCAATAAAGATATCATGAATGATATGATAAACTCAGCAAAAAGTTGTTCAGAGCTGCAAATGCAAAATTTAAATATGTAATCAAAATCTATTCAAACTGATGTTGCTGGCATAAGTATCAACCAATGGGAAACTGTTAATTATTGGTCATGCATATTGATTCATAGTCATGAAAGTATGCAAACAATATGGCAAAAGAAATATTTACTTTAACCAGACTGTTCATGAACAGTTGTGTAGCCTTTCAAATGTTTGACCTTACACCATGTGATTTTGTCTTTGAGGATGACCTTGACCCCCTTTGGATGATGAGATTCACACAAAGTAAATTATAGCCATACATGTGAATACTACCATGTGTGACTGCCATACAGATGAACAGATAGACACATGCTTGACGTGTTTGCAGAATACTGTATAAGTAGAATCATTCGCTGGTACTTTCTTTCACGGTTTTACGAAAGTAAACCTTTTTGCATGGACAATGATTCACAGATTAATCTGAGTTTTTTTTTTAGTTATGCATGTGGTACTTAGATTTACTGAGACAAACTTTCGCGGTAAAAGGACGACTGCGAAAGTAGTGAAAGTTTATACACAGCAAATGATTCTACGTATACGGTATTTAGAATTCCTCTTCCCAAATAGATTCAATTTAGAGCAAGTGGCTTTATTCTGCAGTATTAATTTCCATGAGTTCATCTGATAAATCAAGGACCATATTTGCATACTAACACTTCTATGCCGGGTCATGGAATGAAAGAAGGAAAGGAAATTTCATGGGATTTTACTCTTACCCCTATATATCCCTGATCAGGCTGAAAGTTTAGTTGGTAATCAAATGACTATAGTTTACAAGCACTGACTCAAAAACACATTAAACCACTACATCAGTTTCAAAATAGTGAATATGCACAAATTCATATATAAATTCTATACTATAGCCGTTTATGTCAGCAAATTAAAAATAAATTCAAATATAAATATAAGTACATGTATAATAGACAATAAGCTTTTACCAGAGGTTGAAGTGGCATCTCGTATGTTTTGACAGTAGCTGGAGTTTTGACATGAGGAATACTAGAGGAGGCTCTGGTTTTGGCAGACGGTGTCCTGGTTTCCGTGCTACTAGCCGCTGATTTGGGGTGAGGGGGAATAACTGGCATTTTACTGGCATCTTGTCTCACAGACGGGTCAAGTTTAACACCAGCCAAGGACGCTGCTAGCTCTGTGTGAAGAAATTATGATATGATATTAAACATGAAAATTATAAATTGCATGAGGTTATGCAGTTGAAACATGTTGTTAAACGGGTGAAATTCTCATAAACTTTGTAAAAAAGTTTAAATAAGCAATTAAGATAGCTGTCTGATATATTTACTTCATAAACTCAACTTAATACAAAATCATTTTGGTATGCTAGATATAACATGCATGTTTAATTCAGTAGCTAGCCTGTATGATTGCTTTCCTCAACAATTTTCTACATAATTACCTGATTGAACTGGTTTATTTGTTTTGATTTGTGGATCATGGAGGGTAACAAGTTTATTCTTTACAGGTGAGGGATCCAGAGTTAGCTGAGCAGCCGGGGGGATCAGGCCCCTCTCTATCAGGCTTAGGATACCCTTACGTGCATCATCCTCAGATATAGGGGGCGGGGCAAGCTGGAAAACAAAATTAAAATAATAATTATTCTACAATTTAATGAATATTCCATAACTAAAGGTAATGACAAACACTGTAAACGTGGTTATCTTCGCTGGAGGAAAATTGTGTTATTTTAACATCAAAACATTAGGCTTTGAGGAAATATTTACGATCGAAACCTCTCTGCCACTGTAAGAATGCAGCAGTATTATTTTCGTGAGAGAGTAATTTTCGTGAAGTTTAGTGTTTTGTGACATACACGAAAAATTACCCCCACACGAAACTTCCACATTTACAGTGAAGACTTCCATTTCATGTTGATCATTCAAGCAATTGTTGAGGAATTTGACATTTGGTTGACCATGGAAGGAAAATCTACACACTTAAATTATCTTGAACTCTCTACACTATCTTTATTTCTATACAGAGGAATTCTGACCTGAGCATCCACTCTGTTAGCCTTAGGTAGTACTGCCAATGGTTCTATAGTGGTTCCCATGATTGGTTTGCCACCTCTAAACGGTTTATGTTTCTGGTTGATAAGAGGTAGCTGTATACCAAAGTTATCATTCATAGCATCTCGATTAGCGTTACTGTAAGGATTAAGCACTGCCCTCAGTGTCAGCATGTGACGGGACTGCTGACCTGGGGTAGGACCCTGGATCTGCATGGCTTGACGCTTGGGGAGGAGGCTACCACTGGGCTGGGGCTGACGTAACTTCTCTCTAATAACGTAACACATAAAAATAAAAGATGATACCTTATCGTACAGAGCTATAAACATGTAAATGTACATGATGCATGTATTTTATAAAACATTATCACATAATAATTTTGCTAATAATTGTGTATTCAATTATAGCAGATTTCAAATCAAACATGATCAGCTTGAAAGTTTCATGTAAAGTTTCATGTAATGAAGATAAATTGGTAGTGCTTACACATCATTTGTTGTGCATATCGATAATACAGAGCAGTAACTATATGGTACCACTCAGAAGGAATGTGAGAATTCAAAAAAGCTACATAAGACCCATGCATCCATAATACAGCTGAACCAACACATTGATATTTGCTGTTCTAGAAGTGTTATTCAAATCGAGTTTTACCTGTGTAAAAGTCGAGGGCCAGTTGATATTTTCCTGGAATCCAGTTTAGTTTGGTTTCTAAGGTCCCAAGTTGTTTCTAAGGCAACCATGTTGGTATCAAATCTGTCTGCATCCTGATTGGGTAATGTTCTGACTTGATTATTGTACTGATGAATCACTTCTTCTGTCTTTTTCTAAACAAAACAAAAAAAAAACAACAACAATTATTAGACTTTTTGTTTTAAACTTCTATCCACAGGTAAAACATTCATTAATCAATTTTTTTCTCTGAAATCTGATTAATAGGACTGTCAAAGGCAGTGCTACTCTGGTAAAATTTTAACAAAATATCATTATATGTTCTGACTTTCTTGAGAAGTCTTCTCTCAAATCATTTAGGAATTTCTAAAGAGTAATTTTCACGTACACTTGTCTTATTAGAATCTTCAAGGACAAGGTCAAGGGAGGAGGAAGATCAGGTCACATACAATGTAAAAACAATGAGGTTGTTACCAAATAAAGGTAATAATAATTTTAAATTCAAATACATGTGTATACACAATACCTGTAATCCCTCCTCGGTTTTGGACAGTGCCGTTTCCAGATCATGTATACTGATTGTCCCTCCATTACTAGGATTAGTTATCTGTTCCCTTAACAGTCTGATGTCATCTTGTACCTACAATTACCAATGAGACAACCTTTAGTATAGAAAGTTTGTACTCATTTTCTTTCTACCGTATTCAAAAGAGTAGATTGGTGCATTCAAAAGTGGACATATGCTAAATATCTAAGGAACATGTAAGTACACGTACATACATTTATTACAATATGATTTTTTTTAGAAACAAGGATTATAGGCATATTTTATATATGACTCAATTACATAGAAAGGACGTACATTGTAGTTCCTCTTGTCAAAAAGGAGATACCTTTCACACTCTTTTTAACAATACCTATTGGGAGAATATGTCCTAAAACTAAATATGAAATGAAACATAGAGGTGTAACCTTGACCCGGTTTTATAATCACTGAGTACATTGCCTTCTTAATGGATATCCGCACATCTAAATTTGGTTTATATGGGTGGGAGGATTCCGTAGTTATCATCTGGAACTGAACATTTGATGACTATGACTCTTCCCTTTGATATGAATTTAGCCAACTATGGTTTGTTTAGCTAGAAGGATCCTGGAACCACCCAAAACTTCCCCTCCTGATAAATCAATATATCCAAATTTGACAATTGTTTGGAAGGTTGCAAATATTCTAACTTGAAATACCCCTTGGAACTTGAACTGACAGATTCACAAAAGGATGGACAAAGCAAACGCTAAATGGTCTGGTACCATTCTGACGGTCCTATTGAACTAAAGGAAGGTAAACGTGAATGATTATGGGGCGAGGTTTCTTTTAGCACACCCTCGGATTCCCAGACTCTCTTATATACGTTTAGTTCATACAAACTGAATAGAATGAAAAATATTATCACTTTGTAATGTTTTGATAGTTAGCAAAGTTTTATACATTTACTATTTTCATTTCAATGGATATAATTCTCTGGACAGTACGCGCAACAATATCCGAATAATTCAATTAGTATCTCGCAGTATGATCTTATCTAAGGTTTATATGCGTTTTCTTTTCTCCGGGTATTAATATATTATATCTAATTTTGATTCTATCGATCTCCCGAACGCCGCAAGGAAAATATTTAAAAAGCAATGTGGTAAAACGCAACGCAAATATCTTGACAAAAAATAAACTTCCATTGGTAACAATACTATCTTATGTAAGAATCTTGGCATGATTTCTGACCTCTTGTAATAAAACAGTATTATTTAATCCGTTTCTTCCATTATTTTCAATAAAATCCCTGTGGCCTGTCTCGTTCACATGGAGTTTTTTCACTGGTTGTTGGTTATTGCCGGGTACAATTTGATTGATCGACGGAAGTCTATCCACAGACACTTCAGAAGAAGGAGCTTTCTTCGTATTAGATTCCATAATTCCAAAACTACCATCTCCCCTGTTAACTTTCACACACTAAGGTATCTTTCCTATTACAAAAGCACTCAAAAATCATTCCTCTGTATCTACAGGCCGATCTAGACAGATATAGACGACAAAATCATTAACAATCTTAACTTCCTTAAAAAGTCACTATGTATAGATTTCTTATCAATATCACGACTTTAAAATAATCGTCACTATAAATTCGCATCTGTCAGCCAAGTTTATCCAGGTAAAAGAACAAGAAACAGTATTTTGAATCAAGGAGCGCACAACTCGATCAATACGAACGATCCGAACTCTGTTAAGAAAATTGACGAAGCACTTGTAGTCCTTTAAGAAAATGAAAATGGCATGCACGCACACTTAATAGGCGACCTAAAAGCTCTTGTACATTACTAACAATAAAAGACTCCTGTTACAATGAAATATAGCGCCACAACGGAAAAACCAACTATTGATTATACATATTCCTAATAGCTGCAATAGTTGGTGTCGGTACAATTAAGAAAAGGTCGAGAAATGAGTATAAGAAGAAATATTCAATTTCGCCTGATATCATGCTCTTAAAGCCCTGGTATAGGTAGGTTCTAATAATTTAAATTGAAAATTTCCTCTTTTGTGTTTAAGTTCAATAGACTTGAAGGAAATGTTTAGTTCTCTAATACCTTTATGAATCCTCGGTATTCACTTTAGTTAAATAGACCACGGTGAGAGTAGTTTCATCAATTTTAAATCTGTTCCTATTTCTATCAAACACTAAATGCATAACCAAACACGAAAAAACTGAAGACGTTCAAAGACTGAGACAAAACAAACCAAGCATGAAATAGGATTTAAGTTTAAGCATGTTGGAACCTAGGCTACAATTGAGATCTATTGTTGAAAGTCGACGAGAGGGTCAAGGTCACACTCCCTTTCAATGATTATTGTCTTAAAAGTCCAACTGTTTTGGTAAGGACATATGCTTTATAAATGTAGAGGTTTCTTACATAACAACCACTGATCTGTTGACCCAAAAATCAGTTTGTACTTAATCCTCTAAAAAGAACCTAGGTTGCATAGATGTACTGGTAAGAGTTCTTGTAATACCTACTAGAAATCAATATTTCAAGAATAATTTTCTTTAGACTGACCTTGACCTATTCACTAGGCATATCCCCTGCCGATAAGTATCCATGTATCCAAAATTCCTTGAATAAGTGAATGTGTTCAAAATTTACCATTTTGAAACTACATGTAGTACCAAAGCAATATTTCCTAACAGAGACCTTGACCTTTGACCTACAGACTAAAAGATTAATAAGTTTCTTTTCTTGCTGAAATATTTTGATGTATTTTACCGTAAGTGTACAAATTTGATTCGGAAAGATTTAAAGGTTCTAAATTTATCAAATTGAAACTGTGAGTGTGATGGAATAAGGAAAGACAGAAGTATGAAAGGACAGATAGCAAACTCTTTTACATTTTCATGCCAATTAGATTGGGGTGGGGTTGGGGGGTGTTTACTGTGGAAAAAATGTGATTGTAAGGAAAAAATAGATTTGTGTTCAAGTGAATACATGTGTTTGCCTGCAAAGCTTAAAGAAGTCTTCAAATATGTATGTAAAAATGAGACCCAAATAAGGGACCTTGACCTTGATTATAGCCTTTAACTGCATGAGGTGACGAGTCCCACATTGGTCAACCATCCCTGCAAGTTTAAACGATGTATGATGCATATCAAGTAAGCTTTGAAAATGGATGTGAAAATGAGACTTTGACCCCAAATATGTGACCTTGACCTACATGGGGTGTTGAGTATCATCATTGTTACCTACCGTTGCAAGTTTAAAAGATATATGATGCTTATCGAGTAAGTTATGAACATATTTCTGAAAGAGTGAATACCAGACAGATGGATAAACACAGACGCCGGACAAAGTGATCCCTATGTGCCGCTATGCCTCGAAGATGACACAAAACAGGAAGGAGTTGGGGGGGGGGAGGGCAAAATTCCTTCATTTCCTAATTTTACGATTGGCACTATTTTTTCAATCAAATTCTAGTCCGTTTGAAAATTTCTACTGATTTAAAGCACAAATCAAACTAAAACTGTTTGACTGGACTGACTGAAGCTTGAGGATTGTTGAATATATATTTTCTGATACCCTTCCTTATATGCATGGTAGATTGATAAAATTCTATTAAAATATCTGTCAGCCCCAGCATGCAGACTAAGCCCACATGTTTTCCTTATAATTGTATACTGAATCCTTTGTAAACAATAACAATAGAGTAAGTGTATTGATCTCTATAATAACTTACAACATTGATTCTCATCAAGAAAAAAAATCAAAAACATGATGTTATGGATTTTAAAGATTTTTGTATAGAAGTTCTATCTGTAAAATTCAATTTGAATTTTTCAAATAAGATGGCCAATTCCCCTGGTCACAGCTTCCTGGCAATTAGAGAATTTTGGATACTCTGAAAACAGGGCATTCAACGGAAAAAAGGTAGTTTGGCCAACTGTAATTTCTTAGATTCATTTCTTTAAACTCAGTAATATTGAGAAGAGCACCACAAAGCATAACATTCCCACAAAACCGCATAACATATTTTGACATTGACCTTTGAATAATATCCTTAAATTCAAAGAAGAAGTATCCCCTCCCCATGGTCAACATCTACAAAAAGTTAAAGAATTTATCCTTTTAAGTTTGTCTGTTATTGTATTCAAATATCTATTCAGGTATTTTCCATTATGACCTTGACCTTTGACCTTGGACAACACTAGGGGTCATCCTCTTCTCATCGCAAATATATTTGTATTTGAGAAGATTTTATGATTTCATGCTATTACATTTGGCAAGATTTGCCTTAATTTACCAACTTGACCTTTGATTTGAACCAGGAACTTTATTTTTTCGCAAGCTAGTTTGTCTTCTGCAATATACATGTATCTAATTTTTTTTTTCAAGAAAAGGTATGTCGTCTGATGCATGTTTCATCCTAAACATGTGACCTTGACCTTGAAGGTTTCCTGGATCCTCATTCAATCTATGAACTTGACAGACATGACCTTGATTCTTTACAAAAAGATTTAAGCATACTACAATGCATGCATATTTTTCAAATCCATGCGGCATGCATATAGTAATAAATAAACCCCAAACCGCTGAAGGTTACCAGTACGGCCCAATCGCAAAGCATAAGTTTAATGATGTGTACTTTATTAGCTCATCTGAGTGAAGCTCAAGTGAGCTATTGTCATAGCGAGTTGTCCCTCGTCTGTAGTCTGTCATAAACCTTTCACAATTTCAGCTTCTTCTCCAGAACCACTGAAGGGATTATAATGAAACATGGTAGGAATGAAGTACTCATGGTCCCCTACAAGTGTTGTTGATTTTTGTCCTGGTCCGTCAATAGGTGGAGCCACCACAGGCAAAATTTATGTCACCAGGGGGAGGGGGGTTGTAACTTGTACCCTCATTCAACATACTTCTTCTTCAGAACCCAGAACCGACCCATAAACTGACAAACGAAAGTATGAGGGCTGATTGATATGTTGTGAGCCTTGTATTTAAGGATTAGAATGTTCTCAGACATTTTGCATTATTTTTCTAGGTTCAGTATCTATACACTTTTCTAGGTTTAGTATCTATACACTTTTGCCACCAGTGTTTAAGGGCCTTAATACCCCTTTTAAAGAACTCCTTATCTTGACTGGTCAGAAATCCATCAATGCAAGTATGAAGTCATCATCGGACTGAAAGTGGTTGCCAGAAATAGCTGCTTACAGTTTAGGGAATACCAGTCTGATGGAACAAGATCAGGTGAATAGGGCGGATGCTCAATCAAATTAAAGCCACAATCATGAATGGTAGCCATGGAGTGACAGAATTGTGAACAGGAGCATTGCCATGATGGAATAACACATCTTTAACTAGTGAGCTTTCTGCAGCACTTTTAAAGTTTAGTTTTTCCCGTAACTGTGTCAGAAGTGAATCATAGTATGTGCCATTGATTGTTCTTTTTGGAGATAATCTATCAGCAGAATACCTTCTGCAACCAAGAACGTAGTGTAATCAAAGATTACAAAGCTCACCTCACGGCAGCATTTTATCATGGCAGCAAACAGAAAGTACTCAAAGACTACACAGTTTTTAATTTGAAAATCTGTCCTACTGAGAACCCGGCGCCCCCCCCCCCCCCCCCCCCCCCCCCCCCCAAAAAAAAGATGTTACCACACAAAAACAAAATAGAAAAGGGGAGCAGAGTATTTCATTTATCGAACCAAATTCTGCATGAATGGATGTACTCTATTGATACCAAAATCTCCCAAACATGTGCACTCAAGCGGAAAATATACATCATGATCTACATTTGAACATAGATTTCTAATCTACTCACAAAGACGCATCATCTGTGCAAGTTTTGCAAGTTTTGCCTTCGTAGCACTTCAAATAAAGAAATAAAACTTCTTATCATGATACCAAAATCTTCCTAACATGTAATCTGAAGCGGAAAAGGTCGGGAGAAGTAGGGGTACCTAGCTTTGAACTTAGATTTATGATCTACTCGTAATAATGCATCATCTGTGAAAGTTTGGCCTTGGTAGAACTTAAAATATTAAAGAAATAAAACTTCTTTACATTGATACCCAAATCTTCCTAACATGTGCACTCAAGCGGAAAATATAGGTCGTGACCAAAATTTGAACGTAGATTTGTGATCTACTCATAAAGACGCATCATCTGTGCAAGTTTTGACTTCCTCTAGCACTTTTGATAAAGAAATAAAACTTCTTAACATTGATACCCAAAATTTCCTAACATGTGCACTCAAGTGGGAAATATAGGTTATGACCTACATTTGAACGTAGATTTGTGATCTACACATAAAGACGCATCATCTGTGCAAGTTTGGACTTCCTAGCACTTATAATAAAGAAATAAAACTTCTTAACATTTAATACCTAAATATTCCTAACATGTGCACTCAAGCGGAAAATATAGGTCATGACCTACATTTAATGCAAACCTAAATTTTACGATTTTTAATGCTGTAGGATATCGATTCAACTTTTTGGGAGAGAAATGTTATGTATCATAATTATGACCATTATCCAACTTATTGGACCCACCTGGAAAAAAAAAGAGTCCTTATTGTGTGCAAACGCTTATAATAGCCTAATATGAGACAGGGATTAAGGGACTAGACTGGGTACATGACAATATGATAAAATTTTGTTAATAAGTCAGAAAAATGTCCCGGATTGTGTCCCAGAATTTAAAAATTGTCCCTGAGAATTTCGTCATTTATCCCTAAAATTTTTCATCAATGTCCCAGAACGGCTGAAAAAAATCTGGCATGTATGGAAGAGGCTCCAACTTGTTACTCTTCCCTCTACCTGTTGCTCGTTGCGTTCAAAGCAGGTCAATTGTATGCATCATTGTCCTGCAGGACATCATGGACTGAGCGCATTCTCCTATGCATGCGTCTGATTTCAGTTCCGCTTTTCTTCACTTTGAAATCTACCTCTGCCGTCATCGCCAATTGTTTGTCTGCAAGATTCTTGCTGACTGGAACTGGGGCTTCTTATTTTTAAATAAAGTATTGCAAGTATATACCATCAGGTTTGACTGCATTTATGAGGTATACAGTGTACATGCAAAGCTATTCTTTCGATGCAATACGATGCAGTATTAGGGATTCTTTCTTCATTCGTACGTTGCAAGAATGATCAGCCGAGCGACAAGTCTCCAGTAAAAATACAAATTCTAGCTATAAATCGAAACCTACCATCTTTCAATATAGACGTGAGTCTTACAAGTAAATTTTCCTACATCAAGATAACAATCGTTTCCTTCATTGCCCATTTAGTCACCCCTAAACACTCAAATATGTGCCTCTGCCTTTGAACCTTTTGCACTGTTTACGTCAGAAGTCCGAATGACGTCACTGTGACGACATGCCGTACCTGCGATGCCTCTCGGGTTTTATGATTGCGTGAAATGGCGTAGGAAAATAGCGATGACGGCAAGGTTATATTGCAAGCCTATGCCGCCTATGACCTTGTTGCAAGTTGGGACTGAGCGCTCTACCATTAACTCAGCTACGCCACCCCATACTTACGTACCGATACATGCATTACCATAAATGCGAGCTTCGCTTGCAAAGGCCCTTGGAACATTTGCAGCAAGCTCTGCTCACTATGAATTGCTAGCAAGGGTCAAAGGGTTGGGTATGCAGGGTATCAGTCAATGGCAGCATAATAAACATCCCGTGCTCGACTCATAAAAGGGATTATCCCTTCCCCAGTAGCCTGCCTTGCTTAAGAACCTACCTACTGTTACAAGTTTAACCCTTGACACAGAAGCATATATTTAGAGACATCCTATCGCTTTTCCAAAAATGATACTGTATGCTAACACAGACTGTGGAGTGACAGACAGGCACGTATGTAAACATTTGATAAAAGATGCAGAAACAGAAAAAGATTCACACACCTTCAACAAAATTTGACCTATTTCTTCAGGCCGTGTTTCGACTTCTGTCATCATGTTTGAAAAAGTGCATAAAGCAAGAATATTAGAAACAAAACAGCATTGACATGGAGGGAACCATCTTTGTTTCTCCAGCAACTACTCAAACAACAAAATCGATGACGTATTTCACACTTCCGGTGAAAAAATGACAACACCTTGCACCCTATTTGCATCTTGTGTTGATATATTTCACCCAGATGAATTGATACGTCGTAAGTTCTGTCTAAAATGGTTATAAGAGATCGTCTTAGGAAATCTATCTTTCTTTTATTGGTTTGCAATGATGAATAATCACGCAAATGCTTTCAAACTACCAGATCAGAGGAACGTCGCGCTTATTCTGTATGATGGGACCGGAGAAAACGGCTTCCCATACAGAAATACTTCGAGTGTGTGCCATTAAGAGACCAACCTTTATAGAATATGTGTATTGTAGAATATGTATATTAGATATCTTATGCATGGTAAGTGGGCACTATCAAATCTTCCTCCACAAAGAGAGATAACTCTTCTATATTCTGTACTGCAGAGTTGTGAGGAAAGGAAAGGCTGACTGTAGTCTTTTCAGTGATTCTGGCATATAATGCTGCTACTATGCTGTTGTTCAACATGTAACATGTTTACTGATACCACTCCATCAGAGATGCATCTAGACTAAATAATCCAGTCTCTCCACTGCAGCTAAAAGAGACTGAACCCCACTATGGTGGTTACAGAACGAAGTCAGACGAAACTGTTGCCCAATGATTTTTCCATTTTGAAGGTATGAGATATTGATTTTCTTGTTGACGGGACTAAACAGTCAGGGGCCCAACTAAAAAAAGTTATAACTTGCCCAAGTAACTGGATTTTAGTATTTATAACTTAAACAAGTTATAACAGCAAACTTTGAACCTCAATATCTCCTCTGAGCATTTTTCTTATGAACTGAGCATTTGTAACTTAATAGATATTAAATTGGACAACCTCCTGGTATATCTCACTATCCAGCGCATGCTCTGGAAGTCTGGCGCAAGGCTCTCAAAAATAGGGTTCTCTGGGGAATATTTCTGTAATTAAATCCTATCTACCAGCAACAGACAATCTAATTCCCAAGAAAATTAGGTCAGAAACATAGTAAAGACCTAGATGCATCTTCTGAATGTGAATATTAACACTGAATCACAATGCTTTGAATATAAAACATGTTTAAATCAAAAACACTGTTATAACTTGTTTAAGTTATTGGAGAAATTCTGAGGAAAATCTGCTTTTTTACATGTAACTTTTTCAAGTTATTAACTCATGAACATAACTTGTATAAGTTATTACTGATGCAAGTTTATTAACTTCAAGAAGTTATTACTCGTATAAGTTGGACCCCTGACCATGCTGACTGCTAAAGAAAACATTTATCTAACTATCTCTACCCACCTCGCGTTTTTTTCTCGCTTCGTTATTGCATTTTTTGCCAATTTTTAACTCCCTACCAAACTAAACAGGCAAAGCAAAAGTTCGGAGAACTGACCAATCAGAACGAAGGATAAAGAAAGTTGATCACGTGATATTTTGTATCCTTCGTTCTGACTGGTCATCAGTCTTCGTTCTATAACAAACGTGGTGTGATTCAGTCTCTTTTAGCGGCAGCGGAGAGACTGGATTATTTAGTCTAAGATGCATCAAGAAATTTATAGCATATACTGCATAGTAAATGGACACTTACACAAGAATCTCAAACATTGAAAAGAGATAAATCTGTATGATGTATCTTTATCTGTATGGGTACGTTGAATCACCAATACTGGTCTACTATCAATGGAAGGAGAGAGCACATAAACTTAATCACGCTTCAGGCTTCCACAGTCTTGGACAGCACTTGATGGTTGCCAGTTCATTCCACTCTGCGACTGTACGTATGAAAAACAAATTCTTCCTTATGACGGAATTACATGCAGGTATGTGAAAACAAAGACTTTGATTGAACTATGAACAACTTTCGTAGCTTCAAAGTCAGCAAATCTTTTGGCCCTAATACAGCGATTGTTTGAAACTGGTACTAGGTAAGTATATTCACTCAGATATATACTGGGGGTTTCAGCGCTCACAGTCTGGCTCAAATTTTTTTGTCGCAAGTTTGCACAATGACACAATATTGTGTGACAACAAAGTTGCCGAAAAAAAACTTTAATTGTTCTCAATAGTGTGTGTGTTGATCTGTGTGTTTTATTTTCAAGTGCGTACATATTGTTCATTTCCTTAGAACTGTGTCTGTGACAATAAGTATTACAGATTAACAAGCAGAATAATTTAAATTCAATAGAGTCACAGACCAATATCAGCACTACTACATCTACTATGATAACATAGAAAATACCGGTACAAAATACACTGTATAAAGTTTGAATGCAATGACAGTTCTAAATATTATACGGTAATTAGCAGTCAATTTTTCCTACACTAAAGTTTCGAATGCAATTTACATGTATATCATTTTCCCCCTTTTCGTATTTTATAACAATGTTTTTATTCCTTAGAATATTTTGAAAATTTCAGAAATGCCAAAAACAATGTAAGAGTAAGATTTAATTATTTTAAGTCCAAAACTGAAGATTAGTCCATAAGCTTAGCAAAAAAAATAAACCTGAATAATGTAAGATTGGCATCACTTTCCAGAAAAGAAGGCAGTTATAGATCTAACTATCTTATCAATATTGCTTTTACCATTTAGGAATGACATAGTGATGCTCAGAATCCTATGAAAACCCAAAAAATAAATTTAATGTTCCCGTGCAATGGGCAGAAAAAAATAAGATAGGTAGATAGGGTTTTTTCACATTTTTCTTTTTCTTTGATATACATGTAAGGGCTGTAATTGGAAGTTGATATTGTTTCTTTGTCCACCAATATTCAGTGGTGTATTAGCCAGTTTACTATTAATTAATTTAGGGAACCATGAATTTTGGAAATGGCAAAAAAAAAGTTAAGGGTTGGCAGCTCAAAATAGGGTACATGTAGGGCACAGGAGCTCGATGCCAACAACCATCAATGACACCCGCCCCTTCACATCTCTGAGCTATTGTCAAAGTATATTAGGAAAGCAGAGGCAGATATTCTTAAGGATCGCTGGCATTGAGCTCCTGTGATGTAGGGTGAGTGTAATCAGAGAATTTTTTTAGGCCTGAAGGGTACCTAGTCAACTATTTCAAGTGACTTTTGATCATTCATGCAGTTCTATGATTTTGAAAAAAAATAAATAGAGTAAATATGGGAAAAGTAAGTCATGGAAAACTCCAAGGGGGATTCTGACTTGTATCCAACTTTACAGGAGAAAATGGTCCAAGTTGACTACAAAAACAGTTTACTTGAGTCAACCTTAAAAATTGTCTAAGTTGACCTTGAGACATGGTCCAAATTGCTCATAAGTCTTCATATGAGATGAAATCCAGTGTCTCAGATAAGGAGATGGAATAATATGGAAACCTCACTGCTTCAGATGGGTCTGTTGCATTGGTTAGATTTCCAATTCAAAGCTTACATCATTAGACGGTACACCTCATAGAGGCAGAATCTTTGTACTGCCTCAGGTTTGCCTGTTGCATCTAGATGCATAGGTCATGATCATAATCATATAAATTGAATTATTTCTACTTGACATATATACATAATAATTATTATGAACATGATTTTCAGAGGTTCTGAGAGTGGAAAAGCTTCCTGATGGAGAAATTCTACTGGAAGACATCAAAGGATATGATTGGCACATTGAGACTAAATATTACACAGCGGACATTAAGTTATGTAGTACACAGAACAGAACCATTGGCAATCCGCAGTTTGCAGAATCAATGCAGGCCATTGTACTGATGTTTGATCCTGATGAGGTAATATTGTGGTTACATGTATTATTCAGGTAAAATTCTGTTGTTTGCTGTACTCTTGTTTCTGACCTGTAATTGAGCAAAGTGCAATTGATCAAAACAGCTTTATGCTTTGATTTTTTTCATGCCATTATTATTCTTCATCATAATCACTTTTATTTTTTATGTTAATCTAATTTGACCTTTTGAATAAAATGCAGGACAATATAAGATGTTAATACATGTATATATCCTAGATTAAAGCTACTGTACAATATATTTATACAATTCACACACAATATATGTAATTTTTTCTGCAGAAGAAAAGTTTTGATTTAGTCAAAGCCTGGTTGCCCTATCTTGCAGAGATAGAACCTTCAATACAACTCCTAGTGTGTAAAACATGCACTAAAGATAACGGTGAGTGGGAAACACTTTACTTAATGTAAACGGAATGAAAATAAGTTTTGTAAATACTTTGGAATATTGATTAGTCTGGCACAAATAAGAACATTTCATTGAACTTACATAGGATAGTTCCTAAATAACTGAATTTGAATGTTTTAAGAATTAGAGATTTGGGAGCATCCTCATGGATTTGATCTGTCGGTCTGTTTGTATTAGAAAAACATTTGCCATAACTTTTGATTTTAATTAAGTCAAAGATCTTTTATATTTTTGGATGTGTATTTGTTAAGTGACTTTTCAGATGATACCAATTTTTTTTACTCGGTGACCTCAACTTAAGAGTTTGAGCAACTTTTACCATATTGTAAAAATATTTCACTGGTAAGGGATATACCTTTCACAGTTCATTTGTTTATTTCTTTTTACCCATACATGTATGTTAATGCCCATAACTTTTTTCTTTAGTACATGTGAGTACCATTAGGTACAATAACACTTGATCGTTTGAACTTGACCTTGGAGTTAAACATTCTGGCAAACTTAAGCTGTATCTCTTTCATGTTGTTCAGGGGCATCAGTAATTTACAAACACATCTTATTATGAATGATATTTTATTTATATTTAAATGCAGTCTTAAACTTCTCAGAATAGATTTTTTTTCAGTTTAATTTGGAACCATGTGTAATCAAATGTTATTTATGTACCAGTAATATGTAAACTAGTACATTACACTTCCAGATTACATGTATATATTGTTTTACTTTATTAAATTCAGACATAGATAGACTGACAGTTCAGCATTGGTGTATTGATAATGACTTTGAGTTGGTGGAGTTAGAACCCGAGTCAGTGGACGGTCAGGATGATAGTGATGGTAATACAGATTTTTTGCAGCCAATGTTTTTACAAGGTTTACATGGAGAGAAATAAATGAAAAAATAGATAGTATACAGTAGAAATTAATTCAAAATGTCAAAAATATTTTGTAAAAATATAGCACTATCCCTTGTTGTGGATAAATGTACATAATTTTGATGATGAGAAATGAAGAAGAATACTAAATACATAAAAGCATTTATCGTTAGAGACGTATCAATAATATATGTGGAAGTACCAGATGCTTCATTTGTATTTAACAGATGATTTTGGAGAAACCACTGGTGTTCAGAGAATCATTCAGGCTTTACATGCACACACATGGTCAAATCTCACAATGAAAGGTATGTTAATTAGCTATTAAGTAAAATACTGTTTAATTATTATAATGATTTTATGATAAATAAAAACCCCAACAAATTCCTTCTCCTCTTTTCAGACAAGCCTGATATTCTCAGTCCATATATGAAGAAACTTATGGAAGAGCAATCCAAGGAAATCAAAGAGAATTCCTCCAGTACCGTAGAGACCAATACAAGTAACATTCCGGATAATGTTACCATGGTAACAAACTCATCAGTGCAATCTTCTAGTGGTGCTCATATTACTAACTCACAATGTGATGACTGTAGCAAGGTGAATGGTTCACTTAATAGTACAGACTCTAGCGCAGAAAAAGCTAGTGGTATCCAGCAAACTAAAGGAAAAACGGACATTTCTAAACATGGTCAAAAGAAATCTTTGCAGGAAGAAACATACAAAGATAAAGGGAGCACAACAAATCAAGAAGTAGGATTAGGTAATGAAAATTTCAATAATCACTTAAAACTGAGAATTTATTGTATGTTTACTTGTTTTAGCGCAATCATGTTTTAGCAGAAATGGGCAAATTATGTTATAATGAGTTAGCACACATGTTATTTTCCTATTATAATTTATTACTAATATATTTACATTACTAGTAGATTCCCCCTTGTTAAATGCCCGCTTGGCAACTAGAATTATATTCCAATAACTTGGGTTGCTATTGTGATGTCACGTTCAAGTTATGCATGTAGGGAGAATTTATCAACGTTCAAATATATTTGACGCTGTTACAGGCAAAATGTGTGATGTGCATGCAAATGAAAATGACCGATTATTAGAATAAATGTGACCTCTTACTTTTGGTGTTCATGGATGTATAATTAAGGTTGGACATGTGCAAATTTTCCAAGAATCGCTTTGTTATTTACTGAATTTGCACGTGACCAACCAGAAACACCAAAAGTAAGACAGTCATTTCTTAAATAAATGTCATCCATAAGTAACTATATAAACAAGGAAATCATTCTAAATTCTGAATAAGTTTATCCTATTTTTACCATTCTGAACTTGAGAGATTCATGATAACTGGCTTTACAAAATTCAAAATTATGAATTGTGATAACGAAAATTTATATAGAAACTTTCTTCAACAGCTTAATTTTCTTTCAAAAATTGTAAACTTTATACAAAAAAAGAATAAAAATTCCAAAAATGTAAATATTTTGGCCACGTTTATTAAAATGATTTCTATAAGGCTCATTTTCAGAATTATACAGCAATATATGATTTTTTCTGGATAGCAGTGTAGATATTAGGGTAATTTTAAGTAGCACGATTATGACAGCCCTAACTCTGCTAAAATACATGTATATATCCATAACCAATGTACTTCCCTGAGATGAAACTATTGAAGTTTTTACTTGTTGCATTTCCCATAAAAACGCTACATCACAATGTATGACAGTACAATGTGTGACAGTACAATGTGTGACAGTACAATGTGTGACAGTACAATGCGTGACGTCACAAGACTCGCAATGCATTAACTCTACAGAAACATGTTGCGACAGCTGTTCTTAATTTAAAATTTAGCGTTTCTTTTTACCTGTGAAAACGTGATTTGCGCTAAAACAAGTAAACATACAATAAATTCTCAGTTTTAAGTGATTTCAGAAAACAAGAATAAAACTGACAATTGTGGTGCATATATATGTGCATTACATGTACAATAAATACACTTGCTGAGTGTTGCATACCTGTAACAAACACAAATTAAGACACTTATACTATAGATGAATCCTGCTAAATAATAACACAAACAGTAAGTTTAACCAACAAGTTATACAACTTTTAGATATGTCTCACATTGGCTCAGATGTTTGCATGTGGAGGTTAGAGGTGATCATGCTAAACACTGTTAATCCAGCCAACTAAGACTTTATGTGCATATATGCATTTTACCCTATTTCCCTTATAAGTTATTTATCCAATTGTAAGTTAAATGCCTGTCTGCATATTGACTACACTACCCTCCATAAATAAGTGTCCAGGTAGTATAAACATTAGAAATTTCGTGAAAAACTTGACCCATTATTTTCCCTTCTGAGCTTTTAAATGCATGAACATTTTCAATACATTATTTGCATCATTTATCTTTATACAAAAATGGAAAATTTTTAAGAATATTTTTAGAATTTTTTTATGTAGAAAATTTACATTTTTGGGGAAAAATTGCAAAAAAAAATAAAACGAAGATTTAGCCAAAAAATTTACTTGAATTGATAGCAGAATGGTTCATCTTTAGATTTTCAAAACAATGGAACAAAAATCTTCACTTTTTTGAAAACAAGAGAAATGAATTAGGAGGGTACTTATTAAAGGTGGGTAGTGTATGTCTAACTGCCATCTGTCTGTTCATCAGTATCTATGAAGCAAATCTTCAATAAATGACTATGCCGCATGCTATGTTGAGCTGTTTATATTTGTTCCATCACATTTATATATAAATCATTGATATACCTTTGATATAGTATATTTTCTATCCTATGACAGAATCACTTCTACCCATGGATGACATGGACTTGATGCAGGCTGTATGCTCGGGGGACGATGAAGAGGCAGAATCCTTCGAACAATTGTTTTCAAAGTTCAGACTGATGAAAGGTGCATATAATAAATATATAGACTTTGTTCCTTACCATTCTTGTCTTGTTGACATTCCAGACATAAGAATTCCATAATAGGCATGATGTTGTTTTAGCAAGTTGAAAAAAAACATGGAGGTTATGATTTCACATACTTTCCTCACTTCAAAATTGTTATCATTTCAGAAAAAGCAGAATCCTTACCTCCAGATCAAAGAAAAAAATATGCAGAACATGTGAGCCTTTTTATCAGTATTAAGAAGTAATCCAAATGTAGATAAACTTGAGTCTGTCCTTTTGTTACATGTATGTTAATACCTGTTATTTATATCAATATATAGTATTATATTTATAGAATAACTGGATTTATCTTTTGTTACATGCAACACTCAGCTGGTGCATTTTAGCATATAATGTGCATTATTTGTAATAAATGCACTAGCTGCATTTTCATGTCAAAACACATTTTGTCACAAATGTGACAGTGAATTTGCTATGAAAGGATGTGTTTTTGAAAATTTAATTATTTTGCTATACATTTATTGCCTGGTTGGGAGGGAGACATGAAAATTTTGTTCAACCGGGAGAAATCATGTTACCTGAGGGTTGAACAAATCTTCATGTCTCCCTCCCAACTGGGAGATAAATTGTTTATTACAGTCTGCTCTCGATAAGTCGAACTTCAAGAGACCATCAGAAAAAGTTCGACTTATCAGGAGTTCGACTTACTGAGTACATGACCAGTAATCGATTTTTATAAGACTGGTTAATTTTTCTCTATCACCGTTCACAAACGTTTGTGTTGTCTTCTTTTTTAAAGATAAAGCTAACTTTAATGTATGTTATGCAACTCCACAGCAAGAAAGTATCAATTATCTGTCCAACGATCTTCTTGCAATTAATTCATTTTTGTTTAAGAATAAAAATTTAGTTATGGTTTGAATTATCGAGGTGATTTTTCATGTAAATTTAGTTATGGGACCTAAAAATTAGTTCGACTTAACGGAAAGTTCGAGTTAACGGGATTCGAGTTATCAGGAGTAAAAATGCATAGAAACCAATGGAAGAGAAACGGGACTTTTAAAAATAGTTCAAATTAAGCGGAAATTCGAGTTATCCGAGTTTGAGTAAACGAGAGTAAACTGTATATCAAAAGCTGATAAAAGGCCATTCTTGAACACATTTATATTAAGCCTGCAGTAGTCACCTTTAAAACAAGAGAGACACTTTCTCAACTCAGAATATTCAGGAGCTAGCTTATATAAGTTCTCCATATTTCTTGAATAAAGATTGTTTAAACCAACGTAAAATATGGGGTTACATGATGTCCTGAGACACAACGTTTCTGGAGGGAGACAAATTCAAATTCAAATTCATTTATTGCATTAACTCACTATAAAGTCATCATGCATATAAAAGTAACAACACATTTATATACCCATACTCACATCGTGATCTATATGTGCATTTGAACCTCCTGGGGAGCTTCTTGAATTTAGTTTAATATATCGTGTACAAAATGACCCAAACTATTTATCAAATTCATGTCACCATTATTGAAAATGAAACTCATGATTTCTCTGGCGGGAGACATGAAGTTTTGTCGCCAGCCTACATGACCTCTCTAGACCAATTAGATTTCTTTATTCCTTATATCAACTACATGTACATGTATATGGGGTATAATAACACAGCAGCTGTTGACTGCTTAAGTTCATGTAATATTGTACTATAAATTATATATTATGTTTATTTTTAGGTAGCACTATCATTCTGGAAGGCTATGGGAGGAGATGAAGATGAAATAGAAGGATTGTCAGACGACAGCAACTAGAGCATGTCATACAGCACAGTGTTTGTACTATATACATAGCAACACATCCATACCAAGCAATATGTAAATAAACATCTTAAACATTCTTTTTTTTTTCTTGTTTAAAAAAGAGATTTACACTCAAAAGTCACCAGTAGTTCTCTTTATTGTGTATCTTCTAAGCTCATTTGTTTGATCAACAAATGTCTGACATCATACCAACATGTATTGGAAGACTTACATTATGTTGTTAACTTTTGACCTAAAATTAATTTGTGCCAAGTTCATGACCAAATCATGTAAGTGGTATCTTTGTAGCTCAAGAAAAAACCAGAAGTCTCTGATGAGACTGAAGCTCTACTGGCTGTTTTGTTAAATTCACTGAATAGACATCCATTTTCCAACCCTTAGGGGACAGGGGCTCACACAAAATATCAGATGCACATCTACACCACAGACACATAATACATGTTATGCAAAAAGAATTTACTCTCCATGAATTACCGGTATTCTTTCTGAGATCTGGGCTTAGCACCATAAAACTACTTAAGACAAAAATTCCGTCTTACATCTAAGAATTTTCTCAAATCAACAAATTCTCAGAAAAAAGTACACCATAAAATACTTGAGACGACTTTTTTGTCTCAAAATTCTCAGAATTCTCGAAATTCTTAAGTACAGTTCAAACTAGACTTAAGTCTGATTTTAATTTAAGAATTCCAACATGGCCGCCATAGCAACAGAAAAATACGTAGAAACAGAAGATAAAATAGAGCTTTCACGTAAACAACCATCACTTGTGTGTTTATCTGTGACGTTTTGACCATATGACGTCATATCGCGCTATGACGTAATATTTTATCTTTCTTCTAAAGTGAGTCAAATCTTAACGTGAAAGGGTCTCTAAAAGGTCTTTAAAAGGGCTCTTCATCCAAGAGAGCCCTCCAGTTATTAAAATAAGATATGCTTGCCGTATCCAACAGTAAATTATTTGATAGGTATCGCTTCCCTGGTGTCAGTTGATCGCTATTCGGCCTAGTTTCATTTTTGCAAATTTTCTGTAGTAGAAATCGCATAGACGGATCTAGGATTATTTGTATCTGTTTTCCTTATTCATGCAAATACATGTATGTATTGTCCGTTATCTCTATCAGTCAAATCTTTTAATGTACTTGATAAATGTTTCACTAAATTATACTATTTATCATAAACTCAAAGCATATAGCCTATCTAACAAGCGACGCAAAAGTTAGAATCGTAGTAAAATTACCGGCCTCCGGGTTCGGGTGGAGCTACTTCAATCAAGTAAATCGGATGATTAAAATAAGCCCTAGCCTGGTGTGGTCAGTTTTGCACAATACATGTATCTTTATCTAAAATGAAAAACAATACATGTAGTTAGAATAATGGTGAGCCAAATATTTTGTTAAACATTGCACAATATACATGTACATGTACGTGAGATTTAACTTTTTTTTTACGTTTGTGGCATCTTTTTCAGATCAAATACATGAATTTTTGAAAAAGGGTCAGTTTCCAACTTTTTCAAAACCAATTGGTCATTTTACTTCAATGATTGGCGAGCGAAGCGAACCGCAAAATTATAAGGTGAACACATATTTTTCGGTTTGAATTTAATGTTCAAGAGAATATATGAGGTAACTAGTTAGGCACGGTCCATTTGATATTAAGAATATCTGAAAGTTTACATTCTCATTTGTATGTTATCAAATTTTGGGGGGAATCTGACGCATACATTCACAGTAAAAACCGTTTGAAAACGTCATTTTGAATTTGGGGTGCGCAGCTCTAATTCATTCCACTAGCGCCACCTTCTATGTATTGTGATTTCACAATAGAGGTATATGGAGATTTAATTTCACAAATTCGACAATATTATGGTCGTTAATGCATATTTTCAAATACTATTTTTTTGGCTCCTTTTTTTCTCAATCTAGACCCTTCGAAATAAGTTTTAGGTTTTCAATAAAACAAATTTTCAGGGACACTGTATCTTTAAGTTAATAAGTACGCAAGATCACAACTGCAGCGCGTGCAAGATGTCCGTTCTGATTTGCATTTAGTCACCTACACCTAAACCATTGTAAAAAAAACTTGGGCAACTTTTCTGCCCAATTAAAACAATAAAGAACAATCAAAAAGTGAGTAAAAACATTCGTATAATCTTGGTTTAGATGTTTTTGCGACATTCCGTTTTGTGATCTAAAACGTTTTAACGAGAAATAGAGTCACATCATAAAAAGCGGGAAAAAACATGCATGACGTCGCGTAACAAGTGCGTCTTGAAGATGACGTCGTCATTAGCAACTGCCGTCTCAGCTGAGAAAATTCTTAACTTTGGAGAATATTCTTAAATTTGATCGTGGTGTAAAACTTTCTTAGACTTGAGGCAAATTCTCAGCTGAGCAGACGGGGACGCGGACACCGGGGTTATAGCATAAGCTCATCTCAACTTCGTCGTGGTGAGCTAAAAATGTACCTGGCAGGGTAGTTACATAACATATGATATGGACACAATGCGGCAGTGTTCTGACCAGTGATTCAGTATTCATGGTGTGAAGTTTGATTATCACCAATTATCAGCTTCTTCTAAATACAGATATGATCGTTTCTCTTTATCTACAAAGCACATTATTGATCTCAGGCTTACAACATAGTCCTTCATACACATTTTATAATGCAGTACCATCTTCGTACATATAGTGTATTTTTCAGTTGTAAGACCTACATAATAGTTTTAAAGTTGTAGTGTGGTGCATTGTGAACAAATAGGACATACCTTCCTGTATTTCTATTTAGTCTTGAAAAAAGTTAAATTCTTATAAAATTATCTGAACTTTATTTCCTGTGATCCAAATTACAATATACAGAGGGCATTGAACAAAAGTGTTTTTAAAAAACAATAACAAACTTGCTGCCCTTACTGAGCAAAATATTAGTCAGTATACATGTACATGTATGTAATCAAAATTTTAACAAAAGTCTTGTAAACGGCTGTTATAGATGAAAAAACTCCTTTTGACTGCAACTTTACCAACATGGTCCTGAAAGCATGAAATATAGGTCAGATCCAGCATCTGTACCATACATCACACTACGTACGTGTATCTTTAACCCAAGTTTGGTTGATCTAGGGATCACAATAATCTTGAAGCAGAGCTGACTAAATGACCTAACCAGAGCACTAAATTGTGAATTACAGACATCCAACACCTGGGCAGTTCACCATATACTAAGAATTGACTTAAGTCAAAGTATATTCATGTATATCAAATAACTAAAGTCATTTCTTAGTTAATGGTGCCATGCCCTGTCTGTTGCACTAACCATCCTTGGATGCATCACCACTAAGTAAGTATGGTACAGGTGTCAAATTTCACATTACCTTACTCGAGTATCAAATATTTCATTCATACCATGCACTGCACTGAGGATCTTCAGATGTGTAAACAAGTTTGGTTGATCACGGTAAGGGACACCTCCATTTCAAACTCGAGCATATGCTCACCCACACCTCCAATTCATTGTAAGCTAATAACAAATTTGTCTATGAAGATCAATTCCAACCAGAAATGGAATTCTGTGCTTGTTTTATATGAAGTCTTAGGATAATGGTAACCAAATATGTGATATTGAGCATTTATCCATTATTTTGAAACTTATCAATGCATAATGAAGTTGACAAAATAAGACAGTCACATTGTTTAAGACTTACAAAATCAAATATTAAAACAATTCAATATGTAATGTGACAACAAAACTCCAAGGACAGCATAGAACACATTAAACTATCTTTGAGTTGTTCAATTTCTCAAATTTTTCATCAATATACCAACAATTCATTAAAATACTAAAAGAACTAGTCAGAACTCTATATTTTGCATGTTCACAACTAATCTGTTTGACCTTTGTTAATGGCATCACCTGGAGTTAACTTTAGTTGTAAGTTTCAGGGCCTGCCTTCTACTAGAATGGACAATGTCTTTGTTAGAAATAATTACATCAAATTCACACACAGACTTTATGAGAATATCAATTAACAGAACATGTAAAATAATATACGAGTTATATGTATAGTACCACAAAATGATTAACATACATACATATGACAGGTGCACCAATGTTACAACATTCATCATGTTCATAACAATAACAATATAACCAAAAATATGAACAAGTCTCAGCATCAACAATTTGTGATCAAAATAGGACTGTCATATAATCTATTTTGCAATTTATAAATCATACAACAGGCACTTATACTTAATCATGATTACCAGATTTACAACAAGTATGAAATTATCTCCTGTATGTTTTGTGATGGACTTGTGAATTGATATTTGTATGCAGGTTAAACTCAACCAATGCCAAGAAAAAAATAATTCATTAATTAACAAGACTATGCACTAAATGCATGACCATTTTTTTACATTAACTTATGGTACTATACTTCAAATAAATTAAGATATAATTGGGGAGAGTATAAAGCTGAATATGTCAAGCACTATGTTTGAGACTGGCTTCAAAATAAAACTCTGAAGTATCTTTTTACTGAAATATACATGTATCTCTCAATAGGTCTTGTTTACTATTACAGATTTAGATAGGGAAATTACAATGTTAATTTTGTCATGCCATTTATGAATTGTAGCCTATAAGGACTTTAAATCAATCTAGCTATGGTTAGCATGCCTATATATATTATCAAATTCAAAATGGGGTCCACCAAAAGACATCAATTTCTTTAAAACCTGAAGATACATTTATCTAATTTCAAAAGTAAGTTCAGGCAATAGTTTCTATAAATGTATATCTTGCACACAATTTTTTCATTTTTTTCTTTGCAGAAAGATACTCTTCCAATTCATAAAATTTGAAACAACTTCAGAATACAATATTGATAATTTTTTGCAAAAAGATATTTCCAATTCATGAAAGTTAGAATTATTTCACAATACAATACTGATACAAGATATCAAAGTTAAGCAATAAAACCAGGAATTTGGAAATGTACAACAATCCTATATCAGTCACTGTCATGGTAATGTTTGAGCTGATTTTCTCTCATTTCAACGTTCTTTTAAATTGCAAGGCTGCTCTTTTATGTATATGACATGTCATTACAATAACATCTAAACTAGAGAATACCTTGATTGTATATTAATGGTGCATCATGTTTACATATAACCTGATTCAATGTCAGAATGACTTGTATGTGAATAAGACTCCCAAGAAATATTAGACAAAATGGTTCTCATGTACATGTAAACATGCCTTTATGATGATTTGAATGTACTATGAGCCCAGTAGTATTACTGTGCTAATATAAAGATTCCTTGTAGTAACCTGACACCATCCATCTGTCCATTACAATAAAGCTATTCACTCTCTGATAGATGCAGCATTAATTCTTCCTCCGACATCTGTTCAGAACTCCGACTGGTGTCTAAGCGAGCTTTCTTGGGGCTAGATAAATCGGCATATACTTTGCTGTCAACATTCACCAAGGGAATACTTTGACTTTGTCCATGTTCGTCAGAGCGTACTTGAACAGACTGGCTATTTGTGTACTGCACATTCTGATGAGGTACAGGATATACTTCACTCATTTCTTGTGAGCTATTGTTATAGGGATTACTTCCTACAGCTGGAAAATATCCATCTGAGGACGCAATAGAAGAATTCTCCATACTCTGACTTGGGCAATTCATACTCAAAGTATTTTGTCCAAGAAAGTTGCCGTTCATCATTGGATACACTGTGCTCATTTCAGAGCTATTTCCGTTCATGCTTTGATCTACAAGTGTGCGAAATGTGGCCTGCCCTACACCATCACCAATATAAGGTGGTAGCTGTTGGGGGGAATGCTGCATGGCGGCTTGGTGGCACTTGGTCGGTGAATGGTACGAAGAGAACGACGGTGACTGCGGCATCACAAAATTGTTCTGGATTACTCCACCATGACTAATGCCGGTATGGGTAGGAGAACCCTGCGAACTACTCGGTCCAAAATGAGCAGGTGAACCCTGGGAACTACTAGGGCCCATACGAGCAGGTGAACCCTGGGAACTGTTGACTGTATGAGAAACCACTTTCCTGGAGGGTGTTCTGGGGCTAGGAGGTGCTGAAATGGATAATAATTTACAAGTTATTGAAAGATCTAAGAATTTATGTTACAGGTATAACAGCTTAAGCTTTTCTTTTAGTACAGGACGGTGACTCATTCATCAACGTCACTGGGTCAAGACTTCAAATCAAGAAAAATAAATACCTTTCCTTTAAAGATGAGATATCAAATTGGAATACTCCTAAAAGAGAGCTTACGGTAACTCCAATGGTATGGTCAACAGAACAAGTGAAAGGTCCTTTAACACACAATTCAGGTATGAAATATCTACAGTGTTATATGAAATGGATTAAAAGTTATGAAAAAGGTAAGAACTAAAGATAATTGGACTTTGACCTGGATAGAAAACGTAGGTAATCAAAGATTACAAAGCTCATCTCTTGGTAGCATGTTATCATGGTAACAAAATTCAATTAAAAGCATCTATTTAAGTCTATTGGCTGTAAAAAAAAATCTCTTAACCAGAAACAAATTTGTAAAAGTCTGATCAAAGATACATCCAATATGTATGTTTGGTACACATAGCACTAACACTTTACTCAATATTGGCTTACAAAAGCAAAATTACTCAAGCAGAAAACGTAGGTTAAGGTCACTTCACGAAAGATTGATCAAAGATACATCCAATATGCGAGTTTAGTACATGTAGCACTTATACTTTGCTCAATTATGACTTTTGAATGCAAAATCACTCAAGCAGAAAAGTAGGTATAGGTCATGTTATGAAAGTCTGATCAAAGTTAAATCCAATACATAAGTTTGGTACATGTAGCACTTATATTTTGCCAATTTTGGCTTTTGAAAGCAAAATCATTCTAGCAGAAAAAGTACAAAATGTAGGTCTAGGTCTGATCAAAGATACATCCAATATACAAGTTTGGTACATGTAGCACTTATACCATGCTCAATTTTAGCTTTTAAAAGCAAAATCACTCCAGCTGATAAAGTACATGTAGGCCAGATGCTGCATCTGATGCACGGGTCCATCTCAGTATCCCAAGATTAATCACTTGAGCAAATTTAAATTCTGCAGCATCAGTGCTTTGTCAGATACTGAGCTACCCAAAACATCTTAACCAAGCCACACTGAGCTCCACAAAACTTCTTAACCAAGTCCTAAAACAGAAAATGTAGGTCAGATGCAGAATCTGATGCATGTGTTCACCTCAGCATGCAAAGATGAATCACTTGTGCAAGTTTTAAACTGTAGCATCAGTGCTATGTTACTTTGACCAGACGTAGACGCTGACACGGATGCTTAGGGTATAGCATAAAATCATCTTACCTTCCGTCCAGGTGAGCTTATAATAAACAGTTATACCTGATTTCCGAGACCTTTCAAGGGAAGGTCAAATCAAGGACATGTAAGACAGGTGGTCCCTTATTGTTTACTTGGGGATTGAAAAGTAAAATCTCTTAAAACAGTAAGTCTTCTGATATAGTGGGTCGCTAAGATTTTTCAGTATATCAAATCATCAAACTAAAGGCTTTCAATGTGCATGCACAAAATGCAATTGCAACAAGTATTTATACAAAATCTATAAATCCACACATACCAGGTGTTTTAAAGGGTCCATGTTTATTCATCCTCTTCTCCATAGCAAGTCGTTTGTTTCTTTCCATCCTCTCCCTTTGTTCTGGTGTAAGGCCCTTTATCAATAGATTTACACATCATTTATTTCAAAACAGCAAGCAAATTCACAAATTATGGTACCAAAAGAAAGATCCTGCTTAATGCCCTTTTCTTTTCGTGAAAGCAGGAGATAATTACATGTACAAGAACATGTTGTGACAAATGTCAGCATAGCGTTTTGATAATTTTGTGTTATTAACCTTGGCAACATGACCTTGGATATACATGTATAACATCTGCATGTAAATACAAGCAAAAGATGAAAAGTTATGGTACAAAGTATGAAATTTGTTTGATTTATTCTTGTCATACTTTAACCAATGGCAGCACAGGACTCCATTTAGTCTTTCATGTGAGTTGAACATTTGAAAATGGGATAAACTAGCAATAACAGAGAGAGAATAAGTGCATTAGTAAAATTACATTGCTTAATGCCTGTGAGTTGCTGCTGTTAGGTTTTGGTGTCCCTGTCGCCATGGGATCTGAAGGGTTCTCTGACAGAGGTAGGGCCAGCTGAGTGGCAAGGTGGGAGGTAGGCCTGGGGGCTGAGGTCTTCGAGGCAGGGCTCTCTGATTCTGCTCTCATCATCTCATCAAAAACCTCCTCAGCATCCGCATCAATATCTCCCTACAGGTATAGATATTGTAAAGTAAGCATGTTCAATATGGTAATATGAAACAATCACTGGAATAGTTTTTACAGAAACAAACATATGATCATAATAGGAATAAATGAAATATTCATAATATACAAATTATAGATCGAAAAATGTGACAAATTTTCTGTACATTAATGTCAATTACTATAGAACCAAAGGAGCCCAAGCACTACACGTAAACTGACAACATATTACTATTAACTTCTTTAACAATATGTAAAATGATCTTTCAATTTTTACTGCTACTCAAGGAATTATAACTCTTAGTCCAGGAATCTTTAAAGACAGACGTATAAAAAGGCAGTAAAATATCAGAAAAATTAGACGCATCCTCACAGATTGACAAACATTGTAATACATTTTGAGAAGTACATTCACAGAGGCAGCTTGGTACGTTAGACGTATCCTCACAGATTGACAAACATTGTAATTCATTTTGAGAAGTACATTCACAGAGGCAGCTTGGTACATTTCTATAGAATATTTACAAATATCTTAATAACAAACCTGTTTATTTCTAAAAGTATTAAAGTACAATCACAGAGGTAGCTTGGTACAGTTCTATAGAACATTTACACATATATTAAGTAACAAACCTGTTTATTTTTATCAGTATTGTCATCAATGTCATCTTCTCCATCGTTATTCTTTATGAAGTCTTCATTAAGTACCGGCATGTCAAGTCGCATCTTCTTGATACATGTCTACACAAACAGAGATAATATCAATTTATGTAGATTTTCCTGAATTAACTCAGTGTAATCAATTTTAACAAATATATGTACTATTTGTAAGTTATGCAACTATCTTATTCTCCTTTTAAAACAAATTTTGAGTTTTCAAACATGGGAAAAACATTTTTGTCTTTCTTTACTTCTTTACTGGGCCGAGCAGGATTTTGATTGAAAGCAGACACTAACCAAGGCATAGACAGGAAATCATGAAAAATTATTTTAAAACAGAGAATGGTATAAATCAAATGATCATTCATTGAATGCTCCTCTTCAAAGATTATCTTTCTCCTAATCAAAGCTTACCTTTACTTCATTCTTTGTTCCTAGTTTTTCTATTCTTTCAAGCACTTCATCAAAAGGCATTTTGGGAAAAAGTCTATGTGCCCAGTGTTCAAGATATCTCATGATAATCTGTAGATCTTGAGCCTGGGAACAGCAAAATACATAATATGGCAAATTTTCATTTATGACGAGGTTATCACATCAAATGCAGAATTACCTTTACTAATAAGATGTACCTAACTCACATAGCATATTCCATTTCCTAATTCCATTTTAAAATGGCTTGTTTCTCTTTAAAAATATAAGAGACTAAGAGCGTTAAATATCATCTTCACCAAGGTCAAACAAGGGGATAGGGCCAAAAATACCCCTATTCTGGCCTTATTACATGTCTTTTAACAAAATTCTTAATTTAAACAAAGCTTGGATTTACTCAGTAAAACAACTTGTCTATCTTCCCTGCTGTGAAAGATCTAAATGGCACTAAACCAACTTCATATCCCTGTTTAAAACTATTTCCTGTTTGATTACTACTTACCTATTAATGCCCGTTTTTGTTGGTACTATGCTCTCATCGTGTTGCTTTTGGAAGGAATAGTGCCCGAGCGTCAGCGAGGGCATTATTTACATTCCAAAAGCAACACTATGAGACAAAAGTACCCACACAAACGGGCATTAATAGGTTTAGTGCATCACATGACCTCGATAGCATATTAAAAGGACAGACTTTGCAATTCAGATTATTTACAAGGAAGTGGCGACACCTATTTATAGCGCATTACTCTCCAAGCGACAGAACTCTGATAAGCAAAAAGCAATAGTGCCCGTTTGCCAGTCACTATTCTCGCATAGTCCCCACGTACTCAACCAATGGAATTCCAAGGATTTATCATGTGATGCACTAGAAAGTAATTATCATGATGTATATCAAACTGTTTGTTGGAATCTGAGGAACACACAAATACAATGGAAAAGCTAATGTATTGAATATGAATCTCAAAAATTGAGGAAATATCATGAATTTTGCCTAGAAGTCTGTAGGTTTTACAGATTCTTTATAAGCCAAACTAATCAGTTTAATTGATTGATCATAAAATAAAGGGCATGTCGACGTTTATTTCTTCATTAAAGAAAGAATTACATATACGATGTTGCATCCTTATATTTATCTACACCTATAACAAGTCTACTTTTAGTACTTTAACATACACAGTAAATATACATGTATGTGTATTATTGTAGACAAGTCCAATGTGACTTAGCTATGCATTTTCTAAATGATGCAGCAATAGCATGCCCTGCATTGTTGTATAAATAATAATTTACGACTATTTGTTTGGATCTCTAGATTTCTAGGCAAAATTTATGAGATTACCCCCATTTTTAATAGCATATGCAATGCCTGAACTTATTCTCTGTGCAGGTGTGTTCTTCAAATAGTAACAGACATTATGACAACTATGTAGTAATCGAACAGGAAAGGGGTTTAAACAGGGATATGAATTTGGGTATAGCACAACCTTAATAGATTCCATCACCACATGTGATCAATGACAAGGAAATCCAACAAGAGTGTCCGGATTTGCTTCTACCATGACAAGGCTTGCCGAATGTAAAAGTCTATGACGTCACAAACATCTCGGATGTGAGAAACTTGTAAATGTGTGGATACCTCTGTCTGAGATGAGAGTAAAAATCATCAAACCAGGTGTTCATCCTAATATCATAGCACATCACCACTTGACGTTATTTGACAGTATTGTCAAATGACAGCCAAAGTTGATAGAAAATCTTGTTTTTGTGGAAGAATTTGTTTATGTGTTTAAAGTAATATAAAACATATATTCAGTTACCTCGTGTCCTTTTCCCTTAAACTTCACATCTTCAAACAGTTTTGGTAAAACAGGGATTCCTCGTTCCCCTGTCAGCCTGTAAATGCATAATATATCAAAAGGGTATGTTTGTGAAACAATCATCTCCCACTTCTTTGTTTTAATCTGTTTTGTATCCTTGTGCAAGTAGGCTTTGAACCCAGAAACTATGATAACTTTAAAATGATAATCATAAAACCTCTTAGAAATTTTTGAAACATCCTTTCATTGGTCCATACATTTTCCGAACTTATGTTGTAAATGCAAAGAATACAGAAATGATATCATGTTTACAGTTATCATATACAATGTATATCATTTTAACGTTTAAAATAATATTTGCTTCACATAAATCAATTTCATCAAGATTTTGCTTAATCTAATATTGCACAATAATATGAAAAGCAACTTTCTTTTTTATGCTTGATTTCTTTTTTACCTGCAGAAAAGAATAAATTATAACACAAGAATTGATCTTACTCAAAAATTATTTATACAGAACAGGCACTGAAAGTCAAAAAGTATCAAAAGGTGAACTTGTCTTAAAATTAGCCTGATCAAGAACAGGTATGTCAACGGTCACTTGTTTGACCCTAAACATATGACATGACCTTCAAGGTGACCTTGACCCTCAATGAGTCACCATTATGCTTAACAATCCATGCATGCAAGTTTGATGGAAATATAATGCATATCAATCAACGTGAATTGTGACTAACAGACAGATTGCAGACAAAGTGACATAGAGATGTCATCTTGCATCTTCAAATCTCCTTTTATACACCAAGTAAAAGTGAAAACATTATTACATGTAACGAACCTTGTGGCATCTAGCTTTGGCTGGGGTTTTCTCACCACTTTTTTAGCTGCACCTTTAGACAAGTCCTTCAAACGAGACAGAACTTCAGCACTATTCTCTGTAAGGAAAGGTAAATAATAAATCAATACGGGAAATTTTATTGATGCAAAACTAATACCTATGAAGACATTGAAAAAATTTCAATTCCTAGTAAATCACTTCTTTTAATAAAGACAATGTATCAATGAGTCACATACCATCATCTTCCCCATTGGCTTGATCCTCTGTCTGGTCAGCGTCAGGTAGGTCAGGGAGGGGCCTCACAGAGGGGAAATCCTCCTCCTCCTGCTCATCAAATATATCCTCCATGTCAAGGTTCACTGACTCCATCTTGTCTGTCTTTAGAAGACTGTAAAATCAAGTCAAACCAATGTATACAAAAATATACATATCATTCATACAAATTACAAACACAGAAATACATCATAAGTGGAATTAAATTAACAAAATAAATTAAAGTGAACTCTTCATTTGTGCTTATTACAAGGAATAATTCATAAAGAGATACAATCATACTGAAGTATGAAAGGAAGACATTTTTAATTAAAATCCATCCATCATCCGTTTGCAAATGTCTTGATTGTTTAAAAAAAAAAAAAAACGTAAAAACGGTATAAACATAATAAAGGGAGAATGTGCTGAGCTAGAATTTTCTAATTCTTAAAGTCTTAATAATAATATGGATTTACACAGAATCCAACCTCTTTACGCGAAGGACTAAGACAAATACTTTTTCTTAAATGAAAGTCAAAGCAATGATCAAGGTCATATTATTAAAATGATATCATTATCAACATGGTCAATATTGTTCTATCCACTTTTTAAGTTCCTTTTCATCTGCAGAGACATCCCAAAATTAAAGAACCTCTCTTTCCCAGTTGAAGCATTGACATTCACATGATTTCATTTCTTTGAAACTCGCTTATTTCGTTGATGTTGCAATTTTAAAACAGAAGATGATTAAGTTAAACCATTCCGTTTTCAATTCATTTTAATTATGTTAATATGAAATCGTATGTTTCGACCAAAAAAGTTTTACGCGTGATTTATCTCTCTTTTTTTATAATTTATTTCATTCTTTTCTTTTTTTTATTTGATCCCATCATGCTGTATCATCCTTGCATTTGATGGCCGTATAAAACGAAGTTAGTGTATGGTCATTAATGTAAAAGTGTGACTACCAGACAGAAAGACGCCGGACAAACAGACAGACAGACGGACACCGGACAGAGATCCGTTATGACAACCTTGCGTTGCAGGCGACATAAAAAGTGTGACGGAAGGAAAGAAGAAGAGCGGAGGGTCAAACATGTGTCCTTTACTAATTTCCAACATATGGTTGAAAACCATTACATGACAATTATGTCTTATTATGTCCGCGTCATCACATAACAGCGATCATAAAAATATTCCAACTTTAGCACTCAATAGTTGCACAGACAGTTTTGTTTTACCCCGGAGTCTTTTTATGTACTAAATACGATAAAATGCAACATGTGCAAATAAAGCAAATGACCATACGACGAGGACATGTTACGTGTTCAACTGGGTGGCTGTGGCAAGCTATTTTCATCATGTTCATATTTTATTGTATTTAGTAGATAGACACGAAGAGTGTCCATGCAATGGGCGCCAAAAGATAGATACTTCCATGACCATATGTAGTCTTAGTAATCGAATAAAAAATACATCTTATGACAAAGTAAAATCTTCTGTGAAAGCCATTTGAATGACATCAATCCGTCTTACCGGAATTTTTTTAATGTCACCATATCATTGTATAGTCTTCCTGTCGTGATTTGTAAAATTGTAATACATGGTAAAATTTATCCTCTTGTCTTTAAAATTCATACTTCAAGAAATTTAATGAATTCTGAAATGTAACTGAAAAATAGAATGCCAACTAAAAATACCTTCTAAGCAATGTTGATTTCTCACTCATCAGAGCTGATTGTACCATAAAAAACAGATTTTCAAAAAAGTTATTTTATATCACACTGTGTTCTCTTTCCGTATTCACACCACATACCGCCAGAGATACTAAAACTGACCATTCAGTATCAAATTTATGTACCGCCACAGTGTTACGTCATTTCAACAATATTTCCAAAGTAGATCCGCACTCTCTTATGATTCAAGAATCAAAGCTTTGAGACTGCCGACAGACGGTTTAAACTCCGTGAAGGATTTGTGAATACCAGTATTATTCTATTTGCCTTTTTTTTAATCCTTTCTTAGTCAGAACTATAGTTGACAAGTACGTAAATTTCCAAGTGGTCACTTGTACTTGATCCGAAGTCAAAGTGGTCAGTAAGGTGTGTCCGTGCAAGAATGTAGGTCACACACACAGTGATTGTTTACGTCAATATCCACTGGTCAGTTTTCTATTAATACATCAACAGCCAAGCTTTATTACAATGTTTCTATGCGGTGGTCAATTCAGTGTTGAATCCAGGATGAGGATTCGGGAAATTGAACATGAAATTGAGTTGTATTTGAACTCGATAATCAAAAACATGCCAGAAAAAGACTTTTATACAAAATGAAACATTATACTTCATATCAAAACGGAAATTGATACTTTTATGGAGATTTAGCGTCTGCAGCCATGGATAAACCAATACGTAATGATACATATGACTGAGTCATCTTCAGCCGATAATACGTAATGTAATATCCAATACATATTTTGGAACTGGTTGAGATTTTTTGTGAAGATCGGCGTTAACTTTTATACCACACAATACGAATTTATCAATGTATAGATAAATATTTTGACATTAATACTCAAATCCAATATTTCAAAACCAGTACATGCTGCTGAGTTTAATACATTGCGAATTCTCCTATTACCATTTGTTCAACGTGTTTACCGGAGTACGTCAGATTCACAAGAAATCGTGGTGACGTAGAGACCCCTACACCCAGGTTCCACCACTGACTGTACATATTTGCTTGTATACTTTGCAGTGGACAACCTGTGTATTGACCAATGGTCAGCAGCTAGAAGCCTTGGCGCTTACTAATGAGCAGGACATTGATTTTCATCCCATTTCGTATAAGACAAATTATCAGATCGTGACGGGTCAAGCTGGCCTTCTAATAGTCAGTCATCACGTGTTTGAGGATGGGGTTTTAATAAATCACATTTAAATGAAAGAAACGTAATATTACAGAGGACCTCACAGTGGATCATGGAAACGATCAAAATAATTTAAAACTTTTAAAAATAGTAACGACATCATGTCCCGTACTGAAGAATGCGGGGGGGGGGGGGGGGGGGGGGATACATAATATATACATTCAACTTTGACCTCGTGACTTTGACTTTAGAGTTGAACTACTTAAAGAAAAATATTCCATTTCTTACAAGTACATTGGTTGTGACACCTTTTATTTACATCTTTGACCTAGTAACCTTGACATTAGAGTTTGACTTGCTCTATGAAGTTCAGCAATATCTCTTTCAACTTTTAGGATTGGAAATCATGTTCCATATATCCACTGATCGTGACAAGAACTTTCATTCAATATAATGGCCTTTGACCCGGTGACCTCGATTTTAAACATAAACTTTCCTATTCCTTTTTAGAATTAGAACTGCTCTAAAGCAAATTATAACATCAAAGTTCAAAGCCAAGGTTACCAGCTCAAATGCCTTGGTATGAAAATATAGCACTTGTTATGAGTGATAGGGCTTTCATATTTACCATACTTGAAAGAGATAACTGCAATAGGGTGGTTCCTATATACCCTCCAAACGAAGAGTACGTATTTTAACAAGAGGCTCACGAGGGCCACATCACTCACCTCATTTGCTGACAAAAGAATGATATTGAACAATTTGGTGGAGGCCCTTGAGTATTTGCTTCCTGTAAGGTTTTAGAAATTCTGTGCATCAGCTTCCGAGATGTGCAGCCGTAGCAGAGGAGAAGTCAAAAATGCGTCAGCCGATCAAAACCCTCGGCGGTCACATTAGTTGACCAATCGGCCAAAAAACAAACGATTTTTTAACCAAAGACCAGAGAGCAGACGCTCTAACAAATTATAAGTAGCACAACAAATCAACATATCCATTGGACTGCAAGTAGAATATCACTCATATAATTCATAATATCAGAGATATAGTATTTCAAAAAAGAATGCCACACCCATTTTCCAAGACCCTAGGGGCAAGGGGCTGCTAGCTCAAATGAACTATCAAAATGACACAACAAGACTACAGATCCATAATATTGCATAAAGAATTATCTATCCATCATTAATAGCTTTAGAAGAGTAGAGAGCCAAATTAAATAGGAAAAAAATACCACACCCATTTTCTAAGACCCTGGGGATCAGGGGCTCAAACAAAATATCAGGTGCACAACTACACCACAGACCCATCAAATTGCATAAAGATTTAAGTCTCCATCATATAACGTGTCAAAGGAGATCACATACAGTTATATAGGAGAAAATGACCACAGCCATTTCTAAGACCCTGGGGGTCAGGGGTTCAAACAAAATATCAGGTGCACAACTAGACCACAGATCCATCATATTTCAAAAAGAATTATGGTAAGTCTCCATCATTTATAGTGTCAGAGGAGTTTTGAGCACAAGATTACATTGAGTTATATAGGAGAAAAAGACCACACCAATTTTCTAAGACCCTGGGGTCAAGGGCTCAAACAAAATATCAGGTGCACAACTGGACAACAGACCCATTATATTGCAAAAAGAATTAAGTCTCCGTCATTTACAGTGTCAGAGGAGTTGCGAGCACAAGATTACATAGATTTTCATAACCGCACCCATTTTCTAAGACCCTGGGGGTCAAGGGCTGAAACCAAATGTCAGGTGCACAACTAGACCATGCACATAACAAGTAGGATGCAAAAAGAATTAACATTCTACATGTGTATCACCTATGGTTTCAGAGGAGTTGTGAGCACAAGAATTGTTTACGGACGGACGGACAGACAGACGCCGGACAAGAGGGTATCGCATAAGCTCGACTGGTCTGAGACCAGTAGAGCTAAAAATTAAAAAAAAAAAAACAATTAAACAAGCTCTGTTTTTGAAACATAAATGCCTCCGGTAGCAGCTTTGAGAATAACATAGGTATTCAAGGATTACAGAGCTCACATAAAGGCAGAATGTTTTAATGAAGGCAAAACTCAATTAAAACATTTTTTTCTTATTGGCTTTTAAAAGCAAAACCACTCAAGTGGAAAAGGTTGTCAAAGTTTGATCAAAGATACATTTTTTTGTACATCCAATATGCAAGTTTGGTACATATAGCACATATACTTTGCTGAAAATTGGTGTTTAAAAGGAAAATCACTCAAGTGGAAAAAGTAGGTCAAGGTCATTTTATGAAAGTTTGTTCAAAGATACATCCAATATGCAAGTTTGGTCCATGAGGCACTTATACTTTGCTCAATATTGGCTTTTTAAAAGCAAAATCACTCAATCAGATGAAGTAGTTCAATGTCATTTTATGAAAGTTTGATCAAAGATACATACAATTTGCAAGTTTGGTACATGTAGCACTTATACTTTACTCAATATTGGCTTTTAAAAGCAAAATCACTCAAGTGGAAAAAGTAGGTCAAGGTCATTTTGTGAGTATGATCAAAGATACATCCAATATGCAAGTTTGGTACAAGTAGTACTTATACTTCGCTTAATATTGCCATTATATTGGCTTTTTGGCATAGTGAAGTTTGAAATGTTAAAAAAAGTAAAAAAGTCAAATTTCAAGGTCAGAGTCAAAGATGGTCTTGTCATAAGTAATCTACATGTAAATGTGAAATATAAGTAAGAAATGCCCAACCACTTATAGTTCAAGAGATGTAGCCTAGTTTAAAGTTTCAGAAAAGAAGATCAAATTTAAAGGTCATGGTCACATTGTCAAAGGTCATTGTCTAAGAGGAATGGTCTTGTCATAAGTAATCCACATTTGAAATATTAAAGCCCTACATTTTATTTTGTACCATTTATGAATTAAGAGATGTAACCAAATTTTAAACTCATTAGTTTGCATCCCCCCTTCCATTCAAAAAGATGTTGTGGAAACATGATAAAATTTCTTAAAACCCTTAACTATATCTGACATAACATATATATACCACTTGAACAATATAAACTACAAAATTTGAAGGTGTTTCAGGGAGAAATAGATTTAAATTGAATTTTTTTTTAGTATTTTCCTTAAAAAAAATTACACCCGTGTATATGTAGCAAAATCAGAAGTAAATAGTCATCCCAAAGTACAAGATCATATATAATATTAGCAGTCATCCTCTTTTTTCAGTCAGTGTCACAATATTTCTGGACATAATAATATATTTTCATGATAATAGCTAGGATGCACGATAGAAAATAAACATCCCCTTTTTATTCTGACATTTTTTTCTTGGGCGAGTTTCTTTGCTGGGTAAGCACATTGATGTTGTGCACTTACCCCTTGGCAAGTGTTTTTTTAAGGTATCTGATGTACAATAGACTCATTTTACATAGCGTCTAAATCATCTCCATTGTAAAGTATGGTAAATTATATGCCTCGTAAGGCACTATAAGCTATTTATTTTCTGAGAGGTTTGTTATTTTGCATATGTTATATAGAGAAAACAGACAATTTAAATGCTTCATCAGTTATTCCCCTTTGTTTTCCTGGCCCCAAAATTATTGTTTCTGATCAATGGGCATTATAACCTTTCAGAAAATATATAGTTTATGGTACCTTACCAGGCATGGAAATATGCCCTTTTGTACATCGGATACCTTAATAAAGTCCTAGAACACTGCCTTCTAGTTCAAAAGTAGGTCAAATGTCAAGGTCACTAGGTCAAGAGTCATGATATCAAATGAAAGATCTTGTCATAAGGAATCTATATGTGAAATATCAAAACCCTACCTCTTATAGTTTAAAAGTAGGTAAAAGGTCAATGTCAAGGTCATTTGATCAAAAGTCATGATATCAAATGAAAGGTCTGGTCATGAGGAATCTACAAGTGAAATATCAAAACCCTACCTCTTATAGTTTAAAAGTAGGTCAAAGGTCAATGTCAAGGTCACTAGGTCAACAGTCATGATATCAAATTAAAGTTCTGGCCATGAGGAATCTATATGTGAAATATCAAAACCCTACCTCTTACAATTCAAAAGTAGGTCAAAGGTCAATGTCAAGGTCACTAGGTCAAAAGTCATGATATCAAATGAAAGGTTCTGCATGTGAAATTTCAAAGCCATAGCCTCTATAGTTCATGAGATATAGCCCAGATTCACCATTTTTAAAAATAGGTCAATCTCCAAGGTCAAGATCACAAGGTCAAAACTTTTGGTATCCATGGTGAGGTCTTGTGACAAGGAATACATATGTGAAATATAAAATAGGGCTGAGTATTGTGGGTCAAATTTGTATTGCAATATATTGCGATATTTTGAAAAATATCGCGATATATTGCAATATTTTATAACATAGAGATTCCTTATGATTTTCATTTTCCAACCTCAATTTTGCTTTCAAATTTTATGAATAAAAATCTGAAAATGTTTCAATGGACATGACGTACAGACTTTGACAGTCCTTCTATAACATTCAAAGTTAATCATCCGGTTGAGAGATTTACTTTTCTCCTTGACTTATGTGCAGTGTGTGACGTACACAATATTTATAAAAAGGTCAAACAAATTTTTTGGTATCTATAGTATGAGGCTGTGCAGCAAAGTACTGAAGCTTCTTTTTCAATTAATAGCAATTATCTGTAACCATGTAAACACTTTCGGCGCACATACATTTGTAGTCTCCGTGTTAAAAAGTGGCTTGTCGGAAAATTGTAGATTTTATCACCGCTGTTATCGGACGAAATGAAATAATAGGTGGAATGCGCATTATGTCATTCACGACGTTCTTAGAGGCCATACATGTATCTTAAATGCATAACATCATAATGACATGAAGATAAGAATTATATCCACCTTTGGCAATTTGAATTACCCTATTGTTGTGTTTGGAGTAGGAATTCATGATCTCTCATATTTTCAAAAAAAAAAAACAGCTTAAAAACATGAAGATTAAAAAATATCGTCAAAAACCGGTTTTCGAAAACGAATACCTTGGTACGTATTGCGAAGCCTCGTATCGCAATACAGTAGCTTGACGATACGTACTGGTATCACGATACATCTTCCATTCAAACAATACACAACAATACAGTATTTTTTAATACAATCAAGCACAGTGTAACAAATAGAGACCATGTAACTTGTGAGAACCCTCTTTATGCTGTTAAGACTAAAATTCATGCAAGTATGTCAAGTTTTTCTTTAGATTCAAGGAATATGTGAGTGTTGGATTGGATAGAAAAGTGTATCGTGATATGTATCGTATCATGAGCCTTGTATCATGATATGCATCGTATGGTGATCTAGTGTATCAGCCAAATATCACTTCTCCATTGCACTGTTACCAGGTACGGGATTACTCCAGAAATGGCTATAATAGCTAAATATGGCTATAATAGCTATAAATGGCTATATTTGAGAAATAATTTTAAGTACTAAAAAATAAAATTTTTGAATTTTTCTTTCAAACTCAAAATCGCAAATCTTTATGACCATCTGATCAAAGTTTACAAAAGAAGGTGGTATGCAAAACTTGCAATTTTCAAGTTTTGACCAGGATAAGTTATCAAAATTTGACTCATTCAATCTCAAAGATGGTACATTTTACATGTCAACTTCTTTAGTAAACATTGTTCAGATGGTCATAAACATTTGCGATTTTGAGTATTAGCTCAAAATTCCAAAATTTACTTTTTTAGCGGTTGTAGGAATTACCGAAAAGACAGCATTTACCGAAAAGACAGTGATATTTACCGAAAAGACAGTGATATTTACCGAAAAGACAGTGGTATTTACCGAAAAGACCATTGGAATTAAGAACAAATTATTCTATTATTCATTTTATGTCAACAAAATATGATATTCATTCAAAATTCATAATTAAACTGCAACAACAGATACAACTGCATGTACATGTACCACAAAAAATTACCAAATACATATATTTCGTATTTGTTGTTATGAAATATGCACTTTATATAATTGATCAGTTATTCACACTCTACTTCATGATAATTATGACTTTTGCTACAACATTCATATCAATTTATCATTATTGAAGTAAGTTTTACATTCTCTATCAGAGGAAACTATGACTAAATCAAACCTTAAATCAAATAGCTTTTTTGGTTTTGATGATACATTTAATTGTATAAGCACATTTTCAATAATAAAATGTGTTTAGTTTTAAAATTTAAGTGTCTTTTCGGTACAATTTGGGGTCTTTTCGGTAAATATCTCTGTCTTTTCGGTAAATGCTGTCTTTTCGGTAATTCCTACTACCCCTTTTTTAGTACTTAGAATTATTTCTCCAATATAGCCATTTATAGCTATTATAGCCATATTTAGCTATTATAGCCTTTTCTGGAGTAATCCCGGACCTGGTTACTACTGAATGTCGTACTCCTGTGATCTCAGCAACTGAGTTATCCCTCCCCAAGCATAATTACAGCTGCAACAGATTAATCATATTTTCCTGTGTCTTCTGTGTGAGAAGATACAGCTAAATATCACTACGTTGTAGCTATAAGTATAAACTACCCCGAGCAATCCTCTGACAAAAATGTTCCAGGGTCTCTTTCTTCCCGTTACTGTCAAATATCATAAGATTGTATACCCTGTATTCTTACTTAGTAAAAAAGAGATTCTTTAATGCAAACTGCGTCTCAGATTTATACGGTAGAACGGACCAACTTGCCCACCAACCTAAGGTTTCGTCTTTCGCGCGGACGAGGTTGCGATAAACAATGTATTCCGATCCCGACGTAAAACGGGCACCTGTTATGTTTCGGTCAGGTCCTTAGCTACATTTGTAGTCATTTTTTCCGGGGGAAAAACACAAAAAAAAGAGCTAATTTAGGTACATGGAGCTGGAGCGGATCCATGGCAACACTCTAGTAGGAGGTTCTTGAAAAGTTATTGGGGAGGGGGGCGGGCGATGACGGAAAGCGATTTTAGCAAACCAGAGTACCAGAAAATGCAATATTGAAAATGCCTCCTTTTATAGGTTACACTACATAGTATCCGCAGTGTCGCATTTGGAATTTGGCTGGGATGATTTTTTAAATAGGGGACAGATGGGGTCCAGCTTCATTATGTGAGCTTTATAATTGAAATAACTATGTTTTTTGATATTTGGAAGAAATAATAGGCTTGTTGTCTTGATAAAAGCCCATTATTTCCATTGTTTACCTCATATGTATAGTATGACCGGATGTGAAAATAAGAGGTCATGTGACTAGCCATTGGCAAAGAAATGAGTGCTGTATTTAGGTAAGAAAACTTTGACGTCATATTTCTCGAATTGCATCAGGTGAAAATTCAAATAAATTGCACATATTATAGAATAAGAAATACACAACAAATAGACGTACAGGTTATTAAGAAAATCATTTGAGAAGGATGTCAAATTTGAGTCACTTTGAGGGGTCATGCCCCATTTCCATGCCATCTTCTAATGTACAGCTATAACTTTGTCTGACTGACAGGATTTGTTCAGATGAAATCAAGGATTATAGAAGTAATCAGCAATAAGAGTACTTTTTATTGATATGTAGCTTTATAATGTATGAGCAATATAAAATAATTAATATGACGTCAACTATTGCATGCCTTTCATTGAAAACGCTCAATTTTCAATGACCAATACTGTGTAGTGCAACCATAGAGAATTTGTTCGATATTTGACTGCCTTCATTTCTTAACGATTCAAGGAGGAAAAAGGATCAACTCAGCCTCTGAAGTATGCCTCAAACTCCCCGGTCGAGCTCCCTTCTGAAAGGAATTGGTTTAGTTTGAAGTATGCCCAAGTGAGGCCGATCAGAGTTACACTCTCAAATCAACGGCTGGCTTCATCCGTCTCGCACGCTTTTTTTTTTCTATTTGTAGTGTTTAATTATAAGACTTACGGTAATTCAGAGACTGAGCACTATCGTGTATAGAATGTTTATACTGCGCATGTCTGATGTATATACAATGTAGATAAAGAATAAGTTAGTTGCTAGTAAAGTGTTGAACTGTAAGCACGTGTTTGTTGATTCAATTCGTAGAACATTACATTGGCGACGAGGATGGGATGTCAGTAATTCGGACAAAAAGATTAAATTCGGACATAAAGATTAAATTCGGAGAAAGAGATTAAATTCGATATGGCAACTGCAATCACTACAGATTTAGGGGGATTGCCACAATTTGATTGCAAAGGTGAAGTTTCAAACATTGGAACTAAATGGAAAAGATGGATCCGAGCTTTTGAACTATTTGTAACCGGGAAAGGAGTGACAGACGCAGATCAAAAGAAGGCTCTTTTACTCCATTGTGCAGGAATGAATGTCCAAGACATTTATTATACGTTACCTGAAATCGCCGGAGAAGATGACGCTTATGTTAAAACTAAAACAGCTTTAGAGACTTATTTCAGCCCTCAAGTAAATTTGCCGTACGAACGACATGTATTCAGAAATTTAGCGCAATCTGAGTCAGAAACCATCGAGCAATTTATTACAAGATTAAAACAACAGGCGGAATATTGTGAATTTGGTGCTACTTTGGACGACCAAATACGAGATCAGGTGATCGACAAATGTATGTCTTCACATCTGAGACGAAAATTGCTTGAAAAAGGAAGAACTTTAACATTAGATCAATTAAGACAAATAGCTACATCGATGGAAACGGCAGATAAGCAAGCAAGAAACATTGAAGGAATGAAGGAACTTAAAATAAACAAAGTAGCCGGAAGGAGGGAGCGTCAAGTAGTGAAGAAACCAGATCATGGATACATGCACAACGGTAAACAAGCGGCGAAACCAGAGAAGTTATGCTTCAGGTGCGGAAACAAGGGTCATTTCGGAAAGGATCTCACATGCCCAGCGAGAGATAAGCTGTGCAATAAATGCGGTAGAGAGGGGCACTTCGCGATTTGTTGCAAAACAAGAGTACCACAGGCGCGGAAACAGGGAAAAGGGAAACCTCGAGTACGTCACGTTGAGGAACAAAGCGGTGAAGACGAGTTCGCTTTCTCTGTATCTGGATTCGCGGACAATAATAACCAGATTACTGTCAAAGTCGGGGGAGTGAACATAAAAATGTTAATTGACTCCGGAGCGAGCTGCAATATCATAGACAAACAAATGTGGACGAATCTAAAAGATAAAAAGATCAAGTGCAAGTCAGAGAAAACCGTGAGAAAGATATACGCTTACGGGAATCCGAAACCACTTCCGATATTAGGTGTTTTCTACGCAGATGTTATCACAAGGAAACGTCAAAAAGAAAACGTGGATTTCATCGTGATCGACGGAAAGGGCGAGGCATTGCTAGGGAGAAAAACAGCAACGGAACTAGGGCTACTCAAGATCTACACGGATGATAGTGTCAATACTGTATATTTGACGACTACCGATTTAGAAGGAGCGTATCCAGAAGTCTTTGATGGGGTCGGAACGCTGATTGATCACCAAATCAAAATTCATATAGATCCAGGGGTGAAACCAGTAGTTCAGGGTTTACGGCGGATTCCATTTTCCCTTAGAAACAAAGTAGAGGAAAAATTAAATGAGCTAGAAAGAATGGAGATAATCGAAAAGGTGGAAGGACCGTCAACATGGATAAGTCCCGTGGTCATAGCGCCAAAACCGTCAGGAGAAATCCGTTTATGCGTTGACATGCGGCAAGCCAACACAGCGGTTATCAGAGAAAGATTCCCGATACCAACGATCGACGAAGTTTTGAACGACATGAATGGTGCGAAATACTTCAGCAAATTGGATCTTAAATGGGGATACCATCAACTAAAACTCGACGAAGAGTCACGTGACATCACAACGTTCATCACACACAAGGGCTTGTATCGTTATAAGCGCCTTATGTTCGGTATCAGTTCTGCTCCTGAATTATATCAGCACACTATTCAAAATATCTTGTCAGGAATAGAGGGTGTCAATAATATATCTGATGACATCATCATTCACGGAAAAACGGAAAAGGAACACGACGACCGTCTTCATGAAGTTATGAACCGTTTGAAATCAAGGGGACTTACGGTAAACAAGGATAAGCTGGAACTGAAAATGAATCAGCTGACATTCATGGGCCATGTGTTATCAAAAGATGGTATAGCACCGACGAAATCTAGGGTCGAGGCAATTATAAATGCGAGACACCCTGAGACTTCGTCTGAAGTCAGAAGTTTTCTAGGCCTCGTGAATTATTGCGGGAAATTTATTCCGAACCTAGCGACAGTGGCGGAACCACTGAGGAAGTTAACGAGGAACAATGTTCAATTCAAATGGGGAATCGATCAAGAGAAATCATTCAATGCATTGAAACGAAGACTGAGCGAAAGTAAATCGTTGGCATATTTCGATAAAAATGCCAAAACACGGATAATAGCGGACGCTAGCCCGATAGGATTAGGAGCCGTTCTCGCACAGGAACAAGGAGGAATCAGCCGAGTGATCTGTTACGCAAGTCGCACGTTATCGGATGTCGAGAGGAGATATTCGCAAACAGAAAAAGAAGCGTTAGCACTCGTTTGGGCCTGCGAAAGATTCCATTTGTATCTTTACGGAATTAAATTCGAGCTCGTCACCGACCACAAACCGTTGGAAGTCATATATTCACGGAAGTCGAAACCGTCGGCGAGAATTGAGCGATGGGTTCTCAGATTACAACCATACGATTTCAATGTTGTGTACCGACCAGGGGTCAACAACATAGCAGATACACTTTCGAGACTTGTGAAACCGGTATCAACCGAACCAGTTGACGACAGTGAGAGCTACATTAGGTTGGTTGCGCGAGAAAATGCACCGAGAGCTCTGGACATCAAATTAATCGAGAGAGAATCGGCAAAAGACGAAGAACTAACAGAAGTTCGATATGCGATAAAAACAGGAAAATGGGAGAAGACTACGTGTGCACCAATATATCGAGCTATTGAAACGGAACTTACGACAGTTGGAAAATTAGTCTTAAGAGGCACGCGTATCGTAATACCGGGGACGTTACGCAAACAAGTTTTGAAACTCGCACACGAAGGACATCCAGGGATAGTTTCGATGAAACAACGATTAAGAACCAATGTATGGTGGCCCGGACTGGAAAAAGATTGCGAAAAAGTTTGCAAAACATGTCACGGATGCCAGATTGTCGCAGCACCTGCGAAACCGGAACCGATGAAAAGGACAGAACTGCCGTCTGCTCCTTGGCAACATTTGGCAATGGACTTATTAGGACCATTTCCGACCGGCGAGAGTCTATTTGTTGTCGTTGACTATTATAGCAGATATTACGAAATCGAAATTATGCGAAAAACAACGTCTGACAAAATAATCGATGCGCTGGAGAAGATGTTCTTAACGCACGGACTGCCGTATTCAATTACGTCAGATAACGGACCACAGTTTATAAGTGAGGAATTCGCTACATATGTCGAGGAGAACGCGATTATTCACCACAGAATTACTCCTCTTTGGCCTCAAGCGAACGGGGAAGTTGAACGCCAAAACAGATCGCTGTCGAAGAGAATTCGAATTGCGCAATCAGAGAGCAAGGATTGGAAAAAGGAACTCCGAAAGTACCTTGTTGCGTATCGTACGACGCCACACACAACAACAGGAGTATCGCCATCACAGATGATGTTTAAGCGAAAAATCCGAACAAAGCTACCGGAAATATATGGCGCCGATATCGAAACTGACACCGACGTGAGAGACCGGGACGCAGAAGAAAAAGGGAAAGGAAAACTGTATGCCGACAAACGAAGAAATGCGACCGAGTCAACCGTCAAAGTTGGAGATGACGTCCTACTAAAACAACAGAAACGGGACAAGTTCACAACGACATTCGAATCCGAACCGTACAAAGTCGTTGACAAGCGAGGGAACAACATTACTATTGAATCGTCAACAGGGGTTCAATACGAAAGGAACTCTTCACATGTGAAACCTTACTTAAGTTCATGTGAAGATGATAATGCGGGTGAGAAAATCGTAGAAAACGAGACTGTAATCGAAGCAAGCACAGATGCTATACAAGAAACTGAAAAACCTTCGCGACCGACACGAGAAATAAGACTGCCGGCCAAGTTCAAGGACTTTGTGATGAAGTGAATTCAACTGAACTGTAAATAATCATGTATCTGTAAAATAGAAACTATTACTTATCAAACACGTTTTCAATCAAATCTACATTTATAATTATAAGTAAAGTCAAATTTAATTTTCATCATTTCAATCAATTTTTAATGAGTTATTTCAAATCTAAATAAAGGAGGGAATGTAGTGTTTAATTATAAGACTTACGGTAATTCAGAGACTGAGCACTATCGTGTATAGAATGTTTATACTGCGCATGTCTGATGTATATACAATGTAGATAAAGAATAAGTTAGTTGCTAGTAAAGTGTTGAACTGTAAGCACGTGTTTGTTGATTCAATTCGTAGAACATTACACTATTCGGTTATTTTTGTATAACCGAATAAAAATAAATTTATGAATCGCAAAGTGATATAAGTCCCCTACCGGTGTTGTAGCATATATCATCCCCCCGCACAGATCATCCCCCCGGATGAACTGGCCCAGTATAGAACATATCCCCCATGTAAAGGGGATATTCTATCCGCACGGTTTATCTCCCTATAGAGTTTCAGCATAGAACAACCCCCGGGGGATAAAGCGGCCCGGGTCCAACCTTCCTCCTGTCTAATTCCGGATTTCCATTCTGAAACGGAAATTATCATAAAATATAGTGTGGTTCAGTTGACAATGGGTATGCATGACCCCCATTTTTCTTTTGTTTTTATGCTTGTCAAGATATCCCAGGCAAAAAAGAATAAATTTATACGATAAAGGGTCAGTGAACTCGGATTATTACTCGATCTACAGACAGTCAAACAGCGCCTTACATGTACCATTAAATAGGGTAAATATAGGTGGTACCGTTTTTCTATTCATTCCCTATTTTTGATATCATAAAATAGAATTTGTGATCTAAAACTCGATTTGCTTCATATAAAAAAAAGTCCGTCATATTTTGTGATATCAAAAAATCCATTTATTGATATCACAATTTTGTGATACAATGTATCAGAAAATCGATTTTGTAATATCACAAATTCCATTTTGTGATATGAAAATAAACTCTTGATTCGTAGATATGCTTGTCTGCCAGTCTGATACATTCCTAGTGTCATTTTCCGTGAAGTGAACACATTTTGCGAAGAACTAAGTGTATTGACTCCGATTAATCGATTCTCAAAAATAGAATCGATAGTCAGCGGCTTGGGTATCTTAGCGACGATAGCGCCGATTTCGGCGACTATCCTCACAACACTAGCAAGAACTATGTTCTTATCGTTAGCCAAGTATGTAACATAGAACAATAAGCATTGGTCAGATGAATATAATATTTTAGAGGAGATAAAGCCCATAATTATATGTCAGCAAACTATGTAAGCTTTGTACGCTAAAAATTGCATCTTGTGTCAGGAGTTATGGAGCTCTAGACTAACACCCCTTAATGACATCCGCCCCTTCTCACTTCTCTCAAGTCAAAGTAAATGTCAGGCGTGTAGCCGGACTCACGGAAGTACCTTGGTGCTTCCACGTCGTTTTGCAAAAAATGAATATATTATAATAAAACATGACTAAAAGAGAGAAAGAATGAGTAAATTAAAGGCAAGATCAGTATTCAAAGGGTCATTGATTAGATAGAAAAGTGCCATTTGAAGTGCCATGAAGAACTGCCCTTTGAATGTGTATAGAATCCTATAGCTGTCAGGGATTGAGAGGGTAAATCCCCAAAAGAAGCTAATTTATTCTATTCATTGCTTGTTGGAGGCCTCAAGGATGCCCCCAAACCCCCTGTCTGAAAATAGTTCTATAACATTTAACCTCGCTGCGAGACTTGTAAGCAGGACTAGTCTGAAAAGTACTGTGGCTACACGCCTGAATATAGATAAAACTAGAGGCGGATATCTCGTTGGCGTCGAGCTCCTGAAGTTCAAAGCCATAACATTATGTATCTTGTCTTACATTTCCTTGTGCTATCCCTATTGCCACTGTCACCACCCAAACTTCAAGTTTCCCCCTAGAAAAGTTGGAAAAGAAAAACAATTCGGCGTCTTTTGGAGTGCACCGATTTGGTTTCCTTGGATTTTGAACATGAAATTAGAAATGTTGGACCCTTCTCGTTCTTTCATTTAAAATGTTGTTATATTATATATCAAACATGTATATTACATCCATGATCTACTTTTTGGATTTCTTTCCCACTTTTAATTCATCTGTTCCCTGCTCTGTTCTGCCCGGCCAAAATAGGAATTATAAATGATTCTATTCCTTCTAGTAATTTTATACCCCTTTTCACTAATTTTTATCACAAATGATCAGAAATAGAATAGAGTAATCTGATGGTATGATTTTAATGAAATACTGTGAACGTTATAGACAAGAATTTTGCCATGCGGCGATAATTTCTTCTCCAACCTCTTTGTAAGGGGTCTTAATGTCGGGGTTGCGACATTTAGAATATGTCCACATGTAGAAGAACATCGCATTGAACTAATCAGACCAAACAAATATTCCCGACTCGTTCTGTTGGCTACAAATGTCAATATTTTGTCTATTAATTTTATCGTTTTCGTCTTTTTGGAGACTTTATATATACTTCTGTAGTGCATGATGAAAATTCAAGAACTCATGTATATCCATATTTTTCGGGATCCTTATAGCTTGAGTATGAATGATTTAAGCTATTTTGGGAAATTCTGATAAAATGAACAGTTCTAAGGGCGGTATTTTCTTACTTATACGATTTCACTACAATAATTTATGCAAGAAATCAACGTTTTGACCAAAACAAAAAAAAAACAAAAAAAAAAAAATCATAGAGTTTAACTCGAAGGAGCTGATAAGATAAGGCGTAAAATCTGCCCTGAAAAAGTGGAATTTTCAAAATGGGAACTTCAAAAAAAGTCTTTCACAAAATTGATGCCAGTTCTTGGTTTCATCATAATCAGCAGTTGCATAAGATTTATCATGCATAGTTTTCCTAAATTTTGGGGCAAAATATGTCTTTTTTCTATAGAAACCAATGGAAAATGGAAAAGTTTTTTAACACATTGTTCCCCCCTCAGCTACAGAACACCACTTTTATAGAAGGTGTATATCACTAACACACATCTTTTGACAAAGTGGGGTTCTGTAGCTGAGGGGGGAACGATGCCCCAGAGACAAAAAACTGAAAAAGGGAGGGTGGGGGCTTTTTACAAATCTGTGTTTTAGGCCATAATATAAGCAAAATTTCATTGTTCCCATTTAAAGTCATTCTTCATTTATTCTAAACATGTTCACATGAAATGCACAAGATTTTGGAATGAAATAAACAGGAGTGTGCAGTTTATTTCTACACAATGTGTATTTCGCGGTAAAATGCCTGCTTTGTAGTCAATTAATACAAAATACAACCATATTTCAGATTTAAGATTTTAAAATTTATGGAAAAAATTGAGACCAGTCTTTTGAATTTAATTTCTAGTATCTTGTTTAGACTATAAGTATGTTTTAAAGCTTATAGATATCCATATTAGCCAAATTGTTCTTAATTTTCAATGCTTTTTGATCGATATTAGCTTTTTCTCAACATGGCTACCCCCTACTCTTTAGACTGTAATTTAAGTATCTAGAAATAAGCGTACCAAAATAAAAGTTGTATGAGGAATCTCCAAATACATTACATTTTAGTAATTATCAAGTTTTTCTTGCATACAGATCATTGTGTAGAAGAAATACTTGATGAGATTCAGGGCTAAATACAGCCCTTATCTTATCAGCTCCTTTTGAGCTTTGGATAATCTCTTTTTAAAGAGTATGAATACTATACTATGATAAATGGAATATATTCTGATGTCTAAATCTTTGATAACAGAACTCATACGGTGAAAATGAAAAATTTCCCGGGCCCTACTTTCTGTAAGTTTTTTTTTTTTTTTATTAAAACATATATTTTCCTCAAAATAGACATTCAGCAGTGAAAATTGAATAACTATTGTAACATAAGAAACTGAGGTCACGTCATTTATCTTTAATGTCGGTTTCATAAAAAGAGCTATCTCCTCCTATATAGTCGCAACCCCTACCCAAACATACCAGCACTTAGCCTGGTTTATCAGATAATCTGATTACTTTTTTAAACAGGGGCGGATCCAGAACCCCAACTGCCAAAGGGGGGGGGGGGGGGCACATACAATTTTTGATGGGAATCACTTGCGAGGCCCGAAAGGCCGAATGGGGGAGGGTATGAGAGGGGGTTTCCCTCTCCCATTGGTGGGGGTTGGGGGGGGGGGCTCTCCCGAGAATATTTTGAAAAAAATGAAGCAATTTGGTGGCATCTGAAGCGCATTTGAACTGAATTTAGAAGGGATTAGGCGCGCATGATTCAGTCAGTGTCAGTAACGATAATTAGTATATTTTCTTATGCTGTATTATTATTTCTTTTTTTTTTGCACGGCATGCAGTCCTAAGTCAACATGGTTAGGATTTTCTAATGAAAGGGCGAATCAAGAAAATTTTTAAAAGGGCAGCTCTAGAGGTCAGCCCATGGGGGGGGGGGATGTGTCCAGCCGTAAATTCACGTAAAAGCAAGGAAAAAATCAACAATTTTTGCAAATTCCAGACGGGATCTAACCCCCTTAACCATCACTCTAGATCTATGCTACTTTGTTTTAAATTTTTGTAAGGTGAAGAAAATAAGTAAATCTATGATAAATTATCTTGATGCGTCCAGATAGAAAGGTTTAATTATTCATTGGTAATTCGATTCTAAAAATAAAAAGAAAAACATGCATTTTTGACTGTTTGCAAAATTCTTGGAGATGTCCGTCCAAATCTAGTCAAACAATTTTAATTGTTCAATGACCTAAAGAACACACACACACACAAAACAAAACAAAACAAAAACGATCTTAAAAAAAAGTAAAAAAAAAAAATAATTCAATTTTATAGGTTATATCTAAGATCTGGTAAAGAAATATTTATTTTTTACGACTTGCATAGAACTGTTATAAGTTCCCGATTCACCCCAGTCCTGTTGTTCACGTACATGTACAGACGATGGACATGGCAGCAATGCATCCTTCCCGACTTTGTAATTTATCTACGAGAAAAGTTTGGAAAATTAATTCAAATCGGTGGTTTCTGGGGTGTTTTGGGGCTATTTCTGACTAATTTCATAGATTTTTGTTAGGAAACAGCAGTTTAATGCTTCCAAAAGCATGTCACAAGTGTCCCTTCGATGGGCACCGCCCGGGGGGGGGGGGTGTTACGTGCCCCTCGGCTGAATCCGCCACTGTAAAAAATGTGCTGGTGGCTTCACATTTATAAGTATTAAATCAGATTTCAGTGAAAATTTGTGGAAATATATGTAAAAAGTTCTAGTTTGTACTGTCCAAATCTCAGGAAACAGAGAAATTTGCTTTAAAAGGCGATAATTAGGTTTTGTACCCAATCCTTTGGCCACGTCTTGTTTTTAGTCTGTTGTTTGTCCTTTTGAAATTGAAAACCTACTAGCTAGCCAGGAAAAAAAAACCCCACAAATAAGCATATAAAACGAAGTTGAAGTTCCATAATTTGTGACAAACTAGAACCAAGTGAAATCTGACAGAAACTTGTTTCATTTGATTATTAACTGATTTAAACAAAAAGAATTATAGATCTATATATTTTGTCTTGAATCATTAGATTACTTTCAGTTAACATGAAATATAAGAAATTGAACAGTTTCCCTTCAGTTTCTGTAGAAAACACATTTAATTTGCCAAGATTTCATCAATTTAATTTTGTTTTGTTTCATGACTATGGACTCAAAACCTACCAGCACGAGGACGCAAAACAGAAAATAACAAAGAAATGGCCCTTCCTTTTATTTTTTTTTTTTTTTTTTATGATCTGGATCGCGATACATTATTCTCTGTATCCCATTATCGAAGGTTCGTTCGCTAATTTCCTCTGTCACAGCATTGTCATGGGCATCACAGTCTGCAATAGAACAATTCATGGCAAAGCTGAAAGGATTTGTATCACAAGTCCGAAAAGCAATGGAACAGTGTCAGTTTTGAAAGAGGAAATATCGAAAAAGATCAATCTACCCAAATCTGATATAGGTAAAAAAAAGTTTGCGGACAGTCGTTCTTTTCAAGCACTTTGTTATCAATTTGTTATGATTATTCATGCATCCAAGTTGCTTTATCGTACTAGATCTTGTCCCTGCGATTTTGGCACAGGCCGCTTTATTTGTGGTTTTATTACTTTGCTGTTGACGTACTTGTGTCAAAGCAGTAACCGAACGATTTTGAAGGTTTATTCACGATAACTTTTTTGTTTTGTTAAATTGAGACATGAAACTTGAAATAAATAATGGTTGGCATATGTCTCAAATATCTATCGAAAAATTATCTTAAAATGTTGGACTTTCATCATCTTTTATGTTGATCTTTTATCCACAACATTTCCTCAATTTCACAACTTTGCTAAAGCAGTAACCAAACGATCGAGCATTCGGATGTGTTTTATTGAATGATTTTCAATCCTATTTAGATAAATCTGAAGTAACATCTTTTCCATAGACCGAATTGTAGAAAATTGAGGAAAATTCCTATAAAGTTTAAACAGATAAATATAGTTCTTACTGGAAGGTTTAGGCGGCTACCCTTTCCCAACCATATAATATCTAATCTGACTTTATTACTGCTTAATAAATGACCAAAAAACTATTCATTAAATCACCCTATTATAAAAATGTTGAAACTAATGTCGATTTCTAGTGAAACTTTATAAGATTCCTTAATTTTATCCAATTTTGTTAATTCAAATACCCCTTACACCGTGATCGTTCAGTTACTTATTCCGTTCAGTTACTGCTTTGACACCAGTAGTCCTAAAAATATTAATTTTGACCTTGTTATTTGGAGGGTGTCATAGGGTAATTTATCATAGGATTACTGTTGACTGTGTGACAGGCGGACTGGAAAATGTGGCCGGCCTGGGAATCGAACCTCATGCAGATACATGTACTTTCTGCTTACAGGACAGACGCTCTCACAGATTGAGCTAACCAGGCACGATACTTTTCTTCTTCTTTCGGAACAAACACAGGGTCACTATTGACCATTACGTGCCTTTTTTGGGCAGTGGTGGGGGAATTAAAATAATTCAAAAAATATTTTAAACAAAAATTTAAAACTACATGTATTTACATGCAGTGTTCTGTGTAGTTCTACTTCTAGTAGAATGTTGCCTTCAGGACAGGTATGGTGAGCTGTTCCCTGAAGGTGTCAAGTGAGTCTGAGGATGTAATTATTGTTGGTAACAAAGTCCATTGTACTAATGTTCTTGGATAAAAAGAATGTTTATAAGTATCTTTCCCACAGGGATTTATCACGCTAATACCGATTGCTCTATATGTGTTAAAGGGATTTAACTCGTTGTTGAACGAAAAATCGTTAAGTCATCGTTAAGTCTTCATTAATAGGCTAATCAATGTCAAAACTTATTTTCTGTGGTATATTTCAAAAGATTAATTATATCCCCCGCAAACGAAGTTTTGGGGGTATATAGGAAACACCCTGTCCGTCTGTCTGTCTGTCCATCACTCTGGTTAAGAAGTTCTTAAAGCAGATAACTCTTCAAGTATAAGTGATAGGGCTTTCATATTTCATACATACCGGTACATTCACCATAATAAGTACTACATTTTGTCATATTACCTAGTGATCTTGACCTTTAACTTTGACCTTATAGTTATAATTTGGTAAAGAAGTTCTTAAAGCATATTTTTTTTTCTCATATAAGTGATAGAACTTTAATATTTCATACATACATTCACCATAACAAGTACTACATTTTGATACCAAGAAATTTGACCTACATATATGTAGTGACCCTGACTTTGAACTTTGATTGTATTTTGGTTAAGAAGTTCTTAAAACGAATATCTCTTCAGGTATAAGTGATAGGGCTTTCATATTTCATACAGTCATTCACCATAATAAGTACTACATTTTGATACAAAGACATTTGACCTAGTGACCTTGACTTTGAACTTTGACCTTATTGTAGTATTTTGGTTAAGGTATTCTTAAAGTGAATATCTCCTTAAGTATAAGTGATAATGCTTTAATATTTCATACAGGCATTCATCATAACAAGTTTTACTCCAAGAAATTTTAACTTGTGGTGTTGACCTTGACCTTTGACCTACTTTTATACTATAAGAGATAGGGCTTAGATATTACATATATATTCCTCATGATGAGAGCTTTCATTTGATATCATGACTTTTGACATAGTGACCTTGATATTGACCTTTGACCTACTTTTAAACTATAAGGGATAGGGCTTTGATATTTCACATATAGATTCCTCATGACCAGAGCTTTCATCGATACCATGATGTTTGACTTAGTGACCTTGACCTTTGACCTACTTTTGAACTATAACTGTAAGGGTAGGGCTTTGATATTTCACATATAGATTCCTTATGACCAGACCTTTCTGTGTTGTGTCACAAATGAATCCGTTTAGAGAAAAATGTCCTGCGGGGGGTATAATTCGTAAGGGCAGTTCTAGTTCAAATTGATGATATCCCCTATTCAAAGTGGGGATATCTCCAATTTGAATTGCTGATATCATCTTTTTGAGTAAGAGATATTCATCCTTAGTAGATGATACATGTATTGAATAAGAATTGGTAATACCTCCTTTTTGAATTGGAGATATTGTCAATTCAGTAGGAGATATCTCCAAGTCCAATTATTAATTTCTCCTCATCAATCGTTACCATCATCTATTCAAATTAGAGATTTCATCTATTGTAGAATTGATGATACAAGTATGAGGCTATGTAAATAGAGTATACATAGGGTATCACTGACTTAGCTTTTAATATGCCTTTTTAGTTTGGACAGGAAGTAGCAAAGCTTTTGAATTTCACATCTGTATATACCTTGTGACATTAAGATTTTTTTTTCCAGATGCAAAATATTGATCTTGTGAAATCAGTGACACTCAAAGTTCATGAACTATCTTATTCTTATTTCAGAGCTAATATATTGTGGTCAGAAACTAGATGACACCAATACCCTGATTTCATATGGATTAAAAGATGGATGTACTGTGTTTGCTCTTAAAAAGCATATAGAAGAAAGTCAGGCCAAACCAGGTATTTAAAAAAAAAAATTCTTTCATCTACTCTTCTCTATGGAACTCAATGAGTGACGTCAAATCATATAAATTTAATTAAATTCTTTGAAAAAAACTGTTGTATACCTATGCAACTTTAAGATTATGTTAATATTTTTTCTCATAATTGATTTTATTAAAAGATTCAATGTCAGACATGGGCATTAGACAGTTGGTATCTACACTACAGTCAGCTTTGTTAAATCCAGCTTACAGGAACACAGTAAGTCAAACATCTATCATCTTTATAAATTGACTGTTTTTAGTCAGATCTTTTATGGCTGCTCTTGTTTTCATGTGTTTCAGTTACAGTGTTCAAGAATCTATTTACTAGTACAGGGTTTTAGAAAATGGCCTTGTGAGGAGGCAATATTTTGCCGAATGCTGCTTCTTACTGAAATCCCTACCATCATATTTTGGGAGATAGTACATACTGTACATTGTAATGTGCATAACGAAGAGAATGTGTTTTGCATTATCATTGCTATTTTATTCAAACCCCAGACTTAACTTGTCTTAGTCCTTAGTAAATACAATAAGAGAGGTTATCTTAATTATATAAAGAATCTAACATTAATGTAACTAACATTCCAAGTATAATGCACAGGAGTGACCTATTACATTATATAATTATACACGATTTTACAGAATATCACTTGATGCACTTTTAGCCAATAGAAATGAACAAAATAATGTAATAATATCTTATACAGGTAGAGAGGATCTTGAATAGCTCAGAATCATTAGAGAACATCATAGCTGCTACACCAGGACTAAGTGATGACCCTGTGGCTATTTGTAAGTGTACAGGATATGTAGATAATACAGTTTGTAACAGATTAAGGTTCAGATATGAATACGTTGTAATTAAGCAATTATGAAAGCCTCCTGTATGATAGAGGTCACTTTTATAATGACATGTACTTTAAGACAATGCTCACAGATTAGACTATATGAACAAGATTACGTCCATTGTAGTTGTTCTGGTTTTATTATACTACTGAAGCTGGTACATACATGTATGTATATAGAAATGTACTTTGTATATTACAGCCATGCTTCAGGATCAGGAGCTGTTGGCCATACTTGCTCACCCTGGCAATATTAAACAGTAATGTATCTTTTATCTTAGTTTATGTAAAGCATTCAATTACATGTACTATAAATGTGGTTATTTTTGCTGGCGGAAAATTTTGCAGTAATAAGATTAAGATGTTATGCTTGGAGGAAAATTCGCAATATTAACGTCTCTGCCATTGTAAGAATGCACACAGGTAATTTTCGGGTAGGGTATTTTTTTGTGTCGTCCTCTGATTCTTAAAGTACAGGAAAATTACCCCCACGTGAAATTTTTCATATTTACAGTATATAGAAAGAGAGTTTCTCACAGTTGAATTGTCAGATAAAGAGCAGTAGATACATCATTCACAGGCCACTTGCCAAATAATGGATGACAAAAAATGTCTGAGTTTGGAACTTTTTTGAGCTCTTTTTCATTTAATGTCATTATGGAATTGCATATTTAAAAGTGATGTCAGAATGAAACCAGAAGTCTCTGATGAGACTGAAGCTCTCCTGGTTGTTTGCTTAAATTAATCTAAGTGCCACACTCATTTTCCAAGACCATGAGATCAGGAGCTCAAACAAAATACAAGACCAGAGAATGATTAATATAATGCTAAAAAAAAAAAGAATTATCTTTCTATCAATTATACTTTCTGAGAATTGGTGCTCACAAGATTACATAGAGTTATATAGGAAAAATGAACACACTCAAACAAAATATCAGGTGTACATCAAGACCACAGACTGAGAATAAAGCAAAAACAATTATCTAGTCTTGTACAACAAAATTGTTACTATAGAACATATATTTCAATATTTACATTTTCTATCAATTATGCTTTCTGAGAATTGGTGCTCACAAGATTACATAGAGTTATATAGGAGAAAATTACCACACCCATTTTCCAAGACCCTGGGGGCCAGGGGCTCAAACAAAATATCAGGTGCACAACTACCACAGACTGAGAATAAAGCTAAAACAATTATCTCTTTTTCTATTTTACTTTCTGAGAGTTGGTGCTCACAAGATTACATAGAGTTATATAGGAGAAAATTACCACACCCATTTTCCAAGATCCTGGGGGTCAGGGGCTCAAACAAAATATCAGGTGCACATCTAGACCACAGACTGAGAATAATGCAAAAACAATTATCGTTCTATCAATAATACTTTTGAAAATTGGTGCTCACAAGATTACATAGAGTTACATGTATATAGGAGAAAATGACCACACCCATTTTCCAAGACCCTGGGGGTCAGGGGCTCAAACAAAATATCAGGTGCACATCTAGACCACAGACCGAGAATAATGCAAAAACAGTTATCTTTCTATCAATAATACTTTCTGAGAATTGGTGCTCACAAGATTACATAGAGTTATATAGGAGAAAATGACCACACCCATTTTCCAAGACCCTGGGGGTCAGGGACTCGAACAAAACATCAGGTGCACATCTAGACCAGAGGCCCATTATAATGCAAAAAGAATTTATTTTGTACTATTCACAGATTGAGAGGATTCGCGCTCACAAGAAAAGTTTAACGGACGAACAGACAGACAGACAGACAGACGGCCGGACGCCGGACACAGGGCGTTCGCATAAGCTCGACTGGTCTTAGACCAGTAGAGCTAAAAAAAGGTACCAAAAGATCTCACTTTGGCATTTTTTGTAACATATCCAAGATTGGAAAATGGTCTGTCTTCATGCAAGCTATAGACTGTACTTAAAGTAGAAGTAAACAGATCAAATGTCATATACAATAGTATACTTTAATTTGAGGGCGATATTATTTTCCTGGGTTAAAAAATTCTTCATGTCTCCCTCTCTCCCTCCCATTTGGGCAATAAATTGTTTATTATACCCAAAATTGAAGAAATACTATGGCCATATCCACCTTGATAACCTGCACAAATCTAGGCGCAGTCATCTTTGTGTATTTGTTTATCGTCTGCAGCCTTTTGGTCATTCTTGGCAGTCATCATAACAAGAGAGGCAACTCTTACTCAACATGAAATATGGGATTTGGAGTTGGGGTAGACATGACCATGGAACATGATGGTACATATGGTATTGTACCTTTATTTGTATTATGAGAGATTGAGTGGAAGATTATAGAGACATCTACAGACTTTGTCATTTCCATTTTAGGGTGATAGAGAAACATCCAGCTTTTGGTCAGGCAGCTATAATGATAGCATCTGCTGTTAGTGAGGAGGGAGGGAGTAAAGATGATAGAACATCCACAGGTATTCATGAAAGTGTTTTCACATGTGTATTCATTTTTGCAGAATCTTGACCTTGGTTTTGTTGTGGCAGACTGACCTGACCGGGTGGGGCTTATTTTCACCTGGTCATCAGAAGAGTTCACTTCTGACCAGGTGATATAAGCTATAAAAATTACAGGTAATGAGTATTTACTCTAATTACCAATAAATGCAATCCATAGTCTATCTACCCTAATTTCAATTGACTTGTCTCAATTGCTTGATTGAATTAGCTCCGCCCGGTCAGGTAACTTTGCTACGACAATATTTGACTTACCCTTTAAAATATTGATCTTTGGGCTCAACTTTTGGGCAGTACAGTATGTGTATACAATAATGCATTATTGGATATCAGAGTTAACTTGTCTGTCTGTCTATAAGTCTTGTCAGGACATGGTGATTTAACCCCTTCTTTGATTATAACAATATTTCACCATATGATTGCCCAGGATACATGGGTATGTTATGGCTTTGAACTGAGGTCATTAATCAATGCATATCTTTTGAATAAATTTTATTTGGATATATATGCACAACCGATGTGAGGAGCTGATAAGATAAATCTGCCCTGAAAAAGTGAAATTTTCAAAATGTGAACTTCAAGAAAATTCTTTCGCAGAGTTGATGCCAGTTCTTGGTTTCATCATAATCAGCAGTTGGATAAGATTTATTGTTCATCAATTTCCTAGAAATTGGGGCAAAATATGTCTTTTTTTTCTATAGAAATCAATGGAAAATGGAAAAGATTTTTAAAACATTGTTTCCCCTCTAGCTACAGAATGCCACTTTTACAGAAGGTGTATATCACTAATACTCATCTTTTGAAAAAGTGGGGTTCTGTAGCAAAGGGGGAATGATGTCCCAGAGACGAAAAACTTAAAAAGGGAGGTGGAGGCGTTTTACGAATCTGTGTTTTAGGCCATAATATAAGCAACGTTTCATTTTATTCCCTTTTAAAGTCATTCATTTATTCATTCAAAACATGTTCACATGAAATGCACAGGATTTTGGAATGAAATAATGAAGAGTTTCTACATAGTGTGTATTTCGCGATAAAATGATTGCTTTGTAGCCAATGAATGCAAAATACAACTGTATTTCAGATTAATGATTTTAAAATTTATTAATACGGGTAAAGTTGAGACCAGTCTTTTAAATTTGATTTATAGTATCTTTTTTAAACTAGAACTATGTTTAAAAGTTTATAGATATCCATATTAGCCGGATAATTCTTAATTTTCAACGTTTTTTGATCAATATGAGCTTCTTTTCAACATGGCTACCCCCTACTCTTTGGACTGTAATTTAATTATCTAGAAATAAGCTTACCAAAATAAAAGTTGTAAGAGGAATCTCCAAATTCATTACATTTTAGTAATGATTAAGTTTTTCTTGCGTATAGATCATGGTGTAGAAGAAATACTTGATGAGATTCGGGGCTAATTATAGCCCTTATCTTATAAGCTCCCTCCCTGAGATGAATCTATTGAGAATGATGTTTTTTCATTTCGCATGAAAACACTCTCAACATAACATTGCATAAGATCTAAAGAAACATGCCGCAACGGCAGTTCTAACCTGCAAACTGAACCCGAGGTGACCTGACTTTTAACGTCACCTTTTTACCTAGAAAACACGATTTCAGAAGCAAGAATGAAGCAGACACATGTGATGCATATATATAGAATAAATGTCATAATTTTTGTATTATTACGGGTATGCAACACACAGCAAGTGCATTTATCCCATGAAATGCACTAATGCACATTACATCGCGCATTACATGCAGATAAATGCACTTGCTGTATGTTGCATACCCGTAACAAAACACAAATTAAAGACACTTATATGAAATTTGATAAACTTTTGGGTGAAACTGTTGATGGCAATATCCTTTATTTCTTTACAATGGATACATAATCAAATTAGAAAAATTACATTACTTTGAAGTATGTGGTAGAAACACAAGAGTACCATACGTGTCGATCCTTAATCAGTTGAACTTTCAATTTTGCCTATGTAACAAAGAATTTTCAGTTTTAAATTTTTAAATATTGTTGTATCTTTAGTTGATATAAGACATTTGTTTTATAGGATCTTATTCCCTGGATCAGATGTCAGACGAGGAAGATGAAGGTCAGATTAATCGACCAGGTCCAAGTGTGAGTTTGTTATCTTTTCATAATTTAAGTTGTTACAAGGGCATTATTATGCCATATTTTGCCTCATTAATTTTCTATTTTTATTGAGATACTTCCTTTCAGGAAGTACATGTATCTTACTGTTATGGTAACTGCTTCAAAGTATGCAAATTGAAATACTGCCGCTTTGCACCTCAAAATATAGTGCTGTGTCTAGTTCAGGAATTTGCTGTCTACCACATACAACATGCAAGAACAAGAATATTTTCCACCTTGAAAACAGTTTCATTTTCATATAGAATAAATACACTATACAATATCAACTATAATTCTTGTTTTCACAGCACAATGGTGGCGTAGTAATATACTACTTTGTTTATGACAATGTTAGGAAAGATAACTCAAAAATTGCATAAGAGTTATAGAGTTGTCTTTCTTATATCAACACTGTGGTTAGGTAAACATATAGTTTGTGTTGTTTATAGAGATATTATAAGCTTCACATATGCATCCTGTGTTTAAAAGAAATAATCATCATTGCCTCACAATAAAACTATTCAACATTTTAATATCTGCTGACAATAAATTTTGCGTAGATCTAGAAGTATCTCTCAGGACCTTCAGTCCTTTGATTCCAACTTAATTTCTGCACATTTCAATTTTCATGGCAAAGGTGTACAAATCCTCCCAACTGGAACACATTTCTTACATATTCACATTCATGTCAAAACTAGCCTAATATGTGAAGCTTTCAAGATCATAACTGGCATAAATAATTCTTTGGAGCAAATGAAAAAGCCGACCCCGATAATACATGTATATACATGTATTTATTTCCCTTTAACTTTGAGATAATACATGTACTTCTCATAGAACTTAAAGATGCCACTGTTTTTATAGGGTGGTAGAGGTGCAGGAGGGATCACACCATCACAGCTAGCGGCAGCTCTGGCAGCAGCTACAGGGATGTCCCCACAACAAAGTGACAACAACCAGGTCAGCTCATTTGATGCATGTATATACATGTATATACAGAGGCCATAGGAAATAATTCTATGTTTCTCATGTGCTGATTTACTCTGTATTACAGTCTTTGAACATACACGTATTTAAGAACTTTGCCAATTCTCATGCCAAGTTTTCATTGTTTGACTTCAAAATATTTATATATGAATGATTTGTGATTTTGTAGTCATAAATATTGTTTTAGAGAGTTGGGTAAATTATGTACATGTAGTCACAAATTTAGATTTACATTAATGGGTCAGTGGAGCAGTGAAACACTTTTTCACAAATTTATGCAAATCATTTGTATCATAAGAATTATGTTAACCCCATTCTAATTAACCCTACGATAATGCATATTCAGAGCAGAACCCAATGTTAAATACATAATATCGTTATTGATTTCAAGGCAAAAATGTAAATTGAAAGCAGTTGGTCAATGAATCTGACAGTTTCATGCAATGTGAATTAGAACATACAAAATGTACATGTACATTTGCATTCTTGTATTAATTATATTTACAGGTACCAGGTGGTGGAGTTATCACCCCTGACTTTTTCCAGCAAGCTATAAGACAACCCCAAACAGTATCTAATAATAATGCCACGGAGGTATGTTTGGAAATATGAAGTACTTGTACATACATGTAGTTCAACAAGACAGAATTATATTTGAGTCAGTATGATATTGAAGAAATTCCTAATCACGTGTACATATGGAAAATTGAAGTATTACAAATCCATGTTAACAGAAATAGAGAATAATTGTGACACATGTAGAATGACTACTTATCCCTCAATCATCAAACTTTCCACATAATGTGGTTATTTGAAGAAGATAAATCCTATTTTCAGTGTTAAAAAAGCCATTTTTAGCCGAGTTGCAAAACTTGGTTCTTTTAAGGAACACATGATTTGTCAGCGAGATTTCGCCTCTATATGGATTAATAAATGTTCAAAATAAGGTTGATATACATGTAGTTTTGTACAAACGCTTAGTTGTAAAATCCTAAAAAGTTTAAACAAGTAAAAATTTCTTTAACTTCACAAATTGTCATACATTATGAAAGTTAGCATCTAAGAAGTTTCAAATCTGTAAAATTAAATCAAATTTATAGTGAAAATTTTGGTAAAAGTACTTTGAAACAGTTTGAAATATACCATATAACCAGAAATTGTCGCGAGATACTATTTTTCGCTAAAATAAATTCCCACAAAAAATTGTCTTTGATAAGGTACATGTATATCATAAATTTATATATAAGTTACAATTTGTTCTTATTAAGCATGTGCAATTCTTCACTTTTTCTTTTTTAAACCTTAAGAGAAGTGAATTGAGTATATACTCATATAGAACAAACTGAAAATTCAATAATAGTAGCATAATGTTTTCATATTTGTTTGTAACTTAGAAATCGCGAAAATTAAGACACCCTATTTTACTGTAAAATCACAAATTTGATACTCACGAAAATTTCTGGTTATACGGTACCAGTACTTTGCTTCTGTATTAACCTGTAAACAGGGTATTATCTTCCTGAGTGTACTACGTGACTGTAATTGAACTGTATTGATTTACAGCTCAAAAGTAAAATGAATATTTGACTTACCGGTAGTTAATTCAAAATGCTAAAACTTGGCAAAATTAGAAACATGTAAATTTATTTATATACTATTTTAATCCAGTAATACTTAAGTGTGTTTTTGTGATACAAAATGTAAAATACAAATTCATTGAATAGAATATATTAAAACATCCCCCTTTTTCAAAAGGTTTTTCCCGGATTGACAATTGTTCACCCCCCCCCCCCTGCTTCCTGACTATAACTCAAATGATATATATGATAGTGCAATGAAACTCCAGACACTTCACCATGAGTCAAGGCTGACCCCTTTTGTTTTTTGGGTCCAAAGGTCAAGGTTACAGGACTCTGATGATTGAAAATGGTTTCTGGATCATATTAGAACATGTATTTCACCTATGATCATTAGGGTAACACAAGAGTGTGTATTGCACCTATGATCATTAAACTTGCCAGAAATGTTTTGCATAATTGAAGGATGACCCCTATCGATTTTAGGTGTAACGGTCAAAGGTCAAGGTCATAGGACTCAGATAATTGAAATGTATTTCACCTATGATCATGAAACTTGCCAGAAATGTTTCTTCTGAGTCGAGGATGAGAAATGTTTCTTATGAGTCAAGGATGACCCCGAATGATTTTGGGATCAAAGGTCAAAGTCATAGAACTCTGATGATTGAAAATGGTTTTCGGGTAACATAAAAATATGTATTGCACCTATGATCATTAAACTTGCCAGAAATGTAAATTTGCATAATTGAAGGATGACCCTTATCAGTTTTAGGTGAAAAGGTCAAAGGTCAAGGTCATAGGACTCAGATAATTGAAAATGGTTTCTGGATCATATTAGAGCATGTATTGTGCTTATGATCCTGAAACTTGCCAGAAATGTTTCCCATGTGTCAAAGATGATTATTTTTGGGTCAGAAAGACACATTTCAGACAATGCACAATTCACGTAAGGATATGCTAAGCTTAGACATGCCTTTACTTTTCTCCTGTGAATCTTCATAAATTTGGTCAATTATAATATTTACAGACCCAGCTTCAGCAGTTGAGAGACATGGGGATCACAGATGAAGCATTAGCCAGGCGAGCTCTACAGGCCACTGGTGGAGATCTACAAGCTGCATTAGACATACTTTTTGGTGATGGAAATTTCTAAAACATTTTTATTTGAAAAAAAAAACCTGTTTGAGAATGTTGTTGTTTCATTAATATATGCGATGTTTAATTTTACGTGAGGGTAGGAATACCACAAGATGTAATACATGTAGTTTTTGTGTTTATTTACATGAATAAATGAAGTTTATTTGGAAGGCAGTGTGATTTCTTGCAAAGTTTGTTGATTTGAAGGACTTAACAAAACTTTCATGAGTTATGCTTATTTGAAACGCTTGATGCCCCTGGTGGATGCAAAAATGACATATACACTCCAATCCACAAATAATTATACAAACAAGGAAATCATTCTAAATTCTTTGTAAGTTTATCCAAATTTTTCCATTCTGAACTTGAAAGATCCATAATTATTGACTTCACATATTTCAAAATTATGAATTGTAATAACAAAAATGTAAATATAGACTTTTTTCGTCAGCACAAATTTTTACCAAAAATTGTCATTTTTATATTAAAAATTCAAAAATGCAAATATTTTGGTCAAGTTTGTTACGATTTCTATAAGATTCATCTTCAGAATCATACAGCAATGGATTCTAAGCTGTACATTTTCTATCAGCAACATGAATAGAAATGGTGTATACTAATTTATGGATGGCAGTGTAGATGTAGTTTCATTTTAATAGAATACCAAGATCAAGAAGTGTTGGTAAAGATAGAAATGTTTTGTCTTAACCTACATGTATATAACCAAGGACTTATGAAAAGAAGGATAAGTCCTTGATATAACCCTGACTATTAAGTAATGGTGGAACATTTAAAAAAAAAATGCCAAAATAAGAGATTTTTAACCCATCTTCAAATTGTACACGTTACCGCACATATATTGCTAGTTTGTTGGATAATTTCTTTATGCTTAACCAGGATTATAACTATCAACCATATGCTGTCATGTGGGATGAGAAAAGCCCACCCGAGGGGTCTAGTTTCTGATCAGGCTTGCCGAGTTCCCTGACCAGAAACCAGCCCCCGAGGGTGGGCTTTTCTCATCCCACATGACAAACATATGGTTGATCATTTTTCTCCCATTTCTAGGGGCCTTTCTTGAAATTCCATGAAATCATGAAATCGTCAACTTTATCGAATTCAAAAAATAAAGGAATATTCGTTTTCAGCGCCCTCAAAAATCATGGTTTATTCTAAAAGAATAAACCGTAGTCCTTAGCCTTAATTGGTTTAGTAAGAATTAGAATGTTAAAAAAAGAGTTTTAAAACCATGTTTTTGTTGAGAGGTCGTTGCTTTAGATGCAAAAATCATGACGTCACAATGGATAACAACGACGTCACAATATGGATACGGCCGACGTCAAAAGTCACGCGAGGTACACGTGGGATACAGTGACCCTACATGACGCGTCATTATGGGCAAACTCTATCCCACATGGGGGCAAATGGGAGAAATATTCTTCCCTAATTGTTACTTAAGTGATCTGACATGACCTTAACCTCAAGACATCTACAGCTGGTTTGCCTCTAGGGATCACTTTGTCATACATTCTATGTCTGGAAGTCACGCCTTCAAATACATAAATAGAACTCCTTATGTAGAATACTACAAATGTTGGGTGGTCAAGCATAATGAAAATAAATACCCTATGAGGATCAAAGTCACCTTCAGTGTCAAGATAACAATCATGTGGTCACATATATGTGTGTGTTTGTGAAAGTCTAGTTTGTCAAATGTAGGTAATTTACATACAATACTAAAGGTAGATGTGCATAGAAAGGGAATGTAATACAAGTAGTATCTTAGTAGGTTTAACATTGTATCCATGAACAGACAGTCACCAAGGCATAGGGAACAACTCAAATCATCATTTACATGGAAAGGATTGACACCAGACATACATGTACATGTGTTCTCTGAGAGTAACACTTTTACACCTCAAGTAAAGACTACCGGTATTACTTAAACTGGTCTGTCAACACCTGAAGTATCCCAGCCAATATAATCTACATGTATTTCTAAAGGTATAGGGTTTTCCACAGCTTTTATCTCCTACATTCATCAATATGGTAACACTCATAATTTGTTCCCTTTATGTAGTCATTGTCTTCTCGCCATTTTTACTAATATGAAAACATTGTTACCATTTATAAGTTCAAGGTAATATTTTTTAAAACAGAACTTCAAACAAAGGGGAGTAAAACAGTTATTAAACACATCAAATTAAAAGTTTATTGTCCATAAACAATTTCACTCAAATAAAGTTATCATTTTCATACATAAATCTAATTGTACATGTATTCTAACTGATAAAGACTTTTAAATATGTAAAGATAATTCAGACTTCAACACTATTTCATATAAAGATGATTGTACTACAAACACACATCGCATCTGAAATATTCGTAAATCTAACAAAATTCTTTCATTCAAAGTACATCTCAGCTTAGCTTTATCATAAATAATTTCACACTTGTTTTTCAAAGTTTTAGTTTTCAGTGTCTCATGCCTGACCCAGGGGCTACATTACACAAAGGAAATAAAGAAAGTTTGAGAACAATGTTTCTGTTATATGAGATGGGGAGATTATTTCCTTTATTTCTTTAGTGAAATGTAAACTCTGGCCTGATTGAATGGTACCATTCAAAACAAAACACTTGACCTCGAAGCCTTTACCTATTTTTGGAAGGCTGTGATGGAATGTAAATACATGTGGTTCTTCAATATGATTATGAGTAAATATATTCCATGACATGTATGCTTAAAATCAATGAATTTCACAGGAGCTCATTGCCAACAATCCACAATCTTGAATATCTGCCCCTACTTTCCTTGTATAGATTTTGACTAGAGAGAGATTGGAAGGGGCGGGTGTCATTGAGGGTTGTTGGCATCGAGCTCCTGTGATGAATTTACATTTGAATAAAATCTGAAATTCTCCTCTGATCAACCTGTATCAAGTATTTGAATGGAGCATGAGATAAGAGTTTCTATGGTTCAAAAGGCAATTTTTTTCTACATAATCAGGGATAGTGAGCGTATCCTCTACTTTTAATTTTTTCATTGCTAGCTGAAAATAATTTTGAGTTATCTCTCTTTGACTCTGACTTTAAATACTGTATGTGTAATTACTTTAGCGCAACATAATTTTAGCGGAAACATGGCAAAATTGGACAAATTACCATACATTGTATTAGGGTTTCATGAGTTATTGCACTAGACTTGTTTTACATTGTAATCTTTATAAGTTACATGATTTAGCTAAGTTTTGAATGAGCTTAGTCTTAACAGCGCTAACTCTGCTAAAATATAAATCACACTAATATTAGAATACATACAGTAATAGTCATGTATCATACATGTTAGAGAAAGAGTTATCGTTCTTTGTTTCCTATCCAGAGCCAAACATGTAGGAGTAACAGTTATCTTTCTTTGTCTCCCATTTAAAGTTATACATGAAAGAGTTTGAGTTACTTTTCTTTGTCTCCAATCTCAAGTTATACATTTAGGTGTTAAGAGTTATCTTTCTTTGTCTCCCAGGTGCTCCTGGACTAGGATAATCAGTCAATAAGGTATCCCAAGGTGGTCCCCGGTTTTCTATATAATCCTAGTATTTAAGGGCATATAGAGCGCTGTTTGGAGTTAGAGTTGACATAATTTATGCAAAAACACTTTCACAATCATAGACTATAGAAAGCATTTGAAAACATTTTCAAATTACCAAATTGAAACACAATGAAAGAAAATCACTTAATACATACACACTTATTACATAGGTAAAGATCAGGGCAAAGCAAATTTGATAGTTTTCTGAAAAAAAAACAAACAAATAAAAGCAGAAACAATAAATACATGTGTTTGTGGAAACACGAATGGCCCCCGTTGGCATCATTGTCGGTAAAACAGGTGAAAAGTAGTTCACATTTTGAGGTCAAGGTCAAATTTGGTATCCATGGAAAAGTCTTGCTACAAGAGATTCATATGTGAAATATGAAAGCCCTATCACTTTGCATTCGAAAGTCATGGCTAAAGTTTAGATTTTCGAAAGGTCAAGGTCACAAGGTCAAAAAGTTTAGTATCCATGGAAAGGTTTTGTCACAAGCAATACACATGTGAAATATGAAAGCCCTATCAATTATCATTCATAAGTTATGGCCAAGGTTAAAGTTTTTGCGGACAAACAGACAAACATATAAACGAAAAATGGACAGACCAAAACTATATGCCCCTGAATCTCTGATTACGGGGCATAAAAACAAATATTTCATATAGCATACACTATTGTCAGCTGCTGATTTACCTATGACAAAAATAAAACCTATGTTTGTGAAACAGGAATGCCCCTGTCAGCATCTTTGTTAGTATTAACAGTATTTTCTGTTCAGTAGGTGAAAATATTGGTATCAATGGAAAGGTCTTGCCACAAGGAATAAACATGTGAAATATCAAAGCCCTATCACTTACCACTCAAAAGTTATGCCTAATGTTATTTTAAAAGTAGGTCAAAGGTCACAAGATCAAAAATATTAATCAATATCAATGGGAAGGTCTTGTCACAAGGAATACATATGTCAAATATCAAAGCCCTATCACTTACCATTCAAAAGTTATGCCTAATGTTAAAGTTTCTGCCACAGACAAATAGACAGACGGACAGGCCAACAAAATAAATGTAACTGATTATAGTATTTTCACAGAACACTTAACTGTGGGTGACAATTTTTCAGGTTAACACATTACTTTGCCACACTAACAACACAAAGCACATAACAAGAACAAAGCAATAATAATATCTGAGGCTCAGGCCATCAATATTTTATAAATAAAATACATTGCAATAACAAATTTAGCAGTCAAATTCTTTGAATGTAAAATTTGAATATTTGTTCACATTTTTACTTGGCAACATTTTGGTTAATGTCATTCAAATTTACAATATCTTGGTGTGTGCTTTTTTAAGAAATTTTACATATCTTGGTGTGTCCTTTTTTAAGAAATATTTGTGCTTTTATTGTCTTATTATATTTCATTAGATAAAATCAATTAGTTCTTCAAAAGTACTTAAAGGTTATGTTGTGTCTCTCTGAAAATATTATGGTCAACATCACTCAATAAACAAAATGAAAAAATACCGGGCAACGCCAAAAATAGTTTGTTCTGAAGTCTCCTTGAGCCCAAGTTCTAATAATATCTGATGACATCCAATCAATGAATGATTGAGATCACAATTGTGACTATGTACTTTTGTCTGGGCAGTGATTGAATGAGAGATAATGATCAAAGACTACAGATACTTGAAATTCATCAAACTGTAATACTGAATATGTAAACTATGGTGAGATCATAGGATATACCTGAAATAATTAATAACTAAAACAATTCCTCTTAAATGGAAATAATAAGACTAGGAAAAATTTCGACCATCTTGAAAATTATTTAAAATTCATAATAATTGGATATATAACATATATGTATTACAATTGCTTGGATGAACCTTCAAGGCACTTTTTTAAAGGCTAGATTAAACAACACATTGTCATTATTGCTGTACCTTCAAACAATTCATACCAAGTACTTAAAAATCTAACAAAAAAAAAGTAAATCGTAATTCATAAAGCTTGAAGCTATAGTAATCAAAAACAACATTAAACAAAATGTAGCATTCTCCTTCAGTATAATTAGATTGTTTAACATCTCTGAGATTACTTGGACTATGACGTTGTTTAACATCTCTAAGATGACTTGGACTATGACGATGCTACATTCCGATACATTTGCCTCGCAACTACAAATGATAGAACTGCCAGGATTCCTACAGCTGCAACTTTAGCTGCTTGTTTGGCGTATCCATAAGATCTACCCAAGACTGCTGACTGAATGAAAAAGACAGAGAAAATAGGCTTAATTCCTATAAAGAGTAGAATTCCTTTGAATTTTATCTATCATTTTACTTCTAAAATATCAAGATGTGTTTGTAAAACACCATACCTTCATCAAAAGCTTTCCTGAATGAAATATTCAAGCTTTATCTGCTACAGATAAAAAGGATAGGCCAGGATTAAAAGCGTTTAGTTAAAATTGAAAAAAAAAACTGTCATAATGTCAGTAATAAAGGTAAAAATCACTCGGTCAAACTGAAAGGTCATAGTATAGAAAGAACTGTTTATCTTGTCATGTGAACATTAAAAGAGACATTGCCACATTTCCTAAAAGTACATGTAGTTCAAATTCTAAGAATATGGTCACTCAGTTAATATCACAAGCAAACACATTAAACATGTTAAATATCTTAACTGTGTCTTATTTTGCTCAAAATGTATGGTCAATGTTTAAGTTTTAGACAAACAGACAGACAGGGCATAAAAAAAATGCACTGTGCATTAAAAGACTTTGTAATTTGCTCTTCTGGGAGTGGGATTTCCTGAATCTGGGTCTGTTTTACAAAGTCTTCCGTTTTCATTTATTGATTTTAATATCTCATTAAATTAAATTAATGCATGGTGCATTAAAAGACTTTGTAATTTGCTCCTCTGGGAGTGGGATTTCCTGAATCTGGGTCTGTTTTACAAAGTCTTCCGTTTTCATTTATTGATTTTAATTTCTCATTAAATTAAACAAACATAATAAACTTACCCATCCACCATGTTGTTGAACCCATTGAGACACTTTATTACTGATGAACTGCATGGACCAGTTTAATAGACGTGAGAACAAGTATGCACGGTGCATTATAAGACTTACACAAACATAATTAACTTACCCATCCACCATGCTGTTGAACCCATTGAGACACTTTATTACTGATGAACTGCATGGACCAGTTTAATAGACGTGAGAACAAGTATGCACGGTGCATTATAAGACTTACACAAACATAATTAACTTACCCATCCACCATGTTGTTGAACCCATTGAGACACTTTATTACTGATGAACTGCATGGACCAGTTTAAGAGACGTGAGAACAGGTCGGACAGCTTCTGTTTCAGTGCTCTGATGGCAAGGTCAGAGCAAAAGAAAAAAACAAAGAGTACACGTGATTCTGTGATATTCCCTGAGAAAGCTTCACTGAGTAAGTCTGAGAATGCAACCTCGTTCATCTCCACCATGTCCACCTACATGTATTAATAAGAAGCAATAGAATAATGAATTTGTTTTCTAAAGATTCAAAATATTGTTTCACATGATTTGCATTATAAAGGTAACTTTATGCAAAATTGCCAAATCCTTCAACGAGAGAACATAGATTGCCAAAACATTGTCAATACATGTATGGATAATTTTCATCTTAACATACTATATAGAAAGTGCTAGTCTTATACTATAACATTTATTCATAAAGTTATTGTGGTCAAGATATTAGCATAGCACTTGACTGAGTCTACCTGTATTTTAATAAATGCATTTACTGTCAAAAGACAGTAACTGTGAACAGTGGTAGTCACTGTTGGGGAGCTGTTTTACAGGGTTGGTTCCTCTTGCCTATTTGACATTTGAATAAATTGAAGTGAATCAAATTGAAATTTGATGTGTATGATAAGCAAGCATGGAATAACATTATTTCATCAGACCTTTGTACTGATTAAATGTCCCTGAGAGAAGCACAATCAGTCCAAGTGTGAGTACTATCAATTTTTTGCAACATGATCCTATTAAAAAAAATTGGATTACATAGATTTTATGGGTACTAACCCTTTGCGCTTCCTCTCTAACTTTCTCTCTCTCCTTTGTTCTCTCAAATTCATCAGCCCATATTCTGAGTTTTTTCCCAGCTTTTGCCCAGGCTGGATTTGCATAACCCTGAGGTGTACTGTGAAGGTAAAAATAAAAGTAAATGCATTGTTGTAACACATTAACATTTACAACTTATAAATTATAAGAAAGAAATAGTATTTATAAATGGGGTCATATATTCGTCTGTCCTTTTTAAATCATTCGCTTTATATGAATTTACATTCTTTTAATATTTCAATTAATATTCATCTCAGATCGTACATAATCCAAAATTAACTCTTGGAAGATGAGTTGAACAGTGGAGTAAACTGTAATCATTAGAGAATGGAGTGTAAGGATTTTTTTCTTTTATAAAAAGGTAGGTTTACATTGATCACAGGAGATTGACACTAAAGATCCTCAATGAAATCTGCCACTTAAGGAAGATGTCATTGTGTGTTCATGTTGTCAGGCTCCTGTGGTTTTGATCACATATCTTAATGCTTCCAATAGCTGTAATACCAGTGTGTCTTCAACACATGTCGCGTTTGCACATCTCATACGATAAATGCACTTGCTGTGTGTTGCATACCCGTAACAAAACACAAATTATGACATTTATTCTATATCTATATGCACCACATTGTCTGTTTCATTCTTGTTTTCTGAAATCAAGTTTTTCTAGGTAACAAGGTAACGTTAATATTCATGTCACTGCGGGTACAGTTTGCAGGTTTGAACAGCCGTCACAGTATGTTCCTTTACTTTAGATCGTATGCATTGTGACGTCACGAGCGTTTTCATGCAAAATACAAGCATGTTCCTTTCAACAGTTTCATATCTGAGGGAATAACATTGGTTGTGCATCTATAAAAAAAATGAATGCAATCAATGTGTAGAAACATAGGTGATAGACATTCCAACAGGGATCTTGTGTAGGAAAGGTATGTGCATTTCAAAGAAGTTGCTCATTACATCATGTTATTCAGTTTACCATCCCCAGGGCAACAAGTGGCAGAAAAAAAACAATTAACTCCCTTTCCACCTTTGTAGAAAGAGGGGACAAAGCAGGTTCATTATGTGTTACTCCCAAGTTTCCTTAGCCTTTATCCCTCTCATTGGACAATGGTCGGGATGGACCTACATGATGTGGGGTCCTACAACCATACACTTTAACAAGTGGGATAAAAGGTAAGTGAAATGGGATAAATTGTGTATCTGCCACTTGGTGTTCAATAAATACCTGATGGCCGGTGACAAGGTGCTGGCAGGGGGATGTATCCCTTGTCTCTTTATTTCTGAGTACACAAAATGTTGGAATAATTCCCTCGATTCTTCTTGAACTTCTTCAATGGGAGGAGGGGCATCTGTTTCATCCATGCTTGGCATACTGAGCTTAGAAAGAGAACGGGAGGCCCGTCTCCTCCTGCTGAGAGGAGGAGTAGATTCACTATCTGACATTTTCTTTTACTGTAAAACTGCGCCAAAATTTCTACTTTCACTTTCAAAAAATAATTGTTGGAGTGCTCTGGGTCCTGGATATTTCATTCACAAAACGAGTATCCTTCTGTATATTTCTCTCTAGTTCAACTGTTCTTTGTCATATACAGCACGCCTCAGTAGTGGTTGTCAAATTACACCATTACCTATGTTTGTTGTGAACAGAGGGGGTTTTCCAGTGTTATTGGGTAAGCAGCTAAAAATAGATTGGGTCCAACCGCACATTCTCGGGCCTTTCCGTCGCTCGCTCGGGGTAATCCGAAGGAAACACCCGAGAAACACTTTTAGCTCGCCGGGACGAATCGTCGTCGCCGTCCGAAGACACAAATTTATCCTGGCTATACATGTATATCTCTTAATTTAACTATAGGGGATAGCTATAGGGCTTTGGTTACCTTTTGACGAGACATTTCATTTTTAAAAGACCATGACCTTTGACCTAGTGACCTTGAACTTTGACCTAATTTTCAAACACTAAAATGGACTATATCTCTTGAATTATAAAGGGTAGGGCTTTGATATTTCACATGTCGATACCTTTCATTTGAGAGACCATGACCTTTGACCTAGTGACCTTGACCTTAGACTACATGTATCACCTACTTTTCAAAATCTTAAAAACCTGGGCTATATCTCTTGAACTACATGTGCATGTATAAGGGATAGAGCTTTGATATTTCACATGTAGATATACCTTGTGATGAAACCTTTCATTTGAGACCATGACCTTTGACCTAGTGGCCTTGACCTTAGACTATGACCTACTTTTCACAATCTTTAAACCTGTGTTATATCTG